>CM056376.1:20514424-21257084 GCA_029718625.1 Synaphobranchus kaupii | reverse complement strand
CTCTCCCATTACTGAGCAGGAACTGAAGGAAAGACTTCAGAACCTCAAAACTAATAAATCAAGCGGGCCTGATAGTATCCTAAATGAGATGCTTAAAAATAGCAGCAAAAAATTCCAATTGGCTCTTCTCAAATTGTTTAATTTGGTTCTGAGTGTAGGTTACTTCCCTGAAATTTGGAATCTTGGACTCATAACCCCTATTTTTAAAAATGGAGACAAATTCGACCCCAACAATTACCGAGGCATTTGTGTGAACAGTAACCTGGGGAAGGTTCTCTGTAGCATAATTAACAAAAGACTAATAGACTTCCTTACAAAGCACAATGTCTTGAGTAAAAGTCAAATTGGATTTCTTCCAAATTGCCGCACATCTGACCACATTTACACCCTACATACCCTAATTGACATATATGTTAACCAAAAAAAAGAAAAAATATATGCCTGTTTTATAGATTTCCAAAAGGCATTCGATTCTATTTGGCACAATGGTCTTTTCTACAAAGTTATTGAAAGTGGTGTAGGGGGTAAAACATACGACATAATTAAATCAATGTACACAGACAATAAATGCGGCATCAGAATTGGCAACAAAAGAACAAATTTATTCACCCAGAGACGTGGAGTACGCCAAGGCTGCAACTTAAGCCCAACTCTATTTAACATATACATAAATGAATTGGCGACTAAGTTGGAGCAATCTGCAGCACCTGGTCTTATACTTTACGACACAGAAATTAAATTCCTGCTCTATGCAGATGACCTAGTTCTACTGTCACCCACCATCCAAGGGCTACAGCAGAACTTGAACCTGCTAGAACAGTACTGCCAGACCTGGGCCCTGGCAGTAAACATGAAAAAGACTAGAACCATGACCTTCCAAAAAAGGTCCAAATCTCAGGGAACTACATCAAATTTCACACTAGGGACATGCTCCATAGAAACATGCACACAATACAATTACTTAGGGTTGAAATTAAGTTCCACGGGAAATTTCAATCTTGCAGTGAATGAACTGAAAGAGAAAGCACGCAGGGCTTTTTATGCCATAAAACGACAAATTTACATTGAAATTCCAATTAGAATTTGGCTTAAACTATTTGAATCAGTAATTGAACCAATTGCCCTATATGGCAGCGAGGTGTGGGGTCCACTCTCAAATCAAAATTTTGCAAAATGGGATAAACACCCGATTGAAACCCTGCATGCAGAATTCTGTAAGAACATCTTACATGTACAAAGAAAAACAGCAAACAATGCATGCAGGGCGGAATTAGGCCAATATCCATTAGTAATCAGAACTCAAAAAAGAGCAATCAAATTTTTTGAACCATTTAAAAAATAGTGACCCCCTCTCATACCATTACAAAGCCCTGCAATGCCAAGAGTTGAGCAAAGAAAAGAGCCCCCTCTATCAGCTGGTCCTGACGCTTAGTTCACTCACCCAGACTAACAACCCACAGCCTCAGGACCAGCACATAGATATTAAATCAATTAGAGTGAACCAAATTATAACCTACCAAAAACAAAATTACATCAACTATTGGAACAAACAAACACAAACACAAAGCAAAATGCAAGTGTTATCTGGCCCTAAAAAGACAGTACGCAATGGCAGATTACCTGACCATGACGGATAAGAAGCTGAGAACCACCTTGACAAAGTACAGACTCAGTGAGCACAGCTTGGCCATTGAAAAAGGTCGCCACCGAAAATCGTGGCTTCCTATTGAGGAAAGGCTGTGCCAACACTGCTCTCTGAGGGAGGTGGAGACAGAGCTGCACTTCACAACCAAATGTGAAAAGTATAAAAACATCAGAGAAAAATACTTCCCTAAATTCAACCGGATCTGCCCATTTTTCAATGACCTCCTCTGATCAACTAAAATTAAAAGTAGTACTGGGGGGAGAGAGCGGAGTGCTCTACACTTGCGGCACATTTTATTGCTGCCTGCCACAGTCTGAGGGACAGTGAGTGATGGAACGCAACCATTTTACTGACATGCACACAATATGAACAAACACACACGCACGGACACAAAAATCCATGCATATGCACATACAAACACAAACGCACACACACATACATACAAACCGATTACTGCTTCACACACACACAACACACACACACACACACACACACACACACACACACACACACACACACACACACACACACACACACACACACACACACACACACACACCTGTTACTGTATATACTGTATAATATCCAGATGTGTTATCATTGTTATTTTGTTTTGTTTCTTTCTTCTGATTGACATGTTCCTTTCTGTCATGAACAAGCTTTGGCAATACAATTGTAAAAATTTTGTCATGCCAATAAAGCATACTAAATTGAAATTGAAATTGAATTGAGAGACAGAGAAGAGAGAGAGAGAGAGACAGAGAAGAGAGAGAGAGAGAGACAGAGAAGAGAGAGAGAGAGAGACAGAGAAGAGAGAGAGAGAGACAGAGAGAGAGAGAGAGAGAGAGAGACAGAGAAGAGAGAGAGAGAGAGAGAGAGAGAGAGAGCAGGGACTTTGTTTTGCTAATTGTATTCACACATCTGACGCCTAATTGCATAATGTGGCCGACACAAAGAGGGGGCACACGGGGATGGCAGTGGATTTGATTAGGAATTATTTGAGGAGGCTGAATGATGTCTGCCATGAATAAAAGGAGGTAAATGAAATCTAACAAAATCAAGACTCAATCTGTCTTTCCTGCAAAGGGCATTAATTGGATTTTGGGGTCAAGTGTTGAATTCTGAATGAAATTTAGAACGAGGGATACAAACATTTCCACACTCCGCACGCAAAGATCCTCTCCTGCTGCACGCACAAAATGACAGGGTGTAAAAATTGTTACTTTTGATGCAGTGAAAAAGCGGAACACACAGTACAATACTGTTTGCAACAGCAAAAAGTGCTTAGTGGTTATTTCATATAAATTAGTTAATAAAACTATTAAAGCTGCATGTTTTATACTTTGTGTGCTCAAACAAGGACAAAAACAAGATTTAGAAATGTTTTACAGTTTTAAAATTCCTTCTTTTAATTGCCCTCTTGAGGGTGGGAAGTACATAATCTTTCACAGCAATCTTATTTCACCTTGCTGAAAATTTCTGATCTTACTGCTGTAATACAATCTCTGCTTATGGTTATGGTTGAATATGACATTATGCATAAGACCTTGCAGCAAATATAAAAAAGTACTGCTTAAATAAGTTACACCTAAAATTGTGTCTTCAACTGAAATACTAACAGAAGATAAATTAAGCATGGGTGGTTGGAACTCTGATGTTCCTGCAAGCTACCTCTGGCATATAAAATAACTGTACATTTCACTGCCATTGAAAGGGGCATTTAAAACAGTAGGAATATCCTAAAGATGTTCTGTAAAAGTCTCAGGCATGTCAATGTATTGTCCAGTCAGTCCCAACCAGTTGTAAAGAGGTACAGTTTGTAAGGTTTGTCATAAAGCAGATAGCTGTGTAACTCAAAGGTCAAGTAAATGGTTATGATGATGCAGGAGTCTATTCAAGGTGTCACAATGTAAGCACCGTGTCTTCCAGTTAACATTATATTGCTTCTAAGGGCTCCTGTGGGCTACTTCTGACTTCGCTACTCAGTGATGGCAATGCAACCTGACAGGTCTTGCTCACATTTTTGGATTCAACGTCAGGCGGGTTTGTTGTCCTTCCTGATTTAGGCTCAGGAAGCATAGCCATAACCTGTGCCTGTGGAAAAATTCAACCAAGGCCTGCTGTCAGTTCCACTGCTAGCATATTAAACAACTTTGGGTCATGATGCCCACCATGGACCGATGGTTTCATTATTTTCATCGGTTTGTGGAGGTGTTCAGGTGTGGCTACTTAATTTCCCTGTTGTGCTGCGTGTAGCAATTAGAGAGGCCTTCGCTGCAATGCTTCCTGTATAATTTGGGTGTATTTGCATGGCAGATGCCTTAAGCAGTGGTATTGTCAAGTGGCATTTCTGTTCATTCAGCTTCAATTCATTTCTGGGTTTTTTTTTTTTTTTTACAGGCATTCAGGTAAATGGAAGCCTGTAATTGTTTGACATTTTCCAAACTGCCTGCAAATTGTTTGCAAAAAAACCCAACATTTTTTAGGGGCCTCACATCCTTTGTCTGCATAAAATGACACAAATTTAATTTGCTTTACATCCATTATTAATCTTTGTCGCTTGCTGGAAACCTACGGGCTGCTCTGCGCAAGTCTTTGAAAAAAACTAAGCAAATATACACAACTGGAATCATTAGTCCTGTTGAATAATGCATGAAGAGACAAAATAGATTAAAATGATAAATGCAGCTGTAAAGAAAGCAGGGCTTCAAACTCATAACAAGAGTTCTGCTCCTTTAGCATTTCACAATAGGTGTAAATGTGAAATCATACATACAGTCAAATTCAGTCATACATCAAATTCATAACAAGTGGAGCATAGGTTTCTTAACAGGATTTAGTTATTTCACAATTTATAATAAACATATAAATGTGAAAGTATACAGTCTGTGAAATATGCTATATAATAATTTTGCATCTTTTTTTAATCTTTATTTTTTTTAAACATTTTTTCTTAGTTTATATCGTACTGCTTTTCTCTAAATAAGGGAACAGATTACTCCCACCTCTTTCAGTGTAAAAGCTGTAGTGTTGTAGCACTCAAGTGGTTGAAAACGCACAGTGGATCAGCCCATTGTCCAATCATTGCTTCACTGTCCAATGGCAACTTCATGGGGTTTAATAAAGCTGTCGGAATGTGGTGTTGTACTGCCCCGTCTGAAGGAATTAGGATATAGGTCCATCATGTTTATGTGCACTGCAGCTGCTGAAGCCATTCTTATAGGTTTAGTTAGCGGAGTTCCGGAAAGTTCTGGATTAAAGTGAGAGCCCCGGCTCCCAGTGGAAGGCTGCATGGGAGTCCAACACATTTAGTGGCAATGAAAATGTTTTTGTGGACGTCTCTGAGGCTACAAATTTCTGAGACATGGTTATGATGCCTGGATGCTTAAAACAATCAGACTAGCGCTCTGCCGTTAGTGTCTTGCCTGTGGAAGGGGGAAAAGGCAGGAATATGCCTGTAGTATTGTTTATTTCCACACTGATAACGAGCTGACTACCAACAACAGGAACATATAGCACTCACTGGTTTACTATTTTTTTCCCTCTCCCTCTGGAAGCTCAATGAATTGTGTGAACATTCTTTATTTGCACCTGAGCACTCCTGCTGTCTATGACACCTTTTCATGTACACTGGATCTGTCAGCCAGTAATATTAAGTGGATTGGATTCCGAGCATTAACAAAACACATCTGTAGAGGAGTTGCAGTCATTAAAGGCAAAAAAAATGGCTATAATTACATTATTTGTGTAGTTAACACATTCTCCCCAGAATATCATGCAGTACATCATGTTTGGCATTTTGTCCAGTGATGAACAAAGATGTTTAACAACACAATTCAGTTAAATACCCCACGCAGGATTCAAATATGGAATTGTGTGGGTGCAGTAAGACCAGTCTCTCAGATGTCTACTCCATATTGCAAAAAAAAATTGGAATCCATCTGAAGATTCAACAATACATGCTATAGTATCCGGTATCTGGTGTTCCTTTCAAACATTAAAACCCTTTGTTGGCTTTCCCAAGCACCAAATGTTTAGTAAAACCATTACTGTGTAAATTACAGACACCGTCAGACATTAACTTATAGTAGTGTACTTTCTGTTCAGTGTTAGCAAGCACATGGCACATCTTTTAGAATGGCATCTTTCAAAATTAGCTTATGCTTCTTTTTTTAGTCCTGCGAGAAGTCACAAGCCCTGGTTCCCTGGCAACTGATGTTTAATGCATTTTAGAGCACAAGTGATGCTTGCATTAAAGCCCTGTACTGTAGTCTACCACATACACTAATGGCACGCTACATTACATGCCACAGCAAAATGTTAGTCTGTTAGACCCACGACTCCGGTGTAGCGACAGTATCACTGGCAGAGAAAGACCGGGTGGCAGTCAGTGAGAACATTTACACAAGCAGAAATGCATAATGAACATTAAGTGTGAGGGAAGTTCAGGGGGACCGAGCTCTGTAGGTGGCCTTGTGTTGCCGTAATGCTCACAAATGGCAGTTGTTCGCTCTGTTGAATAACGAAGGTAGCCACACTCCACTGCTCTCTTCCTGCATAAATTATGAGCTTCTGCATACGGCTAAACGAGGCTCTCGAGCCAAGCTGGTGCATGAATGATACGTGCATGAATTCATCATCCGCAGCAAGTTAGGCATTGTGTGCGAGTGCGTGCGTGCGTGCGTGCGTGTGCGCGTGTGTGTGTGCGAGTGCGTGCGTGTGTGTATGTGTGTGTGTGTGTGTGTGTGTGTGTGTGTGTGTGTGTGTGCGAGTGCGTGCGTGTATGTGTGTGTGTGTGTGTGTACGACATTTGCATTTTTTCAGTGCATGTTTTCGGGCAGAATGGTAATTCACAGTTCACAGTGCAGCGCCATGTGATGTAGAGTGCTGCACAGAGTCATGCATTTATTCTTGCAGGGGTTCGGTGTCAACCTGCCCACATAATAAAGACCATCCTTGAGTGCAGTGTCTATACACCAAGGTGCTGTCCTGGCTTTGCTTCTGAAGTGAAGGTGTAGGCCACCCTCTCTTTAATTTCTGCGCCTGCACTCTATAATCACTCTTTCAGCCGCTCTCCAAACACACCTCTTTTCTCCTCCAAACCCCCCATTTCCACGCCCCTAATCTCCAGGCATTTATATTAGGCCCACTGTCAGCCTTGACAGGTGAATATTGTCCAAGCAATTTATAGCAGCTGAATAGGGTTTCAATTAGCTCCAGTGTCAACTCTGGACTAAGCCGTTGTAAGCCCCCCACCCCCCCCATCCCCCAAGCCACACTAGGAAGGGAAATAAGACTTTTAATGCTTTCTGTTCAGACTTTATCACTCGCTGCCAACGTTGGTTAGATGAACATGCGATGAATACTTTAGGGCCACTTTAATCCGTTTGTGTTTGTCTCCCTCTCATCTCGTTTCATTCTGACGTTTCATTTGGACGTTTCATTTGGACGTTTCATTTGGACGTTCTTAAACCCTGTGGAATAATTAGTGGCAACCTACAGAGCGGTTGTCCGTAGCCCCCGCCAACAACACCATTTCCCCCCGCTGAAAATGATGTCTACAATTGTCACATATTGCACATGGATTATAATCTTTAACAAATACTGGTAAAACTACTACTGTTTTGGCTTTGTTTTTGATAATGGTGTTAGCCACTCACTAGTTACAGCATGTAGTTTATATTCATGCAGAATTTGGCTGTGTAGGAGGTTAAGGTTTTTTAAAACAATGTCTAATGGTTTGAGCAGAAGTGCCATTTTGTAATTCTCGGACTGGCATGGACTCTTGAATTTGACTTAAATTTGCTGAGCCAGGTTTGTGAAGAAAAATTTGTATTTCTATTTGTTTGTCAAAGACAAAGTTAAGAACAAAGAGTTTTCATTGGTGTGTTCAAAGGTCCTAAACTCAATCTTCTAAAAATCTTTCCATATATTAAGAGTATTGCTGTAATATAAGTCTTATCAACATATTTAGGCTGCTTACTAACCTACAGATGTAATCTACACAAAACTGGATAGTGATTTAAAAAATAATCATGTTATTTTATTTTTTTTTACTGTGGTATCTCTCCACAATGGCAGTATGTGGACTTATTCCATACATTCCACACATGCTCTTTCTCCTTGAATGCCACGTCACTGTCCCTCAAGCTCGTGTGCTATCTGGGGTAAATGCACTGTAAGTCTTTTCAACTAAATGTAGCTTGACTATTATGTATCATTACCATATGATGTGTTCCAGCATTTGAACCAATTGCATATTTATCAACTACAGAATCTCTGTATTCCCAAAAGATGAAGAATGCCTGAATCGTATACATGCAAATCAAGTATAAAAGTAACACTTCCTGCAGGTCTTTTTAGTTGTGCATTTGTGCTTGTCAGCACGGAATAAAAGACACAACCGACAGTTACCCCCAAGCACATGCTTTAACAAAGGAAATCTTACTTTAAAAAGATGAGAAATTGAGGCTTCTGTCTGGGTAATGGCACTGAAGGGAAGAGAGGTGTCACAGGTAATAGAATCAAAGTTTCCCTGTGATATATAAATTGGCAATTTGGAAAGATGTGTCTGATGCTGTAAGGGCATGATGTTCTGAGGTTTGCAAAAAAAAAAAAAGGAAGTGAACATTTTTCAGCAACTCGTTTATAGTCAAACAAACAGTAAAGAAGTGGAGTGATGAACAACGTTGTCATATTTCAAGCAAAACACAAAACCATTAAAAAGAATGAAGTCCATCCCAGTGGAGCATTCCAGAAATACAGTTCTGCTGTATAAATGAGGTCAGGTACATAGAGCTTAATACTAAAATGGGAAAAGTTATTTTTTCCCCCCTTGTCTTTGAGGTCATCTGAGGCACCATGCAGAAGAACCCATGGTCTGGTATGCTCGTGAGCAAAAATAGGACATTTTATAATGTCATAATAAATGAGATGTTGGTACATAAAAAAAATTATGTAAGGTTTCAGAAAAAAGCTACTTTTAAAATCACATCTATGTAAAAATGTTTCCATCTTGTTTGCTGAACTAAAAATTTAAATGCTACATTTACAACATACAAGTTTCTTAAAAAGAACAACTTTCGACCCCTGTATATAGTGTACCAATTGAAGACCCTGGAGCTAAAAGTACTCACAAAATGTCTATTTTGAGAAAATAAAATCCGAAAATATCATTGATCCATGAAATCAGCCATAACCTGTTGTTCCCATAGTGGAGAAAAGAGACTTAGGCACCTTTTCTGTTAACAATATTTATAGAGCTCAACAAATACAACATGTTTCTATGCTCAACTTGAATCATCTAAAAATGTGACTTCAGTACTTTTAGCACCCAGGTCTTCAATTGTTATGGTTGGGATTGGACCCAAAATGCAAGACTCAGAGGCAAACTCGTAGAAAACTCCACCAAAGAGTGTATTTATTGAGCAAGACTACCCACACAGGGCAGCAGACAGGCTAAAGCGAAGTCCAGGGACAGGCAGGGGTCAGAACCGGGGAATCCGTCAGAGCAGGGGATCAAGAGGGCGAAGGGCAGGAACAGGAGCAGGGCTAGGACGAGGAAGGCAAGGCAGGCAGGAATAACAGGAGCTGGGCTGGACAGGAACGGGCTGGACAGGCAGGAGAAGACAAACTGGACGTGTACACAGGACTGAACACAAGGTTGAGGAGCAGGTCGGGAACAGGCAGTAAACAACAAAAACGCTGGAAGGAAATACGACAAACACAAGACGATCTGGCACAGAACAAAGAAACCGGGGAGCCTATATGCCAGAGTACTGACGAGACAACGAGGAACAGGTGAGACGAGAACACATGAGGAAACACAATTCAGGTGCAGGGAAGTGGAGACACAAAATGGAAGGAGAGAGGGAAAACACGGAACGGAATGCACATAGAAACGGAAAACCAGGAAGTCGGGACAGCGGCACTGGACGTGACACCAATGCTATTATTAATTTACTTATTAAAAATGTAAGTATACATCATAATAGCATATTTTAATGTAGCGTACATATCAACATGGGTGTTCTGTCACTTCATCAACCACTTTATTTGGAATTAGCACTTTTTCATGTTGTGAAAAAATACATTTTCACAATAAGTTGCATACAACAGCCCCTCCCTTACAAAACTGGATAGTTTGCCATAAACCTGCAGCTAATATGAAGCGCATTTGCTGCAAACTAAATTGTTTACCACAGAATGTTGCCAGAGGTTTGTCAGAGTTTGCCAGTAGTGGTGAACTAAAAACTTTGCCAGAAGTGAATGGCAGTTCCCTCACAGCTAATTTGCATGTGGAAATATGAGCTTGTCGCAAACATGTGGCAACAATGCCAAAGGTTTGCTTGAAGGCCAATATTTTTGTAAACCGAATCAAACTTGAGTGCAATCTTAAGGGATACGTCACATGGTGTTGGCTCTCTGCTACCTGTTAGGATGGCCTGTATTCAATTAACATTTGTCCTTATCTTTTACTTACAAGTAAATGCAAAAGTTACACTTTTTGTTCACAATTCGACAATTGCTAAACTCGACAAACCATGTTTGTGAAGAAAATAAAATAATTATTGCATTTATTTGTTAGGACAAATATTGATTGAATTCCAGCCAATGGGTTGCCCTGGAGCCTTGCAGGGGAGGGACAGACAGAAAATGCAGGGCATGAATAGGCTTGCAGAGTCTATTTAAATGGTGGCATGTGGTTAAAATGGTGGCATCAGTATTTCAGTTGTGATTGGTAACCAGTAGAGGGAGAGGGAGATGAGGAAGGTAGGCGTTCACTCTTAGCTCCAAGCTCGAGCCCTGTGATGGGCCTAAGACTCGCTAGGTCCTGTAGGTCCCTGCCAAATATTTGATGAAAAATATCCTCTGCTACAGGGGGATTCAAGGTACGGGTCATTTGCTCATAAAATTATTTAAAAAATTCAAACTAAATTCAAACATCATTTGAATTCTAAAATTAAAACATGGAAAATAACATGTAATCTGCTACAGGGGGATTCAAGGTACGGGTCATTTGCTAATACAATTATTTAAAAAATTCAAACTAAATTCAAACATCATTTGAATTCTAAAATTAAAACATGGAAAATAACATGCATTCTGCTACAGGGGGAGTCAAGGTACAGGTCATTTGCTAATAAAATTATTAAAAAAATTCTAACTAAATTCAAACCTCATTTGAATTCTAAAGTTCAACATCTAGTAATGGGTCTTCTTCCTCTTCATTTGGCCTCTGTGGAAATTTTCCATTGTTGCATTATTCTTCTCATGTAATAAAAATTGTGAATTCTGGTGCTTTCAGCAGCAGTTGAGGTTGAGTATCAATTCTGTATTACTTTGATATCTGTACAATTGTCAAATAAGCCTTTGTAAATCTATTGCTGGCACCTGACACAGGGAATTTTTTCCTAGGCATTGTGGTTGAAGATGACATACACACAGGTGGCAGTGGGATAAAATGCTAGTGGATGGGGGCAGAGCAGGATGTGGATGGCGGTGAGAGTGAGATTGAAAAACTCAAGATTGTCAAGATACTACTGCCATAATAATTTTTCCTTTAAGCACAGATGTTGGCTTGGATTAAATCAATTTGTTATCAACGTTTTGCTTACAAGTAAAGAGGGTGTTTTCATTCCTTCGCTAACACATTTGTGGAGTTATTCAGTGATTGCTGAATTTGCCAAACTGTATTTGTGAACGCTGTCAGTCATTAGTAAGTTAAAGTCAAGGACACATGATAACTGGATCCAGGCCATTGTCCATCTCTAAAAATGTGCTCAGTCTGTTTGAAGCATATTATATAGAGCTGGGAAAATCTGCTGCAGCTCCACGGCAAAGTGATGAATGGATTGTATAATATGTTCCTAATTGGCAAGCCCAACAAGGACAGCCACAATTTAATTTTCGGTCAGCATCCATTTTCTCTGGAAATGCGATGAGTGTGCCAAATGCACCTCAGTTTGTGACAGAGGATGCAGGATGTGACGTGATTCCGGTTCAGTCAGGGGACCTGTGGGTGCGTGGTATCAGGCCAACATCTCAGTTTAATCAGCTCTGATGTATTCCTGCAATGGCTTTGAAGCCACCTGCGTGTCCCCACACAGTTGCAGGAGACGAGTGCTTTGATCCTGGATAATTAATAAACCTTTGGATGGTGCATTTTTTTCATGTGAATAATCTATAAAACAATAACTGTTCCTTATTTAGTATTCACACTACACTATTATGTTAATGATGAGTGACATCTTTACTGTCTAAACACAAAAACTGTCATAGAGCAGCATCTCCATTCTCTAGGACCAACGACCCCCTCCCCTCCCCCAAAACCGGCGAAAAAAAAATCCCATCCCATATATAGACATGTTAAATTGGTGTGCCCACACATGCTACACTTCAAACTAATGTGAAAGGTGTCAGCAGGCCCTGCATTAAAGCAGCATCCGTGCGTGACGGGACGTGGCATCTATTGGGGATAGGAACAGGCGGGTAATTATCAAGAATAACACACAAGGCGGTATCTTATAAGACGTTCCCAAAAGCAGCAGGTATGGCACTTATTTCTGCTATTAAAATGTGAATTTGCATCACATCTGCGGCAATATTTCACTGTCACATCCGTGCTTTATTGTGGCTGCTTTACACTTGGATTATTAACTCAGGCCGAACTGTTTTGCCTTTAGACTGGAATACACTGGAATGCTGGTACCGATCATCACAATGACTTGGCCGCCAAACCATCCCAATTTCATTTGGCAGGACTGCTTAAGAAGCTTTGATGAACCCATAATGGTTCTGAGCAATAAACAGGTTTTGGAGCAGCTGTGATGTCAAAATGAGCATTGGTGTTATTTTAGATGATGACAGCGCAGCTGACATTACATTGCATCGCATTCATTTAGCACGCGCTCTAGAGAGATTTACGATGTAAGAGAAATTGCTGTGAAAACGTAAGTGCCGCCCTGCTAATTTATTCTTTTTTGTTTGTTGTTGTTGCTACATTTAGAATCAAAAGGACATTTGATCATGGCAGAAGTCACGCTGTGGCTTTCTTACAAGCAGGGCTCACGTCGGGTTCGTTCCAACCATCTCGAGCTTTTAGGTGTTTAAGAGGTTCTGCTCCAGAATACTCTAGTACAGTGCGGAATACATAGTGGCCTCGTGTTCAGATCCTGAGCTATAAATGCAGCCAAAAACCATCCAACATCCATCATGCCACGCCATCATGTTTCACATGTAATGCCCTCTTTCATTTTTTCACTGTATTTGGAACCTAGAAAACCTAGAAAACTCAGTTTCAGTGCTGAAAATGCGTCGACTGAGCCAGGAAAGCATGGTTTATACTTGTTATCATGTTACAGCACTGTGAGATGTGCATATCCTCAATATAATGGACATGCACAGTTGAGGGGTCTCAGTTAAGTGCATATGTACTAAAAACAACGGGAATTGAACCAAACTGGGCCATCTGAAAAACTGAAGGGGGCTTTGTTATTACACTTGACAGTACAAGCAGAGACTAGCGCAGGATACAGTGGAAGTATATTTAAGCCTGCTGTGGACATCTTCCATCACAGTTAGTCTCTGTTTGAAGAAAAGGAATTACGCCGGTTTTGTTGCTGGAACATGATTTGGGCACTCTGGTTTCTATAATTTATTACGACCTGAGAGCTGGATGTAAAATTTAGAGCGGGATATAAAATGATTCATGAGCAGTTATTGCAGCATCAAAATATACGGTCTGACTGAATAGAGCAGCTTTCTCCATTCTCCCTGCTTGCAGAAAAGCTCTCCTCCAGAACCCTTGCACAGTCCCCCCTGCCAAATTCTCACTGCTCAACTTATAATTTTCCCACTTTGGGGTTGCCAGGATTTGTGCCGTTTGGTTCGTTGCTTCGAAATTAATTAACTAGCGGCCCAGTGTCCTCTGATCAGAACGTTCTGAGAATGCTTCTCATTCAAAGCCTGTGCTGCTGACATACACAGTTAATTGGGAGTCAGTGCATCATCAAATTAATACCATCTGTGTACAGATGATTGATTACTGTGATGGTCTGCAATCAAAAAGACATCAGACAGAGATCAGGTCCTCGGGGATGCGATGCGCGAACATGGGAAGCCGGGCCTGGGATTGGCTAGAGCGAGCTTGATAGCAGAACTCTGGGGGCATGGCCCAGGCCAGATAAGCGATTCAAAATAGATTCCAAATGATTTCCAAATATTGATTAATGGGATGTTCAGTTCGGAAATGCGTTCCCTGCCCCCCTCCACAAGCCCCCCCTACCCCCCCCCGCTCTTCATTCTCCACACAACCTTCTCTGGGGATAGTTCCAAGGTTATCAGCCACACAGTGGATGAGTGGCATTGTGGGCCCTTACCAAATCAACTTTTCTTTTGCATGAGATGAATGGGGAGGGGGAGCGATGACTGGAGTTTTTGGAATGTGGGCAACTGGAGTCATTTAGAGGCTGGCAGAATGATCAATGCAGGCAGGTCTGTGTGAAATGTGCCTGTGGTGGTGCTCGCCAGAAACGATGGCCCACGGAGATGGTATCTTCATCGTCACCCAAGGCCCTGCCAGATTGCGGGCCCAACTGCTCATTCAGGAGAGAGCAGTCTCGCGCTGCCCCTTAAAGAGATGCAAAGCCACTGGCACGGCGGTGTGTGCGTGCCAAGAAACTGACCAAAGCCCAAGATGCAACTGACTTTTCAAAAACCGTCTGCACGTCAATGGCGTCATTTGTCAGAAGACGTTACTGTTCTCCTCTTAACCCACATTAAGTCTCCCCTGCTGGAGTCTGAAAAGCTAAATGGCTGGTTGGCTCAAATAGAAAAGGCTGTATGAGTGGAAAGGAAATTATATCTCTGCTGACTTTTCAGGGCCAAAACCTAGAACCTGTAAAATGGCCATCACTGTACTACCTTGTGTCACAGAAAAAAAAACATTTAAAGCTTCTTCAAAATTGTACTAAAAAAGACTTCTAATCAAACATTTCTAAAGCATCATATGGTTGATGCTGTAGAAATACAGACAAAACAATTAGAGAGAGTCAAGAACAATTAACCTATCTTCATGTCCTATCCATTTTCAAGAGAACAACCAGTGTATGTTTTTATAACAAGGAACAAACGTACAAATCTGGGGGGAAAAATACACACTTTGAAAATGAATTATGCAAGTAAAACAGTGAAATGTATAAAATGGGGGCTAGTCTGTTTTAAACAATACAACCCTCATGCTCTTGATTATACAAAATTAAAAAATCATTTTTAAGGGTTCCATCCTTATCTGTTGCATGCACATGCTAGTCTGCAACAATTATTATGCTGATAGAATTTTATACATGACAAGCTTTCTTTTTTTTTTTTTTTTTAAATTGACTGCTCCGTGTTTGGTGGACCAAATGAAATATGATCTGTCACACCAACCTGGAAAATAACAACAAAAAAAGCACACGCTTCAACATCGGTTGAAGTTGAAAGTGAAATGGAATGTTTGAACTCCTCACTTTGCCTGTCCTCGGAATATTAATCGTTGAGTCTCACATTGCCGTCTTAAAGCCTGTTATAGACCATGAAGCAGATCTTTCATGTGGGCTTCAAGTCATGTGTCATATCCCTGTGTAAATCCAGTAGACTCCCCCACGGCCCAGTTTACATGATTTACGCTGCTGGAGCCGCTCCCGTGGATGAGCAGGAAGCAGGAAGTGGGGAAGGTGGTGCTGGGCTTGTGTGGAGCCGGCCCCCACAGAACACCTGGATCTCACAGACCAGAGCTTGAAGAGTCTCTCGAAGGAGCGCAATCCACATGTTACTTTGGCTCAGTCGAAGCACTGATTGCTGCATGTCTTTTTAAAGATCAGGCGTGCAATCGCCTGCAAACAAACACTCGTAAAACAGTGTCACCACAATAACAGTTTTAGGAGACTTAATGAAGAATGAAATTGCGTTCTTTTGGAGTTATGAGTTATGACCCTTCATGGTTTTCAGAAAACACATTTATGCTGGAACTGTGTAATATACTGTATAATTGGAAATTATCTTTATCCTCCATTTTAATTACAGTCATACACATTTGGCAAAGACTTGGTAAAATACTACCAACAATTGACTTGAAATTGACTTGAGATCATTTTTACTAATTACATTATAAGGTAATATTTAGCCCTCTAAGGCCTTTATTTTTGAATGGGCAACTGTTTGGTTATTCAGGGCATCATAATCTGGGGTAAAGGCTCTTTCATCTTCAGACAAATATCCACGTTCAAAATATCAATTTGTGTTTGTAGAGTGGTCATGTAAATGCACTTTATTCTTTTAATGAGCCAGTAAATTCATAATATGTGATTCCATGAAAATTACTCTTCCATTTTGAGGTAATTTTTTAATTGAGCAAATAGGAGTGAAATGGTCTATTAACAATGATGGTTGAAAATGATGCAGAATATATATCACATCGGAATAGGCTTTTTATGTTCCATTTCTCAAATGCAAGTTATTTATGGAATTTTACACATAGCCTGGATCTCAATGAGACAATGCTGTCTACCACAGCTTCTACACATCTTTTTTTTGTTTTTTATTCTAAAAATGCAGTGTTCCATAGTGAGTACCACATGTGATATGTTGTTCATTACCATGTTTATAATCCTCTGAGAGTGACATAAAAAAGCTATCTCTTTACACTTGAGACTAAAAATGGTCACTCAGTTGTCATTATTGTTAAAGCTAAAGGAAACCTGTAATTTTCATGTTATACTCAAGGTGTGTATGCAGTCAACTATGTGCACAATTAACGTGAGAAAAAATCAATAAACCTTGAAAACCGCTACATTTTCGACAGGCCTGTCTCTGATCTTAGTCTGGTTTATAAGACGGTGTGGATATTCAATTGATATGCAAATAAGTTAAAGATGTCACACATGTGCATGGCTGTGGTTGCTAGTTTGCACAATGTACTTCTCTGCAGCTGATGTAGCTAGTTATCATTGGGGAAAGCAATACCAGTAATATTTCTATGGTGAGGCCATATATGTAGGCTTTGTATTAACCTTGAGGAGCCTATTCAACTTCGTCATGGAAGATGCCTTGCTACTTTCAGCACAACAAGTAAGTAAATGTTGAGTTTATTTTGCCTGGCATAGTGTGCTGCTAGTTTTGCTACAGTATAGTGAGCCAAACTAAAAGACATGTCTAGCTAACATATCTAGCTATGCTGCTAACTTTACCTCAGCTAACTTTAACTCCTTTTCCAATAATTTTTTC
Source organism: Synaphobranchus kaupii (assembly GCA_029718625.1). Lineage (NCBI taxonomy): Eukaryota > Metazoa > Chordata > Actinopteri > Anguilliformes > Synaphobranchidae > Synaphobranchus > Synaphobranchus kaupii. The sequence continues at coordinate 21,240,172 of CM056376.1, read as the reverse complement.
TTGGTCTCATTACATTTTATATTTGTATATCCCCCCTTTCTAGTCATGTGCGAATGTCGGGTTGTGTGAAACGGCCTGATGGTTGGCTGAACACAAGACAAAGTTTCAGAGTTGTTGTCAATATTTATTTGGGGTAATGCCATGGCTGTCAGCACCCCAAGGATGTGTATCATTGCAAATTCATGATTTTTGGTTAACCTTAGCTTTAAGTAACAATTGGAGACATGGGATTAGTAACAGACAATACACTCAATATATCAAATATAATTACATAGGTTGCATGCTCCAGAGGTCATATCCTTGTAATTAAACCACAATTACCATGTGCATTGATGATTGATTGGGCCAATGGTGTACTTAAGTTCTTTGTTTTCTTGACAATTAATGGGTTTGAACAAAAAATGGAATGGACCCCCCCAATACATACGTTAAATTAAGCTTGTGGAAACATCTAAAATTATTGTGCTGGTTCATATTTTTGACTCATTACTTTACCTTATATGCTTGTCGCATATCTTGACTGCTGAACTGCATCTCCCCTCTAGTCAGAAGGTTAGCTTGCTCACAACCTGTCCAAATAGTATTTTCCCAAATAGATCCCCCCCAATACAGATGTTAAATTAATGAGCCTATGTGGGCCTATTACCACATTGCAAAGACATAGCCAGGGGATTTTATTTTATTTTATGTATTTATTTTATTTTTTGTTGATAATATATTGTTAAAGTGTCATCATTGGTGTGACTCTTTCCTGAAAGCCGATTCAGTTACAACGAGAATACATCTGTCATTTTTGAAGCAGACAAATATTTCTGAGAAAGTACAGGCTTGACCAGTTGATCTTCAGTTTGCATAGTTGTTGGAAAAAGAGCACCTATAGGTTGGCAGTTCTCATTTCTGTCTGAGTTTTTATTAGAAACGGCTGTTGGATTTTGACAAGGATTGATTGAAGGTGCCGATGAAACCCAAGTTCTCTCTAAATTATGCAAACAGAGCTGCCAAAAGTACCAGACTGAAGAAACTGACCACTTGTGAAACTATCAGAACAGACATGGATTGAAGGCAAGACAGACAGCTAACCTCTGGCACTACATGGTAGAAAGAAGACACACATATTTCTAGGATTGTACAATATGGCTTCTCCCCCCCCCCCCCCGTTTTGAATTATATGCACAAGGGTAATGTTCCATTATCAGACTAAAGCAGGATGAGGATTACCTTTGCAGCTGCTCACATTCATTACCAACTAATCCTTGTCCACTAAAGCATAGCATAAACAAATACTCTTAGTAGGCTTGTTAGGTAGATATGTATAGTTAATGGATGGGTCTGTGAATTCTTGTCTCTAGAAATACAATACTTACACACCTACATCAGACACCTTGTGTTTCTTAGATGTAGTCTTTTCATTATTTCACTTCTCCTTTGTTTCAGTTATACATTACATCACTTATTTTCAGTTTCTGGGTTCAGTTCTATGATCTGCAAGCATCTGTCTACACAATGTAAAGCTGTCATTCAGCTGGAGGAACCACACGCTACTTCTGACCATCCCTCTATTTCATCTACCAACATTGATGTCAATTATACTAAGCATGTCTAACATGAGAAATCGGTTTACTTTTGCAATCACACTCAATATATCAAATATAATTACATAGGTTGCATGCTCCAGAGGTCATATCTTTGTAATTAAACCACAATTACCATGTGCATTGATGATTGATTGGGCCAATGGTGTACTGAAGTTCTTTGTTTTCTTGACAATTAATGGGTTTGAACAAAAAATGGAAAAAACTCCATGTACGGAGACAAGTACAGATGGATGAACAGGACAGCTGCATAGGAATTACCGGCTAACAGACTAACACAAGCTCAATAGAAAATAAACGCCCTGCCTCAAGAATAAATAAAGCCCTAAAGTCAGTATGACAAAATGCCCTGTCTATTAGTAAGAAACTACCATACAAATACACACAAACAAAGACTCCTCTAGCTTTCACGGAAGACAGCAGACAGAGAGAGGAGAAAGAGACAGAAAAGGGCAAAGATCTAGGCAACAGACTAACAAAGGCAAGACCAGAAAGCGGAGACCGAAACGAGCACACAAAAAAGGAATTCAACCTAAAAGCTCAAAGCACAAAGGCAAGTCCCGCAAAACTCCAACAAAGCACAACGGAGCAAAACTGTCTCCTTAAAACCCTAGACCTAATCATACGACTAAACACTGAAAGGGCAAAATAATACCGCACACAAAAACAGTGAAAATAACGCCAGACAATACGAAACAAACAATCAACAATCAATATCGAAGCCCAGAACGAAGGGAACATGGGCTTAAATAGCTCACCGGTCAAACACACACAGCTGTGAACACTGATGAACCTTCTCCGCGAAAAGACAAAACGGAGCCAAAACTCCACTAACGGAGCAGCGCCCACGTGTGGCGACCGAGGAACACGACCGCAAGGGAAAAAGGGTCATAAACCATGACAATTACTTTGACCTTATATGCTTGTAGCTTGACACATATCTTGACTCCTGAACTGCATCTCCCCTCAACTAGTCAGAAGGTTCGCTAGCTCACAACCTGTCCAAATAGTATTTTCCGTAGTTGTAATTTTGCAGTCTCGTAACTTTTAACCTTTAACAGGACTTTTAACCTTTAATTTGTAAATAGACCAACTGGGCCCATGAATTCTGTTCCGTAAGGTAAGCTGGAAAAGCTGTTTAAGAATAAAAGACCAGTATGTGAGCTATTTAAAATAGCATCATAAATGAGAAGACTTGGGGTAATGAGTGAATATGGCAAGCAAAATTGTGTTACCTACCTAAAGAAAGACAGAATTTAAAATGGAAAGTGGTAGCTGCAATTAAATAGCAGGCTGTCCTCAATTCAAAAGTATAATATTGAAATCGAGGTATTTGGGTGAGCTCCAGTAGTTTTTTTTACGTACCTTTAGTGAACTATAAATGATCACGCCGTACCAGTACTATTATTTCTGTACAGTTGTGATTCTATTATAGTGTCCTTTTTTTTTTTTTTAATCAAGTGATACAACATATGGTCTCCCACTATAAAAAGAACCGTTAATGGGTACATTCTTGTTGTCATGGAAACTGTAACACCTGCCCCCCGGAATGGGTTCTCAATCAGTTCATCTGATCCGTCACATGTGGACGTGCCCCTGAAATACCAGCTTAGGAAATATCAGCGCCCTGCAAGAGATACTAACTTAGGATAGCATTCCATGATGCATTTTCCACCCGCTGACAGAGGAACGGGCTCGAAACCTGTAAACCTAAAAAGAATTGTAGCATGCACGTTGTAGACGCCGCGAAAAAAGATTTCCTAACAAACGTTTTTCTTCTTTGCTTCTCTGAACTGCTTGCCAAGGTTATCTAACGCAGCCTGCTATCATGTCTCTTTCAGGTTTTTCTGATGCTTAGCCGGAAGACAGTAGAAATACTGATGTGCTTCCTCTCATTCTTGACAGATCTCACGATAACATTATTTACTCTCTGGTGCATGGTATGTCAGATACTGTGGAAAGGAACCTGTCTGAAATGTAAAATGGATGGACGTGCACACAAGCCTTGCATTCAAGGGACAGTGTCCACCTCCAGCTGATGAATAGATTGCAAAAGACATCCAAAGGGCAGACCTGTGTTTAGTACACCTACAGTGAGTGCTTTAAAATGTAGGTAATGCATTAATCATCCCTTCTTGGTCTGCTGCTAATGTTCACAATACGAACCTGCTTTATGTTATATGCAGATTAAAAAAAAAACAAAAAAAAACTGACAGACACATATGCAACAGTACTAGTGGTGGTAGTGGTGGGGTTCAGATCCCCAACTCTCATTGGATAGCACCCAATGAAAGACAACTGATGGAATCGTAAGGGTCAAGCCTCTAATGGAGGCTAAGTGGTTCCATAGCAGCTAACTGAAATGCAGAATGCACCTGTGGTTTGTGAAAATGTGCTGAAATAGGAACGCTGTGACATTAGTGACGTGAACTAGATAATGTATGGGGTCCATTTTCAGCAGAAAACAACCATGAATGTATGAATTCATGTGTACTGGTTGGTTTTATATTTAGATTTCTGATGAGATACCATACCTGTTAATGTCTCAAGAAGATTCATGTGAATGACATATAGTATATTCTTTCATTTCAAAACACTAATTCAAGTACTGATTCACATTGACTTTTGCTCTGTGTGGAAACCTATGCTGGAGACATAACATAGTGATGTCAATTTCATGTAGTGCAAATTGTATTTATGCGCACTGTATACTATACAAGTGGCACTATAAATACAAAATATGAAAGGTTTAGGGAAACAGTGATTTAAAATAACTCAAATTTTAATTTAATTCCGGAGCAACTATCAGTAGTACAAGAGCTCTCTTTAGAAGAGAATTGTGAGTACAGGTTGTAGGGTAGTTGTATTGACCAACAAGAAGACAGAAAGTAGCGAAGATGGGTTTTTAATAAACTCCAAGTGGGAGTTCAAAATGCAATTTCGTCACAAAGAAATGAAGGGAAGCAATCAACAGAGATGGTGCCTCAGCAGAACAGACTACTACCATCCAATCACAACGTCCACTTCCACCACAGATTTCATGGAATTACATGTTCAGAAATACACCGAAGAACGATGTTTGATGGAAATAAATGATACTTTCTAAGGAAGTAAACTTGAAACAAACATGACTCCTCTCATAGACAGTCTCTTATTGAATCAACAGGCCAAGATCCATCGGTCATATACTCACTGATTATGTACCTGGTGACACAGCACGCTTGTTATCCAAATGCACATTGCACAATGTTTGCAATAGAAATATCTCCTTGCAATTTAAGACTTTCTTTGTGTCTAATTTCACGTTAAGTCAAATTATTTTGTTTTTGTCCTTTCAATTCTCCCGTACAAATGAACATGATAAGTTGGAAATTAAGTGCTGGCTGAAGAGGGAATGAGCCTGTCTGAGGAGCGACCATTACATAGGTGAGAACATATTTCTAGTATTAACTTTTGTGAATTTAGTAAAAAAACAATAATCCATATTTAATGGCTGTTGATCCCTCTCCAGGGCTGGTGATAAGCGCTTTCCTTGCACAGCCTTTCCTTTCGTAGGTGTGTCCTGCTCACGGCCAGTAAAAAGGCTGTATGAAAAGGCCTTTCTCAAACTGGATGTGAGGAAAGCACTACTACTAGGACTGCAACTATTGAGGCTGTAGATGGCTGGATACTGGTGCTAATTTCAACTTAAGATCCTTGTGAATAAATTTTAAAAATTTTATTTTTCATTTCATTGATACTTTGTATTCATTTGATATGTATACATGTCCTTATTTAAATGCATAAACAGTTGGCAAAGTGTTTACAACTGAATTTCAGTAGATGGGTTATGTAAAAGCACACATTAGAGCTGAAAATTATTTTCATATCACATCTCACTATGATTTTTTCTTTCAAATATTCTAAAGCATTCATTTTTATGTTATTTTTACCTCAGGAGCTGTTTCTCATCCTAGAATAGGGAATTGAACAAGTGAGTAATGAACATATTCTTTAGATGTGGCCTGCAGCCTCTTTTACATGAAATTCTGTCTGTGCAGTGAGATCGACTTCTTGGCTGTGTTGGCTGACTGGACACACTCAGACAAATTATGTGGGCTACACATCCCGAAAATAAGAAAAAAAGAAGCATAGTCTAATTTAAAGTGACTCAGTGAAGCCATTTAAACCTGACATCTTTTCTGATTTCTCTAAAATAGGCCACTCACCTGCTGGATTTAAAGGACACAGTTTCATACCTGCAGTGAGAGACAGTCAAAATATTTTTAAGGCCTAATTTTGGCTCGCATATCTTCTATGTGTGATAGGGAACATGCATGTTTGCACTTGCTGGATTGTTTTGTGTTTAGATTATGTGGTCGGGACGAATCGGATCATATGTATCCGTATTTCCTGCTTTTCCTGTTTGCAGTGGGATGAGAGGCGGTAACGTCATTACTCCTACCAATTAAGCAGCGTGTAAATACACTGGTGTTACTGGGATTTCCTGGCATTGTTACGAGTTTCTTGGACTCCAGTGCGAGGTAGGGGGTGTGTTTCAGGTGCTATACTAACATACAATCTCTGTAGATTGCATGCTACATTGTTTATTGTTAGGTTGGAGTGATTTGTGCAGCTCTTGACCGATTACGGGACCAGTCGAATCTTGCCAAGGTAAAACAGCATTTACATTTTGTAACGGTATTTTTGGGAGTAATGTGCTCCCGAGGTAATCTCTCATTCTCGCAACATATTGATTTGTGACTGTTCTTTTCAGAGATTTGTCAGCTGCTGTTTTGCGTACCCTAGCTCTTCCCAAGGTGTTAATGTGTTTTGTAACCCTTAATATAGGCTATTCGTTAGTGCATAGCATAGCTACCTGAACTGTTAACTGTTAATTGGCTATAAGCTTCTTTTATTTTCGGTTATTTTCATTGTCAGTGTTCGTTCTTGGCGTAGCCGACGCAATTATGGTAATCATGTATTAGTTTTACCAAGTACATCTGGGACGAGTAGTTTACAATCGCAACCATTGCCTACTGCCTGCTTTGTTCTGGGCCGGGCGCATTGTGCATTTGATTTTGGCCGCGGCCACTCTGTGGTAAACCAACTAATGTATGTAGCTGGTAAATCATTATCTGTTCATTTATTCCTTAGGTAATGGACTAATGGACAAAGGTAAATGTCTTTGTGGAGAGTAGTTAGCCTAGATTGGACATCCTGATCACTGCATGCTGTGTGGTAATGGTAAATGTTAATATACTGCACTGTGTAGACACCATTTATGCACTAATTTGCTGTGTGTGTATTGCAGAGCACGGGCCCGTGAGGGGTAAGTATCCAAGGAGCCCAGTGTAGTAGCTCCCCCATTTGGCAGTCTTTATCTCCAGCCTGAGATAGCGTTATTTTCTATTGGTGTCTTCCATATTTCCAATTTTATAAGCTCTCTAGTTGAATCTTGCTACAGAGCATTTAAATGTGTAAATTCCAAATCTTGCCTTGTTAAATAAAGTGATTATTGTGGACTTTGAATAAACGTCTCTTGCTCCTTTTTCTTCATTTAATTGAAAAGATCTGTGTGGGAACCCTTATATAAGTGCACACCATTAAGGTTTTAAAACTAGTACCTTGGGCGAAATACCCAAGGTGGCGTAGTCTATGGTCACAATCTGGCGTAGTCGGCAGGATTCTGTGAAGCAGAGACGTGTCTTCTTAGTTATTTTGTGTAGCTGGTTTACCATTCTTTGTGTGGCATGTTGTGGTAATACTTGTTAAGAAATAGTGATTACTGGTGTATTATAGATTCATTTTATATACATTATTGCCAAAAAAGCAGCTGGCACGCCGTGGACCTGAGGATCTTCATTCAAGTTGTTCCAGGGGCGACTCTCAGCGACGACCCTTACATTACTGCTTTATTTTCATTATCAGTGTTTATATTTAACTCTGTCCTGTAATTATGGAAGAAGAATTGCAGGAATTAAGATAATTGGTACAGAGGTTACAAGGTGATAATGCCCGTCTTTTACAGGAGCGAACAGCTTCTCAGGCACCACCATCTGCATTACCCAGTACCAGTGGTTCTAACCCTAATTTTGCTTCTGTTTCTGGTGCTAATGTTCATGTGACCAAAAGACTTGTCTACATGCTTCGGGAGAGGAAATGCCCTTCTTTTCGTGGTAGAGGTGGAATTGGTATAGTGGAGTGGATTGAAGAGGTTCGGTTCTGTAGCCGAGCCCGTCACTTGTCCACTATTGATCAAGCCTATTTTATTTATGACCATTTAGAAGGAGAGGCCCATGAGGAAATTAAGTTCAGGCCTAGGGCAGATAGAGAAGACCCGGAACAAATTTTTAGGATCCTTCAAGAATTGAATGACCAATCATATGTGGCCTTACAGGAAAGTTTATTCTCTAGGAAGTAGCTGGAGGGTGAGTCCCTACAGGAGTATTCTCATGCATTGCTTTCTCTTATGGAGCAAATTGTGGACAGGGCCCCTGACAGAATGCCTAATGCAGAGATCTTGTCGCGTGACCAATTTATTGAGAATATTATGAACTCTGCCCTCTGTAGAGAATTGAGAAGGGTCGTTCGTTCCCACCCTCACTACACTTTATTGGATGTTGGTGGGGAAGCCATTAGGTGGGAGAGAGAGGGTCGGCCTGGGGAAGGTAGGTGTAGGAGTTATTCAGTCCCGTCAACTGGTGTTTTGTCATATGGGGTCCAGGGTAGGTTGCAAGCTGGCCTGGGTAAGGGTAATCAGGCATCAGAGTTGGCAGAACTAAGATAATTGATAATAAAACAACAGGAACAACTTAATCAACTGTCTCAAAGTATGCTTGCCTTACAGAACTCCGCTAGGTTTGCCCAGCCCAGCCATAATGGCTCCATCATTTGTAGACGCTGTCAGAAACCAGGTCACTTCGCTAGGAATTGTGACAGTGAACGGGTAACTCCATCAGTTGCACTTTCTGTCTCTCAACCCCCTACTAGTACCTCTACCTCTAGTTTGCCAGCGGAAAACTGACGCCTTCTGATTTGCTGAGCCACACTTCAGAAGGGGCCACTTCTGGCTCAGGCAACTCCGGTCTGGGGAGTGGAACTTGTGTTTCTATGTTGGTGGGTTCTTTTCCAAATGGAGCCATTCCTGTTCCATGCTTGTTAGATACTGGTTCAATGGCGTTGACTGTCCGAGAGTTTTTTTTCGCAGCATTTTCAGCCTTGGGGCCGAGAGAAACTTCACTCATGCCGGTGGTTAATGCTGCATGTGGCAAATGGTCTGGACATACCCTATGTCGGTTACCTGGAGTTGGATGTAGAGGTATAAGGTAAGATCATCCCAAAGTGTGGGGTTTTGATTGTTAAGGATCTCCCAGGTCCTCTCTCCAAACCAGGTGTGCCCTGTGTGTTTGGTATGAATATTATCCGGGAATGTTATGAAGAGCTGTTTGGACAGCATGGTCATGCCTTTTGTGATTTGTCCCCAGTTAAAAAAAGCTGCCAAACCATGGCAACAGGCCCTGCAATATGCCATCAAGCCCAGGTGCCTTCAGATTCAGTTCAGACCGGGGTGGCAAAGGTGAGGGGTAAGAAGGTTGTACACATCCCCGGGGGTACTATAAAATTAGTTGCAGCTACATGTTTGAACCTCCAAGTAACCCAGATTCTTTGCCCGCAGGGCTTGTAGCATCACCCGCTATGGTCAGAGTAATGTTTACATTCCTGTTGTGAACATGGGGGTTGTGGAGGTCTTGCTTTACCCTCGTACCATACTGGGCATGTTGAGTCAGGCACACATTGTGAGTCTACCTGTAGGGGTAACTGAGGAGTTTGTTGCAGGGGAGCCTGTGTCAGCCATGTCATCTGCCCATGAGGGACAGGTGCCATTTATGCAGGAGAAGATTGACGCTCTTGATTTGTCATCACTTGCCGAGCAGGAACAATGCAAAGTAAGGTCATTGCTACATGAGTATAGCACAGTGTTTTTAACACATGAGGGTGATTTGGGTTGCACTAACCTCACTGCACATAACTTACCTCTACTTGATGATGCACATGTTCGCCAAATGTATAGGCGCATTCCTCCTTCAGATTATGATGCTGTAAAAGCTTTTATAATTCAGTTGCTGGACAGCCAGGTCATCCGGGAGACAAATCAAAAACTGCTTTTTGCACACCCTTTGGACTATTTAAATTCAATAGGATGCCCTTTGGGTTATGCAACGCTCCTAGCACGTTCCAGTGGTTAATGGAGCGCATGTTTGGTGCCCAACATTGTCAGTCACAGTTATTGTATCTGGACGATGTTATAGTGTTTTCTTCTACAGTGGATGAACAGTTGGAGCGTCTGGATGCAGTCCTAGGGCGGTTACAACAGGAGGGCCTCAAGGTGAAGTTAGAGAAATGTTGCTTCTTCAAAGAAGAGGTAAGCTACCTTGGACACATTATCTCCAGCCAGGGCGTCTCCACTGACCCAAATAAAATTGAAGCGGTTGCCAACTGAACACGCCCTAAGCACATCTCGGAATTGCGGTCTTTCTTAGGTTTTACCAGCTACTACAGGCGCTTTGTGGATGGTTTCGCAAAGCTTGCAGTCCCATTGCATAGGCTGGTAGCAGAATTGATGGGGACTAAGACCAGAAAGGGCTCGGGAAAGGTTATTTTGGATGCCTGGACAGAAGAGTGTGACAAGAGCTTCCAGAACCTTAAAAACAGATAAAAACTTCCTTTTATTTTAGACGTTGATGCCAGTCATGGTGGTCTGGGCACCGTACTCTCTCAAGAGCAAGATGGCAAGGTGAGACCTGTAGCTTATGCCAGTCAGGGGCTTCAGCCCACTGAATGCAATATGCAATAGCTCCATGAGGCTTGAGTTCCTTGCATTAAAATGGGCCATGACTGAGAAATTCAGGGAATATTGGGCCCCTGATGGATATCCTGAGCAGGTAGTTCAAAGTACTATATCCGCTCTGCCCTTTCACACAGTGTCTGATCTCGTTGCCTTGCAGGAGGCTGACCCTACCATCGGTGTGTTTTTGGGGTACTGGAGGAAGAAGGTCGCCCCGGACCATGAGGCGCGGCAACGGCTTCCTAAACTGTGCTGGAACACTGACAATGAAAATAACCAAAAATAAAATAAGTTTTTAGCCAGTTAACAGTTAACAGTTCAGGTTGCTATGCTATGCACTAACGAATAGCCTATATTAACCCTTGTGTGGTGTTCGGGTCTGTGGGACCCGTATTCAATGTTTACTAAAAGAAAAATGATACAATTCATAATTTTTTCAACCTGAGACTCATTGGCCTTGGCTCATTTTCTGTGATGACCATGTAAAAGAACACAAAAATCACATTTTATCACAAAAAACAAATAGCACTTTTATTGATAAATGTGATCTAGCAGAGATAAATGGTCAATATTAACCATATATGCTGTCTATATTGCTTGTAATTGAGATAAAGTCAATATCTAAATCTCAATATCAGAAGTATTTTTACGTAAATTGTTATGGCTTTATTGTTTTAAAAACCCAATAATGTTGTGGGTCCTCCAGACCCGCGAACACTGGGTGAGTAACAAAAACACGAACACCACACAAGGGTTAAGAGTTACAAAACACATTAACACCTTGGGAAGAGCTAGGGTACGCAAAACAGCAGCTGACAAATCTCTGAAAAGAATAGTCACAAATCAATATGTTGCAAGAATGGAATCCGATGAGAGTTTACTTCGGTAGCACATTACTCCCAAAAATACCGCTACAAAATGTAAATGCTGTTTTACCTTCACTCATCACTCCAACCTAACAATAAACAATGTGAATGTAGCATGCAATCTACAGAGAAGGTATGTTAGCATAGCACCCGAAACACACCTCCTACCTCGCACTGGAGTCCAAGAAACTCCTAACAAATGCCAGGAAATCACAGGAACAGGAAAACATGGCTTCCCACCCCCAGTAACACCAGTGTATTTATACGCTGCTTAATTGGTAGGAGTAAATCACTGCAAACAGGAAAAGCAGGAAATACAGATACATATGTTCCTCATCCCGACCACATAATCTAATCAGAAAACGATCCAGCAAGTGCAAACATGCATGTTCCCTATCACATATTGAAAGTCTTTAACTATATTATATAATGGATATTCCTTTTTGGTAAACACAGTGATGTCTCTTCTGTGGTGTTTCATTCATTTTACAGCAAGTGAATAATGATGACTTTTTTTCTAATATTTTGGATTAAAAATAATCGTACTTAACTCACTACAATCTTCAATCTAAGAAATAATTTAATGCGTTATGCATAATGTCAGAACAGTCCTGGTAAATATCTGAATGTAAAAATCTTGTATTTGCATATCCTAGTTACCTGTAACTTGTTAAGACCTTACACAGAACAGTCAATTTAGCAAAAATGCATAGTCATGTTGACGGATTGCTATTCATTTGTTTACAGCAAAAATGCTTAGTGTGAAAGATTTTCTGCATAGCCAGGCTTTGAGCTGTGCAGTCAAATAAATTTGATTAATATTCCGCATTTAAAATGACTAAAAACATTTACCAAGAGGCTTATGAATGCATTTGAATGAAAAGCCTTGACTGCATAAATAACTATGCACTCAGTAAGTGCCATAATGTATTGCTATGATTTTTGTCTGACACATTGTAAAGAACATATTTTTTGCTTTTTCCATAAAAAACGAGTGCATTAGTTAATTACTTTATTGCATTAGTTCATAGGCAGAAATGTCAGGGTTTATTGCTTTCAAGGGCTTAAGCATTTCATCTTCAATTTAATAAATGAATTACATGAAAATGACTGAGTGGAATTCTTTGTGAGAAGTTGCATAGTTTATGTTGTCTTTGAAAACTTGATTGAAAGTTCTTTGCTCTGAACACAGCATGCGACGTGGCCCTCTAAGTAAAGACAAATTCAAATCAGAAAGCCGCTGCTGCAAGATTATTGCACTGCACTGAATTTGGTGACATAATTAGCTCTGAGGTTTCACACACAACAAAAATGGTGGTGTACATTTAACACCCTAGGTTCTTTCTATGAGACTGTGGACTCATATAAACACACTAGGGTGTTAAATGTACACCAGTAGTGTTAAATCTACACTGACATTTTTGCTGTGCATAATAGTAATTTTTACTGAAGTGTCATCCTTTTTGTGTCTATGGTGATGTGGATGGCTGTTTGGGAATGATTGATGAATAAGCTGGCCAGCCCATTGCTCAAGCTGACTCTATTTTGCCTCAGTGCAGAACAGAGGTCAGGACACCTGGACCGAATCCTGGAAGAGACACTGTCCCGTTGGCCCAATCTGGCACTTAACCTGACACCCCTTTGGCACCTTGGAAGTGTCACTCAAAATGATATTTTCCAGTGTGACAACCGGGTGGTCCCCAGAATAGATTTTTTTTAATGCTGTCAAAGGATACCTGCACGTAACGAAAGGCTGAACTGTGATTAATTGAAATGAAGGAATGTTATTTCTCTATTGGGTACCAGCAGACCAAAAACAAATTAATACAAACATAAATTTGGGATATACCTTTGGTGCATTACAACTTCGTGTTGATGATTTGAAAATTTTTAATTAACCTATGCATTCTACATGTTAATCAGTTTTTTTTAATCTCCATTTGTAGATATCAATAAAAATAATATCAATAATAATTTTTTTCAAATACAGCATATCCCTGTTTTCAAATCAAAGTAAAAATCAGAAACATACGTTGGATCTTCGATAAATGTCTCTTGGCAAAATTTAGATATTTTTAATGGTAGTGATCATAGCATTCACTCATTGCTTATATCAAACCAAATGGTTGGATCTGAAGGAGTACATATTAAACTCATTCTTATTGTGTAGTTGCCTGTTTACCTGTTCCTAAAGTAGGTATTGTAATAAATGGTGGCTACAGAAATTTTGAGGACTGATCAGGCAGAACAGATTGTCAGTTTGTTAATGACTGGGACCTGTCACATCTAGAATCACACAAAAAACATGTGGATATGTATACTTTTCAAGCAACAAATGTGTACTGGAAATGTCATAATTTCAACCGAAAACAGGACCCAAATAAAAGCCCATTTTAATTTGTGACTACGTGACTACAGAACCATTTTGGAGTGGTTTGTTTTCATTGGGTTTCATGCTGACTATTTAGTTTCTCCCCCATTGCCAGCACTTGATCTGTGCATCGATGTTGTACCCTGGGGCTCATGGCTATCATCTGGAGTGATTTGAATGCGCTTTCAGTGTTCCGGGGTGACGGGGCACGTGGGCGTGTGGGCATCTGCATATAGCCCGCCGCGGGCTGAAAGTGCATAAGCGGCGGGACGCCAGCGTAGAATATGTGCCACGACAACACTACGGCATGCCACTTTGCCCCTCGTTCAGTTGGCAAAAGTGTTGATCTGTAAGGTCGTGCGAGCTGGGCTTTTCAGAGGTGAAATACAAAGTCGCTCATCGCCACGGTGATTCTCTGCCATTCCTTCAGGGCACCTCGTCGCTTCACATCAAGGTCGGGCTAACGAGGAGCCGCACAGCTCGTCAGTGCGTATACAACGCGGCCACGTACATTTGTCGTAATTCTACCCGCAGACACATGAAGGAAAATCATGACAGTCCTTAGTGTTGTGTAAAGAAATTTAGTTTATGCCAATATTTTTATGAAAAATGTCCATTTCCAGTTTATATTTCCTGACATTGGGCCTCATTTATCATTCAGGCGTATGTTCAAATCTGATTGTACAGTGAGCGTACGGCCATTTTTAGGGAAATCTCCGGATTTATCAAAACCCTGCTCACACAGGACATCAGTATGACATTGGGATGACGCTGGACTCTAACGTTAGAAACATTGGCTAGACGTTGGAACTTGGTTGGAAATGAAAATAGGATAGATGTAAAAAATCCAATGTTGACATGACGTCATGACCTGACGTACAGACATTGGAAAGAGGTCAGTTAGACCTCAGAATTGGTCATGACTTAATTACACCCAAAAACCAACGTCAGGAGGATGTCAGCATTAGACGTTGGTGTGACGTTGGAATTTTGATGTCGGGTAGACGTCGGATTTTGGTCACTGACGTCACAACTTAAATCCAACCAAAGACCAATGTCTAATGACGTTGGTGGCCAGCTGGGAATGAACGTGGGTGTACGGTATGATGAAATCTCACTACAGCTCTCGACCTTTGCCCAGTGAAGAGGCAGCGACATTGCATGCAATGAACCCTGAGGTAATAGCTGTGCAGCCTATATTGAAAGCAAATAACTTTTGTTCAGAGCACTGCAGAGTTAACAGGTGATAAACAAAAAGGTGCTCTTTGAAAAACATAGGTTATGTGAGCTTCAAAATCAGAGTTTGCCTTAAATGAGTAGCGGATCATAAAAATGGCACATCCAAGTCAATTCATTTATGAAAATATTAAAAGCAGTTAGCCTAATGCATCTGGGCAATATTTTAAAATGCACTTGACCTACGTGTTGTGGCTGTAGACTTATGTTGTGTAGTCTAATTGTCAAAAATAGTATCTGAATAAGATTTTTAATCACTATTAGTTTAATCGCTATTGTGCGGCCTAAATGGAATGAAGCAGAAGCCGGTTAAAATGATTACATCAGGAATAGCCTCTGTATAAGTATTTATTGGAGACAGCCATATGAAAATAATTACAGCAGTCATGTTGTATGCAAGACGCAAAACTGTTCATATTTTTTCTATAAATCCGATCTAGTTTTATTAGCCTAGAAGACCTAGCGAACCGGCGTGATAGAAATCTTGATGAATCAAGTCGCAGTCTTCTATCACGTTACAAATATAGATAATAAAATGGGCGTGGATGCACTTCCTAATATACGATCAAGTCTGATTCATCATACATTTATGCTCAGATCAGTGATTTACACAAGTTTGATGAATCACACGTGAGAATTTTGTACGCAAGCTGGATCCGTCAAATATATGCTACTTTTTACGACCATATTGATAAATGAGGTCCATTGTCTTTGTAAAATCAGTGTAAAACCCTGAATATCAGTATGAATGAGAGATAGTGAGAGAACGTATATCATATACTGTCCAGGGCAGTTGAGAAGCAAATACGGTGCCATTTGAATTTGAATTGTCAGTTTGCTCGTTTGTTTGTTTTCTTAATGAAGCACTTGATTTAGATGTCCATATTAAATGAACCCATTAAGAGGCACCTGGTGTGTGAAGAAAAAAAAAGAAAGAAAGAAAAAAAAAAAACCCAGTGTAAATCTTTGGTTAGACGTACCAATGTGCTCATGGAACATTAAACTGAAAACCTTCCCTCGGGGGTTCCTTTCAAGTAATAATTTCCTTTTCTTCCTCGAAGCCTAAAGTCTAAAATTTTATTTCATTTTAAGCCACTATAAATGTAGTAAAAAAAAGTGAAGCAAAGTGTGTATACTTGTCCAGTGAACAGCCCTTGAATATTAGCAAATTTTTTTCTGTATGGTAAAATCTATATGAAGGGTCTAATTACCAAAAATCCCAGGTGCTCTTTGCTCACTTTTGTGCAGTAGGGCTCAAGCTGTAGGAATTCTGTGGTCCATCCTTGGGTGATTTGTATACTCTAAAGCAGGGATGGGCAACTCCGGTCCTGCAGAGGGCTGGTGTGTATGCAGGTTTTTGTTTCCACCAATTACCCTGGCTAAATGAGCTAATTGGCTGTATACACCAACACTGGTTCACTTGTAAATTAGTGAAAAGTTTTGTATTGGGACACAAGAATAGTCTTCGACTGTCATTCACAAGCTTGTCAAGAAATGTAGCTGGTTCAGGTGTGAATTTTAGGGCTGATTGAGTAATTATGGCCAGAGGTTGGCATGAAAACCAGAAACAGATTCAGCCCTCGTTGCCCACCTCTGCTCAAAAGGTAAGATCTGCTGTCCTGGGCTGGACCGTTGCATCCTTCTTTTGTCTGTCCTGTCCTGTATGTGGCATGTGTGGGAGGGCACTGGATCACGCATCTCTCAGCCCAATGAATGAGAGGAAACAATCAAAAGTAAGCAAATGCTGTCGTAGGTCACTCCTCGGAGAACAGATTCACATCTTTCTTGATGTGATTATAAGAGCATGACTCATTCATTCAAGCCATTTTAGCTTCATTTATGCTTTTGAAAGCATTTGAATTTTGATGAAAAACTATTATTGCCGATGTAATTATATCTTATAGCCATCCCACATGCAGCGCTTCTCTTGTTCGAGTGGTTAATTTGAGTCCTTATCAAAACCTTTTTTAATATGGACCTTATTCACTTGGCTGCCCTATTGTGTTGAATGGAAGCCCTGTTGTGACAATGGGCCATTGTTCTTCTGTATCCCCAAATGCAGCTCAGCTGCAAGGTTCAGCGAAAAAACAAGTATTTCCCCTAAATCGTGTAAAAATCCGGTTTATTGTTGGTTCAGTATTTATCTAAAGATAAAATGTGAGATTTGAGCAATGTACAAAGGTGTAATACTTGATTTTTCCAGATGAACAATCACTTCAGGTGTGTCTATTATTGATTTTTGAAATGAATGAAGTGGCGTAATACAAAAAGTTTGAAAATAGTGAGAAAAGAGGAGGTTGTAATATACATGTGACTTATTGAGGATGACTGACAGTCAGCCGTGTGCTTATTGAAACGGGCTGCGGGGCCAGTTCTAGGCGTAGGTGACTACATAGGTGGTGTGTTTGGGGGGGGTTGGTTGGCAAACCGGTCCGCAATTGCTACCTCCAGAACCCCCCCCCCTCTGCTGTCTCCCCTAGGACAGCAGAAAGGCTCGGGCTGTGTCTGACAGGAATGTGATTATCCCGTTGTTGGAGCAAGCGATAACGGACAGAGAAAGGACCAGAGATCCTGGCTCAGATTGCAATGCTCTGTTCATTTTTTAAATTTTTATAATTACTGAGCTTGAAGTGTTAGAATCAAGTTCACTTTCTACCTTGTATAATTCTGTATATTTACTAAATGTACTGAATTGCAAACCCCACATAATATAGCATTTAAGCTGTATTCTGCTTTAAAGTTTAGTAGGTTTATTTGTGTGTATGTGTGTGTAGAGTCCTGGTAAATAGCTGGGGCAAGGAGAGGTGACCTATGCAGTGATAATTTGGTGGAACTCTGGCTGAATACATCTACCTTACCCTACTGCGATTAATCCATTACTATCCTCCTGTAATGGACTCCTGGTCAAAGTGGTAATTATCTAGATATTAAATTGTTAATTATAATTTGATATTAACTGCAAAGTTTCATGGAAGCCATGTTGTCTTCTTGGGATAGCTCATCCAAAGCACATCTTGTGGCAAAATGACTCAGATTTTCTCACACGGTGTACTCACAGCAAAGGCCATTAAACAGAGCAATGCAATTTATTGCATGTTTTGACCTTAACATGCATTGGAACTAATCCATTAACACTCAAAATATTCAGCAATCTGGGTGCTGCACAGGGTATTTTTACATTTGGAAAATTATTCACCCACCTCTTTCCATTGGCCTATACCCTGTCTCTCTTTAATTATCCTCCATTTATCTTATATTTTTCAAGGGAATCTTGAAAGTAGATGAAAAATTTGCAACTAGCAATTAGCCTTCATATTAAGTAAATGTATCTATATCATGAATGCTCGGACACCCATGCTTTAATGATACTTACAAAATGAATTAAAATTTTATATTTTATCAACAAATGAGCTAATGTCTAAAATAAGATAGGAAAGCCATGGCAGCAGCAGCAAGAGTTAAACGGCTGCCTGCCATACAGTAGGAGAATAGACTCAAAATGCAGTACAGTATCATCTTCAATTTCATGGGCATTACCCTCTAAGCATTTGCTTTTATTATGTCGAACAGATTTAGGAATTCCCACATCGTCTCCGGCCCAGTGGCTAATTAAGATGTCATTTAGGGGTGGAACACCTTCTAAATTCATTGCCCAGCTATTCACTTTAGGGGCAGTCATCCTGAGCCTTGGTTTTAGTCCAGCATAGCTGTCAGTAAGGATAAGACCCAGAGCCTTTTAAATATATGTACGCTGCAATATAATTTTTTATGAGAAAATAATATGAGAAGGCAAGCAACGTGCATGACGTCGGCAAACCGTAGCGCACATTAGTAATGGACGATGACAGCTTGAGTCAACATCTGGTCGAGAAATTCCTCTGAGAGACACACTGTGCTGTATTGGGGACTTGCTTTTCACAGGTGTTTCAGATCACGCCTCCACTTGCAAATGCATTTAGCCTCCCTTTAAAGCAGATCATGACTCTGAATTTTCATTTAGACTCTGCATCACTTTCTGTCATAAAAAGGATTGTTGAAGTTGCTTTTTTTTTTTTGTTCGCTTATCCATGGAGATTCACATGGCTTACGTTACACATTTTCCACATGCATGGCTGGGTAATTCATAAAATGATCCGGGTAAAATAATTTTGCTCTGGGGTGCAAGAGCAGAAGTTACATCCTTCTGGTTATAAGCCATTTAGTTAACCTCTGCTCCACACTAGCACCCTTACATCAACACTGTTTCACATAATTAATACAAACTTTCAGTTGGCCCAGTATACAATGATAAATGAAAATGCCCTGCCTGGCTCTGAGGTTTATAAATATCTCTGCTTTATTGAGCTTTATTTTCATAGTAATGGGAGCCATTCAGTTCGTAGCAAAATACTATATTGGTTAGGGAACTGGGCTTGCAACCTAAAGGTTGCAGGTTCGATTCCCAGGTAAGACACTG
The DNA here is from genome assembly GCA_029718625.1 of Synaphobranchus kaupii. Lineage (NCBI taxonomy): Eukaryota > Metazoa > Chordata > Actinopteri > Anguilliformes > Synaphobranchidae > Synaphobranchus > Synaphobranchus kaupii. The sequence continues at coordinate 21,220,824 of CM056376.1, read as the reverse complement.
CCGTTGCACCCTTGAGCAAGGTGCTTAACCGGAATTGCTTCAGTAAATATCCAGCTGTGTAAATAGATACGGAGTTATGTAAAGCTATGTCATAAATGCCTGTAATGCAGTATTCTGTCCCTGGCACTGGCTAACTTGGAGAGAACTATTTAGTCCAAGGAAAGGTTTTCTGTCATAACTTTTGGCTTTTGTGCTTTCTGCCTGTTTGGGCCCCATGGCACACTGAATGAAGGTTTGTTCATTTATTTTGATCCATTATACTGCTTATCCACTTATCAACTGTGCTAAAGTAATGAAATGGAAAAATGGTGTCTAAAAAATGAGTCGTAGTTTGTTCACTTCTTATACTGTAGTGTGCATTTTTTTTTTCAAACAAAATATATATTCCCAATAGAATATTGAGCCATGAGTTCTCCTATTTTTAAGAAAAATAAAAGCTTCTGCAGCTGACAAATTGTACTTGGCGCGGTGGAAACCTGGCTTAGAGCTCCCCCCGTCTCTCCTTAAAGTGAAAAGGAGTGAGTAACCACATAAACTACACTGTCGTAGCTGTGCGATAGCGTTAAAATATATATATATATATTTCCCGGCTTCTGCTTATGGTTTATGCATGGCTCTTGTGAGTCCTGGTGGCATTCTGCTGATCTGAGTACTGGTAGAAACTCCGGTTGAGATAGGAAGAGCTTTCTGAAAAATGACTTTTAACACCCATAGAATAGATGACACAGCAGTCCTCCCTGTGCCAGGTGGCATTAGATACCGCGATGACAGCACGGTGGCCTGTCAAAACACATGCAATTTTGTCTCTGTTCTGCTTTGTCTTTGAAATTGTGCAGGACAAGGTGCCTGTGTCTGTGCTTGCATCTCCCTCCTACCTTACTATATATATATATATATATATATATATATATATATATATATATACACACAGTATGTGCATGTGTTTTTTTGGTTTACTAGTTTATATATTTATTATAGAGCACTGATAAATGCGTGTATCCGCTCTGCAGTTCTGCAGGGATGAAAAAGCCCTGCAGGGAGGGGTGGACGGGGGGAGAAGTGGAGTGTGACAGCGGAATCTTGCTGAGTACGGCAGTGCTCTGGATGACCCGCTATCTGCTGCTAGCATCTATCCCAGGTCCAGCCCAGGCCTGGAGCGGGCTTATTAACAGGGAGCTCTGGTTAACCTTCTTTTTTATTTGCCCACACTGAGCACCCCAGTGACCGTCTGTGAAGCAACAGTTCCCTGCACAGATTTTATTTTAGTAGCAGCGCCAACCAGCACCGTTTTGGCCTTCGACCATACATTTAGCAGCAGTAACATAAACATGTGGTATGGCATTTGCATATTAGATAACGCTGGGACATTCAGCTGACCAGAATAGGGCAGTATCAAATGTTACAATATTTCACACCATTGGAAGGATGTAATGGAACTGATCAACTGCTGATAGTGATCTACTGCATATATGAAAAAGATTGTGTAAATAATGAAAGTGTCAAGGAGTTTGACAGACAGTTGAATCATTTATATTGATCACGACTGATCTCTGATATGTTCCAGAGATGGAGGGAATACCTTTAATACAGTGTGACAATAACTAGTGGGCTAAATGGTTTTCTTGAAGCTGCCTTTCAAAATGAACCAGTTCATAAAATACGAGAACAAAACAATAACTTGCCACGTCCTGATTACTCAGCACATTGTGATTCTTCAGCGAAGCCTTTGGTAAAGGAAAAATAACATTGATTTGTATAATTATCTAAATTGGAAAACATAACTCTTTATTTTTAAAATAAGGTCAAAGGAATTTAATTAGACATTTACAGGGTGACTTTCAGAAGAATGGTGTACATGCCCAATATCCTGCAATAATGCCGCACCCACTTATTGGGTAAGCACTTTAAAATGTAGCGTGGCTTACCTGTTGACACATGCACATGCAGCATACATTTACACCAGATGCAATTAGTGAAAGTCATAAGTATTCATGAGGCTGTTTGGTATTGAACTGTCCAATTTATAAGAAACTTGCACTCTAGTGAGTGGCATCTACAAGGTCGGACATAAGCTATTAAAAAATCTCAGAGTGTAAATGTCACACTCGCACGCCTGCACACACACACACACACACGCACACACGCACGCACGCACGCACGCACGCACGCACACACACACTCAGAAATGTCACTTACTGCACATAAAAAAAAAAGTCTTATTCATGATTTGTAAAGCACTTACTGACACATCATTAGCTAAAATAATGGCCTCATTCAATAGCATTGCTAAACACTGGCACCCAATCACTTGCCAGAAAATATATCACTGCACCACACAGGGAATGGTCTAGTTAAGTAGCTAAAGGAACACTACTGAAAAGATATCACTGCACCACACAGGGAATGGTCTAGTTAAGTAGCTAAAGGAACACTACTGAAAATAGTCATAGCAATGATAATTATGGCAAAGACGGGGAACTACTCTTGACGAGAGCAGAATGCAGCTGCTATTCTTATTAACACCTGTAGGTGGCCTTTGCCTGTAATAGTGAATTTCTTACAGAGGGAATAAGGCCTCCCATGGTGATGGGCATGGCAAGCCAGGAAGTGGGACCTCCTGTCAAAGACTGTGTGTGTGTGTGTGTGTGTGTGTGTGTGTGTGTGTGTGTTTGCTTGTGAATTTGTGTGACGATGATGACACACTGGTTCGAGCAGAGCGTCTGAAGTGGACTGACCTCCGTGGTGGTGCGTTATCGCTCGGGACAGAGAGACGCTTCAGAGAGATGATTCAAGCTTACACTAGCAGCCGCAACCCTGTCCCCACCACATCTGACAGGGTGCAAGCTGCACCCGGCCTCATGGAAAAGGTTATAGCAGTTTAGAAATTGAGCAGTTTTGGAGGGAAAGTTCAAACCAGTGGAGCAAGTCTATACAGTATATATATGTACAGTATATGTATATACAGTGTCCTCCACTATTATTGGCACCCCTGGTAAAGATGAGTAAAAAGGGTTATAAAAAATTTGTTTGGTGAATTAGCTTAATCTCACTCTGAAAAAATTAGAAAAATTCAACCTTTAATTGAAGTAAATTTATTTCAAGAAAAAAAATCCCTCATCAAGAAATTATTATAAATCATTTATCATTGTATACTGAGCCAACTGAAAGTTTGTATTAATTATGTGAAACAGAATCAAGGTTCTGACATATCAAACAAGCCTTAAACCATCATTCTGCTGCCAGAAATACTTTTTTTTCTCATAATAAATTTACTTCAATTAAAGGTTGGATTTTTCTAATTTTTTCGGTGTGAGATTAAGTTAATTCACCAAACGGTGACATTTTTATAACCCTTTTAACTCATCTTTACAAGGGGTGCCAATAATAGTGGAGGGCACTTCACACATATATATATATATATCTATCAGTAGAATGGTAAAGCAGAGTTGAAACAGTCCCTGTGAACATTCTTGGTGGGAAATCCCAAGTTGGAAATGGTACGGCACAGTGGAGAGAAGTGCTTGCATCTTGTTTCCTGTCATGGTTTTTGACTAGTCCTTCCCTTGCCGTCGTTTTCCTTGGTAGCCATGCGAGGGCGCTGCCCTTTTAGTGGATGTTTGCTCCGCCCCGTCTTTATTGCGGAGCTTCTCTCAGCATCACACCTGTGCGTGGCTACCTTGGAGCTATTTAAGCCCATGTTTCCGTCGTTCTGGGGTTCGATATTATTTTGCGTTATTTGCACTGTTGGGTGTGTGTTTTATTTGTACCATTTGTGCTACTTGCCGATTCTTATGTCTCTCTTTACTGAGGCAGGGCGGTTATTCTTTCTGGCTCTTCTTTAATCACTTAGCTCGTAGAAGTATGGGACCGCCCGGTTATACAGGTCGTTTTTAGTTACGCCCCTTTTTCCTAGTTCCATCATTTCCCTCCAGTCGAGAGTAGGAACTAGGTTATTTGCGTTTGCCTTTATATTTCCCTATATACGGGGTCTCTCTGTCTCAGTGGCTTTCTAGCTTAAAGAATCCCCTTGCTGCGTTTGGTCCCTCCAACCTCACACGTCACGCCCCCATTACAGTTTCCCACATTCATTTAAAATTTGGATCACGCCACCTCACCAGAAAATAGATTGTTTGATTTCATTCCCATTGAGCGGAACATAATTATACAACATTAAAACTGTATAAGTTGGACAGGGAAAATAAATTCTTTTGATAATACACGGAAAGTGGATTTTATATTTATGCTTTATGTCCTGGAGCAGTATTACTTGAAAAACTGTAATAGCTTGTGATCTACTATTGTGTTTTTCCTCCCACCTGACAGACTAGCTCCTCTGGGTAGATCGAGTCTCTGCCCTCATCCTGTGTATCACAAGGTTGAGTCCTTATTATGTTCTCCCAATATACTGGGTCCCTTGGGCCCCTTATAATATCTCCTTATAATTAAACCTTCACGTTTCTTTATAGAAATGTTGAAACACTGGAGAACCTGAAAACCTTCTCCCTTTTTCTCGCACATCAACTAAGATTTCTTCACAGAAACTGATCTGTCTCTTTGAGAGGCTCATTCTCACAACTTCACTGGCATCTTTTCTATTACCTTTCCTCCTCCCAGGACACCATCTCCCAGACTCCCTGGACCCCTGGAGATGCACTTGACATCACTCACATCTGCCCAGTGCATCGCAGTGCTCAGCCACGGTTTTCAGTTCTTTTCTTCTTCTCCTTCAGCTCTGAGGCCAGTAGAGAAGTTTGAAAAGGTTCTTTGTCAAGTGCTTCTGCTGCTTGTACCAGATGTATTTAACCAAGCAGTGCCTTCTTTTGAATGTACTAGTGGGAAAGTTAGTGGGATTCACTCCCACAGACCCATATCTGTTAGTGAGGGTCCTTGAAATGTGTGATTTTTAGTAATTGTATCACTGACACCTGCTATGTAATGGTCCCACCACCTATAGAAGTCAAAAGTTAACTACTTTACCCAGAAACAATTTATTTATCCAAAGTAAACAAATGAAGTGAGGTAAACTTGTTTTGAATACATTCACTGTAGGGTGGCATATTCTTGAATATTTAATTACCCGGAAAAAAAGATCTCACAAGTTTACAGATTTCGCTACTTTAGGGATTTGTCAGTTCACAATGTTTCCCAAGTTTGTACCTTATCTAAAATAAAAATTCTCTAGAATCAGTTATCTTGACCAACCTGCAATTCATATAATTATGAATATGTTATTTATACTGCATGGGCACTGTCCCAAGTGCATAGTCAGGTAATTAATATAATCGAAAGATTTTTGAAGTGTATATGCCAGGACCAGTAAATATCACCCTGTCCAGGAAGCAAGTGAATTAAAGTGCAAATATAGTATTGCTGTCATCATGTTTAATGTCAGCAGTAGAATTCATAGTTGCAGTCTCGTTAATTTATACTGACACATTGAAGACGGTGCATTTGTTGGTACAGTGTCAAGAAAATCAATATAGATTAATTTGAATGGAAAATAGTGTTAATATGAGCAAAACTAATGTGATATAGTGACCTCACTCAATTGCTTGGCAACTGTATGCTTGTGGCGGACTTTGCTAAAAACACCTTTCATTATATAGTATGTCACCATGATGTTGAAAAATAAGTTCTCATTAGGTTGGCATCTTTCATTTCAAAATGTGAATCTGCATGGAGTCTGACATACATCAGCACTGATATGTAATCATAATTAAGGTTTGTCTGCTTTTTCAAAGGAGGAAACAGGACTTCAGATTTATTCAAAGGCTTAGACTTTGATAGGGTCAGGGGCTTCTGTTACAATGACAGTAAGAGCAACTTTCTGTCCGTAACAGAATAAATATTATCGGGTCTAGCTTTAATACGGGGATGGTCAGCCTCAGTGGCTTGCATAGCACTTCCCCGAAGTACTGAAGTATAAAAGGACATTTTATCTGTAGGCAGATGATAGCTGAATTAGGCCTGTTACGTGAAACACAATTATATCCATGCCTTTAGAGTAGGGCAGGCTCTGGCAGAAAAATAAAAAAATTATTTTAAATATGAACTCTCACTTCTATCAGCATATGATTATTAAAAAGAGAAATTGTCTCTCTCCTTGTGTTTTTCAAATGGACGGCCATGTTTTTCATCAGGGCTCTGGGTTTTCAGTTTGCTTGTGTAACACTCATAATTGAATGAATAACTGGAGTCAAAGGCCTGGCGGCGGAGGACCAGGCTGGCCTGCGTGCTGACACGGTGCACGAGGTCGAGTTGATTGTGTCGTGGCTTCTCTCCTCTGCCTCCGGGGTATTATTTTCTCTTCCTAATCAAAGGCTGGAGGAGAATCAGACATGCGTGACTTCCCATCTCGCGCCTGCCGGAGAATTCCTTCGACGTGAGACCGCGGCTTTGGATTATTTTAATAAGCAGATGGCACGCCGCCTCCCAAGCCAGTAAAAACATCAGTGTGCATCTCCATCTCCGTGCAGGAGGATAAAGGCATTCCAGTGACCTGTTTTACATCTCTGCCCCTCGTCTGAACGTTGCTTGCGTGTACCCCTTTCCTGCTTACAGGTCTGGCAATAACGACGGCGTTCATTAACAATGAACAAACTACCAAAGGGGCATAAAGCTTTGTCTTCTGACGACGACTATCGGCAAACGCTTAACAGCCACATAAAATAATGAGGATAATGGTGGACGTTGACTTGAGCTCTGGTTGGCTAGTCGCCGCCTGGCAGTGAACCTGACTGCTTCTCGCTAATTTGCTGAACTCTACTCTCACATGGGACCTCTCTGCAACCACTTGTCCAACAGAAAAGTTTGGTATGCCTGGGATAGCACTGCTGACTGCTGATCACTGATCACTTTTTAAACAGTGGACAGCTCTGGATATGCAATCTACTTCATGCAGCATCTCTACAAGAGATTCCACCCCCCGCCCCCCGAGCAAATTGCAAATTGAGTTTAACTCACACTCACTGCACTGTAGAGCTGTAAGAAAGAGTCCTCTCCTCCTCAATGAGCACAGATGTCAGTTCGCATTGAACTTTCAGTCCACGCCACGCTTGCCCATAAATACTTGATAGCAGCACAGGGAGTACCAGGAGGGAGGCAACAGAGATGAGTGGGAACAAGACAAGTGAATGACTTCTGTCAATGTCAATCAGGCGCGCCGGGCACGCTGTGGCTTTCCAATCTCATTGAAATGGCTGATGAAATGGACGTGACATTACATTACGTGCCCCCTACTTGTCAATGATAATGGAACAAAAAGCCCTTTTGTCGAAAGTAAGTTCTTAGTCACACTCTGCTTCCCTGGTCAGGCAAAATGTCTAGTTGACAGCGTCGATGCCTTCCTATTTGTCAGAGTGCAAACTGTAAGTGCTGTTGTCAGAGCTTCCAATGGAGCATTTCATTTGTAGCGCTTATGGGCACGGTAGTCAGTTACAAACAAAATATGCTTCTTCAAACGGGGCATGGAAATACATTTTTTATGACTGCTTTGTATCAGTCATGCATTGCTTTCCTGTTCATTGCTCAACATTTGTCTCCTTTCTCTTATTTTAGCTGCCCTGTCTTCTGCACACTTTCCCATGGTTTCTCCCTCATTCTGAAAAACAGCAGGCCTGTTTGGCAGATGCATTATGTTCTGTGTATAGACCAATTTCATGGTGATTGTATTTTGGGCGGCGGGGGGGGGGGGGGGGGGGGGGTTTCATGTTTGTGCTGTAATTATTTTGGGCCTCATTTTTTATAGTGTGAGTTCCACAAGTATTCATGTCAACCCTTTTTTAAGCTTTTTCTTCTTTTGTATACCTCTTTTTCCCCACAGTTTTGGAATGCCCAAATGTAAATTATTTTTAAAACAGCATTCCTTCAGGAGAACATGGAGAAGCAAAATGCATGTGCTCTCCTCTGAAGCATGTGATGTCTCTGTATTTCGCGAGCCGGCCTCACACAGACTTGAGTGAGAAGAAGGCTCTTCATGTGCAGCTGAACAGATGGACTTGCGGGTGCCCAATCAAAGAGCAGAGTGCACTGGTGTGTGATGTCATCACAGCTGACTAAAACCCTCCCATCCCCATGTTAGAATAGAAGCTCTTACTGACAGAATTAATTTTTAGGTGACAAAGGGAGACTAGGTTTTTTCACAGTTGGAGTTAAACCATAATACTGAACAGCCCTGTACCCAGTGCTGAAAGCTATGAGATTGATGAGCCCCTGCCTATGCCATTACCCAGCACCTGCCCCTATGAATCTCTCTTCTAATGGGCCCTATCTCCACCATTACCCCAGCACCTGCCCCTAGTAATCTCTCTTCTAATGGGCCCTATCTCCACCATTACCCAGCACCTGCCCCTAGTAATCTCTCTTCTAATGGGCCCTATCTCCACCATTACCCCAGCACCTGCCCCTAGTAATCTCTCTTCTAATGGGCCCTATCTCCACCATTACCCAGCACCTGCCCCTAGTAATCTCTCTTCTAATGGGCCCTATCTCCACCATTACCCAGCACCTGCCCCTAGTAATCTCTCTTCTAATAGGCCCTATCTCTGCCATTACCCAGCACCTGCCCCTAGTAATCTCTCTTCTAATGGGCCCTATCTCCACCATTACCCAGCACCTGCCCCTAGTAATATCTCTTCTAATAGGCCCTATCTCCACCATTACCCAGCACCTGCCCCTAGTAATCTCTCTCTTCTAATGGGCCCTATCTCCACCATTACCCAGCACCTGCCCCTAGTAATCTCTCTTCTAATGGGCCCTATCTCCGCCATTACCCAGCACCTGCCCCTAGTAATCTCTCTTCTAATGGGCCCTATCTCCACCATTACCCAGCACCTGCCCCTAGTAATCTCTCTTCTAATAGGCCCTATCTCTGCCATTACCCAGCACCTGCCCCTAGTAATCTCTCTTCTAATGGGCCCTATCTCCACCATTACCCAGCACCTGCCCCTAGTAATATCTCTTCTAATAGGCCCTATCTCCACCATTACCCAGCACCTGCCCCTATGAATCTCTCTTCTAATGGGCCCTATCTCCACCATTACCCAGCACCTGCCCCTAGTAATCTCTCTCTTCTAATGGGCCCTATCTCCACCATTACCCAGCACCTGCCCCTAGTAATCTCTCTTCTAATGGGCCCTATCTCCGCCATTACCCAGCACCTGCCCCTAGTAATCTCTCTTCTAATGGGCCCTATCTCCACCATTACCCCAGCACCTGCCCCTAGTAATCTCTCTTCTAATAGGCCCTATCTCCGCCATTACCCAGCACCTGCCCCTAGTAATCTCTCTTGTAATGGGCCCTATCTCCACCATTACCCAGCACCTGCCCCTAGTAAACTCTCTTCTAATGGGCCCTATCTCCACCATTACTCAGCACCTGCCCCTAGTAATATCTCTTCTAATGGCCCCTCTCTCTACCATTACCCCAGCACCTGCCCCTAGTAATATCTCTTCTAATAGCAATATCTCCACCATTACCGCAGCACCTGCCCCTAGGAATCTCTCTTCTAATGGGCCCTATCTCCACCATTACCCAGCACCTGCCCCTAGTAGTCTCTCTTCTTCCACCATTATCCCAGCACCTACCCCTAGTTATCTCTCTTCTAATGGGCCCCATCTCCACCATTACCCCAGCGCCTGTCCCTAGGAATGTCTCTTCTCTTGGGCCTGCTTCTACAAGGCCCTATCTCCACCATTACCTCCTGCCCCTAGTAATGTCTTCTACTGGGCCCTCTCTCCACCATTACCCCAGCACCTGCCCCAATGTCTGCTCTCTTGGGCCTGCTTCGACCTCTACACTTGAGCCATGCCTCAGCCATTACTCATGCTCCTGCCCCTCTTTCTACTCTCGGCTCTAGCCTTCCTTTTTTGTCTCTCCATGCAACTACCCGTGACCTTGTGTGCGCAACTACCCCCACCTTCATCCCTCCCTTCCGCAGGTACGCTGCTAAGCTTCCCTAATCTGACCCTGTGAGTCCACGTAGCGTTCAGCCTGACCCACCTCTGACCCACCTCCCCTCTCTTCCTCTGGTCCAGACTCTGGCACAGTGCAGTAAACAACCCAGGCTCCCTCTGCATTCAGGGCCCAGTTACCGGCTATCAATTCCAAACCTGGGCCTAATCCATTGCAATCTATTGTTAATTTACAGAGAAGGAAACCTCTGATTAACTAGGCACCTGGAGACCGCCCACCCTGCAGCTCACACACATGCTCTTTAATTAGGACATGCCACTTTGCAATAAATTTTTCAGAGTTTCATTATCGTTCAAGTGGCCATGAATCTACATCCCATTCAGTCCCAACAGGGCTGAGCCTCGCTGCAATCAATTACAGGGGGAAACTTCGCTGGCCTTACACATGCCGTGGCCCAGAGCAGCAGCAGAGGGCCTGCATAGTCAATTCAGCAGAGAGACAAAAACTACAAGCTCTATTCTATTATTCTTATTTTGAGGAATGGTCATTATAAATATGTATTTTTATACATCTGAAATGTTTTTTTAATAGGCTTACTACAAATCTCAGAATAAGGATAATGCTTTTTTTACATTCTATTTTGACAGATAGTATAGTAGGATACACAGGTGGCATTCTGTAGTATTTAATACATTCATTGCAAATAGCAGGAGCAACAAGACCCAAAATGACATAAATGCAGCTGTAGAATAGCCAGAATGACAACGGCGTATCATAAAGTTGAAACGCAGAGCTAAAACAGCAGCTTGAATCAGTAAAAGCTTTGTGCCAAGCAGCAATCCAGAAAACATATTTCCCTCACACAGAGCAATACGAAGCCTGAGTCAGATTCATCCTTTAAAATCCCAGTAGCACAAGCTATTTCTGTCTTGGATGAACCAGGCAGATATTCTGAAGTGCCCTTATGACTTAATTGAACTTGGACTCTCTTGTGGTGCATGTCCGATTCGACCTCTTTAATTTACACGTATACTTAAGCCGCTATGTGCATTTGCGCTGATGTATACAGAAGCCAAAAATAGACTGGCAGACGGGGGGGGGGGGGGGGGGGGGGCTCCCAAGGTGTCCTGGGATGGGATGGGGGGCAAATGGGTTCATGCAGGATGCTGTTGAAGGTGTCAGTGGCCAGACAAGTATGGGGCTGCGATTCCCTGCTCTGCAAATGTTGCCCCCTTAACAGTGGAAATACTGGCAATGTGCCTGGGAGAAGATTAAGAAACTGCTATAACAAAGTCCGCCGAGATTCAGGCCTTCACAGTTTCAGCCTATGGAAAGCCTTTGCTGCTTCAACCTTGACAAACTGTGCTCACTTCTGCTAAACAAACCAGATGCTAAATGCAGGGCAGAAATGTGAAATGGTGATTAGTGAGTCTGACTGACAGTCAGAAGGTTGCCAGTTTGATGCCATGGAGTCACACTATTTTTGCTCCCTTGAACAAGGTACTTAATCTGAAATTCCTCATTATATATCCTGCTGTGTACATGAATAATACATAAAATGTGAACTATTTGTTTGTCACCCTAGATAAATGTATTGGTCAAACAAATAAATTATGTGAATAGTGACTAGGAGCTACTGAATAGAAGTAACTAAAATAAGCTAATAATTTATTACTTCACTTTTGAAATGTTCCAAAAATGTCTGCCATGTTTGAATTTACCAGTGATAGTGGATGTATTCATGTCTATTAGATGCATGAGCAATTGTCCATAGAGAATTACTTTAAAGTACATAGAAAATCTTTTAATGATTTTATTGATTTTTCTGGGAAAACTTGCATGATTAGTCTGTCCTTATGGACTGTAATATTTTCCACCACATCAATGTTATTATGCAGTATACCACAGGAAATAAGATACAGTATTTTACACATGGCTATACATACAGTAACGTCCCATATTCAGTTGGCCCAGTTTTGTACCTGCTCTCAATGTTTCCCCTGACATCGAAGCCTCATTAAAACTGAGAAAGTGAAGAGAGATGCTTTTTATGAGACAGAAGGGAAGGTTTAGAGAGCTCATTTAACTACAAAGTTCATCTCATGGATGTACTGGGTATGTGCATATACACCAAGCAGACAAGTAACTCAGTCATAACGGGCGGGATGGTAGTCTGGTAGTATTTCTGTGAGCTGACCTCATTGAAACTCTTACTGTACATTTAAAAAGTAATATGAAGTAAAAAAAAAAATGTTAACCTTTTCTTATAGAGTTGACATTGTCACCAAGTGGAACTACAGTACCATTAGCACCAGACCTTGGCACAGAGGTAATCAGTACAGACTGGTCACACTTTAATGTATGTATATTGAAGGATATTTAATTTCTCACAAAGACTATGGTAGTACCGATGCATATCTCAAGTCCTTTTTATTTTCTGGTGTGGATAGACACCCCTCGTCCAAGAAAGAAGGCGGGCTTCGGACCGTATTGTTTTCAAGGTTAAAGGTTATTGATGGTCAAAGAGTCAGGTAAAACGTCATCAAGTTACATTTTGGTTTCGCCGCACGTGATGCCGCTTCTCCCATTGGCCAACGAAGAAAGAGGGGCGAAAAATAAATAAAAAATCTTCTGTAGCAGTCAACACCCTCGCTGAGACGAAACAGCTCTATTTCTCTGTTTCTCCCAGCTCCCTTCTGTGGAGATCAGATGTCATGGAAGTCCCTTCAGATTTGGTTATGAATAGACGATGGAACAGCGAAGTGCACAGTGGCCTCGTGACTCAGTTAAAAAAAATAAAGGAAAGAAAAGAGAAAAAAAATCTCAATCCTATAAAAATCCATTATGGTAACCAATGAAGCAAAACCACACAGTCCAAACAACGAAGAACAAAGGACGGGGGGGGAAAAAATAAAGGAACTGATGCAATAATTCCCCGTAGATGTACGGAGGACAAGTCAAGCAGGAAGGTGGGGGCAGTGTACTTCTTGATCCTGATGCCAGTGTTTGTCTCTATGGGGGATGCCTTGTGAGCTTGGTCATGCCCCCTGCCACAACTGCCAGATAGATTTCCCTTTATATGGCTGGCTTGACAAGCCTGAGATATCTTTCAGTGTTAAGTCCCTTGGCATGGCTGGAAGTTTTTTTGTCATATTATTCTTTTTGTAAGATCCAGAGGCCAGATGGATTCTCTTGTGGAATGCTGTACAATGGAACTAGGCCATGGTGTTTCATATTTTCAACCAGCAAAAATAAAATAAAATAAAAAATAAATATACACTCTGGTCCATTAAGGACAGAAGTGCTGCAGTTATACTCATAAAGAGGTCAGGGAGACTAAAGAGTGCCAGATAATCTGTGTACTTTTTTATTGGCAAGACCACTTAAACAGATGTTTAGCCTCTGGTTTCAGACAAAGAGATGATTACCAGGAACAAGTGTTGGGAGGGAGTACGTTACAGCCAATGTACTGCATTGGTGTTTGATTAAAGCATTACATTCACCCCTGCATTATTACACTATAGGACCTGATTTACTAAGACCTTTAGTGGGTGCAAACCCTTTTAACACACGCAAAACCAATAACATGACCAATGATTGGTGAAAAACAAATACCATGACCAATCATTGTCATGTTATTGGTTTTGCGTGTGCTAAATGGTTTTGCACCCGCTAAAGGTCTTAGTACATCAGGCCCATAGTGTAATAATGCAGGGGTGAATGTAAGTACTAAATCTCAGTACTAGCCACTGTAAAATGATTATGCTTATGCTGAACAGCCAACAGACTAAACCCTTTGAAGAAAAGTAAATTTGAAAACATGATGACAGACTGTTAAATATAATACTTAAAAAATAAGGATGAAATACACATTAAATTAAACAAGTGCATAAAGATAATAAAGAAAAGAGGGTAAAATTAACGAGGGTAAAAGCTGGCTCAAGTTTTCAGCTATGGAATAGATGAAGCTTCTCTTATTTTTTGTGATAAACTGTTCCGTAATTTTGGTGTATGCTTCACCACTTCATACATTAGCGGAAATGGTACTGCATTAGTTTGCATTCTGTGAAATTTCTGAAAATTTACTATTCATTGGATGTTTGGATACAAAATTGTATATATAAATTATCGTTTCACGAAAAGGAAGTAGCCACAGATCCCATAAAAGCTTTGTTTATTTCCTTTCAGTCAAAATTAGCAAATATTTCTGCAAGAAAAATGTATCAATGTCTCAATTTTCTGCCAGGTTATAACTAACATGCATGAAACTTTGTGGAAAAATCTCTGTGGCACATAGATGGGACCATTTAACATGCAGACCACAGAGAAAACACTTTTTAAAAAAGCACTTTAAACATTAAAAATAACTGCTTACATTATTTGTATATGGGGTCTCCACCTTAAGCCTCAAGACCATGGTTTACCCTTTTGACCGTTTTTCATAGGAACTTTTATTATGAAGAAAAATTTAAATTATTTAAGAAAGGTTGTTTGTGAATGAGGGCCATAGTTATTAACCATTCACATTTTCTGTTGGTAGGTGATGAAAATTAAGACACAAGTAGATTATTATACGCAGGTATATAATCTTTACATTGCTGTCTTGTTGCCAGTTCACTGATTCAAACAATATAAAATGGAGGGATATTTGAACCGTTGTACTTGTCTAAAGAGTTGAAACTATAGACTTTAACTCCGCATTAAGAGAACATGTTGGATTTATATCATGGGGAAAGAGCATCACAACTACAGGAAGCAAAACCATGAACAGTAATTAAAGTGACTTAATTGAAGAACCTTACCTGATAGAGAATTTGTATTTTTAAATGGCTCTAAACAAGGAAACACTTTGCCCTGCATTTTGACAAGTGAAGCTGGTACAATGCAGGTACAATGGTGAGCTGCCATATAATTAAAGTAAGCTTTAAATAGGTACCTTTTATTCAACAGCAGACAAAGTGGAAGACAACTCAAGCTACATGCATTTTAAGTAACTGAAGACAGTCTGACAACTGTACTATGAATGCATTGTGTTATAAATAATTGTTTTTGTATTTTTTGGGTGACTGGCTGATTGTAGTAGATGATAATTGGTCAGAATAACAGTATCCGCAATAAAATGCATCTTCTCTTCATAGTTATTATGTATTTTATGTTATGAGCCCTACTTTTGAATGTGAAACATTACATGCTTTCTGCATGCTTCTTTTCAAGCAAGTAAATCACTTCTTTTGTTAAACTTACACTGAAAATATTTATCATTTATATAATGAATGTAGATTGACTTTTTTTTGGGAACTACAGTATGTTTTTGATTTTCTTTTCATTTTCTATTTTATTTTTCAAATTTGAAGGACGGTTTCATTTGGGAACAAAACAACGTTGGTTTGCTTTCTCTTCCTTGTTGATTTTTCTCACTCTTTATCTTTGTTGGAAGTTTTGACTTGACAGTGTATTTTATGGGATTGAAACAGAGGTAGGTTGGTGAAGTGTAATTGATTGGGGGAGAATTCCATAAGTAATGGTGCAGTTGTACAGTATGATATGATAACTGAAACCTTGTTTTAAAATGATTACATCTATGTTATGCATCTTGATAGTGTTGCTTTGGTTCATGTGTCGATAGGCCTATATATTGTATAGACACACAGAGGGCGAGTAGAGAGATGTGTGTCAACATTTATCACTCAAGTATCTAGCCAAAATCTTTTCATGTAAAAAAAAAAAAAAAGAGTTCAAATCATCTCAGTTTTGACAGCCATCTTTCTTCAAAACTAGCATATACTCCACACTTACAGACAGTAAAACTTCTAAGTGAGTGAAGGACTTTTTAGCTGATAGGACTTGAGGTCTGCATTTGAAACCATTAAAGCAGATGCAATTTTCCTGAGACTGCTACTTTAACCTCTCTATAGCCAGTATGGTTATCATTAATTATGTTTCACAGTTTGAAAGATTCTGTAAACACTATGGTACCTGAGTGGCTCATTGTCTGAGTACCCTCATTAAAACAAATATTCTCAACATTGTCAACATCATGACCTTAGACACTTTTAAAGAATGCAATTAAAAACATAATTCTCTTTCACTGCTAAGCAAGACTACAGTGTTTTAGTCTGCTAAAATCCTAAAGGCTATATCACACTACAAGGAGACATTTTTAAATGGGCTTCTGAAAATAAATGTTATTGGCAAGTTTAAAAACTATTTTTGTTTTGCTTTCTGTCTTTAAAGGGAGAGATATAGGGGTTGGACAGAATAATGGAAACACCTAAGAATATATTAATATCAAGTAACTAATAAGGAGTAGGGCCACCCTTCACCTTCAGAACAGTTTCAATACTTTTTCTAATGCTGTCATACAGGTTATTATGCCCCGCATCTCGAGAGTTGCTGTCCGGCTTCCTGTCCGTTGCCGCTTGCCCCTCCCTCCTTACCACCGCTGCCAGCTGCTCCCGCCGCCATCGGCGCCCGGTTCCCCACCATCATTGCCGCCACATCTGGACTGTCATCTAGCTGCTGCAAATTATATTATCATGGACATTGGCTGTTTTGGCCATGCTGGTCTTTAAGCCCTAGACCCTGAGCCGACCAGAGGAGGATGGGTTCCCCCCTTGAGTCTGGTTCCTCCCAAGGTTTCTTCCTAGTTACACCAGTTTTTTCTTGCCACTGTTGCCTTTGGCTTGCTCTTGTGAGGGGTTTTGGCTGGGTTTTGCTGTGAAGTGCATTTTGACAACTAGTTGTGAAATGCGCTATATAAATAAATGTTGATTTGATTTGATATTAACTGTGTGCAATGGGATATTGTCCCATTCTTCAAAAAAAGCCTCCAGTTCTTTGAGGGGTGAATGAGGTGGACAGATGTTTAGATGTGGTAATTGTGGAGGCCATGGAAGGCAACTGACTTCGCCCTGATGTTCATGAGCCTCTTCAATTTGTTTAGCTGTGTGTATGGCGTTATCATCTTGGAATATGGGGCCAGTGTTTGTGCCATAGGTGATATTCATATTAGTTGGCCATTATACAACCATGCACAATAATCATCGGACTCAAAGGCTCCCCATGCCATTACAGATCACCACCATGTTTAACAGCTGGGTTGACATTGGTTGAAGACTTCCTTTGGCTTTCTAAAAACATTAACCCTCCCAGATGTAGGAAAAAGAATAAAAGATTACTCTATAATCAGACTATAATACTTTTTTCCATTGCTCTGGGGTTCAGGTTTTGTGCCGTTTATACCAGGTTATGCATCTTCATGCATTAGATGTGGACACATGCAGTTTCTGAATGGTGGCCCACAGGCGGTTTTTTGTACAGACTGTGTCCCAGAGGTGTTGAATCAATCATTATTTATTTGTTTGTTTACTTATTATAAATTTGGCACAGAATGTGGGGCTGTACATAACGAAGTCCCACCCTTATTTGGAATGTCAGAATATCTGCAACCACAGCTGCATTCATGTGTGAACCGCACTACCGATTTGGGGGAATGGAGACGTCCGCAGTTCTTCTCTGAAGCACGTGGTGTCACCAGCTTCTTCTTTTCACATCGCAGACTTAGTTTAATCCAACATTAAAGATGACAAAAAACAGAACAAAAACAAACAAATAAACTGTTGTGTTTAATCATCTAGGCCTACTTGAGTGCAAGTTCATCACAGGACAGTCAGCTATCCAAGTTGGGATGATACATTGATCATAGCCTAATAGTGTATGCATGCATGAGCCTTTCTGACTTATGTGCATGAGCCTTCATTATTTCCGCTTTGTATTCTTGCATGTTTATAACAATGTAAAAATTTTACAGCGAAACAACACCAAAACAATGTGCCCTTTTACAGCAAAACAACACCAAAACAATGTGCACTTTTACAGCAAAACAACACCAAAACAATGTGCCCTTTTACAGTGAAACAACACCAAAACAATGTGCCCTTTTACAGCAAAACAACACCAAAACAATGTGCCCTTTTACAGCGAAACAACACCAAAACAATGTGCCCTTTTACAGCGAAACAACACCAAAACAATGTGCCCTTTTACAGCGAAACAACACCAAAACAATGTGCCCTTTTACAGCGAAACAACACAAAAACAATGTGCTCTTTTACAGCGAAACAACACCAAAACAATGTGCCCTTTTACAGCGAAACAACACCAAAACAATGTGCCCTTTTACAGCAAAACAACACCAAAACAATGTGCCCTTTTACAGCAAAACAACAAATGTCAGCCACGCAGAGCAGCCTTAGTTCCTTTTTTTTCCCTGCGTTCTGACTTTGACTACGACTACGACTACTGGGGCTTGGCTTCCAGAGACGGATCTGACTCCAACTATGATGTGGTCAGCTCAGGCCTAACCTAAACCCTCCCACACCCTGGGAGATTCAATCACCAACTGAGTGTTGCCCAATGGTGCTCTGAATTGTGAACACTTTTCCTTGGAACTCTTTGGAACTGCTTTGGAAATGCACATATCAGACCTCTTTTATAGCTGACACATAGTGCTAATTGTCATTCAACTTTATATGACTTATCTGTAGTTGCCTTTGTAATTGTAATTTAATTGCGTCAAATTTACAGTTCATTTCATGTGGAGTTTCTGCTATTTTCCACCCCTGTGCGTGTGTGTGTGTGCGCGCGTGTTTGTATGTATGTTTCTATGGGAATGATATGTATGAGCCACAGAGCCAGTTCAGCTGAATTGGAAAGACAACATATTACGCTTATGTAAATTGATTTCACTGGCTTATGCAACAACCTGAAAGAGTGGGCCACAAAATTGAAATGGCAGCAGAAATATGCTGAAATGTATTTGACCCCCTCACAAAAGCGGAAAGCTCAACAATTAGACCATGAAATTAAGTGACGTGGCGAGACAGTCTGTCTGCACAGAATACAATCGGTTTTGACTGTCGCGTTTATATGTTAGAAGTGTGATGAACCTCCAAGGCCCTTTTCTTTCTCCTATGCTGTTTAGCCTCCCATACAGTAAATAAATATGATTTATAGCAAGATTATTATAACTCCTTGACCGACAGTTAATTGAATCTTTTGTACCAGATTTGTATCAAACCAGATGAGACCTCCAAAGCTTTGTTTGGTCGTCAACCGTGCATTACTCTTCTCGAATATACATTAACATCAACACACACATTGGTTAAAAAAATTGTAATTAAATGCTCAATAGTTTTAGTATTTAATATTTATATTAATTGCTTTCATCGCTAATGTAATTTGTGAGAAACACGCTTCATTTATTGAATGATATCCAGGCTGTCTCAAACTTGGGTCTAGTACTATTTATTGTCATGTATTGATTTGGACAAAGCATGAAATTGGCCTTTAAGTTCCTAAGCAAGCCAGTTGTAAGGGATTTCATAAATATAGCCATCAATTCTCCAGTGTAAATACATTACAGTTTTTTACGATTGCTTTGACTCATTTTGCACAACAGAGTTTCAATGTGCAAAACTCTTAACACAGAATGCTATACTGCTCATTTTGGGTTCAAAATGTAATATAGCATGCAAAATAAAAATACCAGTGTCAAATCCGAGAATATTATATGCAAAAGTTTATCACAGCACCAGAACATTAGATATTTCAAACAATGAAGTTAAATCATTGCTGCATTTTCAATATACAACAGTCATCATGAAATAATTCTGCCAAACACAAAATCCTTCTGATAAAAAAAGAGTTTGAAAGTGTTCTTTGGTCATAACGCAAAATGCTATACTTGTAATCTTGGGCTCAAAATCATATATAGCATGCACAATAGAAACAACTGAACCAAATTAGATTGTATTTCATGCTAAAGTTTATCATAATGTCAGAACAGTGGATATGTTCATCGTTGAAGTTTAATTATTGGTGCATTTTCAAATACAATGGCCATTATCAAATAATGCGGTCAAACACAGAATACTTGTTACCAAAAAAGACTATGCAATGGTCATTTCCTCATAAGTACTTGAAATTATGTACAGCAATCATCCCCTGTGATAGACTGCAGTTTTGCGCTTGTGTTTTTATGAAAGTAAAAACAAAATATTAGATTAGATTATATGAAGTTTAATCATTAAAGAAAAATCATACAGTAATGCAGTACTGTAAACTCAACTGTATTGTACAGTAAAAACAAAAACAACAGTAAAAGCAAAAACAGTTATAGTAACAACAAAACTTTACTGTAAAGTAAAAAAAAAACTGCTTCTCGGTGCTTAAGCAGCATTTTGCCTCTCCACTGCATTTGGCCACAGAATTTTGTCGACGTCGCATCTGATGTCTTCGTTGGCAAGACAGCGCTGGTAAAATATTTTAGAGTGCCTTATCCACCCCTGACACTGCTGGGCTGTAATGTCATCGCATGCCTCATCCATGGCCTGAAGGAGCGTTTCCTGCTCATATGGACACCTATTGTATACCTTCCACCTCCAGGCCGAGAAAAAGTCCTCGATGGGGTTCAGAAAGGGGGAGTAAGGTGGAAGGAATTGGAATCGGAACTCTGGATGGGCTGTAAACCAGTCTTGCACAGCCAACGCACAATGGAAGTTTACATTGTCCCAGACAATGATGAACACCATCTGAGCATTTGGCTGTACGAGACGGTTGTACAGCCCATCCAGAAAATGTATGAGGTGCACGGAGTTGTATGCCCCCAGCAGAGGGTCAGGCTGACCAATCAGGGATGGATGTGTGTGGGCCTGCCCAATGGTCTCAGGGCCAGGTCTAGGCAAACTAGGCATGTACAGTACCTATTACCTATATACTGTATATTTACTGTACATGGTCCACGACCATGACCACGATCATGACCACGACCACGACCCTGTCCATGATCCTGTCCTTCGTTACCAACCTCAACCTCACTGACCTGCCCCATGTTGTCAGAAACTGCCATTCAGGTTTCTAAGCAGCCTTTTATGTAGTGGTGAAGAGATTATCAATTGTTTTGCAATGCTACTCACCTGGGCAAGGTTGTTGGAAGTACTGAGACATGACTACAAAGACCTGTTGAATTGATTTAGTGATCTGCATTTGTAATAATAAGCATTTGAACATTGTTGTAATATTAGGTGGCTGTATTCTGAGAATGGAGCATATGATTTAAAGTTTGGCACTTTGTATTAACAGTTTTGCACTTTGTATGTCATCATAGGATGTAGTGTCTTAAGGTAAGAATTCTGCAAGTCAGTTTAGCACTTTGCGTTAACAGTTTTACACTTTGTATGTCATCATAGGATGTAGTGTCTTAAGGTAAGAATTCTGCAAGTCAGTTTAGCACTTTGCGTTAACAGTTTTACACTTTGTATGTCAGCATAGGATGTAGTGTCTTAGAGTATGAATTTTGAAAGTCAGTTTGGCACTTTGCATTTTGAGTTTTGTACATTGAAATTCTGCTGTGCAAGATGAGTCAAAGCAATCGTAAAAAACTGTAATACAAAGTGCCTAAATCAATTCAACAGGTGTTTGTAGTCATGTCTCAGTACTTCCAACAACCTTGCCCAGGTGAGTAGCATTGCAACACAATTGATAATCTCTTCACCACTACATAAAAGGCTGCTTAGAAACCTGAATGGCAGTTTCTGACAACATGGAGCAGGTCAGTGAGGTTGAGGTTGGTAACGAAGGACAGGGTCATGGTCGTGGACCATGTACAGTAAATATACAGTATATAGGTAATAGGTACTGTACATGCCTAGTTTGCCTAGACCCAGCCCTGAGACCATTGGGCAGGCGCACACACATCCATCCTTGATTGGTCAGCCTGACCCTCTGCTGGGGGCATAGTACAACTCCGTGCGCCTCATACATTTTCTGGATGGGCTGTACAACCGTCTCGTACAGCCAAATGCTCAGATGGTGTTCATCATTGTCTGGGACAATGTAAACTTTGATTGTGCATTGGCTGTCCAAGACTGGTTTACAACCCATCCATAGTTCCGATTCCAATTCCTTCCACCTTACTCCCCCTTTCTGAACCCCATCAAGGAGTTTTTCTTGGCCTGGTGGTGGAAGGTATACGATAGGTGTCCATATGAGCAGGAAACGCTACTTCAGGCCATGGATGAGGCATGTGATGACATTACAGCCCAGCAGTGTCAGGGGTGGATAAGGCACTCAAAGACTTTACCAGCGTTGTCTTGCCAACGAAGACATCAGATGCGACGTCGACAAAATTCTGTGGCCAAATGCAGCGGAGAGGCAAAATGCTGGTTAAGCACAGAGAAGCAATCTGTGCTTTGGTTCAGTTGTTTATATTGTGCATGCTATATATGATTTTGAGCCCAAGATTAGGAGTATAGCATTTTGTGTTATGACCAAAAAACACTTTCAAACTCTTTTTTTATCAGAAGGATTTTGTGTTTGGTAGCATTATTTCATTGATGACAGTTGTATATTGAAAATGCAGCAATGATTTAACTTCATTGTTTGAAATATCTAATGTTCTGGTGCTGTGATAAACTTTTGCATATAATATTCTCTGATTTGACACTGGTATTTTTATTTTGCATGCTATATTACATTTTGAACCCAAAATGAGCAGTATAGCATTCTGTGTTAAGAGTTTTGCACATTGAAACTCTGTTGTGCAAAATGAGTCAAAGTAATCGTAAAAAACTGTAATGACATAAGGATTTGTGGAATAAAACTGATGGGCTCATGCTAACAAGGAATACCATACTGTATATTCAGAGAAAGGTCATTGTTTCTTGCTTATTGCTCCTCATATACAGTGCAACTCTTTATTTGTTTCTCTCTCACACAGACCACACAGAGGTAAACATTCTTGTATTGCAGTTTATCTGGATGGAGTTTTTTTTTTTTTTTTTTTTTGCTTTATGTTACCATTTGGAAGGGTAACGGCTTTTCCATTTCTGGTCTCACAGGTTGGGTCCTCAAAGCTCATTGATCCATTCAAAGTAAAAGAACATCTCATGCATCGGGAGGCATGAGGCAATTACCCTTTTCCTGTAACCTCACGTCATAAGGCCTTTTGCAAGGCTGGCTTTGAATGCCATTTTTTTCCCGTGGATTGATACGAACATAGACTTGGAAAATATCAAGGAACGATAAATTCCATTGCTTACAATTTTGTCTATTTATTAAATTTTGTCTGACTGGCAAAATTAGCTGCATACTACACAACTATATTGTGATAAAGCAAAAACTATAGATTTATGGCCAGTTTATTGAAACCCGCCATTGTCTACAAAGTTGTATGACATTTTCAAGTCGTGACTCCAAAATTAAAATTAATCTGTCAAAGCTACTGAGAAATGATACTTAGATTAGGGGTCATGTTGCCAAGTTACCCAATAAACATGGTGGAATCCCAGAATAATGAAGTACTAAACAAATAAATAAATATATAAAGACCAAATATTAATCGGTGTAAGTTATGCCCACTGTCTGTGACGTCACCACCCGCTTGAGAAGTAGCAACAGTATGATCAGTTTCCTGTGCACCCTGGTCTTTAACTCAGCTCTTGTGCACTGTGGCTGGCTGGCACTGTGGTTCGAGACCCATAGCAGACCTTACCTCCTTACATATGTAAATTAAATTCTAAAACGGGGCAATAGATTTATTTTTGTGTTACGTCACATTGCACATTAGAGGCTGCATTGCACATTTCTTGGACACTTACTTTTAAAAAAATGCCTTTGATGCAAATCCCTTCCCAGTTCTGGCACTGGAATCCAAACAACATTATGGATGTGTCCCCATCCTCCTCTTACACCCTCTTACACCAATTCCTCTCGTTAGTGTGCATGCTGCCTGCCCTGTTCAGTCTCCCAATCTGCAGAGGTCAATTTGAGCGAGGGAAGTTGGCTCATGGCCCCACTGCCCCTTTTTCAATGAGTCTGCATCATGTGAAAAGTAGGATTTTTTTTTTTTTTGCATATTTTGCTGACATGCTTCAAAAATGTATTTTTCATTTTCTTTTAAATTGAGTAGTAAATTGAAGTCCTGATGATACAAGTAGACCTTCCCTATACGCCTTTTCCTTCAACAGCACTATTTTCAGTAAATAAATCTCTTTCAGTAGATATGGTTCTGTTGAAACAGTGAAATATATTTGTTACCATGCCCTTCGTTTATTGCCATTTTTGCTCTTAGTTCAGACGTTACAAAGACGGTTGACTGTATTTTAATGCGAGGGGAAACCGTCATGTTATTTGTTGTTTGAACCGAAGTGTTCTTCTTCTGATTTTCATTCCCTGTTAAATACAGATATTATCAGTAAAATTCTTCACAGGGTAGACATAATAAGATGTGAGGATAAGCCAGTTTTGCTGGCCATCTTGTGGTCAGTCATTTCATGCTGTGTTTTAAATGGTTTTTCTATTATCAGTTTTCATTTGGAGAATACAGGAGGGTGCAATGTTCATTCTTTTGAACTTGCTAAATAACAAAACTACGTTACAAAGCTGTTTTCCCATCAAACTCTAAAATTGCTTTTTGTCTGCTGAATATATTTAATTCTTCAAATTATTTACAGCTAATAAGCCAATTAGGTAGCTGTTAATAAATTGGTATAACAATATACAGTAGGTACAATGACAAGGTAAGTGATGCTGAGTGAGAAAGTCAGTAAAAACACAACAAAACTCAGGCTGAACTCTGAGATAGCTGGTCTGAGTCTAGACTAAATTAGGCAACTATGACAGGAAATCCAGCTGCTCTTCTGTGATGCACCAAGCGGTGTACAGTGCGTGTAATAGCCGCTGGCTTGGAGAACTGCATAGATATAGCAATGCCGTGACAGCAAAGCACAGTACATCTTATTCCAAATACTGGGGGGAAAAAAAGCAAAAGGATGCGTCCCCAAAAATGATGTCCAAATTAGTGGCATGTATATTGTAAGTGGCATTCATTTTCCTTACTCTTTCAGCTTGTGAAAATAGCTTTACTTTGACACTTTACTTCTTTGACTGATGTTACTACTTTTGTGATGTTAGAGAATTACC
The DNA here is from genome assembly GCA_029718625.1 of Synaphobranchus kaupii. Taxonomy (NCBI): domain Eukaryota; kingdom Metazoa; phylum Chordata; class Actinopteri; order Anguilliformes; family Synaphobranchidae; genus Synaphobranchus; species Synaphobranchus kaupii. Next base: position 21,195,930 of record CM056376.1, on the reverse strand, counting down.
ACAGTGGAACACGGATAACTTATCTGAAATTGGGGTGTATAGAAACTGCAGCTCAGCCACTCTGTGATTTAGGTAGGCGGCGTCTCAAGGGAAATCATTTAGCAACATTCTGAAACCATTCAGGAGACAGGCATAATATTTACTACAAAGGGATACAATGCTGGTTATTTGAATGGGGAAATCCTGATAGCAAAGACTTCCCTCTCACCTTTACTTAATATAGACTCTGCATGCATACATGCATGCATGTAAAAATAACAATGATAATAATAATAATATTGTATTCAATGGAAGAAATTGGATAGGACCCCTCTTTGATAACCCCGTTAACATAGCCTAGAGCCAGCCTGAATCTGTGGCAATGTGAGGTAGTAGTAATGAACGATGGAAGTTTCTGTCGTTCATAATATACAAGTGAACGTGTCAAACATGGCAATATACAGTAAATTATTATTTGACCGTGGTTTAACCTAAAAATGTTTATGTCATCATTTGTACTTTTCTTTATTATTATGTATTATTGACCTTTATTTATGCATTGTTACACGTCAAGTTTGCGTGTCAATGAGATTGTTTTGGGGCTATTTGTCTTTTGCTATTATATCTGCTGTTGTGAGTTCCAGGGACCATTGGCTTCTTTAAACTCAATAAGGGGGCACTTCCTCCGCGTGCACCGACGTGGGGTAGTTTTGGCTAAATTACGTCACACACACAAATACACACCTTAAGCAAGAGCGTGTCTCTCAGTGGCATATACAGACTTTCTGAGAAGGCACTTTTTAGGGTGACAAGTGTGTCTCATGCAATTAGGGTGCCCCTATGATAGAACATGCTTCAAACATGCTTCATTTTCCCCTAAGGTCACAAGGAACTTGAGGCAAAACTAAGCATGTTTTCTCAGCTATAGGGGCACCGGAGGGGCATTTGACAGTGTTTCCCACAGGATTTCATTAAACTGTGATGGGTGGACCCTGAACTCTCTAGGGGGGTCCGGGGATTTTAAACTGCCAGAATGTCCGGAATGATTACAGTTTGTCGGACATACGATAAAAAAAACAGCCATATCTATTTTCAATGCATGAACGACAGGCAGGTGCATTTAATGATGTAGCCTAACAACATATGTTACAGCATAGTATTATATTTTGGACTGAAAACTATTTGAAAATAAAGGAATAATATAAAAATTAAATAGAACAGCTTCGCCTTGCACATGCGGATGAATTACATTAAAATTGCACATTTAGTGTGCGTGACTGCGTGCGTATAGCCTAATGTTTTCTCAACAAAAGAAGCTGTCTTGATTTTGCATCTTTAGTTTATTAGAACACATTTTTCTTCAGAATAACGAGCAATAACCTCATTTTGAATAACGATTTTAACATTTCTTTACTCCAAGGCAAATTGCAGAGTTGCGGAAGATGCTATACGGAAAAGAGCCAGCAACGACACGTGACAATTGGGATCCGACCTAACGTTAACGAACAATGCTTTCAGGAAAGTCAGACCAGAACAGTGTAGGCCTAGGCTATTGATTTAACAAGGGGAAAAAATGCTGATTATATCAAGCTTTTAGCCTATTAAGTTAAAGTAGCCTATGCCTACTGACAGTTAAAAACGGCCTTTTTATAACTGGCAAAAAAACGAGCAATCCATATAGGCTCCTTTCATTTGCGATGATGCTTCATTTCATGGAAGTGAGCAGCTGCTGATTTGAAATCGAAAGTCATAAGTTTTAGCCCAGCTTGAGATACGCAGACGATTTGAAATAGCGGATTTCGTGAGAGGAGCGTTGTCTGATTTGCGGTGATAATAGGCCTAATGATAAATTGCCGTGGTTTTGAGACTAAATATGTTAAATTACTATATTGCAAAGTAAAAAAAAATGTTTTGTTTTTTTACCGGCCCGAATGTCTGGAGAGAATTACATTTCCCGGCCTTTGTCATAAAAAAATGGTCAAAACCGGCAATTGCCGGCCTAACGCGACCCCTGGTCCGGGGATATATAACATTTGTCAATTTCAACAGCTAAAGGTATCAATTTGGTGCTCTTTGAGATGAAAACTAGATCCCAAATTTTCTTTGTGATTGGAACATGGAGAATGGAACATATTTTTTTTCTTTGTCTAGACAGCTAGCTAACATGCAGAATCATGGTCTGAAGAAAAATATTCATAAACTTGTTGTCAGTGGACAAGACTATACAGAGACTATCAAATGCATGTTAACCTGTTCTGCCCCAAAGCTCATCCCTGTCTCATCCCTAAAGTGGGACTGAACTTGAAAACTACAATAAAAAAACAAGCTGAATAGATAGTTTGTTTATTGACAAGAAAGCCTCTGAATCTGATATCAAATCTGATATCTGCTATCAAATGTTTGCTGCCTCTGTAGAATCTTCCTCTTCGTTTTATCTCTGTCTTTTCTTTGTATAGTACCAGTAGGCTAGTTTATAAAGGTAGATCCTGTTATATAACATGGAATCTAAATGGGCAGGGCAACGCTAGAGATGGTTAAAAACTGAGAGACTGCACTGAAGGGAAACAGGAAACCCTGCCGTGAACACAGCAGGTTGCGACTTGAGCCGAGCGGAGTGACATTATGGAAAAAATGAAGTCTGTTTTTACCATAGGGGCACCCTAGTAGTACACGAGACCCTCACTTTTTCCATCAGAAAGGGCTACTTAATGGGCAGGGGCGCCGTAGTGGGGGCAATAGTGGAACTGACTACCCGGAGCCCCAAGGTAGGGAGGGGCCCTCAGAAGGCCTGGACTAAAGAGTTTGCATTAGGAAAGGGGACCACAGAGACTGCTTTTTCACAGGGCCCAGAATTATGTCCCTTCTAATGGGACACTTGCACATGCTTAGGGCAAAAATGAAGCATGCAAGTGTCCGATTACGGCATGGACCTCCCCTGGTTAAATAAAGGTTTTTAAAAAAGAGGCACTTCGGTACTCATAGGAAAAAAAGGGCAGGGGCAGCGCCCCCCCGCCCCCACCCCCCCCCCCCCACCCCTGTGCACACCAATGGTCTCCACTATAATACCAGAGCCAGGAAGGATTCAGGTGTATGTTTTGTAACTGATATGACAAGCTGCTTTTTTGGCAAATGCGGCCAAGCTTCGATGCTATTTACAGAATAAATCATCTAATTTACATGGAAGAGTTTCACACGCAGTGACACACCCCTGGGAGGGAGATGCGGCAGTTCCGAGTTGCACCCTAAATTGCCACATGGAGAGAGAGAGAGAGAGAGAGAGAGAGCACCCACACAGAACATGAAAATAAATTAAAAACACCTTCACCCTTCTCCCTCACGGGCTCCCGGCAAAAACAATGAACTGAAACGACAAAGACAAAATAACAAACTAAAGCAAACCAAACTCCGCATCGCGGTGCTGTCAGCTTTTCAGCTCGGCCAGCCAGGTTAGTTAGTTCTCATAAATAAACCGACAGACTTCACAGACTCGCTCTCGCCCGGGGTGTGCTCCCGGACTCGGGCCCGCACTGTGGGCACGAGCACGTTTAAGCACCTGGGCCGATTAGCAAAAACAACCCCCGTGCGTCTGCCCTCCCCACCAGTGGGCGTGGTCGAGAAATCTAATTAGTCACTGGACCGAATGCCACAAAGAGATACCCCACTGTCAAGGGAAAGAAGAAGCCAAAGAAATACTGTATGTTCGAGAGGGAAATGGCCAACTTCCCAACCAAGCTTGATTGCTTGCGCACACGCACGCACACACTCATGCATGTTGATGATGATGACGATTTATTTGATGATCAAAATACATATAATCCTGCACCGGGGCAGCCATCACATACATTTAAAATCATGGAGGATTTAAACGCAATAAAGCCTATGAGGCTTATTTCCATTGTGGTCCTCGCACGCATGTTCGTAGGGCTTTCGTGGGTAAACACGCGCCATGCCTCAGCCTGGCCAAATTAACCAGGAGGGAGCTGTCTTGTACTGTTGCGGAGATGAAACCATCAATCACAGCTGTTGACTGAGGCCGGCAGATGATGATGAACCTGAGTCAGACCCTCCGGCTGGCTCATGCACTAAATCACTCTCACAGGGCGGAAATGTCTCATGCCGTCTACCGCAATAGATTTTTCGGCAGGGGTGCCAGATGTGGTCCATGCTGTTCCCTTCTATATTTTGTTTCTTCCGATTATAGTCTGACCCATTTCTTATTTCGGAGAAAGTCTGACAAATGGGCCCAGCACATTTGGAGCCTGTTGTCATCCTATCCAAATGGATGATCAGATCATCCCCAAATCACTAATGCAGGTCATTGTATCACGTAATATTTGTTTGTGCTGCTGGTTTATATTTATGCTGGACTAACTGTTTAGCTGTAATTACTTGTCCATTCGTCTAGAGGACTATACTGGATTACATCTGTTGAGAACAGACAACAGAGGAAATTATATAATAGGTTAGGGAAAGACATTTGGACACTCACTCACCAGGAAAAGGTACATCAATGCAATGTTTCATCTGTGAGTCTGAGCTGTTGTACTTCTACTGACAAAGCTACAGTTGTCAAAGGAAAGTAATGTAGGGGAAGAGCTGCTCTCTACAAGTGTATAAGCTGCTCTCTACAAGTGTATAACCTTGGCTTGGCCATTATGTGACTAGAACTAGCAGTCTACAGCAGAAGAACAAGACTGATATCGTTCTTGCAGGCGCAGAGTGGGTTTAAATGTGTCAGGGTTCCATGGCTAACCGCTGCATTAACTCCTCTCAGTGATATGCCAGTCTTCCCGGTTTTGTTGTGTGAAATGCATCTCTCCTCTAATCTGTAATATATGTCCTGTAATTGGTTTACAGTGAGTTTGCCAAAGAATTGTGGAACAATGTAATGGAGGAGTGTAGCCACTTCAGCTACTTTCTGCACAACAAACCAGTGTTCCTTGCTGGGAGTTTTGTGTCACAGCCCTGACTCCAGAGGCACTATTGGTGATTCTCATTTGAGGAGAAAAATTGGGAACAACCATACAAATACATGAGGGCCAAGTGAAATTCACTGTTTATTGATGGTTTATTATTAAAAAACAAGGCATGCTAAATCATGAATTTCTAACACATTTGTAAATACATGCAATGTATTAGATTTAAAGGTAGATGTGAGATTATGCATAATATTAATGTAATCTTTAGATTTAGATCCAAGTATGGGTTTGTGCATATTGACATGGTCACAAACTATAGTTTAGTGAACTTACATTACTGAGAAGTACGAGCAATTTTTCCCCCCCCTCACAAACAGTTGAGTCGAGCCTATATTAATGACCTAATGTAATTTAAAAAAAGTCTGTGAATTGAGAAAGGTAACACTTCTATTTATTTCCACACAGCGGTAGTGCATGATTCCCCCATGGACGGACGTCTGGTGGAGCAAACCCGTAAAACCAAGAGGAGGAAGAGGAGGAGGAATGCTGATGCAGAAAGAAATGAACACTATTCCACTTTCATTTGTAGAGAGAAAAACAGGGCAGTTTAGTGCTTAGGCGGCTAACATGCTTGCAAAAAACAATACCCCTTTTCACAAACTTTGATTGAAAACGCTTCCATTGCAAACACTTCCACTGCCAAATTGCATTGTGGAGAACTTCATAATGAAGTCAAATAACAGGAACGTGAGTGAATAGTGCCTCTTTGGCGAAGGCAGGACCGCTGTGGAAACGGAGAGCGCTGATGAGGAGCAATAGGCTGATTGAGAGGCTCCAGTTGCGTCAGCTAATGAGCTTTCCCTCCATGTCTGGTGTCAGCGGACGGCCTGGTCTTCCTGTCCGACGTGCCCGCTCATCTTAATTACACACCGGCGGCAAAGAAAAAACACTGACTAATCACAAAGACGCTCTTGGTCACACGGAGGGCTTCTTCTGCGCTGAGGGTTGGCGCAACCTCTCGTTTTTGCAGCTAATCATTGAGAAAGTGTACTGTATGTGCATCCTCACCACCCCCGCATGCATGCCCTGTTCATCTTCAGCCCTGATATTGCCTTTCAGAAAGCGTCTTTGTGACCGGAAGCTCTGTGTGTGCAAAGTCATCAATTATGCCCTGGGAGAATAGCGTGGGTCTGTGGCCTGCTCCCCGCGGGCGGGTGGATGTACACATTAATGCTGTGCGAATCCACAGGCCCGTCAACGTTGACTTATGGTCCCCTGGAATCGTGTAGAACATCGTTTCAGGGTGGCGATAGCAAACTGATGGGGGTTTAATTGCACAAGTCTTTAATTTAGTGAGTGTTTCTGGGGGGCTGTCACCTCCCTGAAGATCTGTTATCAGAAGGAGGTCCGCTGAGACGGGGCCTCGCCTTCTTCTCTGTGAGCTATCGATTGGAGAGGAGGCGAGTGTAGGTGCTGTAATTTTTGCAATTTCAAATCAATGCTCATACACCCCCCCACTCATTCCCCAACAATACGCCCAGATGTGACAGAAAAACAGAGCCAAAAAGGCACCCAACTCCACTCAGTGCTGATTGGACAAAAATAATGGCCAGCTAACATGTTGAGTATGGCCTTTCAGGGAGTAGTCATTTTACAGGCCAATGCTATGGAACTGTGAGCCACACTCCATTACACTGAACTTTATGTACAGTAAACTCCGGCATTACCAACCTCAGTGGGACCAGAGGAGACGGATACATTCCCAAGGCAGCTGACGCAATTTCAAAATGTGAATATGCAAAAATGAATTCATTCCACAAAATATTTTCCCCCCCATTTTTTTCTTGTATTAACAGAATATGATGAACATAGAACATCAATCATCGATGGCGGGGGATGTGCAGTGGTCCTAGCTTACTAGAAAAGTAAGTATGGATATACTGTTAATGTGCTGCACTCACAAAAACGTTAGCACTTCACCAGGCTGCCACTCTCCATTAGAAATTGGCATTAACATTTAAATGAGGGCGTTGAATGGTCCGTTATGTTGCTAAGGCTAGAGGTGGTTAAATCATCAAGTTTATTGTATAGCCAATGTATTTTTGGATCATCTCATTGAAAACCAGGAGCTTTGTGGTCTCATCGTGGACTTCTGCAATTATGTTATGGTCCACCTCAATCAATAGAACAATCTACAATTTGTGGTACATAGCTATGATCGCACCACAACCGTATTATTGTTTTAATTTTAATTGGAGAAATTAAGCAAAAGTGTGGCGAGTTGATATTGTTAATTACAATATTTTAATTCAAGGGCCGAGTAATAGCATAGCTGAATTAGTAGGCTATGCTATTACTCTGCCCTTGAATTAAAATATTGTAATTAACAATATCAACTCGCCACACTTTTGCTTAATTTCTCCAATTAAAATTAAAACAATAATACGGTTGTGGTGTGATGACTTATTGGTTGGTTGTATATGGTTGGTTTGTGTGATGTCCTAGCCTGTAAATCCTTCATTCATAGTTATATAATAGGCTACATACTATTTAAGCCTATGACGGGCTAGCTATGATGTCATCACGTTAACAGCTGGGCTCCGCCCACCCTTGAGACGGCCCTGGTGGTAGATGGGCTGTACTTATTAAAATTTAATTCTGTGGTCTTATAATGCAAACATTGTCTCCACTTGTTTATTTTGAGCAGAACTCTATTATGTGAAAAATAACTGCCAATAACTGAGATGAATCTTAAAACAGAACACATCATGTTAGTTCAATACATTATCTTTGAAATGGAATGTTTTTCATCCCCTTTATAACAAAAGTTTTCGCTGAACATTGGTGTAGTTATTTTCTTGCAATTTAGTCAATTATTAGACAGAAATGGCCTAGATGCAGCAATTACAGAAACATCATTATTTCCTTTATTGGAGTTCCTTCCCACTCAAAATGGGTTGATACAATCTGAATTCATAATAACCACACTTTAGACATTTGTTTTACTGTGACAAAAAGCTATTTAAAAATAATGCATGTAATTGCATTTATATCATCACGTAACCAGAGTCAGCCAAGCATTCTGTTATTACATTTCTCTGCACTATTGCTAGCTTTTCACAAAGTTAGATTCAGTGTTACTGCAGAAGACCAACATTTGAGAGCCTTCTTGAACAAGTGCGGATCTGGAGTTATATTATTGTCACTGGTAAAGTGAATATAAAAAGCATCAAGAGAGTGACCAATGCCTTTCAACACCAAACTCAGTTAAAGGGAGATGTTTCTGACGTTTGTGCTTCAGTGGTGTTAGTTGCCTTGGAGCTTGCATATCCAATGGCATGGGACAATAAAAAAAACCATATATATTTAATATATATAAAAACTTATTTTTGAGACTACGGTTATAATTTCTCAGATAGGGTGAAGTGAAAGAATATGTGCATAAATTGAAGGAAAATTGTTACTTTGTACTTGAAAGGCCATGTCTGTCTCTTTGTTCTTCTGGGGGCTCTGAAGACAAGATGTGTTGCTTTTTGCCTCCTGTTTGATGTTAATTGTAAATGAAATCTAGATGCAACCTGATTGGTGTGAAAGCAAAAACGCAATGAAGACACCGTTGGATCCGTGACCATTGTACTACGGGTCGAGCTGCAGAATCTCTCAAAGGCTTTGGATCCTTTGTGATATTACAGCGCCTATACAATGTCCCAACCAGTCTGGCTTCTGACAGCGAGTCAGTCTGGCTTCTGTCGCACTGTGACATGAGCGTATCTCTTTAAAGTGTCCCATATACTGTATGCAGTTCTTCATATTGATTTCCTTTTTTGCAAAAAAAATGTCAAAATAAAGAAAATGTCATTCCACCAATGAGGAATTGAATAAAATCTCATGCTTGAAAAAGGCATTGCTTGGTGCAAGCAAATATTGCCATGGGCTGAAGTGACTACGCTAAGTGAATATTTTAATTGATTATTTCCCTACTCTCCTGGCAGTTCCTTTTGCTTCAGAAATAGATGTACATAATTGAATGGTGTGCAACAGAAACCAATTATCTTGAAAATGCTCCATGCACCAGTTCCATTACATTTTGTAATCATTCTGCATTCAAGAACACATATAGATAACAATAGTGAACCCACAGAGGGCTTAGACTGCTCCTCTGGGGGTTTTCCCAAACTCATTTCTTCAAGTATGTTCTGAATTAATGAAAAAAACAATGCAGAATTGTCAATTAAAATAAATGGAATATGTTTTCTATATATAAAAGACTGAAATTCAGGCAATGAAAACTAACGCTTTAGAAAGGTATACTTTCAGGAAAGTGGTCACTCATCTTTGTACAGTTAAAAAAAAGAACCAACCATATAACAGCATTATCTCTATGTGACCTGCATGGCATAACACCACCTGACTACGCCACCTTGGGAATTACGCCCAAATAAATAGTTTGTACGACTCAAGGAATTATGATCAATCCCCACATAGGCACGTTCAACTAAATGAACAAGCAGAGACGTGGATTCAATAATAAAAGCATCAAGTTTATTTGTACAATCGTAAAAACACAATAGAAAAACCCACGCAAAAACCCACAGGATTCCCAAAAATGCACAATTAGCCGGTGGTAGGTCTTCCCTGCCACTAGGGGTGCTACTAGGTGCGTGCGGGTACGGTCCGTGGATGACTTACCGGAAGTGGAACCGAAAGGTCACTCACTCATGAAGGTGCCAGCAGACATACACACATACGCACTGTAAAATGGTGAGATACGGACACGGTGAATATAGCACAAAGGATTTTACTTCTACACACACACACACACACAATATCGCATGCAGTGAAAAGAACGGGACCACTTCCTATGGCGTCGCAACGACCTCCACGCCACCAGCACAGATCCCAGACCACGCACTGCAACGTAAACAGTAAGCAGCCCCAAAGCCCCAACTTGATAAACAGTTGGTTTGTCAGTGGTAGGGATGTTTAAACTACGAATACATACGGAACCCCCGGGAAAAGGCTGATAAAATACAGTTTAAAATACAGTTTTAAAACACAGTTTAAAACCCAAACTGCGGCCAGCGGCCGAGCTCCACGTAGCCAGTTACCGCGACTTGATACAACCTGAGCCCCGCTATCCGCGTTCCTTCGCTCTTAAGGAGACTGAGAGAATCAAACAGAGCTTATCTTTATAAGACTGACAACAACATTTAATGAAACATATTCCCTAGATCTAATGATACTAGCTAGACTAGGGGGGGTATACTACAAAGCAGGATTACTGAGTTAGCTGGATTACTGCACCGAGTAAAGCCCAGAGCAGCTCTTCTTACTTCAGTCCATGTTCCAGATTTGGGAGCATTCCAGTTTTTATTCAGTAATCCTGCTTTGTGATGTAGGCCCCTGCAGTTGGACGCATTATTGTAAGTTTAGATATTGTTGTTATCTCTCTCTAGACCAGATCTACCATCAAAAAATTCTACCTGCATTGTAATCTGGCAAAAGCATGAAAAAATAAAAACTCAATAATTGGAGTGTTATGAAATATAATACAATACAGTGTTGATTCTTTTCTTCCATTGGAAACACTGGAAATATAACATGCAAAAAAGTTGTATATGGGTATAAATCATAAATGCATACATTATTTTATGTTTGAGAATGTATATAATTTGCTTTTATGTTCTGGGAACAAACAGTTTTGGATTTCACTATTGACTGTCACAGGATAACTACAAAGTAATGATTTCTCTGAATGAAACCTATTAGAAAATATATTTCTAAGGTCTCAAATATGAAGAGTAGGCTAACTGCAGCCTGTTGAGTATTAAACATTAAATACTGTATTTCAATGGTTTCTGAGTTTAAATACAGTACAGTATAGTCACTTTGTTTCTGTGGAAAAGCATTTTTGTCATTTCACAAGTTGCACACTGTCAGCATTTGGCTGTCATCAAGTAAAGGTCTTGTCAAGTTACAAACGATGCAGTATCAGTTCAGTAAATGGATGGGATAATTTCAAGAAAAACTGATTTTCTGATTGGAAATGTTTGGCCATTAATCTGTGTTTCAAGGAACAATCCCTGAAATGGGAATTTCAAGAAGTTACACATTTATCAAACACCCCCCCCCCCCCCCCCCCCCCCCCCTGGATTTTAGCCAGTTATTTTGGACATAATGCAATTACATTGAAGCTGTTTACTCTGTTTCTGTGGAAGTGATATTGCTAAGTACATCTTTGTGCGTGTAAGAGAGATTCAGAACAGGTAAAGGCATGGGGTTATGAGGCATGGGGTTATGGGGGTATGGTTGATAGCATCTAAGAAACCAGCTGATATTCGCACTGAAAAAAAAAATCAATACAATATCAGAAGCAGGTATTGATATTGGATACAAAGGGCAGTCCCTCTGGGCATTTATAACATTCATATCACATCATTCCTGTTTACATTCAGCATTAGCAAATCATCACTTGTTACGTTTCACTGGTCCGATTGTTAGTGTCTCAAAAAACGGTACCTGTTTCCGAATTTTGCACAAGCGCCCCCATGAGCCTGTACTGGGAACTACTGACTAATGCTCAGTTGTAGAGTGTAAGGAGATTTCGTGAAAGATACATAATGCGAGAGAAGCTTGTGATAGAAAAATATAGTTGTGCAAATATAGATTCTTTAAATCTTAACAGTTCGGGCATGAGCCCGAGTTACGTGAACTCCTATGAGGTTATGTTTAGGGGTTGGGCGGGACCCTGGGACATTTTTTTATTTTTATTTTATTTTTTATAATTTTTTAATTTTTTATAATTTATTTTATTTCAAAATTGTTGGTAACAATATGGTAGCAAAAAGGGACACTATCTTAACAGTTCGGGCATGAGCCCGAGTTACGTGAACTCCTGTGAGGTTATGTTTAGGGGTTGTGGGTGGGGTACGGGAATCACTAATTTTGTAATATTTTTTTTGTCACTAATTTTTTGTCAAGAAAAGCAGTGGGACGCGTGACGTCATATACTACTACCCTCACACGTGATGTTTTCGGCCTATCACAGCCTTTAGTCAGTAGTTCCCAGTACAGGCTCATGGGGGCGCTTGTGCAAAATTCGGAAACAGGTACCGTTTTTTGAGACACTAACAATCGGTACATATTGCCGAATTTCATGAGATCAGGCTCGTTACGTTTTACTGGTCTCCCAAATAAGGTTAATGAGATTAGCTTTATTCTGTTAGAGAAACTAAACAAAATTGTTAGTAATTAATTGTGGATTATAGATAATATTGATTAATTATATTAATATTAGTAGAAATGAGTAGAAATACACACACACAGTATGTATATTGCATGTAAAATTTTACATTTTAACTCCAACAATGTTAACTGGCTTTACAGAGATATTTTGAGTTGCTTTTTCAGACTGGGTGAATGTAGGGATACTCAATGTTCAAACAGAAAAACATCTTTATCACAGCATGTCAGCTCTTGAGTCTTGTTCTTGTTGTTAATGAGCTTTGTGTGTTAGCTATAAATGATCATTTGTAAATGATACTCTAATTAGGGTTTTATGATAATGTAATTGCTGTGAAACAAACAATGTAATTTCCCTGCAGTTAATAGTCAGTATCGGACTGGATGCTTTGTTTTTCAATAATCAGTTGCAATGCTCAGTGAAATTTGATAGGAAATGTCAGACCCTATGGTAGCTTTCAACACAACATATTACGCAGTATATCAGAAGCCATACTTTAGAACATTTTCAGTAATAAACAACATTAAAAGCACTGTGTCACATAGACTATAGCTTCATCTGTAGCTGAAAAAAAGGCTCATCACATAAACCTGAGCAGAGTACATTTATGGACATAATGCTCGTATTATTCATATGGGAAACATGAACAATGGGGGCATGAACACCTAATACAATATTTAATGTCAGGTATCTACAATTATCAAGTTGGCCAACTAATAATTACTGCTATAATGACACTTTCCATAGTTAATTATCATTAACTATTCTGTTTCAAAACAAAGCACCTCATACTGTAAGACACATATTAATTAATGCTATGGAAATACAATTCGAAAGAATATGTAATTTTTACAAATTCATGTTGATGCCTTTAAACACGTGATTTTCTTAAAATAAAGTGATTTGTGAAATTAATAAATATCTTAATACAATGTTTCAACTGTCCTTTACCATACAATACATGAAGCTGTTTAAATAATATGCAGGTTTCAAAATAACATTTCTTCATCATGAAACTTTTTGTGATGACTGTGGATGTTGTAATGTATGTCCACAACGTATTGAGCAGAATTTCACTGTTGAATGAATTATGTATTTCTGTGGCGTGCGATGTCAAGTGATTTTGCTATCCCATTGCCTAGCTACCGTACAGCTTTACCACACTGTTTCAGCAATGCCATTTTGTTTGCTTTGAACAGAGAATCAAATGAAACCCTTCCAACCTTAGAACCCAAAATAAATATCAGTCCTCCTTTTTTATTTATTCTTTTTATTGCTGCATGTTTTGGCTAGGTAAATATTTCATGACAGTAGTGATTTTCCTTTTGTTTCTTCATGAAGCATTGCCTATGTTGCAAACCATGGAGAACCACACTCACTGGGCTGGAGAATAATCTTGTCAAGGGCCAGTGAGTGCTTTTTTTTTGTTGGTTTTTCTGAGAAAAACCAATTGATTTCTGTGAATAACTCCAAATGACACCCTATGGGAGCAAACATCTCTACTGAAGGTTAGCTCATAATCAGGGCCGTCTGGGAGATATGCGAGGCCCGGTGCGAGGTAGGCATTGCGAGGCCTTTATGCACTATGCACGCACGTCTTTTTTTCACAGGCACAAAATGCGCATGCTATATGCCCGTTAGTTTCAAGTCTTTTCGTTGCGCATGGTGCGCCTTCCACTGTTGTGACGTAGCCTACCATACGCTGCACTGCTGAAGGCCTTTCTACAAATCTGTCTAATGTCATCACGTAGTCCTGCTAGGTCTACAATTGACTTTTAATAAATATTATTATCATATGTGTAACATGTAAAACTTAAAGCAAAAAACAAACAAACAAAAAAAAAAACTGCTTGACGCGAGGCCCTCTAAAGCGCGAGGCCCGGTGCGACCGCACCCTTTGCCCCCCCCTAGCGGTGGCCCTGCTCATAATATCTGAGCCATCACAGTGGACCATATTTAAATGCATTTTGTGTAGGACTGGAATGGTGGTGGGCTGAGGCTGTGTTGGGCTGTATTGCAATGCTTTCTTGTTGAACTATGACCTGTATGTTGTGTGGGTGGGTGAGATTCAGTGCGCTTATGTATAGGCTAGGGGTGTGAAGCGATGCCACTATCTGTATCTGTATCTGGATATAAACCGGAAGTGGGTGGGGCTTCAGCAGGAAGTTGTGTTACATATAGAAAATGTCATATTTTCTAATCTAAAATGAATTGCTATTGCAATTTATGAGCATTCACCCCCCTCCCTGTCTTTTATAAGAACTATATTCTGGACTTTATACTTATTTATTTAACCCCCCACCCCCTAACTGGGGGACACTGAACAATAATTTTGGATAAGAACTGGAAAAAATCTGAGGTACAATATATAATAAACTCAGAATGAAAATGCAGTTTTATAAAAACAAGAAACCATTCCATTATACATTTGAATGGAAACTATTTCGGCACAGTGGTGCAGTAGATAGCACTGTCACCTCACAGCAAGAAGGTCCTGGGTTCAAATCCCAGACGGGACCTTTCTGTGTGGAGTTTGCATGTTCTCCCCGTGTCTGCGTGGGTTTCCTCCGGGTACTCCCATTTCCTCCCACAATCCAAAAACATGCAGGTTAGGCTAACAGGGTGTTGCTGTAAAAGAGCATGTGTGCTCAGTCAACCTACCCTGTGTAAATAAAGGTAAATAAATAAATAAATAATTTCCAATAATTTCCACAATTTTTGCGCTATGTGAAATGAAAAGTGAAATGGTTATTATGTGAAATGCGATGCCAAATTCACAATGGTTAAACATATTACACATTGTAGATTGCACAAAGTGGGAGGCGTGCTTGTGTCATTTGTGGGACCGGAGTGACAGTGCTTTTTGCGGACTGAGCCCACTGGCTTTGCACAGCGTTGAGCACTGAGATTTGGCGTAACATTTGCACTACAATCAGCGTAGCTAGCCAGCCACTCGCTTTCGCCCTCCATATGAGAAAATTTATGACAGACTGCCTGGTGGAGTCCAGAGAAATATCTGTTTCCAACCCATTATCCATTTCATTCATTAAACTTTCAGCTTACTGTACAGGTTAGCTTGCTAACTAGCGCCAGCTCTAGGCTGCTGTGCTGTTAATGGGTGGAGAGAAAACAACATCAAAAGTGGATTCGCAGGTACATATTTGCGACAATCGCACTGTGGTAACTTAATTAAAATGAATCGTTAGCCTATTGTCTATTGCCTATAGCCTATAGTCTCCGAAGCCCATTCTATCTTCCATAGGGAATTTACTTCCGAAACCAGACTCCACCCACGACTGACCACTTGAGTACTCTATAGGGTATTCGGCTCCGGATACATGTACCCCTAGTATAAGCATAGATTGGGGGTGTAGGCTACTGTCCCCCAAATATGAAAGAACATTGTATTACCTCCCTCAACAATTTTTTCTTTTCCTAAAATGTATGCTGTTTTTATCCATAGCGTACCAGGCTCAATAACCCCATCTGTTACGCCACTAAAATACAACTTCATTGCAGTGAGTGTAGCCTACTGTGGGCAAAAAAAAGAACCAATTTTGATGATTATTCAATATTTGACGGTATTCTGACATTGATTCAACATGATCTTGATGAGCAAATTGATGTTGAATCAACGTCGGAATTCCACATTGATTCTACATCGACTCATCGACTAACATTCCCTCATTTTTATAAGAACATTTGCTTTCAGTAACTTGTTTTTTTATGTTGAAAACTTTTTTGTTGATTATATATGTTTTTCCATTAATTCCAATTGAGCGTGCTTTAATGGAGGGTAACAGTGCTCCCTATAGTGTCAAATGAAACCTATGCTCTTACAGCTGAAATGAGACACACATGCAATTTCTTCCTCTTGACCACTTAAATGGTTCTTCTTTGAGACTTTCTTCGTCGAGTAAATGTGTCGATGGATGGAAAATCGCACCTCTTTTGACTGTCATTATAACAGTTTGGTGCAATTTGTGTCATTGTCTGTTGAACAACGTTTTACATAATGTTCCTCATAATGGGAGGCAGCACTTTGGGATGTGTTAACTTGGATTGTCTGTGACCTCTTTGAAACCTCACAATTTTTATCAGCAGAATGATCTGTACAGGCAATGTCAGCTTATGGTATTAGTGAAAGTAATCAGAACCTATTTCGTCTATTTTCTTTAGCACTTTAGACAGCTTTTACAGCCCTGGAGATCTTTACTGCTCTACTCAACATTGCGCAAGCTGAAATACAAAAAGAAAAAAAGAAGAAAAAGAAAATAAAGTAAAGATTCAGTATATTCCACTTAAAGAATTAAATAATGCAGTCCTCTTGTACATTTACTGTACAGCCATTTCCCAATCATGCTGATATCCTTGGGGTGCCATAAGATGATCAAGGTGAAAACAACAAACAAGTAATGTACACAACCAGACAACTTTACCATGTTTGTGATTAAATGCTAGTTCATAATGTGAATTCAAACTAATGTCATCATTTACAAAAATGAGTAATATATTTTTGTTAAAAACCTTCTAACATGCTAAAATAGCTATGAATTTCATGTGCTACACCATTATCATAGCTGGTCAGGAGCAACACTGTGACATCCCTCTGCTTTCCTTTGCTTTCCTTTCCCAATCTGTTCAAGTACATGCTGCATTTTCACAGTTTGTCAGGTAATAAATCAACATACAAAGAGCATTTGATGATGATTTGTTCTTCACCTCTGCCTCTGTGTGAGGTCTAATTAATGGTTTTAAAACGATCCTTAGTTTCTGATTATGTTACGTGTGACCACTTTAGCTTGTTAGCAATATTCTAAATGAAAACATGATAACTGAAAACAATAGATATGACATATGTCATAGTTTAGTGGCACAATTTTTGAGACCATACCCAGGTAAGATGGTGGCCAGTAACCATGGTTTTATATCTATGAGCCAATCATCAGCTATCTGGCTTCTCAGACCTGATTATGACATCACAGTGGGTGAGAAAGTACATGACGCTTTTGCCATAGGTTCCTATTATTCACAAGTTTCCCGAACTCTGACCTTTCCCATGATTCATAGCGGCGTCATAGCGGAAGCCGGTTTCTTCCGTCCGGTCTACTGTGTTTACGTTTGTAGCTAGCTAACTGCTAACTAAATGTATATGAAGACAAGCATTATTTAAAATGGCCACATTTCGCAGATGGTTACATGGATCGGATTATCTAACAAGTACTGGCGATAATACGATGAAAGTGCCGCATCCGTCTATCCTAACGGAATGGGTAGACGATATGAAACAATGGCCCGACGTTCGCTACGTTGACATTGTCAACTACTTCATTCTTAGTGAGGGCGTTGATGGCGAGGAACTTAGAAATTACAAAAGCACAGAGGCTTATAATTATCTACATAGCAATAAAATCGGTAAAGTATTGTATACTTTCTTCTCTTGTTTTCGCCTCGTCCTTGGGGATTGAATGTAGCGCGTAGGGTGCCGGACAACAACATGTCTTGCGAGTCTGTCTGTGTTGAAACGTAACATAGTAGGGCTTTACCTAATGTAACGTTAACGTTAGCTAACGTGAGCAACGCTGGTTGCGAATGCGAGCAAGTTACTTCGCGTATCAAAAACATTTTATCCAGCGAAATGTCTTAGATATGACAAATTACATCTAATAGTATCAAACTCTGTATCTATAGTAGCCTGTTTTTTCAGATGTTTTCCCACTTGAAATAATCTAGCGAGAAAACAATATGACAGATGAAAATAAATTACCAATCTAGCTAGCAAATTTTAGTGAAATAAACTATTAAATCGTGTTGCATGGGACTGATTATTTTTTTAATTGCTTCGTGTAACTGTCAACTGTTCACCGTGTAAAGCCAGCCTTAGCAACATTTTGGTCGGCGAAAGCGCTGGGTAAACCGGAAAGGAATAACTGGCAACCTCTGGCGTCCCGGAAGTATCAAGTGTCATGACGACACCCATTGTCTCTCGCAGGAAAGTGGTGAATAGCTGTACCCAGGCAAGATGGCTGCCAAATTGTTCCATTTCAGCATTCCAAATTACTATTACATTACATGATATATAGAATAGAATAACTTTTTTTCCCCGCTAGGGAACCTCAGTTGTAGCCCCAGCAACAACAAAAAAGACATAGACAGTGGGGCAGACCCACAACACATATCAAACAAAGACATTCAATATAATCATTGCATTAATCAAACTAATTAAGTGAATTAAAGTGGAATGCAGTCATTATTAAAAATAGCCCCCACTGTCCTGAGATGTCCAGTGTCATTATTAAGCAGTCCAACACACAAACTCCGCCTCCACGACTTTCCTCCATACACGCAGTGTTGCGGTCTGATGTTAATGTTAGAAGGTTTTTAACAAAAATATATTACTCAACACAACAGATATCAGCCCAACACAACAAAATACATTCAAATTAACAAACATGAACACGAGAGACAGCTGGACTACATGTCGCCATTACAGCGATATCACATCTATTGTTCTATATCTATAACTGAAAAGGCTGCATTGTCACTGTCGAAACGGAGCAGCGAACTGCATCAGCCTTCCCAGTTGTCGCCTCACTCCTCGCCCGCATTATCTTCTCCTTTCTCTTCCCTGGTGGCCTCTTGAAGATTGCCTGCAGTCCTAGACCAGTCCCGAGTCCCGACATCTTCAACTCCGGTGAAGAACGATGTAGCTGCAGATCCAATGGACATTCCCGAGCATATGTTGTGAATGTGTCTCCATGGTGACGACCACAAACAAAATGATCCTGAATATACAATTCGTCAATATTATCAAAACGAGCAGCATGAGTGCCCTGAACAATCTTCAGCCCGCTTCCCCCTACCACAACAGACACACAGCGCATGAAAAAAAACAAAAGACAAAAGCCAGACACAACAAAATACATCCAAATTAACAAACATGAACACGAGAGACAGCTGGACTACATGTCGCCATTACAGCGATATCACATCTATTGTTCTATATCTATAACTGAAAAGGCTGCATTGTCACTGATGTGGTTCTAACAGCACTATTCCCTCAGAATGGCTTATTTTTGCAAACAAAGGTCTTCATTTTTATTATTTTCGGAATTTCAAAGAGATTTTAAGGTGGAACCTTAGCTGGATCTTTCTCCTCCATTGAGACTTCCTTTTTAAATTATGCTTTGTAAAGCCTTTTTGGTTGTAAGAGAGCTGTCATTATCCGAACCTCAAATTAAAAGCATATCTCGAGGTAAAAATTTAATAAATAACATTCATTTTTAGGGTAAACTATCCTATTAAAGATTTTTCCAAGTATATTCCAAAGGGAATTAAGTGTTGCCTTTCTCTTTCTCTAACACACTCTCTAATGCATCTCTGCTTGCTTTATTTTTAAACTGTGTTTATTGGAAGAAATGCACTTATTCATATATCTTAACCCTGTTCATAATGTATTAAAGTTTACACATCCCAACACCGATAAATGTGTGTGCATATCTAGCAACTCTGTTTTCCCTCTATTTTACTGGGAACTAATTTTATATAGTGACTGTATTAAGGCTGTGTCAGATTTTGGTTGTATTCATATGATGAGGGGAGCATATTATGTATAGTCACAACTGAAGAAAAAAAAACACTTTAAGTACCATATTTCAAAAGTGATTTAAGATACGTGGTGAACACTCAAGGTTCTTTTAGAAACAGGTTCCAGTTGTTTTAATTCATATATAAAATGATAGATTAGATTGTTATATCTTTGATAAATGGGTGGGTGAAGTGAACATGACGGGTATTGAAAAATGGAGTACAATATTTTATAATGCTTATTTTACATAGATACAACAACTGCATTTCCAAGTAGAATTAAAAATTGCTTCCACTGTGGCAGTTGACCATTTATACTTCTGCACACTCCTGCTGTCTTTTGGTTGAGGCGGGCACTGAGTCACTATGGTTATGAAAGATCCTGCGGAACATATGTGATGGAGTAGTTTTCATTCAGAAAGCACATTCACAGCAAGAGCACTTTCTGAACGCTCAAAGAACATTGTCTTATGAGGAAGTAGGTGATCTGTACTGTCACAGTGAAAGCAACTTCCACAGATTACTTTCCCGTGAACAGCTATGACACATAGTTGAACTAGCTCAAGTTCAAGATAAAAGATCATAGATCAATACTATACTTATAAAGCAGAAGTAGTGTCTTCAGTATGCCAATCCGTGGTTTGATTTGTTACCTTCATGGCGGTTTTCAGTATTAAAAGGAAGATAAGAAAACAATGACAAAGTCCTGGGCAAAAACCTTCTGTGGCTACACAGTCATGCCTATACTGTAGGTGTAGCAGGTATATTCCAGAATCTCATGAACTTTTGCCATTGTCATTGGGTGAAATCTACTGAAGTGCATCTTACAAAACGAAAGATTGTACCCTCCAACAAAATCGTCTTTGTTGTTGTTCATAGCTTGCATTAAACAAAACATGTGACAATAAATTTTATCAAATCTCTTAGTTTTGTGATCCTGATGCAAAGGAACTGCCCTGCTCTTATTTTTGTAATTGTAACTGCCCTTCAAAATATTAAGTACAGACCGGGTAGCAAAAGTTAATGTATAACACACCTATTCCAAACCATTCCCATTGCGTCCTTCCAGTTCCAACAAAAGATTATCTCCAATAATGCAACTCCCTGTGGGACCTTAGTAGATATGTCTCAACATAAATATGCTCATTGAAATCATGGATGCTTTGGTTTCGGGCGTAGGGCTTGAGAACTGAGACGACACAACATTTCCATGATATCAGGTTTCTTGTGGTTCCAAAAGAACAAACTGTGGGAAGAAAGTGAATGCAGTATATTCTTGTGACCAGCTTGTAAATCACAACAGTTTCCAAGCCATTCCCCACATTCAGCTGAAACTGTAAAAAGAAAAAAGAAAACCACAAGCTATCCAATCACTGGCTGTGCATGCCAAGAACGTCTATCAACAATGCTAGATTCCTTGGAAAACAATTCAATGTCTAACTCTTTTTAGGAACTGTTACAAATACAGTATCTGTTAGAAGCTGAGCAATGGAACAAAAACTTGGCCTCAATTAATCACAGTGAGAGTTGCTTCTCTGCTTGTTAATTTGAAAAACCGCTGAAGCAAAAATAAGTTCTCATTTATTTCAGATGGATCTAATGGTATTTTTTTGTGATTTGTAATTGTTTACTCTCCAGAGAGGTAAAATAAAAGTTTAAAATGAGAAAGACAAACAAAGCCGAGATTTTTACCACCACTATTGGCAAAACCTGGTTTCAAATGCCTGTGCACCGTGCAGTCATACAGAAAATGTTATATATTTTAAACAGCTGGGATGTCTGATGTTGTCTCCACCTATTTGCTCCCCCCCCCCCCCATCCCCACTAAGCATGCTCACTGTAGTTCACTTATTTGTTCAAGCAAGTTTTCTCTGACAGCAGAAACAATTGGGTGAATTAACTGCGCTCAACATGGGCTATTCTCATTCAATGAGATCAAATTAAATATGTACCCAGCAGACCAAATAAATAAGTGGCCCTGCAGCTGTTACCGCCATGACCAATGCACTGCCATGTTCTCCTGCTCAAAGTATCCTCTTTGACCATTTTAGCTATCTTTCATTATGCATGGCATCACCTAGCTTCTGACCATTGAATGCCTCATGTAAACCTTTGGTCATTTAGGTGGAGAACTACTCGGCATTTCAATCAGAAAAATTGTATATGACTGATGCTCGCTTTATCTTTCCGTCCTCTCATCATGTTAAGAGAGGAGTGACTCAATAATTTCCAGCTTAATTTACCCAGTTAGAAGATTGCTCACTTTCTCGGTAGACTCTCCTTTTCAAAGAGGGCCTTCTAATTTATGCCCTTGTGATTACTGAGGGAACTGAAAGCAATTTCCCCGCCTCTGGAGACAACAGAGTGCTGTGGTTTTTAGGAGTTTTGTTAAGGGAAATTAATGGGAATTTGTGTTGCTTTTACAGCACACTGACCATTTTCACTTTGGTTTCCTGGAAATATTTCAGTTTGCAAAGCCATTTATTTCTTATGCTCTGAACAGTGAATAATGCTACATGTATATCTTCTTCTTCTTCTTCTTCTTCTTCTTCTTCTTCTTCTATGTTGGTTTCATCAAGTCACTGCTTTAAAATAAGGCATTTTATGGCACATGTAAGATGAAGGAAAAACCATTGCTGTCTTGGAAATGCATTTATTTATGATCTGCAGTAACCCATAGGCCTTACACCTTTTGCTAAAAAAAACTCCAAATGTAAGCCCTTCGCTGGATGTCTTCACACGGCCTGGTGCTGTAAATGTGAAATCTTGTGTTTTCAAATAGTCTGGCTGGCTTGCAGTCTGGTGAGTGAAGGTATGGCTGGTGCTTTTGCGTGGGCAGTGTCTGAAGCAGAGGCAGCACCGGTCCCTGAGCCCATTCAGGCTCCTGGCCTCCTCCTATCTCTGGCTGCCAGTCTGGCTGTGTCGATGGCTGGCTCCGTAGGCAGGGTGTCTAGGTGGATTAATACCGCGGGCTCTGAGGCGGGCTCCAGCTGGCTCGGTGGTGGGCTCATTGTCTTTGGCTCTCTGGTGCCCCTGCCAGCCCGCTGTGCAGCTTTGTAAATGGATACAGCCGCAACTGGCCCCCTAGATAGCTATTTCACCCTGGCGCGTACATCAGTGGCTATAGGCTTTGTCTGTTGGCGGCTGTAGTATCCTCTCCCTCTGCTACAAGGCCACACTACTGATCCGCTGCTTTACCAATTTCAGCACACGTGGTACATATTTCAACAACTGAATATTTCTTGAATAACTGCCAGGTTTTATAATCTATATTGTTTTTAATATGAGTCGGTTAATAAATGGATTTGTAGCCCTTTAAATGAAAAGCCCCACATATTATATACGACTATAATTGAGAACTCTCATCTCATTGATTTTATATACTGTAATGTTTACTGAATGTCTGTAAATTGGGTGTACCAAATATGACGCTGTGTAGTTTACTACTTGACGCATATATTTTGCATCCCAGGGTTTCTTACATGTTTAATATATTGTCATACAAAGTCCAACGTGTCATGTCTGCAACTCTCTGTTGGCCATTTTGCAACAGTTGAACTTGAATTGAAGTCCTGAGCCCCGCATGTAAAATGGCTGGCATAAGTTCATTTTTGACCAAAGTCAGATGGAAACAACAACAAGATCACAACAGAGCTATTATTGTTGATGAATAATGACTGAATGTCTGCAACAAAACAGTTCTTGCTGATATTTTATTACGCGTATGTCAGATTTTAATATTAGAGTTTAATGATTGATATGGATGATACTATGTATGCACTATGCAGTTATTTGAAGGGGATTTAAATATATTTTTTTATAAGTTGATGATTGTGCTGCAGCTAGGTTTTTTTTTTTTTTGAAAGACAATCATTTTTGAAAATAAAGACCACACATAATAAAGATATTTTTAAGGATTGGGCTTCTCAGGGCACTCCAGAGATACATAATATAACCCCCAACCAACAAACATTTCCTGAAATTAGACTCATGGTCACATGATATGTTCAGGATGCAAATGAATACAGTTTTGCAGGAGCAGTTGAGAAGACTGCATTACTTTTTGTACTGCTGAGAATTAATCTTGCAGTGTGTGGCTCAATGTATTTCTGAAGAAATGGGAGATAAAATGACAGACAAGCTGCATTTGTCATTTTTATTTTTTTGTATGTTTACCTTTCCATGTCACCTTCACTTTAACAACATAAATTGTAATTTGGGCTTTGCAATTGTATGTAAAAAAGCAAATACAAGTACAGTGGGCAGAAAGCCAGAGATAAGAACATCAAGCATCTAAAAAAAATCGAACAAACCATGGTTCAGTCAGCCATTTTATTTCATTTCAAGACTCTCACTGAATAATTGCAAGAACATATGCTTGCAATTCCTTTTTAAAAGCCATATTCCTTTATTTTACTGACAAATAGACCTTGTTAGAATTTAGACACAGTTCAGTAAGGAGGTAAATCTCTTCACACTTAAATGTGAGCATTGATTTTATTCCCCTTTTTTGTGGAAAAAAAATACTTGCTATGTTCTCCTTGCAGGGAAATTGATTAGAGATTAACTGTTGATGATTTATCTCACTGATTTATCTCACTTTATCTCATCTAAATTAGTATCAGGCTTATTTTTTATGCAAATACAATCTTTCCATGAATGTTCATGTACAATTTTTAAGCAGTACTTCAGTGGGGGAAAAAATGCAGTCAGTTATGCAGACCAAGGTCATAATGCTTCCTAAAACTGTACTGTGTACCATTATATTTCCTTATAGTTCTTCATATTTTAAATAATTCATTTATGTGGCTCACTTTGGGTGTATAGCATGACCCAAGTAAACGAGGCAGATATTGTATTGTGCTGTATTCAGTGGAAGAAAATTCAGCCTTATTTGAGGAAAACATTACCCACGGATCTGCATTTAGTCACAGCAAAAATGGATAACTGTGTTTGACTGGGTTTACACTGCCTGTAGTCCCTTTTGAATTACTGCTGCTTTTCTTCCCCCCAAAGCTGTGAAATGCTTACAAAGTAATCTTACTCCCTAATGTTTTATTTTCTTCTTTTTTTCTGGGTTGGAGGGCTATGCTAAGAATAGCTCCATTTCATATTACAGCCATCAAAAATGTGTCACTATTGCAAATCCTTATCTGTCCCCTTTTGATTTCCTAAAATAGCTCTGTTACGCCCCTCTAGCTTTGCTTACACAATTCGCTCATGCTCATGTGCATGGTCAGCAGTGTGCCATAGGGGGCTTGACTCAGAAGGTTATGAGTTTATATCCTTAGTCAGGATTGCTCTGCTATTGTACCCTTGAGGAAGGTACTTAGACATTACTTTAATACATGCCCAGCTGTGTACATGGATTATGTGGAATGCTGTGTGCAGGTGCAGGCAAGACTCTATATAAACCTGGGTAAGGACATCTGCTAATCAGTTACAAAATGTGTGTGTATGTGTGAGCTAGGGGTCCAGTTAGGGAAGTAAGTAAGGACCCTTAAACACTGTAACCAATTTAACTTGTATTTTGCAGGTACAGTTGCACTCAAAATTATTCAACCCCTTTCACATTTTGCACACTTTATTGTGTTGTAGATTTAATTTTAAATGGATACAATTGCCATTTTTGCCCATCAATCTACACTCAATAACCCATAATGACAAAATGAAAACATGTTTTTAGAAACTTTTGCAAATGTATTAAAAATCAAAAACTGAAATCTCTCATGTGCATAAATATTCATACCCTTTGCTTTAATGTATTTTTAAAGTATCATATTTCATATTTGGTCTCATATCCTCTGCATGCTGTTACTTCCTGAAGTCTGTGACCCATCAACATCAAAAGACTCAAGATATCTTATTTTCCGGTACTGTAAGCGATACTATAACCTCTCTGCATTTTAATGGATCTCTATGGGAATTGGGGGGTGAGACTAGATTGAGCTGTAAATTACACTGGTACAGTATGGAACACATGACTGGCGAAATGGCTGTAAGTCATCAAGGGTCTAAGGTATCAAACGAGCCCCAAACCATCACTCTATGGCCAAGAAAACGTATGATTTCATTTGCTGCTGTTTAAATAAACAGGATGCACGGAATGGAGGCTGGAGAAAACACCTCACCTCACAACCACAACATAAAACGAGTCAATTTGGTGGACACACCATTTCCAAGAATGGGTATAAGGACAATTCAAATGAAAAAAAAAAAAAAACATGATCAGCACAGTGACAAAACTGTCTTGATGAGAACATGTCCACCTGTATTTTAAAGGAGTCATTGCAGGCATGACTTTCAGAAGGTGTGGTTCTTCCAGAGGTTAAGGTATGTTTCACAGCAAATTAACATTGGTATCTATCAAGATGAACTCATGCCAACCAAAATAATATTTGTTTTTGTATGAGGTATCACTATTTGGCAAGCTGGAACATAGTGACATTGCTTTCAACTAATAATGGACATAATCATTTTCAAATGTCATGGTGAATCAGTGTTATGAGACTCTTGTCATAGTGAGCCTTCTATGTCAGTTGTGTCATAACACAAATTGCAAATTGTGTAATAACAACGCTATGTCATAGTTATGAATGGACATGACACTTCATGACAGGTGTCATTTGCATGTCATGACAACCACTGTCAAATAAAGTGTTACCATTATTCCTACATTCACAAACATCCATGAATGTATTAAATAGCATGAGTTAAGTAAAGATCAGAGACTTGCTGTTCAACTGGGAAAGAACATGTGAACAATTTATCTTATATATCCTCTCCTGCTTCCAGTGGGTGGAGCTGGGGCTTTGCCCAAGGGCAGGGCCCAGGCTGAGGCTGGTACTAGGGCCCAAGGGCAGGGCCCAGGCTGAGGCTGGTACTAGGGCCCAAGGGCAGGGCCCAGGCTGAGGCTGGTACTAGGGCCCAAGGGCAGGGCCCAGGCTGAAGCTGGTACTAGGCCCAAGGACGGGGCCCAGGCTGAGGCTGTTACTAGGCCCCTTAACTGTACTTGCTCAGGGCTCTTATCAGACAGGTAATTTGCATCTGTCACTTCAAATTAATTAGTAGAACAGGAGCATGGTCAGGTGGAGTGATGTGTGTGTGTCTGTAAATCAGTCAATCAATACAATTTTATTTAAAATGCATTATCACCAATATGGGTCGCAAAAATGCTTAATACATTTAAAGATGTTTGGGAATGTAGGAATAATGATTTATAAATTGTAAGTAAATAATGAACTAATGCCTTGCTAATGATCTATTATTATATGATCTATAACATTATTATAAAGTGTTACCGGAAAATCTTATGTTATTTTACAGAATTAAGGCAGCAGAAAAGGTACTTTTCAAATTCATATCAAACTAGAAGACAAAAAAAAAACAAGAACAATGAGCAATAATTTTACTATGACAAATTGTCACATTTATACAGAAGCATGTACATGCATGTATTTGCTGCCCTTTCCGTAGTTACCAGGACTGATGTTTCTTCATGGTATCCGTGATATCGTTGCATTACAGTCTTCACGGATGAGCGTTGCATGCAGAGTTTTCTATTTCTTCTTGGATATATTCTCTTCAGCTGCCTTACCAAGGGTATCGTCACAAAGAGTGAGCACAGGGAGCAAGAACCAACCCCCGGGTTAGCTCATTATTGATCTCACTTTCTGTCTGTGGGTCTCGGGATCTCCCTCAGGCCTCCCGCTGAAACACAGCGGTATCACCAAGGGGCTCCGTCCAACCTGCTGGGCAGCAGCAGGCAGTAGAGATCCGGGTGTGAACTGAACGTGGCCAATTCATACTCTTTAATTAAGCTTATTTCATTTAATTCAGTGAGGAGCTGGTTTCAGGGCCAGCAACCTTGCACTGATTGATAAACTTTTGGCGACTAGGAAGGTAATTAAGCCTGCTGCCTTTGTTAAACGCTGAATAATTGAGCCAGTGCTGATGGATGCAGGGAAAGGCAAGGGCAGCTCATGGGTGACAAGGTTATTTTTTTTTGTCATCTCACTGCAAGGCAGAGGCTATTGAGTTGCATTATGATAAAAGCTTTTGAGAACATCATAGCATGTGTTTTAACTGATTTCCTTTCCAGTGCCACTATACCTATTATTTTTTACATTAACCTATAGGGATGCATGCAATGTATAAATAATCCAGAAGAGTGCACATGAAGGCATTTGTCATCATATGTGGGTGTTTCAGGGTCGATGTTCAGCACAGTGGTCAGGGATCTCTTGATGAGGGTGCGAGATGGGTTTTACAGGAATAATAGATGCCTTGTTGTCCCCCAAGAGATTTTACCACAGACACAGAATGGAGGCTGGAGAAAACAAATCACCTCATCAAAGTCCACCAGAGCTAAGCTGCTCAACTGAAAAAGAGATATTACGTATTGGTTTATGCTATTGCGATGTACACATTGCTATAGACAAGGCTCTAAGCCAGGAATACTCAAATCTGGCCATCAAGGTCAGTAGTGCTGCTGGTTTCTCTTATGCCTGACAGTGCATATGTCATGGGTATTTGCAGCCCCTGCTGTTTCTGCGGTCGTCTTTCTATTTGGCATCGCCGGACGCTCTATCGGATTTTTTCCGCCTCCGTTCAAGTGTTTGAATCTCACCCGGCAATTATCCTTTTCACCTGTTTCGGATTTCCTGTTCATTATAAATAGCTCAGGTCTTCCACCGTCCTACACTTCGATATTGTCTTTGCTATGTTGACAAACGAAGTCGGTAAGGTATAGGAAATTCGGTCGCTGCATTTCTGGTTCGTATGAATAGGAAACGCAGCAAGTCCGGTTAGTGTATTAAGGATTAGATTGGTTTTCTTGTTTCTTTCCAATCTTTCTCTTTATCCTCTATTCTTGGAACCTGTTATCTTTTGTGTTCAGCTCTTTCGGCACTAGAGCTCTGGATAACAGGTTTTATTTTCTGTTGTTTTCCTTCACTCGTTTTATCGAGTTTTGTTTTGTTTCACTACCTCTTGTTTATTTAGTGTGTGAGGTTCTTTTGTTAGTTATTCTCACTGTTTGTCGAGATTGCCTCAGTTTTTGGAGGTTGCTTTGTTTTGCCTTGTGCTAGGGAAGTTTTGCTCCCGGTCCTGTGTTATCTCAGTCCTAGTGCGGCTACTTCCGCATTTGTGGCGTATCATTCTTGATACGTTTTAAGAAATCCTTATTGGTCGCGTTTGGTTCTCTGAACCTTACCCTCCCCCTTACAGCATAGTCCAGTAATGTCACTGACTGGCCAGAGATTACACTCACCTGGTGCATCAGGTTTAAATCAGTCCCTCAACAGAC
Source organism: Synaphobranchus kaupii (assembly GCA_029718625.1). Lineage (NCBI taxonomy): Eukaryota > Metazoa > Chordata > Actinopteri > Anguilliformes > Synaphobranchidae > Synaphobranchus > Synaphobranchus kaupii. The sequence goes on along the minus strand of CM056376.1, from coordinate 21,166,895 downwards.
AGGATGAATTAAAATCAAGCAGTGGGCCAGATTTCAGTATAGCCTGCATGAACATGAGCATCTACGGGTGATTTTTATGAAACAGTGTTCATGTTATATTTTGCTGTAATTTCAACTTTCACATGTCACACAGTTTAGCTATAGGCAGTTTTGAACATGATAATTACTTACTAGCTTATATTGTGAAATGATATGTGTTTCCCTGAGATCTGGAGTTTTTTTAGGAAATCATTTCCATTGACTTTTTCATAATTTACAGGGCCCAGGTCTGACTGTATTTCCCTATCAGAACCAGGCGTATGTGGACTTTTTTTTATATTGCAGTACACTTGAAGTATGTTTTCTATTAAAACATTTCCTATAAGTATTGTAATAATTCACAGTCTTTTGATTTAAGTAGACCTATAAAAAATTGGCTAAAGAAAGTGTCTGTTTTTATATCATACAGGCTGGTTTATTGAAAAAGTAGCATAATATTTTTGGGACGTGGTGATAATTTATATTTTATGGTCTGAACTAACCATTTTACTCAGGCATACTCAAGTTTAGTCTTTACTGAAATGTGATCATAATAAAAGTTACATCAGTACACAGCATTGTATGTTAATCTCTCTTGAACACTCACTTATAGCATTTTAAGAAGCTCATTTTGTAAATATACAGTGACGTGAAAATAACACCGTCCTCAATTCTCTGGTTTTACATATTAGGACTTAACTAACCCCCATCTAGTCCTAACAGTAGATAAATCTAACCTGATGTAACTCATGAAACACACAAATCTTACAAAAGTAGTAAAAATACAATGCTGCCTTGGCTACAAATAGTGTCAAAAAGGAGAGGTGTTAATTGTGAGATGGGGTTAGCTTTCTTATAGAAGAAAATAAAATTAGTAGGCCGACAGCACGGCAAAAACTCCAAGGTACTCAATCACCAGTGAAAAAGCTTCATTATTTGGCTATGTCATGATAGAAAAGCACGCCAATGGGTGTCGGCAACACATGCCTTCATCAGGGTACATACGAAAGCAGCACACATACGTAGGTGCAATATATTTGCAATCAATCCATCAGATACAGAGCTGAAGCCAATCAAAATGAGCAATGAATACATCTAGCAGCAAAGAGACAAATCAATAAGAAATACATAGGTGCATATTAACAACAATTGGCACCAGTATAATGTGAAAAAATAAAAATATATATTTGTATTGCTTACTCATTTTCATTGGCTTCAGCCCTGTATCTGATGGATTGTTTGCAAATATATGGCACCCTGCGTGTGCTCCTTTCATATGTACCCTGATGAAGGCATGTGTTGGTACGCTTTTCTATCTTGATATAGCCAAATAGTAAAGGCTTTTCAATCTTTGTTCACCGGAGATTGAATCTTTTGCAGGGTTGGCACGGTGGTGCAGTGGCTAGCTCTGTCGCCTCACAGTAAGAGGGAGTTTGAATCCCGGCCGAGGGGCCTTTCTATGTGGAGTTTATGTTCTCCCTATGTCCGCTTGGGTTTACTCTGGGTACTCCGGTTTCCAAATACATGCAGGTTAGGCTAACTGGAGACTCTAAATTGCCCATAGGCATGAGTGCGTGAGTGAATGGTGTGTGTGCCTTGTGATGGATTGGCACCTGTGCAGGGTGTATTCCATTCTTGGACTGGCTAACCCCCCTCCCCAAAAAGTGTAAAATATCACGAATGGAGCTTTTTATCTTTTCAAACATTCAGTTCTGGATGTTGTGATTCTATATATCGGGATAATCCGCATTGTTTGCATTCGTTTATGTGCTAAAACAGGTTTGAGGCCTGTTTCGCCATGCAATGGGAGTGAAAGGAGGGAGAAAAAATGTCATTCTCCGTTGGCCAGTTGCTGACCACTGGAGCAAGTCGTGAAAGATGAGCGTGAATATTATGACTCATATCGGGACCAGGTAGCTGTACAATATTATGTTCTAACAAAGTTCAGTATGCCTTTAAGACCAAGTACACCCTTACTACTTCTATTTGAATTAAGAAGGTTATTAGAACAAGGTACTGCTAATCAAGTGCACACGATTAGTTGCCCATCGGGAAGTACTACCCCCTTGTGTATGAAATCAAGGGGGTAGTACTTTGAGTTTTCAAGTTTGTGTTACAGTTTTTTACGATTGCTTTGACTCATTTTGCACAACAGAGTTTCAATGTGCAAAACTCTTAACACAGAATGCTATACTGCTCATTTTGGGTTCAAAATGTAATATAGCATGCCAAGGACAAAATATATCGGTTATGATCTCAGAGAAGCAATTGTTGCTGCACATCTGTCTGGGAACGGTTAAAGGGCCAAATAATATGAATATATCATTCCCCAGTGAGAAAGATCATTTAAAAATTGAGAACATTTTGAAAATCTTCTGAGGATTGGGCATCCAGCAAATACACCCCTGAGATCAGATCGTATAATGCTTTGAAAAGTTGCATGGGACCTTAAAGCTACGTCCAGGGATCTACAGGCCTTCGTCAACACGGGAAATGTTAGCGTTCATGACTCCACTTCTGGACAGACGAGTCCAAAGTGGATTTGTTTGGCTGTAATGCATAATGCCATGTTCTGGGAAAACCAAACACCTCATATCACCACAAGAACCTCATGCCAGCCATCAAGCATAGTGGTGAATGGGTGATTATGTGGATATGTTTTGCAGCCATGGGACCTGGATGCCTCACATTCATTGAGTCCACAGTGAATGCCTCTCTATACCAGCATATTCTAGAGGAAAATGTGTGATGTCAGACAGCTAAAGCTTGGCAGAAAGTGGATCATGCAGCAGGACAATGATCCTATGCACACCAGTAAATCTATGGCTGAATGGTTGAAAATGAAAATGAAAATTTTGAGATGTTTTGCAGGACCCTTAAAAGGGCAGTGGGCTGGACTGATAAATACAAAACAATTACTTCAGGTTTTTTTTTTGCTACAGGGGGCTCTGCAAGCTTTTTCACAGAAGACATTGCACAAGCCAAGTAAACTGGTATTTCTCAGTTAATTTCATTAGCCACCCTTTGCTTTTATGTTATTATTTCGTATTTTACTTAAAGGGTTAGTGGGGATTATTTTGAGACAGGAAAACACGAAATCTCCCTTGCCATTTCTCCAGCTGGAACCCACTTAATTCCAGACTACCACAGTTTCCTGAATTTTTAGCCCTTACAAATAAGCTTGGCTTTACTTCTGAATATGGCAAATCATTAATCATTTGATTGAATCAAACTGTTCCTAAAGACCGCTTTGTTATTTTGACTAAATTTGTGGTTTTGCTGAAGAACTAGAAATTCAAAAATGGATGGTAAACAGTTTATTTGTTCTTGCCTGTTAAATCTTAAACTGTTATGCCTTTCTGCTTTATTTTGTAGTACTGTAGGGAACAACATGCTATTTTTGTCTCATATTGTTCTTCAAAATATTGTGTATATTGTAGAGACTCGTGGTATGTTCTGTTAATGTAAATTAGCTTCCATGCATCATTTGAAAATCTTTTCACCATTTGAAAACCACATAACCTAAATAACATAAAGATGATGCATACAAGTGACCGTTGCTCTCTTGCACCAGTGCGGTTGGCTGCAGTATAGGTCTTTCAGGCCTGTTTTTCAATGCAACTTAATCGTACCAAATGCATTCAAATACATTTTTCCCACGACGACATTCGCAATAGGTGCTCGTCTAATGTCTCCCCATGTGGCAATTTCTTATTGTATCGTTTGGACAATATTTGAATATTTTGTTGACCAATCCGAGACAGAATATGGCACTTCCTAGTTACTGAGCATCACTAGTATCTCATGCACTTAGTGGACGAACCAGACCTCGTCCGGACTTAATAAGTCTGGCTCCACTTTCTGTACAATCTGGCAGCACTTCCACGGTTTCAAAATGCTTTTCACAAGCCCATGGAAAGGCAATGGGTGATGTCACAGTCGCTTTGTCCGTAGTCCACAGACTATGGCTGAGTCAGATGCTGGACTGATACACTGCATTTCACACGGAGAAGAGGTTTGCTGGGGGAAACGTGTGAAGTTTGTTTATAATCGCCAGATTGTAAAAAGGTTCATGTTTGCTGAACCAGAGCAGACGCACCACTGGAGCAGCACGGACTGTGGATGGATACAGAGCTCATGTGATAGTGCAGTCTCCATTTTGGCTCCAGGCAGAAAAACATGCTACGGCCTACCTCTGCTAGCACAGCAGTGAAGGACCAGTGGGGGTCCCTCTTTAATTTTAAGCAAAATTTCCATAATGCAATAATTCGGCTTCAGATCAAAACTGCATCCAATGCTAAAATATGGCCTTGGGCCTTGGGTTGAAATGCTTGCAGCCTCCATTTTTGGTCAAGGTATGTTAATTAGACTTGCTGTTTTATTAAGATACATAGTGTCAGAGTCTTGTAATCTATAAAATCAGTCTATGGCCTTTCTGTCATTCTTTAAAACAGTCTCAGACCTATAGCATATAAATCGCATCATTCGTGTAGCCTAACATGGTCTAAATTGCCGTGCCTTCGCATGTGAATGTTTCTGATTTCACTGGGAGTTATACAGCAGCTGCAGTATATTGCAGTGTTGCTCAAATAACAAATTAAATACCAGACCCTGCAATAATATTTCCCATAATGCATTTTACTGCATCATTGGATAGCTTTTCCCCCAAGGAGCCAGAGCAGGCAGTTATACCAGTACAGTACTGCATTACACATCTATGGAATACATTGTAAATGTTTTGTCAATGTGTTGTTCAGTACTAATATAGCAGTTGTACATGGAGTGTTTCTGAAAGTACAGCGCTGGGCAGATAAAATAAGGCAAGAGTGTGTTTATAGTCTGGGACATGCATGTCCTTTGCCTGTGTTACTGAAGAATTTGTCTCTGACTTGTTATAGAGGACAAGACAAATCTTTATTCACAAAAATCCATAAGATAAACATGCCTGGAACGCTCGAGTATTTACTTCAACTATTGATCGCACTTTGACCAATATAACCTTTGTATTTTGTTCTGTTTTATCCACATGTTTGTGAGCATTAAATCAGCCATCGATTTCTGCCTTTTAAATATTGCCTTGTAGATCTTTATTAACTGTGTCAGGGGAAATGCAATGTCTAACTGCTGATTGCATGAGGGGAAATGGTAAACACTGAAAGCACACTTTGCCGCACTATACAACATTTTTTGTGAACATGCAGATAATAAAATGAATTATATTATTCTTACAAAGTTTGAACAGGCGCTTATTTTCTCAACGAAATTTGTGATATTTTAAATAATTTACAGTGCAATGGTGTACATTGTTTCTGATGAAAAATGATCCCATTACTGAGTGAAATTACATAATCAATTCAATATAATATTGTCTCATTCAGAAAAAGATGGATATGGTCTTTAACTGTGTTAGGTGAATGAAATCAAATAGCAAGTGTGTCACATAATTTTGAAACTCCTAATTGTGAAATTGTAATCAGAAAAACAATAGCCAGATTGTGTTGGCTGTTGCAGAGAGAAATTGGGTGGTCTAGTTATCAAATAAAAAAATTATTTCAACTGAAAACATTCTTGTAGTGATCCTTATAACCTCATTTCTGTTCATCGACACACTGTAGCAATGACACATCTTATTATTTACATTGTCAAAATCTCTGCAAACAAACTGTAATGATTGATTTATGATACATAATTTCAAAATGGCATTGGAAGATGAATCTTGAATCAATTAGTCATCCATCATAACTGTGGACAATTACATTTCATCAAGTTATATTGTAAAATCATTCTTGCAGTGCCCATCAAAGTCCAATCAGTTTGGAAATTCAGTGAGAGTAAACCAAGAGAATTCGTTATTTCAAGACAACATGCTTCCAATATTACATCCTACTGTCCCTGAGCAAGAATAGCTGGAAATAATGAATAACCATACAAATTTTAATTCAAAAGTTTTTCCATTTTTTTGAGGTGGCCATAAAGGTTCTGTTTGGAGGAATTTGAAGAGTGGAGAGGGAGAGTGATGTTGCCATTACTATACTATTTAAGAACTAGGAAGCAGAATCTGAAATGCAAATGATATCCAAACTCTTTTCAACAATGTGGAGATATAGGCATGAAAGTTGTGCTTCTGAATAAGAAGCAGGTAGAATTATATCCGGGCTGACAGGTAGTGATGTGTATGAGCCAGACAGAGGAGATGATGTTATTCATATATTCACAAATCTGAGCTGTCAAGTGTAACAAACGGTTTTCTGATCCACAAGTCCATGCAGTGAACTGGGTCAGATCTGTCATTGGATGGGCCTACGAAGCAGTCACCTGTGCTTAATTGTCCTGTACACCTTACTTACGTCTCCAGATCTGATTGTATGTGTGTGTGTGTGTGTGTGTGTGTGTGTGTGTGTGTGTGTGATTGTGGGTGGTTGGGTGTGATTGAGCATGTGTGAGAGAAAGATTTGTAGGCATTTGTAGCCAGGTCTGCAGTCACAAACCTGAGGTTTTAGTGCGATTAGTCAGCTGCGTAAAAGCAGTTCAGCAGTCTCTTGTGGAATTACCTCAGTTTAAATCTTTAATTTCTGGCTCTGTAGAAAAAGTGAAATCAACTGCATCAGCACCAGTGATCCCCACTATGATTACCTGAATAAACCAACCCCCCAGCTCAATACGGAGCTATTTCTTATCAACAAGCCTGAGGTAGGCAGCTTCAGTTCTGACAGCCCCCATAATGGACCCAGAGGTGAAGACGTGACACAGCCCTGTGATTGGGTGCGCCATTACCTGCAACATTCCTCAACTCTACACTTAGGCCTAGTCAGTCCTGACAAAAACCTTTCATCCATTGCCATTTTGAAGCCTAGACATGATTAAAGATCACAACATGCCTCTGCAACATAGCTATACTGACCAAACTCTAGTCATTATAATCCCTAAAAGATGGGTAGCTGAAGGAGGAAAATTGGTGAGTGAAATTTTTATTTGTTTTTGCTATCCATCTGTTTTTCAGGTACTGCTGGAAAAAATGTCACATCATATCAATACATTTCTGACCCTTTCCACACCAGTTAGCACAGTTTGAACTTCATATTTATTTTCAAATCTAGTCTATTTTTATTATTTTTTTAAACTGCCAATCTTGCCAATGGAAAGAAGCCCACGGTGCTCCTGTAGTTCGTGTAATGTTCTTTTAAAACTGTAAAGCATGCATTTTATTGGAATGAACCTACAATATTTCTAGCCTTGCCAGATTTTATTTATATTGGTAAACATCAAGAAATGTTGATTTCACCCCAACCTCAAAATGAAAAAAAAAAAAAAACCTTTGTTAAACATCCAAATTTAAAGACTAGTATTATACGTAAATATATGGATATATATGCTATGATATTTGACCCTTTCTGCGACTAAATGGTAGCTGACAACTATCTTCATATAATTTGAACAAAAGTCTACCCTTTCTATTGAACCCATTTTCTTCTGTGGTGTCCACTGCATGGTCTGTGGACCCCCTTTGCCTTAATTGTTTGTATTATCAGTCTAAAGTGTGTTTTGGGAGGTATCAATGCCTTCCTTATTTTGCCCATTATTATCATCCTGAAATATCTGAAATATCTGGATATAATTAGTAGACTGATCAGCAGAAGTATTAGAAGTCAAAAAGACTGTGTGTTAGACCCATTTTTCTGATTCTATCAAATGTGCAGTAATGGTTTTAATTTAATTCCATCATTGCGTTTGTCCCCTGTAGTCATCAAAGCGATGTATATATACAGTATATGGTGAAAATTGAATGATATTTTCCTGTAAACATATGCAGTGTAGGGTCATAGTGACAGTAATCACAAGTGTACAATGAATGAGGACAGTCCAGTTTAACCCCTCCCTCCACACGGATCAGTCTTCTATCTCTCTCGATATGGCTTAAACAGATAAATAAAATGTTTAACAAGCTTGTGGAACGGAATCGTCCCCATCATAGTTATCAGTGTAACATTATTTGGAGCTTCGCATGGGAAACACAACCAGTCCGATCTATCAATCCATCCTTCACGCTACACAGTAGTGTATGACTTATGATTCATTGTAAGACACAAGGCTTGAAACTTGGAGGGTGAGGGAGGGAGGGAGGTGTATTGAATTAAACCTTTAGAGCAAAGATAATCTCTTTCCTTTTCCAGTGTTATCACAGATGGTTTGAAGAGTTGACCCTTGAGTATGAGTGAACTATTCCATCAATCCCTGGTTTGAAAGAGAAGACCAAGGCCGGGGATGTCTGATTTATTCTCCACAAGGGACAGTGTAAAGATCCAGTTATCTTCTCTTTAGCACCAACTTTCTCATGACTCTTAGTTCTCCATAATTGAATTGCTTCAATTGCACAGTAGCACCCACCAATGGGCATGCTTTGTGCATGGCACAGGAAAGGCTACTTTAGAGGATATGGCTAACATCAAAGATCCTGTGCTAATTCCCAGCAATTATATTTCCCTCTGCGGGGAAAAAGAGTGCATCATAGGTGAAGTTAGTAAAACACACATCTTGAATGCATGTCTTTGAAGAATGAGCTCAGGGAATCAGGGATTGCCGAAGGTAATATGCTTTAATAAGATATAAGTCAGCTGGGAGAATTTTAAATTGAAGCTGTTATTCACTTGATTAAGCTTACAGGGAAGGAGAAAACTTCATGGCAGCAACGCCGTTTAAAGCTTTGTTGTGCAAACTGATTGAAAGATTTATGTTCAGACTTCATTTTGACATAGCCATCAGCATTTCTGGAAAAAAAAAAATAACTGCTGTTCTTTGCTATTTTAAACGAGGACAGAAAACTTAGTTGCATAACACTGGATTGCCAGTGGCAACCACGGCAGTTGTTAGCGCACTACGTGGCGCATGTTAATTTTGTAAGAGGTCAATAATGAAGTGATTTTAAAGCAAGATTGGCTGAGTGCGGACATCTTCTGACACTCTTCTCTCGCTTGTATTTTCCACCTTAGAATCAGCAGCATCAGTGACCAGAGCGTACTATTTGATAGTAATCAAGATAATGTATTATGTTCCCTCATTTAAAAAAAAAAAAAAGCAGCATTGGTGAGATTTCTGCGCTATTCCACTTAAATAGGAGATAAGGAAAAAAAAATCCAATGGATACAGATAATTTTGGTGTATGTTGCTTAGCCGTGAATCAACCAACCAATGTGTATACATTAATTGAGGTTTTTAAGTCAATTTTTTAAGTCAAAACTTAATAAATGTAAACCTGTAAATCACAGATCAGGAACAGAAGTTAGTGACAATATCTTCGGAGACCATTGGGTATGCTTGTACTGTGGCCAAAGAATCTTCAAATAAGTTTGCGCTCTATCCTATAATCCTATAAGAGGTATAATCTAGGTGCGAAAAAAATCGAAACGAGAAAAGATGTATAAGGAACCTGCACACTGATGTAAAAAATGGAAAACATTCAAACTGATATTTGTGCCCGTGTGAAAAAAAGAAAAAAGTGCCAAAAGCGTAAGTTAAGAGCATAAGGCTTTACCTTCAGTTCACCTTTACTGACCAAGTATGCTTCTCAAGGGTTCATGCTACGTGAGTTAGAATAAATTTGACAAGTGAACTCGTTAAATTAGTTAACATCCTAAAGAGCTCTTAGTATAAACAGTTAAAACAATAATGTCTATATGTGACATATTAAATAAGGTGTATGGCCATTTTAAGCAAGTTGATTGACACTCCTGAGTGTGCCAACCCTATGTTAGGAACATAATGAGCCATGGTTCTTCTCAGAGAAGTACAGGTATAGAGACCAAAGAGGTCACAGCTGCAAACCCCAACACACCACACATGTACACACACATACAGTTAGCCCGCATCTGCGCTCCAGTGATGCGAGTCCTTGATGTCCAATGAAGTCATGTCTCTAACACCCTGCCAGAGTCAAGCTATTTGTCACTTTGCCATGGCTCCAATGGTGATCTCAAGACAGAACATTAATTAAATACAGTCGCTGTCTGGCTGTCACATGCTGTACAGTATGTTTTAATCAGTTGGAGAGTGTTACGTCTCTGCACGACTATTAGTCTCCGTTTGGCATTAAAACATCTCCAGGGAAATCTCAATAATCTGAAATGAGTGGCTTGCTTAATAAGATTATCTTGATCATAAACCGCGGTGTGCTGCAGTGACAACACTCCGATTCTCCCCCAGTCCAAAAAAGGTGAAACGTGATGAAAGCAATCAATTTCCATCACAGGGTGTGCTTTGGCCGTTGTGTAATGCGTCTAATAACGTTCCTCAGAAGAGCGTTTCTCCCTTTGTGTCTTTGTCAGCATTTTGAAAACCATGCGGCGAAGTCACCCAAGAGACCAACGGCCTGCGCGGCTTGCAAAAAAAAGAGGAGAAATAAATAAATAAGTAAATAACAAAAAAGAAAAAAAATCCATTAGTTGGAAGAAAATTTTTTTTATGTCGTCATGCAATCCTTGAAATGTGAAATGATTGCCATTTCAGCAGTGTTACCTTTAAGCTATCTGTCTATTGTGAGGTTCGGCAAGAGGAATGCAGTGCGAAGCTGCCCCTTACTAAAGCCATAATTGTTAGAAAATTTATCAAACAGCCTGCTTCTTCTGCACATCAGGCAGTGGAGTGAGTGGAGATATCAGGAGTCTTCAATCCCATGGATAATTTCGCTGACCTTTTTTTGTGTACAAGCTTGATTGAGTTTGTCATTCTTATAAATAAATAAATAAATAAATAAAACTGTCATGGTTATTTGCAGCCTTTGCTTTTTGACGTTTTTTGGTTTCCTTTTTGGCGTCGTCAAGACACTATCGGATTTTTTCCGCCTCCATTCCGGTTTTCGCGTCTTGCCCGACAATTATTCCCTTCACCTGTTTCACGTTTCCTATAGGCTATAAATACCTCGGGACTTCCGCATTTCCGCACTTCGAGATTGTCTTCGCTATGTTGACATGCAAAGTCGGGAAAAGTTTTGGAATTTCGGTCACTGCATTCCTTTTTCTTACTAATAGGAAACGCAGCCCGGTTATAAAGATTTAAGATTAGATTGGTTTTGTCGTTCCTTTCCAATCTTTCTTTATCATTTTTTTTTTTTACCTGTTGCCAGTTGTGTTCAGCTCTTTTTCCTCAAGAGCTTTGGTTAACAGGTTTTCTATTCCTTTCCTTCACTCATTTTTGTTTTGAGTTTTGTTTTGTTTCATTACCTCTTGTTACGCCTAATTATTTTAGTGCGTGAGGTTCTTATGTTAGTTATTCTCGCTGTTTATCGAGATCGCCTCAGTTTTCAGAGGTTGTTTTGTTTTGCTTTGTGCTAGGGAAGTTTTGCTCCCTATCCTGTGTTATTCCAGTCCTGGTGTGGATTATTCCACGTTTTGTGGCGTACCTTTCTCTAGATACGCTTTTAGAAATCCTTATTGGTCGCGTTTGATTCTCCGAACCTTACACTTCCCCTCACAAAAACCAAGATATGAGTCAGTCCGTCTTTGTGATGTCATAATACTAGAACTCAAAGAGCAGTGTTTTTTTTTTTCTCCCCTGATATCCCATAATGCTTTGCGGTCATGAGTAATGTGTGTTTTTTAGCTGGCCCCCTGCGGTGTGGCATTGCCTCTGTGGCCCATTGTGATCCAGGCTCATTTTGCATCCTGATGTTTTTAACGCTTCCTGTGACAAAGCAAGAAGGACGACTGCTCTGCTGTCTGCCGGGCATTCCACTCATCTCTGAGGGAGAGCCACAGATAGTTGCCCATTGGACACATCATTCCTCATAACTGTGCAGTATGTATTATCATACATATAAGACGGATTCTGTTCAGCACAGGTCTGATAAGACATATAAACGAAGCCTTAGATCCAAGGTATGTACCACTGCCTATACTGCACTGAATGTTTTTCATAATGGCCAGAAAACCAAAGAGCGATTTTTACAATATGACACGGTAATTGTGCTTCACTTATAAAACTATGACAAGGTGAACATACTTTTCTGTCTTGAGAGCAGAATTTTATGTTCTCCCTCTCTACTGCACAGACAATGTCTGGGTACTTTATTTCTAACTCTGTAACAAGTTTTTCTTTTGTTTTAAGCAAACATACACATTATCGTCCTATAGTGTCTATCCTGTCATATTTAGTCCATAATACTTTCTTCTACTACTGCTTAGCTAATTATTTATGGACTTGTTGATGTGTTGATGTGTTGATGTGATGCACGTATCATGTAACTAACTGAGTAATAAATGATACTTTTTAAAAGAGTAACAACGCAATTTGCAATCAAGAGTGAAGGCAAGGTGAAATGTGTGTGAGATGCCTAAGGTCACGACCTTAAAGGGATTTCACATCAGCTTGTTTTCATAATTTTTTACAATAATTGAGTTTGGTGACCTACAATGATTAATTTTGCATTCATGGTGAAGTTAGCCTTTGTATTCAGTGGTGAGTTATTAGTTGCATTTTGGTTTGATTGCTAGAGCCATTTGTCAGTTTGTTGGTAATGTATTTAATGTAAATCAGGATTATATTTTAGTTATTATATTATATTTAGCAAAATGATTGTTTACTGAATGTTAATTAACCTGAAAATTATGAGCGTCCAATGCATATGCTGTAATATTTGTGGAAACACCCAGCAGAAAAAAATAAAAAACACTTATCTATCTGTATCCATCTCATATACAGTATTTTCTCAGGCCCTATTTAGACACAGAACACATTGAGAAGTTATTTTACTGCAAGGTTACATTGACAATTGAAGGTGTTCTAAAAATATTTCACTGTCCTTTCATGCTGAAACTATCCAACAGCCTGCAATATATTTGTGGAAATATTAAGGATAGTGTCACTGTGTTCTGTTTCACCAATTTGGCTAATGAACAAAATACAAAGTGTCCAAAATTAACTTTTTGGCTTATCTGCCAAGGTGGTGGCTGGACATATTTTATAGGCTACTGGCCAAAATAATTCAATTTATATTATCTTAGCTGGTCCCCTCTAAATTATCAGTCAATTTACAAACAAAATAACCATTCTCCACTGCAAAAAAACTTTTTAAATTAGAAAACATTTAGTGCAACAAAGATAATTTATTAAAGGATAGGCTTAGCCATACTTAAAGATTGTCTTCGATATAAAGTAACATTGTTAGCTAAAACAAAATGCATATATACACAGGGTTCATCCATTTTTGAGTGCCCCGCCCAGTTTTGGGCAGAGACTTGGGCCGTGTCCGAATACGTCCCCTACACCCTTTTGAGGGCGCATATTTGAGTCCACTTCGTCAAAAAGCTTTTGAGTGGGCAACTTTTTCTCACAAATGGGGACACATACCAGGATGAACCCTTTATTTCCAGGGTTTTGTTGAGGGAATTCAGGAGCACACTCATCCGCAGAACAGTGCAACTCATCCGACAATTTAGAGTGTATATGCATATCTATGGTACAAGATAGGTTCATTTTACAAACTACTAAACTACTCTTTTATATTTTTGTTAATTCTATCTTCATTCATAATCTACACTTTGTAACAATCATCATATGTTAACTGATTGATATTCTCAATAAAAAAAAAGAAAAATAAACATAAATATTACAAAATACTTCCTCACCAGTTTGGAAAGAGTTTTGCGGGATTTCTTTCACACACTGCTTGCAAAGTGAGAGGACAGGGCACATACTGTAGTAGACAGGGGTCAGCCTCAGGCTGTGTCCGGATACGACCCCTGTTCCCTGTCTACTGTCCCCTGTCCACTCAGACCCCTGTCTACTATGTGCCCTGTCCCCTCAAAACAAGAGGTGTTCTTTAGTATTCTTAACTACAGTATAGCTGTACTATAGTTTATTTAGAAAGCCGGCTGTTCACGTGCACAAAGTGTATGTATTTAAAGCACAACTGAACTTTGGTAGAACTTTGAGTTGTTTAGTTACCTGGCCATGATATGAGCCCAAATGGTGGCGAAATATGTTCGTTAGTTGCTAATGCGTTAGCGTTAATGCGCCGAAGCATCAGAAACGACTAATTGGTCCAAGTTTCCACGGAAGAAAGCATTCCTAGTAGATATCTATGGTAAACAAACCGACCTGCCGACATTTTGCTAGTCTTTTCTGGTAGCTTGCTAACAACATTGAAGAATATGGTACTTTTATAAATAATTTTAATTACACAAACAGATAAAACAAAATAATACGTACGAGGACTGGTTATTGTTTGTATTGACAGAATCCACTTCGTTCTAGTTCATATACGTGCTAGAAGTGTCATTTTGAGACTGTTTTAGCTGCCCTATAGAAGTGAATGGAGAGTGACAAATACCCTATTCTGGATTATCACCCCAGGGGAGCGCAGAGCAACTAACGAACATATTTCGCCACCATATCATGGCCAGGTAACTACACAACCCAAAGTTCTACCTAAGTTCAGTTGTGCTTTAAACTGAAGCGATGAACAAGCTATGCTGTCTCTAGAAAACCAAGCAATTACGTCTCTCTGCGATTTTGTTTTCCTTAACGCAAAATGATGGTTATTTTACCTAAAAATAAAAAATGTGAGTTCCATTTTTTTTCCACACCAGAATGGCGGGTTGGCCTGCATGATTTACCCGCTTTTGGCGCTTGGTTGGTGTTAATTTTGGACCCAGTTTATATATGATAAAAACGTCCAATTATTATTTGCGTGCAATGTATGATTACACAACGTGGTATCACCTGTACTCGTCACATAGCGACGCTTCTGCCCAAGGGTCGCTCCTCTGACACCAAAGGTAGCCTTTTGCGTCGTATATTAACGTAGCCTTTTGCGTCGTATATTGACGGTTGTGGCCACATAACTTTTCTTTGGTTGTGGCACTTCAATATTATGCTTTTTTTTTCTTCATCCAGTAGAGTTACGTGAACTCCTTTTAGGGGTTGGGGGTGGGGTACGGGAATCACAAACTCACAAAAATCAACGCACACACGGCGAAGACGGAGCGGGCATGCTCGCGGTCGGTTATCATGAGCAAAGCCTTCGCCATAGTAGGATTCGTAAATTCGCGACTGAGTGCGTCAACATGCTGACGCAAAAGGCCTCCTACTGTGTCCATAGGCTGCTGCCAATGGATCAACCCCGGACTGGGGAAATGCCTGTATGGTGTGCAGCATGCATTCAAACACATTATTCCCTTATATGCATTTTATTACAGTGTACTTAAAAAGTATAATACAGTGTCCATATATCACTATGAATGTTTGTAATTAAGGGAGCAATCACAATACTCCGACTTCTACTTCTATAATAATAATAATAATAATAATAATAATTCTGTGATCACTAAGATGGCATAATATTTCCATGTCATCATATAATTATACATTAAATATAATGTACAACTCTAGTTACTCTGCGCTCCGTTTCACATTATAATAAATGTCTGTAATAAGCACTGTTTGAACATTTTACCTTTAAATTGCATTTAAATACCTTTTTATGTGACTTTTAATGCAGCACTATGGGTGCTCAGTCACTGTGGGGTCAGTACTTATAGCCTTAGCTTGCAGTGTTTGAAGAATAGCTTTTCTAAACTGACCACAGCAGTACTCCCATGTTTCATGCAGCGGTTTTTGTGTTCTTGTGAATTACACATTGTTAATAGCTTAATTATGACCATGTCTGCATTTTTCTTGTGTTTAGTTTTTCTTTTTCTTTATTTTTTGTAGATTGGTGGTGAAATTTGCTCTCAGATGCTATGATGGTGCTGATTGTAAACGTTTTGCCTTACGCTTGCTCTAAGGGAATTTCTAAAACACCAAAGGAAAATATTTTCCAGAGGAGAAGAGCACAGACCTTATAGCTAAAGCCTGATTGGACACATTCTGAAGCATTTCCCCATAGGATTTGTGATAGGCAGTTTTTCTTTAATCCACTAATTTGTACCCTGTCCATGAAGTTGATGTTTTCTGCCCTAACATTTAAATGTGATTGTTAAAATGGATGGTCTTTTCCATTTTGAGAGAAGCAAATGGAGAAATATACATTAATTCACAGACGGGCAAGGATTTTTTTTATCAAGGACCATTTAAATTGCCAATATTCTATACTTTTCCAAGCACTGGGATACATAAAAATGAATTAATAATTTTGAACATAATGATAAAACTCTGCAAAAAGTAAATGGACTAATATGAAACATATTCATATAAGACAGCGAGTACATATGTAGTGGTCACTGTTCCTTCAGTTTAAATGTCAAAGTAGGAGAAAAACAAATCTACGCCAGAAGAGTTCCGATAAGAGATATTTCCCTAGGGAAGCAGTTTGGCTGGGGAATACTGCTGATACTACGAATGTTTTTGTTTACAATAGTTGATGGAACAAGCCATTTTTAAATAGAAATCCCACTTTTTTTCTCATATAAATCCCCTAGTTTCAAATGGGTATATAAATTCAAAGTATCACACTAAGAAAAGTTTCTACAGTACAAAGCATTATAAAAATCTTGATGGACAAGTCCTGAATTAATGTTGATGGCATGGTATTGTTTGAAATCCCATTTAAAATTCAGCATTTCAGTGTGAATGGCAAGAAAGATTCAATTAATGGGTCTAGCAAGAAAGAAAAAGAATGCCGACTTCATAAAAATGTTTCTGAAAGCTTTCTTTAAGGCTGCCAATGTAAAAGGACAGAGTGTTAAATGGCCTCTTGGGTCAAGGTGAATTTTTCTCAGTGTCAATGCTTTTTCAACAAGTCTCGGAAAATTAGATGTTAAACATTTTTTTAAAGAAAGCTGTTTAGATTATGGGTCTGGGCATACTTTCTGTGGTCTTAATTGAATGGGTAGTTCTGTTGCATGCGAGTCAGAATATTCAAGATGGAAAGATATGAGTTAAAACATCCCCTATAAAGTGGCCTGGATTTCATTTATAACATGATGAATTGTGCTGGTAAATCAGACTGTGGAAAAAAAGCATGTGGAAAAAATAAAGTAAGAGTGTAGATAAACTATAGCCTTATAGTTTGCTATAAAGTAGCATCTACTGTATATGCAAGTAAAATGTTAAGGACAAATTGATTGCCTTCAAGTAAATGTTCCTTTTCGCTTTACACACTGCTCTAGTTGATCCAGAGGCTCCACTTGACTATAGGGCTAGGTTACAGTGTGCATTGAAATAAGTACATAGTGTGCAAAAACAGAATCTACACACCCCTTTATTTATGTTTATGCCTATTTCCATTCTCTGTCTAATCTGTACCCAAGTAATTAGTCTATATTTGATATATTATCATTGGAGATAACAACACAGGATAATAATTAATCAGTTAACTCTGGTGTATTCATTCATAAATTTGAGAAACAAGGACAGAGGATTTTATGGGAACAAACACATTTTATGATTGATCCTGTGGAAGATAATGTTCAACTATTTTTCAAGTTTATTAACGTTTATGCCCTAAAATATGATACAATTCATTGACTAGTTTTATTAGTACAATTTACAATGCTCAACCTGTGATTACTCATGAGTTTAATTAAGATATAAAATATGTTAACTGTGTGTAACACTACTTGCTGTCCTGCTCGTGAATAGAGAGTATGGCACCGCCATTTATTTGAGTTATTACCTATTATAAATACATGTAAACGATAACATGGAATAACATTTCGGTCTGTTGCAGTAGAGATGAGAGAATAACTAGAACAGGCATACCTATCCCAGATGTTTGTTCTCAGTTTCATTATATTCAAGTTATAGCATTTTGTTTCACATACATTTTGGAAATGCATGTTTTTGCATAGCTTGTCCTGCGGATCAACAATTGACTCAAAGTTCACTTAAATAATTTTTTCCCCCTCAAACATCGTTTGACATGTTCAGCACTCAACAGTCTCCAAAATTAAAGTGCTAAACTGTGCTTGTAGAGAAAAACAGCTAGATTTGTATTTAATTGTTAGTGAAATTTATGGACAACTGTTGATGGAGCCACATTTTGTGTATTTGCTTACAGTGCTGGGGCAAACATTGGGCACTGCGATTCATCCCATAACAAAGCACTTGAACAGTAGGAGGAAAAATGAAATAATTCAATTTCTTTTTTCCTCACCTCCTTTTTTGCAGGAAATAGTTTAATGGTACCCATTAGAAACTCATATTGTACACACAAGTCATCACCATAACAGGTATTTCAAGCTGAAAATGTCGAGATTCAGCTACTATCCATCAAGGGGCACTACCAAGCTCAGCAGAGGGCCCATTAATCTTAGGCTGTGGGTCCGATGTGCTCAACTGCCCATGCCAAACAGAAAAGTCTAGACTTGCGCTGGAAGATAGATGTAGATATAATCATGAAAACAATCTCTTACAGCTTCTGAGGGCAAGAGTGCTGGCGGAGCAAAATCCACACTGAATTTGTTTAGACTGATATACTTTTAAAATTACACCTTCACAGGAAATTGCCATTCAGCAGACATGGGCCTGGATTCAATCAACGTTTGTTTTTAACTTTGACTTACAAGTAAATGCAAGCGGTAATTTTGTTTCCATAGACAAAGAGTTCGACGAGTTAAACAATTACCAAAATTGACTTTCCTAGATGTGGAAAGGGGATTCTCCCAGTACGTTCCAGCAATGTTGAAAAGCGACAGTATTTCTACACATTTCATATTTTAGTCTTAATTTAATGGTGTGTTGACATGAAATTTGACAAGTCATTAACAGGTAACACTCCAGGTAAAACTACACATCAAGGCCCTGTACACTGCATACTCCTGGATCTTGTGTTACTGTTAAAAAGATATGAAAAAATAATTGCACAAATAACCAGTCATCACACATATCAGCATATCCTCCCATGTTCCCAATGCTATTAATGTTAAAAAGACTTGCAAATGGCAAAATATGCAATAACATCGCACAACAAAAAGGCCAATACTCACTGCATAGTCCTGGATGCTGTTAATTGCATTACTGTTAAAAAATATATGCAAATGCAAAAAAAAAAAGAAGCTATGCACACGGCATAGCTTGTGAATAATTTGAATGTTTAAAAGGCATGCAATAGCATTACGCAACAACGTACTGTCCTTGGTATTCATGTTTAAAACATATAAAATAGCATCACTCAATAACAGGCCGGCGCAGTGCAGAGTCCCGGATCTCACTAACTGTATCGCTGTTGAAAAGGTCTTCAAGAACAGCAAGATTATTAATCACAAGCCAGCACCGTTTTAACCAATTCAGTGTGAAACATAGTATCGCCTGCTTTATCTCCCAGACATTGCTGATGCGCGTTCTGCTTTTGTGAGCCCCAGAAATTGCGATTTCTAATTGACTGTGAGCCCATACCCTCCATTTGAGGACAACAGCGCTTGAGGTATCGGTGGCTTTTTGCTGTAGCCTGGGTTATCATAATGAGGCTAAGCAGCCAGCTTATTTCACTTTCAGATGACTGCATTTGGGTTCACTTTGCAGTGTCTGCTGGCTGAATGGCAGGGATGAACGGAGTTCATTACAAATTCAGTCAAGATAAGCCGGTGGATATTCTTAAACATAACTGAACTGAGGAATAATTCATGTGGAGATGGGCCACCGTGCCTTATTTGTTATATTTTATTAATGTGACGCTTCATTGGAGAGGATCACACATTTGCTGTCGTCTTTATACAGAACAATGTGCAAGCCAAACCTCATGTTTTTGTCTGCCTCATTGCTCTGGGCTGCCTGTAATAAATGCCACTGAAATCAACATGTGCAACAGGCATTCAAAGTGAAAAAAATAAATAAATAAAAAGTAAAAAGAAAAAATTAACTTGTGAAATGCAATTGTAAATCTAAATGCCTGGCTGTCAACGTAGAAAGGTCTAGTTTATCCTTTGTATGGTTTATCAACTTTCTCATGTGTAGCCTTTCTTTGAAAACATATCCTCAATTGCATATTATATGCTCAAAAACATAATTTTATTAGAGTTGGCTGTAGACCATTATTTAAGGTTAATTTTAGACAAGAGTGGTCTCGAGAATGAAGATATCAGTGGGATTTCTCTTCTGACCTTTGACCTCTTCTAAAGATCGAATGCAAAGAAAATCTCATCAGTCCTTACTTTAAGCCATTGGGCAGTCTTATAAGCACAGTCTGCTTTGTTATCTTCAATATCATGCCTCATCTTATGTGTCATAATGACACTTTTTCTTTTTATAACCATGCTTGTATATTCATTATTTCCATACTCTAAATAGTTACAGCAAGTAGAACATGTATTTTAATACACTGAACATTTTAAGTGTAATGTAATATATTCCTTGTAGTATTTTCTCTAAACCAGCATTATTATTGTATGCATGTCAGGAATAGCCACTGTTGAGGGATGCATAAGCAGGGATTCCCAGAAGATGGTCACTTGGTGGTTATGGGGTACACACGGCCTGTGCACCGATGCTCCCATCTCAGCAACCCCCACGTTTTGGGTGCCTCCTGTCTCCTGTGCTTTTCCAACCTGGTCTCACAGCCCATTCGTATCTATTCTACGAAATTCCAGTCCCGAAAATTCGTACTTATTTTACGAATTAGCGATTGCACACCACGTGACTTTTCGATTTTCTCCGATGAATTACGAGACAAAACGGAGATCCACCATTTTTATTTCACGGTCAAATAAAGCGAATGGGTAAGCTGCCGGTATTGTACTTATAGTTTATACTTATAGTTATAGTACATTCATAGAATACCTTTCTTATTTTGTAATTGCATTTTAATGCAATATGATGTATAATTCTCGAGCTTCTTCGTCTCTGCTTTATCTGTGTGGGTTGCTATTTATAGGCTAGTCTTGTAGGCTATTGCTTGTATTAAACTAGCTGAAGTTAGCTAGGTCTGTTCAGATCAGTACATACTGCATAGGCTGCAATATGATTATTAATGGATTTAGCTTGTGAACTAGGCATCAGAGCGTGTCGTTTTCGGTTCTTTTGAGACGTATAACATGAGAAAACCGAGCATATCTGTAATGGAAACAACCGCGTCTCCCCGTTAACTTCTGTAATGAACTGCGATTCCCATGATTCTGTGCGCTGTCTGTGTGTATTGCCCATAGACTCCAATAGAGTGCAGAGACGTGACGGGTTGACCACTGATGAGCAGCTCCCATGGGAATCCATGGAACTGGTAAGCGGAAGCTGCCTCCAGTTTTTTTTTTTATCTCGATGGTTGAACTTTCATTCATAAAACCAACAAAAAAAAAAAGTCTGCCAGTCTGCAAATAACAGGATTCCTAAATGCTATATGCAAATCCCATATGCAAAAGGTCTATAAAAATCTTTTAAAAATCACATATGCCATATACAAAACTTAAATAAAATAAATATGTAGTAGAGAGCTAGCATATACATTTCTTGCTAAAATTAAATAGTTCCCTAATACATGGTACTCCTTATAAAAAAAACATTGTATAAGAATTGTATAGAAATATATAATATAATAGGCTACTAATCAACATGCTTTTTTATAAAAACTTTGCAAGTATGATCATATATGATTTTTACAGACCTTTTGCATATGGGATTACCTTCGTAAGCATTTAGGAATCCTGATATTTGCAGACTGGCAGACTTTTTTTTGTTGTTGGTAGTTTAAGCCAACACAATCTCTCAAGCATGGTACACAGCAGATATAGAATGTACAAAATACGCACTGTTGTTATTTATAATAATAATAATAATAATAATAATAATAATAATAATAATAATGCAATTTTATTTAAAGCTTTTTTTTTACAGCAAAATCCTATTACACAGTTAAAGTAAAATATATAAAAACAATGGATAAATAAAACAAAAGACTAAAATGAACATGAAAAATATTCTCAAATCCAGAAGCTTGAGAAGCAATGCAATAATAATGGTATATAATGTAAGGAAGACTTAAAATTCAGTAATTAGACTATCAGTTTCCTTTTCAATTTAGAATTAAACAAATTTTGTAGGCTGATAACCACAATGATAATTTTCCATGCCAAATAAGCGTTCATGCGCGGCTCTCAAGCCTACAATACTTCGGCATAACCAGCAGGTAATGTGCGTATGTCAAGTGAAGAGCTGACGTGGAGCTACGACCATTTCCACGGTCAAATGGAGTCACGTTGAAATTTTATAAATCACTACTTTGTCGTGATTTTTTACGTACGCCACACGTAAGATCAAATTTGATCAAAAGTACTTTTTATAAATGAGGCCCCTGGTCTTGGCCCTTCTGCCCTTCTGACCATCTTCTGGCATAGACTCAAGACTCGCCTGTTTAGATTGCATCTTTGCTTCCTGAATTAATTGTTAGCATGCAAGTCTTGCTTTTTGTAATAGCATTTTAGGGGCATGTTAACAGTGATTTATACATCAACACTTGCCATGTTACTGACATTTTAGTTAATGTATTATTTAGACTTGTACTGTTTTTTTTTTCAGTATACCATTGTTTTTTTATTGGACATTTCTCTTATATAGCAGTATTTCTCATTCCCCCCTCTACCTAACAGGTCAAGGAGAGGATATCAGCCTGCCTGGCTGACATTTCTATGTGGATGGCTACTCATCACCTGAAGCTCAACCTTCACAATATGGAACTGCGCTTCATACCTCACAGGACCTCCCCACTGCAAGCCCTCTCCATCACCGTCGACGGTACTATGGTGGCTGCCTCCCGCTCTGCAAGGAACCTGGGGATGGTCCTGGATGACCAGCTGGACTTCATGGAGCACATCAGGTCAACAGCACGGTCCTGCAGGTTCCTCCTGTACAACATCAGGAGGATTCGACCATACCTGACCACCTACTCGACCCAGCTTCTCGTCCAGACCATGGTTATCTCACGCCTGGATTACTCCCCCCAAAGTTTTCACACATCACCCCCCTGCTGAGGTCAGTCTACTGGCTGCCGGTTGCCGCCAAGATCAGGTTCAAAGTTCTGACCCTGGCCTACGCTGCAGCCAAAAGGACAAGCCCTTCCTACCTGCAAGACATAATACAACACTAAACTCCAGCTCGACCACTTCCCTCTGCTCGTCCGGACTGCGGAGCTTCTCCACCCTAGCTCCCCAGTGGTGGAACAAACTCTTCACTCCTCTACGTTTTGATCAAACACTGCCTGCACACCTCTTCAGAAACTCACCTTGACTGTTTTTAGCTTGTTTCATGTTCCTTAATTCTTTGTTGATTTTATAGTTTATAATGTCTTGTTGTCTTAGCCATAGCTTACTGTGTACTATACTCAATGTGGATATTATACTATGGATAGCTGCTATGTTATGATAAGAAATTAGCTCTATCTGAACTGATGTCATTGACCTTCGGTATGGACTTATTGTGCGTCGCTTTGGATAAAAGCATCTGCCAAATGAATGTAATGTAAATAAAGTTTATTATTATTATTATTATTATTATTTTATGCAAACTTATGCACTTTTTGCCTTGTGAGTCGCTCTGTATAAGCGCATCTGCCAAATGAATAAATGTCTGTATTGATACACTTCTGTAATGTGATGGACCCTTTCTAGATTAAATAAGATAAATGTCCAGCTAATAAAAGCTTGAAGACGCTGAAGTTCAATACGTCTCTGAGTGAATTAATACTAAATTTATTTTACAGTGCATTGTGTACGCTATATATTGATGTATTGTAAATTATCTCTTCTCTTTCAAAACCTGATGGCCAATATACGGCATATAGGAATAATGTTTATCATTTTAGTCATATAAAGGTTTGAAATTGTATATACCACAACATCTGATATTGATTACAATGAAAACACCAATTTAAAATGGGTAGAAAATTATTTTTATATAATTACGAAATTATAAAATCCCAGATCATGGGATAGACTACATTAAAAACATTTTTTTTTAAATATATATTTTTTTTACATACAGCTGACACCCTTGTCATTTTTATGTATTTAAAGGGAATGCTTTCATTACTACAAAGCTTTCACACTCGGCTACTACATGCTGTTCACTACTGTCTGCTTATTAATTATCAACCTGCTGGATTTGGAAAGCATTATAAATGTCTAGAAGTAGCTAAGATAATTATCTAAGTATTAAAAGTTGGGTGCATGTGAGTAGCGTGATCCCATTCACAATAAACGGAGGGCATCTTCGTGTGTGTTTACGGTTGTATCAAGCGGAACTACATTTCGGCGCCATTTTATTGCTTCGCGCTAAGGAAAGTCTTGCTGGGAATTGTAGTTTTCTGTGCAAATGTATTCCCTATATACGTAATTATCTAGGAATTGCTAATGTATTATCTAGCTAGCAAGCCAGTTATGCTAGCTACGCTAGATACTGCAATTTTCTGGCATGTTGACCACCCTGACATGGATTAATTAGAATATAAATATACCCAAATTGTAAACTATGAAATTAAATACAAGAGCTATGGAAGGGTCAAAGGTCACAACAGTAGGATTAGGGTTATGGGTTCCTTAAAATCTAGAGGCTTGAAATTCGGAACTATTAATATATCCATGGCCTACATTGCATAAGCAAAAGAACAGACCCCTAGCACACTATAGCACCACCTACAAATCTCAATTTTTTAAAAACTTTGACTCCTCCTACCTGAAGCACAAAGGCAGCCAAGCATCCCAAATTTAGTATACAAGGACAACTCAGCACCCCCTGTGACATATATATTTACATGTAAGCATAAATTAAACTTGTCCTAATTAATTTGACTAATGATGAAAAATAGATCTATGAAGGCTGTTAGAATGTTCATAGGTCATTTTGGGTTACTGCTGAACACTGCACTCAGCTTCCCAAAATTGTAGAAGCATGACATTTTGCTAACTGAGTCTCATCAGGGCCTCTAGCATGTACACCAAAAAATAGACCCCTAGCATGAACACAGACTCTGTAGCGCCCCCTTGAAAATGTGATTTTTGAACATTTTGGGCACTCGCCATTTGTACACCGAATGATGTATCATGCTGAAATGTCGGAATCTAGACCACCTCTAGACATACTACAAATAATATCAGAACCAGATCTCTAGCTACAAAAAAAAAGTGCAGTATATGCTTTCAACAGGGGGCGCCACTTAAATTTCAGAATTAATGTACAACACTTTCCGAGGTGATTCTTAGGATCAAGCCGAGTCAGAAAACATCAGTCATAAGAACATTTCAGTAAAAAAGACAATATAGGACTGCCATCTACTTTTGACTATTAATATTAATATTAAGCTATTAATATTGAAAATGTATATCCTGTCTACCAGCAGCTAAAACAGGCGTAGCTAGCTAGGTACCTAGATCTGGTTGAACGTAGCTAGCATAACTGAATTGCTAGGTAGATAATACAATAGCAATTCCTAGATAATTACGTATACAGGGAATATATTTGTAAAAAAAAACTACAATTCCCAGTAATACTTTCCTTAGCGCAAAGCAATAAAATGGCGCCGAAATGTAGTTTGATACAACCGTAAACACACACGAAGATGCCCTCCGTTTATTGCGAATGGGACCACGCTACTCACATGAACCCAACTTTTAATACTTAGATAATTATCTTAGCTACTTCTAGACATTTATAATGCTTTCCAAATCCAGCAGGTTGATAATTAATAAGCAGACAGTAGTGAACAGCATGGAGTAGCCTAGTGTGAAAGCTTTGTAGGAATGAAAGCATTCCCTTTAAATACATAAAAATGACAAGGGTGTCAGCTGTATGTAAAAAAAATATATATTTAAAAAATAAAATTGTTAATGTAGTCTATCCTATGATCTGAGATTTTATTGGTAATTATATAAAAATAATTTTCTACCCATTTTAAATTGGTGTTTTCATTGTAATCAATATCAGATGTTGTGGTATATACAATTTCTAACTTTTATATGACTAAAATGATAAACATTATTATTACTATATGCTGTATATTGGCCATCAGGTTTTGAAAGAGAAGAGATAATTTACAATACATCAATATATGGTGTACACAATGCACTGTTAAATAAATTTAGTATTAATTCACTCAGAGACGTATTGAACTTCAGTGTCTTCAAGCTTTTATTAGCTGGACATTTAGCTTATTTAATCTAGAAAGGGTCCATCACATTACAGAAGTGCATCAATACAGACAATTCATTTGGCAGATGCGCTTATACAGAGCGACTTACAAGGCAAAAAGTGCATAAGTTTGCATAAAATAATAATAATAATAAACTTTATTTACATTACATTCATTTGGCAGATGCTTTTATCCAAAGCGACGCACAATAAGTGCATACCGAAGGTCAATGACATCAGTTCAGATAGAGCTCATTTCTTATCATAACATAGCAGCTATCCATAGTCATGAACATTGAGTATAGTACACAGTAAGCTATGGCTAAGACAACAAGACATTATAAACTATAAAATCAACAAAGAATTAAGGAACAGGAAACAAGCTAAAAACAGTCAAGGTGAGTTTCTGAAGAGGTGTGCAGGCAGTGTTTGATCAAAACGTAGAGGAGTGAAGAGTTTGTTCCACCACTGGGGAGCTAGGGTGGAGAAGCTCCGCAGTCCGGACGAGCAGAGCGAAGTGGTCGAGCTGGAGTTTAGTGTTGTATTATGTCTTGCAGGTAGGAAGGGCTTGTCCTTTTGGCTGCAGCGTAGGCCAGGGTCAGAACTTTGAACCTGATCCTGGCGGCAACCGGCAGCCAGTAGACTGACCTCAGCAGGGGGGTGATGTGTGAAAACTTTGGGGGGAGTAATCCAGGCGTGAGATAACCATGGTCTGGACGAGAAGCTGGGTCGAGTAGGTGGTCAGGTATGGTCGAATCCTCCTGATGTTGTACAGGAGGAACCTGCAGGACCGTGCTGTTGCCCTGATGTGCTCCATGAAGTCCAGCTGGTCATCCAGGACCATCCCCAGGTTCCTTGCAGAGCGGGAGGCAGCCACCATAGTACCGTCGACGGTGATGGAGAGGGCTTGCAGTGGGGAGGTCCTGTGAGGTATGAAGCGCAGTTCCATATTGTGAAGGTTGAGCTTCAGGTGACGAGTAGCCATCCACATAGAAATGTCAGCCAGGCAGGCTGATATCCTCTCCTTGACCTGTTAGGTAGAGGAGGGAATGAGAAATACTGCTATATAAGAGAAATGTCCAATAAAAAAACAATGGTATACTGAAAAAAAAAACAGTACAAGTCTAAATAATACATTAACTAAAATGTCAGTAACATGGCAAGTGTTGATGTATAAATCACTGTTAACATGCCCCTAAAATGCTATTACAAAAAGCAAGACTTGCATGCTAACAATTAATTCAGGAAGCAAAGATGCAATCTAAACAGGCGAGTCTTGAGTCTATGCCAGAAGATGGTCAGAAGGGCAGAAGGGCCAAGACCAGGGGCCTCATTTATAAAAAGTACTTTTGATCAAATTTGATCTTACGTGTGGCGTACGTAAAAAATCACGACAAAGTAGTGATTTATAAAATTTCAACGTGACTCCATTTGACCGTGGAAATGGTCGTAGCTCCACGTCAGCTCTTCACTTGACATACGCACATTACCTGCTGGTTATGCCGAAGTATTGTAGGCTTGAGAGCCGCGCATGAACGCTTATTTGGCATGGAAAATTATCATTGTGGTTATCAGCCTACAAAATTTGTTTAATTCTAAATTGAAAAGGAAACTGATAGTCTAATTACTGAATTTTAAGTCTTCCTTACATTATATACCATTATTATTGCATTGCTTCTCAAGCTTCTGGATTTGAGAATATTTTTCATGTTCATTTTAGTCTTTTGTTTTATTTATCCATTGTTTTTATATATTTTACTTTAACTGTGTAATAGGATTTTGCTGTAAAAAAAAGCTTTAAATAAAATTGCATTATTATTATTATTATTATTATTATTATTATTATAAATAACAACAGTGCGTATTTTGTACATTCTATATTTGCTGTGTACCATGCTTGAGAGATTGTGTTGGCTTAAACTACCAACAACAAAAAAAAGTCTGCCAGTCTGCAAATATCAGGATTCCCAAATGCTTACGAAGGTAATCCCATATGCAAAAGGTCTGTAAAAATCATATATGATCATACTTGCAAAGTTTTTATAAAAAAGCATGTTGATTAGTAGCCTATTATATTATATATTTCTATACAATTCTTATACAATGTTTTTTTTATAAGGAGTACCATGTATTAGGGAACTATTTAATTTTAGCAAGAAATGTATATGCTAGCTCTCTACTACATATTTATTTTATTTAAGTTTTGTATATGGCATATGTGATTTTTAAAAGATTTTTATAGACCTTTTGCATATGGGATTTGCATATAGCATTTAGGAATCCTGTTATTTGCAGACTGGCAGACTTTTTTTTTTGGTTGGTTTTATGAATGAAAGTTCAACCATCGAGATAAAAAAAAAAACTGGAGGCAGCTTCCGCTTACCAGTTCCATGGATTCCCATGGGAGCTGCTCATCAGTGGTCAACCCGTCACGTCTCTGCACTCTATTGGAGTCTATGGGCAATACACACAGACAGCGCACAGAATCATGGGAATCGCAGTTCATTACAGAAGTTAACGGGGAGACGCGGTTGTTTCCATTACAGATATGCTCGGTTTTCTCATGTTATACGTCTCAAAAGAACCGAAAACGACACGCTCTGATGCCTAGTTCACAAGCTAAATCCATTAATAATCATATTGCAGCCTATGCAGTATGTACTGATCTGAACAGACCTAGCTAACTTCAGCTAGTTTAATACAAGCAATAGCCTACAAGACTAGCCTATAAATAGCAACCCACACAGATAAAGCAGAGACGAAGAAGCTCGAGAATTATACATCATATTGCATTAAAATGCAATTACAAAATAAGAAAGGTATTCTATGAATGTACTATAACTATAAGTATAAACTATAAGTACAATACCGGCAGCTTACCCATTCGCTTTATTTGACCGTGAAATAAAAATGGTGGATCTCCGTTTTGTCTCGTAATTCATCGGAGAAAATCGTAAAGTCACGTGGTGTGCAATCGCTAATTCGTAAAATAAGTACGAATTTTCGGGACTGGAATTTCGTAGAATAGATACGAATGGGCTGTGAGACCAGGTTGGCTTTTCGGCAGCTTTAATTGATCTACTCTGCCTGTCACAGCAGGAGTGACACCTTCAAGCAAAGAACATCATGTCTGACATTACGGCATTACCCCTATCCAAAAGTAACTCCGATTTCCCCCCTGCTGGGAGAAGCAGCGGGGCTGAACTATCAGAGGCTATTGACAGACTACAGCAGGCCCACGGTTGGTGACCACAATTTTCGCACACCCACCACTGCTTCTATGAGAGTATCTAATAAAACAGAACAGAGAAGGGATCTGCTTGAGTCGTCCTGGAACCCCTCAAGGTTCCACTCGTAGGTCGCAGAGCTTCATTTCCCCGCTTTCCCCGTTCCTCTCTGTCTGCCGTATAATACTGCATCACTCACAGCCAATATAACAATAACGCACCTGTGCCAAATAGGAACAGTGTGACAAAGAACGGGAACATTTTGTCTTTCTTTCCCGTTGTAAAATATAAATAAAAAAAGATCTCTCTAAGTAGAGGCGCATTTCTGCCCGGTCTTCTGTTGTTTTTCTTTTTTAATGAAAGGTTTTTTAGAAACCGTTCTCCGCGAATGTTTTCATGCTGGTTATTCCCCGTGGATAAGCTATTTTCTGTAAATCAGTGCGATGTTTCTGCATAGACGGAATTTGGACTGCAGAGATGATTCTTTGTTCCCGGTTAACTGCTGTTCATTTAATTGATTTGGAAAGCAAACATATAAAATAGGACTTGATGGAGCGGTGCCGTAAGCAGTGTGCTAGCAGGGAGTGACTTATCTCTCAGACAGAAATGGTGTCATTTTTTTTTTTCTTTTGTCAATTGAGTCATGTACTCGTATTAGCACTTCATACAATGCCATTAAGTCCAACATTAAGTCCAATTCTACTTTAAAAGGAAATGGGGGCCTGTGAGCTTCATATAATATTCTCTGTTTTTGTAATAGATCAAAACAGATGAAAAAAAACCAGAAGTAACCGAAAAATACAACAAACAATCATAATGATTTGTTCTGTACATAGCTGTCAGCTTCCGATGCAAATTGCCCATGGCCTAGGCCAGCTTTCAGCTGGGCTAAGATTTCACAGCTGCTAAAAAGCCTCCCCATATTTATTGAAGTGTCAAAATATGGCTTTATGGCAGCAATTTATCGTTATTAAACTGCCAGTGACAGTGTGTGCATGTTTGATTCTGCTGTCATTCCAGGTGGAAAAACATCAGACCTTCAATCTGTACAGCAAAAAGCTTTTTTAAAAAACTTCTTTCCAGAGACATTGTTAAAGTCATCAACTTTTCCATTTCCCTTTGAAAAACGTGAGAGTAGGAATAGCCACAAACGCAAAATACAATCCGTGAAAGGGGAGAATTCGCCTCAATAAGAGGAGAAAATAAAGGAGGCGAATGAAACTTAAAACGACCCTAACAGGGCGAGAACTCGAGGATACGAGTGGGAGTTAAAGAAAAGAAAAGGCCTCTCGCTTTCAACAAAGAAAGCAGACAAGAGAGGTAAACAGAAAAGGCAGAAGGAATGAAAGCAAAAGAAAGGCAAAAAAGGATCCTAAGATCTAAACCTAACTAAGTATGCTAACGGGATTTCCTGCTTTGCTTATTTGTATCAACAAGGAAAGCAGTGTCCCAAGTCCTATACCTTACCGGCTAAGTGAAGTCGCAAGACAACAACTAAGCACAGAACAAAGGAAAACACAGGGTTTACATGGCCGACCAGTAACAAGGACAGGTGCAGGGAATTAGGAAAAGACAGAGCGAAAGCCTGGAGCGGAGGATGGAAAAACAATGCAAGGGCGCCCTCTAGCCGCTCCGAGGAAGAACGACCACAGAAACAAAAGAAGGCTGAATCCCCATGACAGGTGTGGCAGGAAGTCACTTTCACTTGAGAGAAAGGCCTGAACTTAGTCAACATTTTTCTTGAACACTGATTCATGATAGCATACACGTGTTTGTGTTTCTCATAACCAACACAGTTCGGCAAGATTGGCGATTTATTTTCAAGTGAAACTTAAGGAAAAGTGTTGATAGAATCCAGGCCTATGTGTCACAAGGTGAGAGAAAGTAGCACGAGCCTTTCTTCCTTATGCTGGTGTTCACACATAGGACAAATATCTGATACATTTGAAATAGTTTTATGAATTGCTGTTAAAACTATAATGTCTAATGTAAGCGGAGGAAATTACATTCTGTGGAAAGCCACATGCTTCCATCCGTGAGAACCATTGAGAACTATTGTCTGAGTATGACATTATGGCCTGTATTTAACTTAAAAGTAAATTCAAGCATTATTCTTCACAAAACAAAGCATTTTTGATGTTGTTTGTAAGAGCTTTTTTAATTTAATTCAAGTCTGGAGAGTGCACATTCAAGTTTTGCCAGAGGCTGTTGCTTGGGAACATATTTTATATTAGCAGACAGAATTAAACTTATGTTCAAAGTTAAAACGTTAGTCTGTACAGTGTGTTTCTAGAGCCTGTACTATTGTTGAAATATCATAATTATGCTATATTTGGTAGGCTAAAAATTAATTATCTGCCACTTCTTATAGCAGCCATGACTGGTACAACATAAAGCGAAAAGAAAGATCACTGAAAGTGTTTGTGTCTCAAATAACTCATTGTGAAGTGCCAATATTGTGAAGTTTTTATCCAGAATGGCATTTCAGACACCTGTGCATCACAATCTCACTTACGTATCTAATATGAAAGGCAAGCAGTCAGAGGTGTGCTTTTTGATGACCTGTATGATTAAAACATATTTGGTTTTGAAGAGATTTTTGGAGAAGCCAAGAGAGGAATTTCAAACACAAGAAACCTGGAAGTGAGTAAGCATCAACCTTATACCTCTTCTTTTCACTGGCAGCTGGATATATAAGCAAATTAAAAATGTCTTTCCACCAATGATTGGCTTTTTTGTTGTACATATAACCAGATTTTTGGTCTATGGGTGAGCCTGTCACTGCAGTCATTGGCTGCTGTCTAGCTCATTGAAAAACAACAAAAACTGGGTGCACCAAGCGTTTCCTGTCAAAAATTACGAAAGAATTGTACCTGGAAAGAATTATGTGGACAGTACACTGCCTTTCACGCTTGGTAGCTCTGAATGGAGAGACATAACAACAACAAAAAACAATACCCTTCACAGTGTCATTTCTGTCAGTGTAAAAAAAAACATTTTCCATGATTTTGTGTAGGCCCTATTGCTTCTAAAATGCATTGTTTTTTTGTGGAGGTCTAGTTAAAGTTTTTTTATACAGTATATATATGAGCATAAATATGATACTGGAGAGACGTGGGTCACTCTGTATTCATGAATGTATAATCTTGGTCTATAGATGTTGAACATCCAAAATAAAATCAGATAATAAAGCTTAGACATCAAGGCAATACATAAGTTAATATTATGTGTCACATTACTTGCATATTTGATTTATGGGAGTATATATCAAAAAAAAAAAAAAAAGAAAAAATGTGCCAAAATGTGACATGCCCGTTATGACCAAATTGCACAGATATCTCTGAATGACCAAAGTCCAACAGCATGCTTTTTCTGTTTGATTGCAGATACCAGATATGCCTCTACAGAATAGTACAAAGCAGACATCGGCTCGATTGAGAATAGTCAGTTAAACAGACGCCAAAGTTCCAAACGTGTACGTAACACATGGTGTCCAATAGGCCGCTGCCCTGCAATTAAAGCAATATTGTATTTGTTTAAACGCATATTATGTATCAACAGTAAACCCAGTGAATGTGTAGGAAGTGGATTTGGTCTGTTCCTTATGCTTACAAGCATATCATTTAGGCTATATTTTATTAGAAAATATTTTGCGTCCTTTTAGTTACGTACGCAACTTTGCCCTCGGTTTCTCAATGTAACAATCAATTTGAAATGATTTGATAGTTGGGATTGCCGCAAGTGCACACTATCAAAGCATGTTTAAATAATTGCAGTGAGAAGTGAGGAACAGGGTATTTGGCTCGCAACCGATGTGGTGTACTTGCTTCCATGGGCACTGTATGAGGTTACGTATAACATGTTACTGAGAATTAAGGGTATATTTCTGTTTGACACGTATAAAAACACATGCATTTTAAAAATATATATGTTGCTATCTTATAATTCTGAGCAAATACATGACATTATTAATTATGAAAGAATATTATAAAACCGTTAAAGTCCATTGTGTAGCCTAATGTTGTAAGAATATGAAGGTTAAGATGTCTACAAATTAATACCTAGCTGAAATACGAAAATATGTTTGGATATACTGTATATGTATATTTAGTCTATGGTTTAATTATTTTCTAATAAATATAGGTCTGCCATTAGTTTCTAAGATGTAGGCGTGACATTACTGTTGCGTGTTCCTCCACTAAATCTGCATCACGTTATGAACGCCGGCCTCTTCCATTACCCAAATGAGACGAGCTTGCACATTGCACATTGCACATTGCTACTCAAAAATCAGCATTTAATATGAAGCTACATGTAGATCCTCACATAGCCTACTGCATTCCATACATCATTTAACTTGAGTTTTGAATGGCGTTTTTTATTAATAATATTTACTTTCAGCAATATTTTTCCAGAGTTTATCTCATGTGCGATAGCTACCATTCATCTCTATGCTGTGAAGGAGAGTTCCCTGGACAATTCCCTGAAGACACAATATGTTAACCACGGCCAATTGAATTGATATTTCACTCATTTTAGGATGAGATTCTTCTTTTTACAGTACATTTAGAATTTCTGCTTTATCATTATAATTGACAGAGATTTGACATGAAGAATGCAATGTCTGTATAATTGATGTCAATTAGTGCCAATCTGGCTTAAAGGGTTAAATTTCATATTTGGGATAAGGCTTTTATCCTTATCTTTTGGGAACTGTTTGTGTAAGTATTCAGCTTGAAAATAACATTTGTATTATTGGTTTTTGAACAAAAACATAATTTGGCCCACATGGCACACTTTTGTGTGCAGTATCATATTTATGCACATACACATATGCTTGTTTTTTTCTGTAAATCCACTCTTACCGCATCTTTTAAATTAGATACAAGGCCTGAGCTGATTTTACATTGGAACCTTGGTGTTTGACAGTGTTGGTTTGCAGAGCAGCAACAGAATTCCTATTTTGTGAGCATGCTTGCCATGCTAAAGGTAAGATAGCTTTCTGTGGGACAAACAGTGATATCCCACCCCTGTCCCTTTGTTAGTGGACTGCACTGAAGTCATACCCGTGAGGCATGCAAGCAAGCCAGAAGGACAGCCCTCCAGCGTTATTCCCAACAACAGAAGCATTTTCTCACCTCCAGGCCTTGTCTTCGCTATACGTTTGTATCCCAGAGAGGGAGCAGCCCTGGATGCTGCCTGAATACCACTGCAGAAAGGGAACTGGGGAAATAATTAATAGAAATTGAAATAAAAAATTTAAAAAAAACATGACATGTCATTCTGCACACACCAGCGGGAGCTTGATCGCAAACAGTAAGTTTGACTCCATCAGACGCCCAGTGATTTAAGTTGGAAAAAGAAATGTCATTTCTGGGAACGATGCAAAGGGCAAATCGCAATATGCCTTTCCATATCTCACGGTGCTGGAAAGATGGAGCGGGTCTCCTTATTGAATATGAGTCAGTGATGGAATAAGGACGGGGAAAAAAAACAGCATTAATGCAAATTGATTCACAATGTCTGAGTCAGGCGGCCACCTTTCCCTGTGTGGTTCAGTGCATTGATAATGTCTTTTTTGGACGTTAGAATTTGCTCATCTACCAAAGGGACCACAGCTCATATTTCTTTGTCGAAATGTTCGGGCCGAAATCCTTCCAAATAAAAAAGAAAAAAAAGTGAGCTCTCTGTTGTCTCCCATACTAAGAAACCTCATTTCATCGTTAGTTATTGGAGCATGACATCATAAAATAGTTACAGAACATTGATTGCAGTTCATTTTTCGGTCCAGTGCCCAGGGTTGGTAAACACTAATGGCATAAATGCTCAGAGCTCCCATGAAGCTTATTTTCTTTTCAAAAGAATATTTTCTCATATTGTGATTGGTATGACTTTGCTGTATATTGGCTCATATAATAGGCTTAAGTGGAATTAGACTGAGGCATCACTTTGTGTATGTTTTCTATGAGAGGATGGCAATGTGTGGTAGAATGTACGTATGAATGCTCGCCTTGCTCGTGAAAATAGGCTTACCTTTCTGAAGATGTGCCATATATCCCAAACACTACAATAGCATCTAATTTTACATAGTCTTTTTACAAACTTAATGGATGCTTGACAAAAACCCTTCTCTCTGTGATTAAAATGCAGATGTGCCTTGAATTGAATGAAAACAAGCTGCCATATTTAATAACAAATAAACCTTCCGAATTGTAATTCTAAATTTTTTATGTAATGACAGGAATTAATGCTTTTCAATCCATTTCTGATCTAAAATGGTCAGATCGTGAGAGTCAGATTGTTGGATATCCAGAAATGTGCGTTGTACATGTAATACGCCTGTGTTGTGAACATGGGTAATTATTTGAGGTACAATATGGCTGTACAGAGATGCATCTGTTCAGAAACAGGGAAAATGTAATACAATATTTCAGTACATTAATAAACTTATGTGATTCATCCATAGAAAACCCACAAGCCTTTGAGATCACATATGGCTGCCTAAATTAGTCTTCACTTTTCCCCTTATGACTTTTGTTTTGGCTCAGCCTGCCAGTGAATTTTCTCCCTCCTCTGCCGACAACAAATGTGGCTAATCTGCACCTTGTAAACTGGGCCTCTTCCAATTTAATTACAGCTGCAGAGCAATTAGAAGGCACATATTTGAGATAAACAAATGTGCTGATTTACATAAGCAAATTATTACCTTGGTACTGTATTTCATTAGCTATGGTTGCGTGTTTATGAACAAACAACATGCGGCTTCCTGTGGACAAACCTGGCGATTAAGGGACACGATGGCGGCCACTGATTGTACACAGTAGCACCTCGGAAGAGGCCCTGATGTAAACCTGAGTGCTGTGATGGTCACTATGCCCGGATTCAAAGCCCACTCAAAACCATTTTTGTTTCACCCAGTCCTTCATATGCACAACACTACAGCATTGCAGTTCATAGAACATGCTAATATAGTGATAATCAAATCAAATATTGGGACGCTAATAACTGTGACGCACGTCTTCTTCAAAATAAACATTTTGCATTAAATATTAGTTTTTCCTCTGATCGATGGTATCACAATTAAGCTATACAATTTGTAATATTTCTGAGCATATTATGTATCATTCCAATAGTCCCAATGCCTCTGTGTCTTGATTTCCTGGTTTTCCGTTTCTATGCGTATTCCGTTCCATGTTTTCCCTTTTCCCCATTTCGTGTCTCCACTTCCCGCACCTGATATGCGTTTCCTCATGTTGTTTTGTTTCACCTGTTCCTCGTTGTTTCGTTAGTATTCTGACATATAAGGTCCCCTGTTTCTTTGTTCTGTGCCAGATCATTTTGTGCCTTGCGCTCGTGTTTCCAGCGTTTTTGAATTCCTGCCTGCTCCTCGTTCCTGTGTCCAGTCCTGTGTATCCTGCCTGTCCAGCCTGCTCCTATCCTGTCTGTTCCTGCCCAGCCCTGCCTGCCCTTCCTCGTCCGAGCCCTGCTCCTGCCCTTCGCCCTCCTGATCCTCTGCTCTGACCCCTGCCTGTTCCTGGACTTCACTTTTGCCCATCCTGCATTCCCCCTGTTCACTGGACTTTGACCCCTGCCTGGATTTGCCTACGTTTCTGCCTGCCCTTTATTGCACTGATTGCTGGACCTTGACCCATTTCTGTCTGACCTCGAATAAAACCTCATTCCCATTTCTCTGGTGTCTGCGAGTGGTTCTGGTCTGTTCTCGTAACAGAACGATCTGGCCATGATGGACCCAGCAGACACAGAGCAGATCCCCCACACCATCGCCTGCCAGGGGGCAGTTATGGACCAGCACGAGCACCTGCTCCGAGACATTATGGAGACCCTGAAGTCTGCATTGGAGTGGGTCAGATGGGGTCCCAAGTTTCACAGCTGTCCCCCAGCCTACCTCCTCCAGTTCCTGCATCCGTGCAGCCTGCTACTCCGCTGCTTCCCCCAGACCAGAGAACCCCGCATTCCCCATCCGGAACGCTACAATGGTGATTTGTGGAAATGCAGGGGTTTCTTGATGCAGTGTGACCTCGTGTTCAATATGCAACCCGGTTCCTACCACACTGACCGAGCAAAAATCGCCTTCGTTATGGCCTGTCTTGGGGGAAGTGCGCGGGACTGGGCCACCACAATTTGGGACAGCCAGCTCGCAGCCAGTGCCCATTACCTGACGTTCAACTTTGAGATGAGAAAGGTGTTCGACCACCCTGTATGCGGACCACCCTGTATGCGGAAGGGATGTCGCTCAACGCCTCCGCCAGGGGTCCCGCAGTGCGGCCGAGTTCGCGGTGGAGTTCCAGCGGAGTCCGGCCGGAATGACGCGTAACTCCAGGGGGCGTTCCGTAATGGTATGAGGGAGGTCCTGAAGAATGGGGGCAAGGGACGACGCCAGCTCCCTTGATGACCTGATCTCCCTGTCCATTTAAGTGGACAATCGGTTGCGGGAGAGCCAGGTCCATCAGTTGGGCATCCACGCCGCCCGGATGAAGACCCCCCCCTCCACACCAACACTCTTACCGGGACTCCTCTGGCAGAGATCCGAGAAGTGCCCAGCCCTGTGTATATTCTGGTTTCCGGCAATCATCGGGAGGAGATTTCTCTTTGTCCTGGAATCGCCCCTCATTCCTATTGTGCTCGGATCGCCATGGCTCACCAAGCATAATCCCCAGATAGACTGGACTCTGGGAATTATAACTGGCTGGAGTGCTTACTGCCACTCCTCCTGTTTACAGTCTGACAGCCCAATGCCGGCTCACTTTCCTGTGGATCATCTGTCCTTCCAGAGGCCTGCAGGCCCTCCTGGTTATTCTGTAGGCCATCCATTCCCTGACAAGCCAGTGCCGGCTCCCTATCAGAGGCCAGCGCCTCATGTTCCTGTGGTCCAGCCGTCCTTTGAGAGCCCGGTGCTGCTAACCCTGACTCCTGTGGGCAGACCATCCTATCAAAGGCCAGCGCCTCATGTTCCTGTGGCCCACCATCCTGGGGTCCCACCAAAAGCTCAGTTTTAGGAGGGGCACCCACACCGCACTCCTTTGCTCCACTGCCCTGCACTCAGCGCCTGGCGGACCAACCCTGAACGGCAGCTCCCCAGCCCCCCTTGCCTGTTCCGAGTTCCTGCCCCCAGGCCCCCTTGCCTGTTCCGAGTTCCTGTCCCCAGGCCCCCTTGCCTGTTCCGAGTTCCTGTCCCCAGGCCCCCTTGCCTGTTCCGAGTTCCTGTCCCCAGGACCCCTTGCCTGTTCCGGGGGGTGGGGGGTGTACTGTCACGTCCCGTGCCTCTGTCTTGATTTCCTGGTTCTCCGTTTGCTGTGAAATGAGAATATATAACACTTTGTCAACTATGTATGGACAAAAAAAGTTACTTGTCTTACAAGAAGTTATTTTATTTTTTTTCTCATTTCACAGCGTAGCTGTAGTGAGTAGCCATTTTATTTCTCTCAGTTGCTAAGAGCTCTTTTAATGCAAGTGGAAAATACACATTTTTTAAACCATAATTCCTCTTTATTTTAGAAGGGAGATGGTTATATACCTGTTATATGTGAGACATTCCTTCTATAATTAAAAAAAATATATAGAAAACTTACCAGAGGACATTGTGTGAAAGCATGTGACACAGGGTGTTTAGGATATGGCTAACCCTTTATATGACTGAATAAATTACATATTTGTTGTAATCTGACAGTGCTGACAAATCTTTCATAAAAAGTATATTTTAAAACAATGATAAAGTTTCCTGGCATTTGGCAGGTATAGAAGTGTAAAAAAAAAAAAAAAAAAAACTACATAAATATAATGTTTCATTTCTTGGATTGATTTCATACATAAATGTAAATTTTTACCAGATAAAATATGTATTTAATTTGTGTGTGTGAAACATGGAGGTAGTGTTGTGGCTTTGGCATGTAAGGCTGCCACTTGAACTGGCTCACCTGTCTTTATTGATGATTCGACTGCTGACGGCAGCGGCAGGATGAATTCTGAAGTGTACAGAAACCTCTTATCTGCTCAGATCCAACCAAAGGCCTTTAAGGGCCAAAAGTGGGATGTTCTTGACTGGCCAAGTCAATCATCTGACCTGAATTCAGTTCCGTGACATACATTTTACTCGCTGAAAACAAGACCGAAGGCAAAAATCCTGGGAAACAAGCAGGAACTGGAGATGGCTGCAGTACAAGCCTGGTAGAGCATCACCAGGGAAGATACCCAGTGTCTGTGATGTCTATGGGTCACAGACTTCAGGTAGTCATTGCAAAGGATTTGCAACCAAATATTAAATATGATGACTATTTCAGATTGTGTTAATTTGTCCAATTACGTTTGGTCCCAAAAAATGGAGGACTGTGTATAAAAAGGGCTGTAATACCGACATGAATCACTGGACATGGATGTAAATACCTTACTTTAAAGCTGACAGTCTGCACTTTAACCTTATTTCCATTGTTTTATTTCAAATCCAATGTGCCGGTGTACAGATCTG
Organism: Synaphobranchus kaupii; assembly: GCA_029718625.1. Classification (NCBI taxonomy): domain Eukaryota; kingdom Metazoa; phylum Chordata; class Actinopteri; order Anguilliformes; family Synaphobranchidae; genus Synaphobranchus; species Synaphobranchus kaupii. The sequence continues at coordinate 21,127,130 of CM056376.1, read as the reverse complement.
AGCGTAAACAACAAAAATTGAGTCACTGTCCAAATACTTAAGGACTGTGCTGTATATCAGATTCCATTATATACATATTTCTTACTTGGCACCCCATCATTTTCAAAAGATACATGACTGCATGTTTGTAATTGTATGTCACAGTGTCAGAAAAGTCACCCCCCCCCCCCCCCCCGCCATATTTCGATATATCATTTGTTTGAAGTAAAATTTTAATCTAACTGTAGTCATATTAAAGATCAGAAACCATCTCTCTCCACAACAGTGAAGTGTATTTCTTCAACAAAGCATGTATGCTTAAAAGTGCAGTATCTTTCTTTGCACTTATAAATGATTTATATAAACTGTACGCCTTGGGGTACCTACCAAATGGATGGCCTTCTTGTATTCTACTCCTCCATCGGGTAGTTTTATAGAACACAGATCTCCCAAGTAATTCACAGAGTAAATAATGATCTGAACAAGTTTTCTCGCCTCCAAAATCACCTGTAATGGAATATGTGATTAAAATCCACCCCACATTTTGCAGCAATTGAAGCAAATTGCAATCCTGAACTCTGAGAGCCCTTGTTGCAGCTGTGCACTCTCCTGGTTTTTTGTTTCAGTGCACAGCACCAGAAGCAGGCAGAGTGTGCCACAGTTAATCAAATTTAATTGAATCTGAGTTTGAAATGAGGAGAGGCTGAATTTAGCTTAGCACAACAGTCATAAGCATTAATTAGACGAGATTCCAAACAAAGGGAATGTAGGAGTCGGTTTTCATCTGTAATTGCATGAGGACAATAACTTGTTTCTCACTCTGAGTTGCGATACAACTCGCACATCCCACTCTGTGCAGTCTCCACGTTGCCAGATCCTCAGCACTGCTTGTCATGTAGTGTTGCTGTACCTCAGTTTCATTTTCACTAAAAATGTCATTACTCTCTTTTCCCTTTATGCAAATCTGTGTGGCTTTGCCCAGGCTTTGACAGAGGTGCCACGCTCATGCAGGTCTAACATGCAGATCCCCTCTCAGCTGGATTATCAGATCTTCCGCAAATGTGAGGCGCCTTTTGTCCTGCGCACGTTCCGTGGCAGACTGATCCAAGGCAGGCTGGACTAAGAAGATAGCGGCTTGTGTGCCCTATCATCTCTTCCTGTGGACAGGAGGTCCACGCGATTCTGTGCCTGGCCCCGGAGTGCTGGCCGGGAGGGCGGATGAGTTCATCGCGTGGCCTGGCATTGCCCTGCGCCATCTGGCCTCACTCTTAGCTTCCCTCACTCAACAGGAAGTCCACACATCCACCATGTGGAATGTGAGGTATGTGGAATGGGACATTGAATCCTTGAAGAGGGACGGGGATAGAGCTCATGGCATAATGCCGTTCTAAGCATTCCACTTGTCTGTTTTGTTCTCTCTAAATGGCTATTTCTTCTCCTCTTTTCACTTTGGGAGGGGGAGGGGGGGGGCTGCCCTCTGTCCACTCATTTCCACATTGGCATTGCCTTCTGCCAGACTTGCATGTGTTCATCACTGTAGTACTGTCTGTAACAGAGACAGAATAGCAGGAATACATCCAGGCAGTGATTCATAGACAAATAGCTGTCTCCCTGTTGGAATTCCTATTTATAAATGTACCAGCAGCTCATCTCCCGCTGAATATAGGACATTACTGAAGGCTGTGTCTGTACCACCACCCCCCCCCCCCCCCCCCCCCCCCCCCCACCCCCAGATGTTATTACACTCAGATGATAAACAAAAAAATATATGTCAATGAGAGGTTTGCTGTTGGACTGCTTTGAAAGCCTTTTGCTCCTTTAGATAGATTGATGCTCTATGACTTTGAGGCTATTGAGCAGAGGACTGCTCAACACACTGGTAAGAATCATTCCTGTTGAAAAGCCCCTGAACTGGCCTATTTGCAGAATAATTAAATATTTATTGTTCACCAGTAAATGCAAGAGAGTACAGAATATACCAATTAACCTTTCATTAACAGGGGAAAACCAAGATACTGATGCTAATGTGTTCAAAGAAAACAAGCTATGGCTGTTTATAAAACAGTAGACTTAATTTCTATTATCAGGAATTTGCTGTTGTGGATTGAAATACTCATCCTTATGGGTGACTGTTTGGTGTCAGTGCAGAAATCCATGAAAAAATGTTTCTCTGTAAGATTATTAACTGATTATTAGGCTGAAATCATTACTGTGCAGGCTAAGTATTTTCAACCTCACCCACTTCAAAAGAGAAAACATTACAAACTAAATTTTTATATAGTGGTGTGTTTTTGCTGATAGCCAAAAAAAACTTGTTAGTCATGCATCTGAGATGATGTAGCTCAAATGATTCTATTTCGATTGCAGATATGATACCAAATAAAATCTCCCTGCTCATGTGGGAGATTTGGCTCAAAGTGTAATTGATTTGGGTGCGTGCACATGCTTGAAGTAAGCACGGTGAGATGCTCGGGATCAGAGGAGTGATGCAGTACCACACTGTGATTCGCTATAAGGTTCATAGTTGGACTTCAGTCGACAACAGCACTGTTCTTTGCCCCTCCCTATTTGCACTGAGAGAAATGTGAGCTTGGACTGCAAGCACAGAGCTGAAAATAGGACGTGCATTCAAATTAAATTTCCAAAGTGGATCGCACGTTTACTCTAGTACACCCAAACTGTTCACGCTTGTATTTTTCTGCGGAATGTTCACTTGCTCACAGTTAAATGGCAGTATTTGTGCCTTGTTGATGTTCTTTTTTATTCTTAATTTTTTTTAGAAAACAGAAGTAGAAAAATAGAATGTCAGGTCTATGCCTGGCATGGCGACACTGAAGATATTTGTGTAGGTGGATGAATGTGAGAAATACAAGCCAAACTATTCAAGGTGTGTGATGTACTGGCTTTGCAGGTAAAACATGTGCCTTGACATGGTACTTTATGGCAGACTAGACATTATAATGCCAGCCACTTCGCATGACAGGTGATGGAAGGGAAATTACTGCAATTAATTGGAATATGCTTTGTGCGACACACTCGCAAATCTGCTCACATTTGTTGTTAGTCTGTGGTTTTCAATGATGTGATTTAGTTCAGATCCAATTCCATGAGTAATCGAAGTGTGAATTCAGCTAAAGATATCAAAATGACAAAATAGCAGTGTGGTAGTGTTGCGTTGCATAGGTCATGAAGACTGACTGGTAACACTTTACATTAAGTTGCACCTATACATGTGTAGTTAAATTGTAACTAATTTGGTAACAAGAGGTTATTACTGAGTTAACTCCAATGTAGGTAACATGAAACAACTGTTAGCGGTATTCTTAATTACACGTGTGAATATTTTTAAATATTTTATTTACACTCACAGGCCACATCTTCATGATACACAACAAATAAACCTTACCTGTTAATTTCACAAGGTGTCTTCATGATATGGAATGATTGAATTTCAGCAGGAGAGATGTAACAGGGCTGGCCTTGTTTCACATGTGTAATTAAGAATACCACTAACTGCTGTTCCATGTTACCTCTGTTGGAGTTACTCAGTAATAACCTCTTGTTACCTAATTAGTTACAATTTAACTACACAGGTATAGGTGCAACTTAATGTAAAGTGTTACCGACTGACCTATTCATGTTGTGTTGAATTTGTATGTCTCTCTATTTTAAAAAGCTGACATTTCAAGTGCCTATTTCAGTTGAAAAAGTAGGGAAATTCAATTAAGGGCACCGTGCCCTTCTTAACTGAATGACACCCAGTGCTGCCGAAAACAGCAGGTGCTGTATCGCACATGATGTGAGAAATGTACTCACCTGAAGGTGAGTCTGTAGACCGGCCTCCTGAGTTGTGGAATGTCCTCTCGAAAAACTAAACATGTTGACCTTTTGTTACAGTAAGCAGGAGGTCTGTACAGGCAATTTACCATGAAAGAGACCATAAGTGCACCCGTCAGAGTTGAGTGGGAAACCGTGCTGACATTCCCAGGCCAGCAACTAAAGTGCTACATTTAAGTCAACCTTGAATGCTAAAAAAAATAAAATAAAAAACATACGTAAATATACAGTACTGTGCAAAAGTCTTAGGCATCCTAGATTTTTTTATATACATTTTTTCTTAGGTGTTTATTTTTTTGTCTTCTGCATCAGTGTATCCGTAGAAAAGAGCAAATATTAGACTTCCAAACATTAATTTTCCAATAAATAATTTGAACTATCTTCAGCGGAAAGAAGAACAAGGAGTTCTGCAGCAGATGGTATTCATCAGAGCCGTAATCTCAACATCATCCGGTCTTGTCTGGGATTACCTGGACAGACAGAAGCAAGCGAGACAGCCAAAGTCTGCAGAAGATGCTTGGAACAAACTACCAGCTGATTTTCTTATAAAACTGCACGACAGTGTACCTAAGAGAATTGATTCAGTATTAAAGGCAAACGGTGGTCACACCAAATATTGATTTGATATAGTTTTTTACTGTTTATTGCTCTTTATATTCAATTGTTTGATATTTAGAAAGTTTAAATTTCATTATTTTTGAAAGCTTCTTCGCTTTACAGAATTTTTTGACATGTGCCTAAGACTTTTGCACAGTAGGCTACTGTACGTCCAATAGAATAAAATGGAGGCGGGTGATCAGAAGATTGGCAGCGACTCAACTGTCCTGACTACCCATACAAATTTGATTCCAAATAAAATAAATTAGAACCAGTATGCTGCAGGCATATCTGGCCCCTGTGGCACAAAGGTATAAAACAAGCAACATGTATTACATATGAAATACAGACATGCAAATACATGTAAATATTATTTCAAATGCATGATTTAAAAGCGTAATTAGGACAAGTGATAGTAAATTGGTCGCTAATGTGGTGGTATCTGTGACCGCAAAAGAGTCGCAATATAGGTTATACTTTTGCGCTGCGACTGTTTCCAAAGTAAATCCGGCCCTATGAATGCACATGGCTTCTGCATCGTGGCACCAACAGCCTTCATCAGGTTCTTGTTCACAAAAAGAGTGACATTTAAAAAAAAATATTTTGCCTTTTTTATGACCAAGCCACTTTAGCTGTACTTAAGGCAAGCTTAGCCCGTCCCTGGCTGAAATGTTATAGATTTCTGACAATTTAAAAAAAAAAGTGGATGGGAGGGCACATTATGTGAAGACACATTACAGATAAATCATCAAAAATTATTTAACTTTACAGTCATCGTTTCACAAAAATGCAGCATCCTGGCCCCCTACGACACCCTGCAAAAAGAACGTGATCACTATCAATTTGAATTGAGATAGGGGTGAGAATATTTTTTTTATTTGTCCAAGCACAACATTAAACTAATTTTCATTTCCCACCTATTTCTCCCATTTTGGAATGGCCATTCAAATTCATAAACTCATTTATCAATGTTGTGTCTCAAAACAGGAAGTGGCCTCTGAAATGCAAGCTGCCAGCACTCTGGAGCTCCACCAGCTGAGCTCTGTGAAATCACTGAATCACAAGAGTACCTTTCATGCACAGTTGGCACAGGCAGAATGCAGGTTTTTTGAAAATATAATCAGTATATTTCACAGCAGTGTATCTATAAAAAAAAAACACACACACATTGCAATATGGGAAAGCGGCAATACGTTATTTTCATTTATATTCATTTGGTTGAATTTGAATAGCATGTTTTTTTTTCTTCTCCTTCTGTTGTGAGAGCCTTTGATCCAGATTGATGAGTGAAGTCTTCTCAAGCATACTCTTGAGCGTGTTACTCTGGGGGCCAGGATGATGACCACAGTGCCCCAGGAATGGACATGTTTTATTGAAAGGCCTCTTCACTGATACTCTCGGCTCTTTTATGCCATCGTGTCCATCGGTGATTTTACAGGCAGAGGATTAGTCAGACAACAAGCCGGGTGGAAGCTCTCCGTAATCACAGAACTCATTTCTGAAACATTTGCACAATAAAGCTCATGCAAATAGTGCTATTGTTATGCTTTTTGGGCTGTATAGTTTGAGCGTGTGTGTGTGTGCGCGTGTGATAGGTGTTGAAAAATATGTGTACTGTAATTAAACATGGATTATGCATAAAAATCACTATATAGTTTAATTTACTTTGTGTGTGTAGTCATGCATCGCACAGTATAGTATGTTTGTGTTCTATCCTGAGAGAGTGGATACGTGTGTGTGTGTGTGTGTGTGTGTGTGTGTTTATGTGTACATGCACTCATATACAGCAATGTGCTGTAAGCACTTTGTTCTGACAGCTGAAGTCCAGAGTGTCCTTCCTCTTGCTAGGAAATCCACAGAGACGAGGCGGAGAAAGGCGGGAGAGAGGAAAGAAAGTGCCAGGTTGCCGTTCACAGTAGATTAATGAGCCTGTGGTGCTATGTCTCTTATCGCTGGGCTGCACATGTTGGTGTACGTGAAGAAAAACAGGCTCTCTGTCCTGTGATTCTTCCAGACTGAATCAGCCTCTACTTTCTCCCCATCATTCCCCACTCTCTGTCACCTGTCTGCTTAGCACTCCTCCTTGTGCCCAGCTTGTATTGTGCGCCGTGCGGCAGGACCCTGCACAAACTTACAATAATGCCAAGACTGTAAATATTGGGACAATTCAATTGCATTTGTTGTGAGGGGAAAAAATCCCGGGTAAACTGATAAACGCAAATGTTTATTCACCAAAGAAACTTCTGCTGAATTCTATTGTAAAAAAAGCAAACCAAAAAACTGAAAAACCACACACATTTGTTTCTACTGTACTTGTGTGCATTTGTGCGAGAACGCATGTGTGCGGTTTTGCTATAAGAACACAGTATGCTTACAGTACATTGCTGGTTTTAGCACATCACAAAGATGGTACATTCTAGAAAGAAACAATGCTGTCTTTTTTTCCTTCCTGCATACATTAAGTCACCTATTCACTTTATATGTAAAATTATTGGAAATTCACCTTGCTCTTGGCAACAAATTCCATCCATATCCTGAGTGCTCTGCACTGCATTTTATGTCTAACATGTCATTCATGTTTTATTTAAACCATCTTATTGTCTTTATTCCTTTTCATTTATTTTTCTTTCTTTTTCCTAACTTGCTTTTGCGTGTGGTGTACATTCTCTCTCTGGAATGTAGAATGTAATATGTTCTCTGAACACACAATTTGCCTCAATGTGAGTTTAGATTTTTTTCTGGGGGTTAGGTTATGGAAGTAATGGAAGTTCATGATCCTTATGTGTTCTGTTACCCAACAACTGGACCCACATTCGGGGAACTCAATGGAATTCTGTCTAATTCCTTGCTCCATTGGAGAAAGAATTGATTCTGTATGGACAACAAGAGTTTTGAAGCACTAGTATAGATTTTGATACGCCATCTGAGTTGGACCGTGGTGTATTTTGTGTCTTACTTTGCTTTGTCTCTTACAAGCTAGATGGTTATCGATAAAGCGATCGCCTTTCGAGCTGAACATCTGGATCCAGACACCGCTCCTTTATTGAATTACTCTTATTTGATTTTGGAAGAGCGCAGTTGCTGTGCAGTTATTGGACTGCAGCTGTGCAAGCAGTGCATTGCTCTTGTGGTAGAGAGGGTACTTTTGTTAGAAATTTTTCATCCTGTTGAGATTTGTTTTTAGCATGGTAATTTCAGTGCCTCTGGAGAAATTGTGGCGCATGAGAGGTTGGGAAGAATCAATGAAGAAAGACTAGTTATTAAGCAGCCTAATGATGATGATATGTTTGCACTTCACAAGTGGCACATCCATTGTGCCACCTGCTAGCGGTAATGACACCCACCGTTGGGTTGGTGGCACACCAATGGTTCTTTGCCCTGATACAGTGCATACTAAACTTAGACATAGTCACATGTAAAGTAACCTTCCAAAACTCGAGGTAGGAAAAATGCCCACAAAATATTATATTTTTGGAGTTGTAAAGTTAGCTTGTTATCCATCCCCCAGACACTTCTACAGGGCTTTACAGATTTCACACCACAAATCAATGCACGAACGAGGCAGATGATTGGCTTCAGCCCTGGGTGTGAGGATGCTGAGCATTGGAACAGAGCCAATTTCCAGCAAAAAATCTGAATTGCCAAATTGGTACCAGAGGCCCACAAGGTTACAATCACACAAGCATCAGATCAATATTTCTGTGTCTGTGTGTGTATGTACGTGTATGTATGTATGTATGTATGTATATGTATTCTTTATATTTTTTGCAGCAAACCATTTTGTTGATCCTTTAACTATTAAGTGGTTTATTATCTATTTCACTATTATCTGGTGTGCCAGATTTAAAGAGGTGTGCTATTTTTCCCTCAATAATGATTAACACATTTTAGCAAGAGTTCCATTGACCTATGATACCTGAATATCATAAGATTGGCATTCACTGGAATTTTTGAACCATATTACTACAGTTCTACTATGTGCAAAATCAAGTTGTATGGTCTTGTAGGTACGTCTTTATGTGTTTTGAATGTGTTTTAGTAATGTTTTCTTCAAATTAGGATTGTGAAGGTTATGAGACATGTTTATATGAAACATAAAGTCCTGAACGATATGTGACTGAGAACCTGTTTGAACCTATTAACCTATTAGAACCTATTAACATATTCATCATGGCCTGAAGTGGGGAAAAAATAAGTCTAGGATGAGCAGGGAATAAAATCCATTCAACCAGCTGATATACTTGGTGAGGGCATAGAACTTACCAGAAGTAGCGGAAGGCCAGAATGAGATAGTGGAATGCTAGAAAAAGTGCTGGTACTAATACACTGCCTGGCCAAAAAAAGTCATGCATAGTGCCCACTGTACAAGCCTCTGGAAGCAGTGTTATGATCTGGGATTGTTTCAATTGGTCAGGTCTAGGCTCAGCAATGTTATGCAGCAATAAAATGAAGTCAGCTGAGTACCTGAATGTACTGAATGACCAGGTAATCCCATCAATGGGCATATTCCAGGACGACAATGCCAAGATTCATCGGGCTCAAATTGTGAAAGAGTGGTTCAGGGAGCATGAGGAATCATTTTCACACATGAATTGGCCACCAGAGTCATGACTCCATTGAAAGTCTTTGGGATGTGCTGGAGAAGACTTTACGGAGTGGTTCGACTCTCCCGTCGTCAATACAAGATCTCGGCCAAAAATGAATACAACTCTGGACGGAAATAAATGTTGTGACGTTGCATAAGGTTGTCGAAACAATGCCATGACGAATGCCCGCCATAATCAAAGCGAAGGCGGTCCAACAAAATATTAGAACTAATTAGTGAAATCAGCTGGCTGAGTCTATAGGTGGAAAAAACACAGGGTAGTAGTTTTACTTTATGTCCCCTGGATTTCCACCTATGCAAAAGATATACCGGTATGTTGCACAAGATTGAAGTAAAGCTATAGATGGCATAAGTACATAGAAAAAATGTCTTGCACTTTATAATTTAATATAAAAAAGAGTTAAGTGCTTAAGGGGAAATGGTGCACTGGGAGAGACGTTCTAGAAGAGGAGGGCACTGGCTGAATAGTAAGATGAGGCATACATGGTGAGCTTTGAAAACTGTTGCATATTTCATGCATGTTCACGTGGTTATTTTTTTAGGCCTTGCTGCCTTTTCGTTGGCTTTAGCAGAAAGCACTGTGCTCCTGCCAACCTGATCTCATGTGAATTCGGCAATATGTACCGATTGTTGGTGTCTCAAAAAACGGTACCTGTTTCCGAATTTTGCACAAGCGCCCCCATGAGCCTGTACTGGGAACTACTGACTAATGCTCAGTTGTAGAGTGTAAGGAGATTTCCTGAAAGATACATAGTGAGAGAGAAGCTTGTGATAGAAAAATATAGTTGTGCAAATATAGATTCTTTAAATCTTAACAGTTCGGGCATGAGCCCGAGTTACGTGAACTCCTGTGAGGTTATGTTTAGGGTTTGTGGGTGGGGTACGGGAATCACAAACTCACGCAGGGCATGTCTTGCCAAGAAAAGCAGTGGGACGTGTGACGTCATATACTACTACCCTCACACGTGATGTTTTCGGACTATCACAGCCCCTAGCTTGTGCAAAATTCGGAAACAGGTAACGTTTTTTGAGACACTAACAATCGGTACATATTGCATATTGCCGATTCCATGAGATCAGGCTCGCTCCTGCATAGTATGGGTCAAAGCCACAATGGGGTGCTGTAGCCAGAAAGGACTGAACTGGAATGGTGTGGGTTTGGCAGCTGAAGAGGGACACTGCGATGAGCAGAGAGGTGGGGTCCCCTCTTTGACCGACGGCGCCTCGCCGTCAAAGCCAGACCTGCGCGAGGGATCACCCGCCGACTGCGGAACAGATTGCCGCACAGCTGTTCAATACAGGCGGTTTAATATGGAACCAGGCTGAAGTGAATCACATCAGCCTAGCCACAGAGGAGTGCCAGAGGCTCCATTATTGCAGGGGAGGGACAAAAAGGTCATTGGATGATGAAGCTTTGAGTAGAGGAGCGCCGAGCATGCTGGATGTAAAACGGGCGCTGCCAGTGCGTGGTCATGTCAAGGCTATTGTGTATCGGCTAACGAGCGAGCGAATACTGTTTCTTAGAGCAGCTGCTTTGTACACAGGGAGACGGCCACTTTCGCTGAATTACACCTTTCACTGGGGAGTTCCATGTGTTTACAAAGTGTGCCAAGCACTGATAATATTTCCACAAATATTTTTTAAATGATACATCTTTTTTTTTCCCCTCTTGTCACGTCTGTCACATTCCTGTGAAATTTAAAAGGTGTTTACCTGAAAATTGCATTAGCTTTTGTACATGTAAAATTGATGTTTGCATGGAATAACACACAAGGCAACCAGATTTTTCAGTGGTGACCTTCGCATCCACAGGTGGCCTTTTTTGTGTTTTTGTCATGTGATATTCCTCCATGCCCTGACAGTGGGAATCTGGTCCTTCACACACTGTGATGGAGACACTTCCCTCACGTGTCTCTGGGGCCAACATCAAGTGTGACGGCTGGAGCGAGGTTGACGGGTCTGTTAATAATCCTCTAAAATGTCCTATAACTCCAGGATTTTACAGCGACATCCAGGATTACCAGCAGCCATCCCAGGAGCCTCTGCTGGAAAGAGCGGACGCATTCAAAAGAGATGCTTGACAGATACCACCTGCTGTTTTAAGTCCTCCAAAAGAACTGGGACAAACACGATTCCAAAAAGCACAAGCTCAAACAGCCTTGCATTTGTCAACTATCTTTGTCCATCTTCACCTCTCGTTTCTTTTTCCTGTTTGGCAATGTCAATTCCACAAATCTATTTCATTCTTGGTCTGGATTGCTCATAAATAGCTAAATGATCAATGCACTTCTCAGCTTAAATGCCTTTTTTCCCTCCACTGTCTTTAAGTAACAAAAGCAACCAAATACAAGTCACTGTCGGGTAAGTGAGGACTAGGTAAAATGTGTATAATCTGAATCCAGCGGTTCTAACAGTCAATGCCCTTGTTAAAACGTTCAGCACTCTGAATACTGAACACAAGCGATATTGCGTGCTAGAACCCCTCACTTAACCTACATTCAAAATAAGCTTTACGTGATTTAGTTTAATAATAATTATTAAAAATGACAATCATCAATTAAATCGCCAAATTCGTTAATAGGTAAGTCGAACAGTAACCTGGTGGATCAACCAACAAGCCAAAACAAAGTCTAAATCAGGTCTTGAGATTAAATAATTTTATTAAATGAAAAACATTCAATTGGAATAATGAGTTGAAATCATACATTCACTAAGGAATGTAGGCTGACTACTTATAATTTACAAAATGGAATACATTAAACCAGACATTAATTAGGAAATACCAGTAAAGAGAGAGATAAGACAAAAATTGCCAAATTATTTACCCTCCAGCTGAACAGGAACAAAAGGAAATGCACGAGGAACCAAAAAGAATGACTTCTCCAAACAAACTCCACAATTGACTAACTTCTTTTTCTGCAGTACACTCATAAAATACCTCCACAGGAAGACCATCCCTGTCCTGATTGGGTTAAGGTGTGGGGGAGGGGGGGGGAGAGGGGTAATTTATGACAAAGACTGGCTTATCTTTGATGGGGGGTTGAGAATGAGAGAGAGAGACAGAGATAGAGAGAAGGGGGGAAATATTAGATATCCTACATCACACATGATATTCGCTCCAATCAAAATTTAGTTTTCTTCACATGGTGCAGCTGTGCAGTTAACATTTGTCTTCTGTAGTTTCCATGGACCTGGGGCCTCATTTATAAAAAGTACTTTAGATCAAATTTGATCTTACCCGTGGCATACGTATGTAGAAAACTACGACAAAGTAGTGATTTAAAAAATTTCAAGAAGACTCCATTTGACCGTGGAAACGGTCGTAGCTACACGTCAGGTCTTCACTTGATGTACGCACATTACCTGCTGGTTATGCCGTCATATTGCAGGCTTGAGAGCCACACGTGAATGCTTATTGGTGTTTAAAATGATCAGCATACAAAATGAGCCTGTTGTTGTCAGCCTACAAAATGAGCCTGTTGTTATCAGCCTACAAAATTAGTTTAATTAAAAATTTTAAAGAAAACTAATAGGCTTATTATAGAATTTTAAGTCTTCCTAACAATATATACCATTATTGTATGACATGTAGAAACTTTCTCATCAATGACAGGCTAATGTATCCTATAAATACTCTACTGTAAGCAAGCAATTAACACTCAACCATGACTGTGCTAGCTTTATTGAGAGGCTCAAGAGCCGCTATCGGTTCCCCAGAGCAATTCAATGTATGTGACCAGTTAGCCCTAGGGCACAGAGCTCATTCACATGCGTTCAATTTGAAGTTAATTTGAGATTTATAGACGGAAGGTACATACAACAGATGTATGCTATTTTAAACAAGCGCAGCCAATTTTATAAATAATGCGTCAATTTAAAGAAATGTGCTTATGTGAAAGATAAAGATGATGTTCAAGTACTTTATTTTATAAATCTATTGAAGCCTTGACACACCATTTATTTTTCCAATTCTGGATATTTCCTATAGAGGTTCAGCAATGACTCTCTTGTGGTGTGGTGGCTTCATGGCTGAGCAGATTGCCCTAATGCTGCTCATTGACTGTTTGCCAAAGAGCAAAGAGTTGTTGGGCCTGGATAATTGAGCTGTACATCTCAGCAGATTAATGTCAAGACTGATGGTGTGCACCAGTTCCCAAGGCAGAGTCTTGCATGGAATCAGGTTCAAGAGCAAGGAGACAATGACCGTGGCAGGACCTGGCCAGAGGCATACTAACCTCCTTATGGTTCTTCCATCTAAAGCTGTTAAATATATAGGCCACACCTCCTCCACATGTCCAGTAGAGTTAGCCACTCTCTACACCCTGATTGGACATCAGCAGAGAGGGGATGGAAGGACTCATTTCACAGTGAGGTCCCACGCCCATCTTCATTACTGTGACACAGATATAATTTGAGGGCGGAGGACTTGATATTACTGTGCAGAGGGAATGGTATATGATGACTCACATTCTGTTTGAGTAGAACATATGTCTTACAATTTGAATGAGGTTTATTTGGCCAGGGAAAACCTGATAAAAGCAATTAGTTTTTATTTGCAAATTTGTTAAGAAGGCATCACTGGGAGTACCAAAAGTAGTGAGGGAATGTAATTCTGCACCGTCAGGGACTAGATAACAAAAAGGAAGGAGTGTCTTCGTGTTGTATAGATTTATTTGCTGTTTTTACTTGTTAAGCATCACTTCATTACAGTCCATAGAAAACAGGGGAATAATAATGTGCTTATAAATGGTTTGGAATTGAAAGTACATAATGACTTTTTTGTTGTAATTTTCTTTATAAGTTTATCTTCACAGAGGATGATTGTGGTTGACAAACAATTCTAGAAGGGCCATATTCTAACTGCATCCACTAATGGAACAGTGGAGGATTTCAGTTGGTTACAATTCAACTAGCATTCCAGAAGATATTGCTTAGATGTTGAAACTTGGGGTTGGTTCTGGGCAGAGTGGCATCGATTCAAAAATCAAATAGTCCCCTTAAATTCAAATCTGGTAATTGATCTTAAATTGGGATTGCAGTTATACAGTTACAGTATGTATCAGAAGAGGAATTGAACAAGAGCAATGACCTCAAGATGTAGCCAGATGGCAGAGCGTCTTCAAGCAGCAGCACACATCTTGATGGAGGTGTTCACCATTGCTAGACCTCTCCCAAAGGGCAAATCCAGCTCTGTGTAATCATCATTTTTGCTATTTTCCCCTCCCAATGCATTTCTGCACTGAGTGCATGCTGCAGCACTCATCTAAAGCGAGGAGATGAAAAGATCCTTTGATGCTTCTTTCTGCTGCTTTCCTTGGTTATCTCCATTGCTCAGAATTCTGGGGAGTTTTGAGGGAGTGTGAGAGAGAAATAAAGAGAGTTTGTGTGCGTGTGTGTGTGTGTGTGTGTGTGTGTGTGTGTGTGTGTGTGTGTGTGTGTTTGATTGAGAGAGAGAGAGAGAGAGAGAGAGAGAGAGAGAGAGAGACTCTCACTGTGAAAGGTGTGAAATAGCTAGCTTCAGCCTGCGGTTGAAGTCCCAAATTGCTTGTTGTTCCTTTGTCTGAGGTGTTCTTAACAGCAGCTATGTCACCCATTACACAGGGCAGGATGGGGGTGGGATGTAGGAGGCAGAATGAAGAAAGAACTGACTAACTTTCAGCTTTTAAAACTTTTATTTACACCTTTTATGTCAAGCTTTGAAATGTGTTTATTTTCAAACGTGTTTCTCTATTTTTTAATTCTCTTATTTAGACAAACCCCATCCCTACCCTTTTATAAAGACAGTGCTCAAAAATACAGCTGCTAAATAAAAAAAAAAGGTAGTAGCTGTATTTATATCCAAACTGGACCATATTTCTTTCTTAACTGTCAAACTCATTCACTCAGCGCCCATGTGCATGATGGTCTGCACAGGGCCGCTGTTGGGGGTCAACCAGGTACTTTTCCCAGGCCCTGAAGGGGGCGGGGCGTGCATGTGTTAAATATTATTGAATGATACACACAGAGAACATTTTTTCCAGGGCCTGGGAATTTCACCTGGCATCCCTGGGTCTGCCTACAGAACAACAGTCACATGTTACAAATGTGTGGTCTCAGTGTCAATGCTGCTAGTTACAGATGACTACAAAGGCAAAATACTATTTTTTTTTTTTTCTGTTTGTGTTTTCAAATAAATAAAGATGGAAATACTCCCTGGTGTTTGTTTGCAGTGATTCCTATTGATTAATTCTTTCACCTCTCTGTTCATTCAGCTGCAGAGTTGCACTTTTTTTCCCACTGGTTAAGCCTCCTGGCATTTCTATTGCGTTTAAAGTGTAACCCAAGAACTGATGATGATCAGAGAACTGTGCCGGGCCCGGGGCTGGTGTGTCCGTTTCCCCCTTGCTGTGCCCATCGCTTGCCACTGCCCTCCCACAGTGTTGCACAAAGTACAGCACAAAGAACTGTGTGCTGTATTTTGATTGAATACGCCACAATATTGTGATCCAACATCAGCAGTGGGTACCAGATAATCTTCGACAGAAGCCCATGTAGATGCCAAACAGCATTTTATTTTTTCTTTTAAAGAATTTTAAAAATAATATTGATATTGTAGAAAATTAAAGTAAGTTTAAAAAAAAAACAAAAAAAAAAAACTGTAAAAACTTCACTTGAGACTTAAGAGACCAAACAAAAGCCACTGATCTTTATGTGAGACCTGTTTTGTCTGTTCCATTCTGCAAGTGGTCATTCAGAGCATGGACCAGCCTCTGCCACAATGAATTTCTGAGAGAAACACTGAATTAAATATTAAGCTTGACGAGTTAGATTGCTTTCTTTCCTTGTGTGTATTTTGTGCTAAACTTGGGATAAAAAAGTTGGTCTGCTCAATGAAAATGTACATCTTGAACTGAAATAACCCTAATGAAATGGAACCCTTTTGGAAACCATGCCTAACCTTTGTTCTGCATATAACCGTGCTGTAATTGATGTATTTTGTAAACTAATCGCTAAGCGATAGGCATCAAAGAAAGACCATTAAACTGTCAGCGCTTATCAAAAGAAAATGCATCTCGCTGATCAATCCCTCCCTCCACTCTCTGTGACAATATGTGGTCCTTATCAAAGGGAAAATAATATATGGGGGGGGGGGGGAAATGCCTCTTTATGGAATCTGTTGGCTGAATGTGCATGCATGGCAGCCGCTGTGCATTTAGATGTAAATTGTGGGGTGAAAATGTAG
Source organism: Synaphobranchus kaupii (assembly GCA_029718625.1). Lineage (NCBI taxonomy): Eukaryota > Metazoa > Chordata > Actinopteri > Anguilliformes > Synaphobranchidae > Synaphobranchus > Synaphobranchus kaupii. Next base: position 21,110,889 of record CM056376.1, on the reverse strand, counting down.
CAGAGATGTCACTTATTAAATTAATAGTGCTTTTAAAGAAAAAGCTTCAGGACTTCATCCTGAAAGGGATTTGGATTCATTTCTTGAAGCCACAGAAATTCTGTTTAAAAGCAACTTAGGACAATAGGTGTATGCTCTGCCCTCTCGCAAGTGTCTTTAAAGAAAAAGAAGGGTGACAGAGAGGGCCCATGATTCAAGCTCTTCTTCAACCCACATGTTCTGTAGCAGTGTGCAGGCCATGTAATCTGGTGGCTTAGTCAAATTTAATAGCAGCCTTGGGACTGGCCTTGGTCACTTGATCTACCCTTTGCCCTTATGCTTGCAAGGTTATGCTTTACGGTTATAAATAACTTTTTTTAGATTTGGGGGTGAGAGGTGATCCTTGCGTTCAGTGCACTGGCTGTTACAGTATACAGGGAAGTGGTCAGGGTCAGTGTGTGAAGTATTACCACCGCAAGACGAAGGCTGGGCAGAGGTATTGATCAGGAGTTGGGGAACTACTGACAGTATACTGGCTCTTATCTATCAAAATTGGCTCAGTTTCATCGACGCTGAGCAGTCACGTGCGGTTCCCTTTACATCTTAGGAATACTAGGCGTGCATTACAAAAGTCCTGAAAAAATCATTATGCCGTCCTGCATTACTGCAAAAAGATGGAATGGCCACATTGGATCTCTTCTACAGTATCTGGTGGATCAAAACCACGTGTCATGTGAGGCCTGGGTCTGACCCCACAGTAAAATGTTCAGTATTGAATCAACTCTGATGGAATACAATTTACTCTGGGTCAATTGTATCACACTTGGACTCCTATAAACTAGAAAAAGTGGGGGAAAAAAAAAAACGAATTAACACAGAACATTTTACTGCGCAGTTATCAAAAGAGTAGGTCTCAATTCAAAAAGCGAGGCGGTATGTCCGCATGTTCAGCATTTGTTATCCTGTTATGTCTTTGAGTTAACTGTGTATATTTACTGGATCTTAGGTGGTATGTTAAATATTCTGGGGCTAAAAGGTGGGCCCTCTTTCAGGCACTTTGAAGTAAGTTCAATCGTTTTGCACTGGCATTCTGTGGGCTATTTAATGCTCATACAGTATTAGGCATACATGAAATGTGCAGTCAAAATACAGGCGGTGTTGTAATTAAAAAAATGATAAGCTGACCTACCCAGCTGTGGGTATCCATTATCGTATTAATACAAGAGTCAGGTGTGTAATAAAAGTAACTATTAAGACAGACCACAACATGTGAATCTTTTTATATGTATTGACATACTGCAAGTCTATTAGCAGTGTTTACGGAAACATATTCTATATTTCAAATATAATTTTTATTGAATTAATAAATACTTTATTCATCCACTCTGAGTTTTTTTATTCCCTTAGTAGACTAGACTAATAGACTAATAACCCTGCACAATAGATCATTGCACTACATACAATATACTGTTTTTGCAGGAACAAACTCAGTTTATTGTTTATCAAATGTCTTCTATGCTCAGAAAAATGTGAAAATTCTATAGCTTAATTGTGATACAGTTTGATCAGAGAAAAAACGACCTTTAATGGAAAATATTTTTTATAAGATATGTCACGATTATTGCCATCCCTAGTACTTTGGGCGCCTCCCTTTGCCAAGGTAACAACATAGTTTTCTCCTGTAATGTTTGATGTGGTTGGAGTACACATAGCAAGGGATTTGAGACTAGTCCTCCATACAGAATCTCTCTAGATCTTTCAGTTGGTCCTCACTTGTGGACTGTACTCTTCAGCCCACCCCAGAGGTTTTCAATGGGGTTCAGGTCAGGGGACTCGGATGGCCATTGCAAAACTTTGATTCTGTGGTCAGTGAAGCATTTCTGTGTAGATTTCGAGGTATGCTTTTGGTCATTGTCCTGGTGGAAGACCCAACCATGACCCATTTTTAGACTTTAGATTTTGGTCTAAAATCTGCTGGTATCTGATGGAGTCCATGATGCCATGTCTCCTAACATGGTTCCCAGGGCCTTTGGATGAAAAACAGCCCCCCCAACATCATAGATCCACCACCATACTTCACAGTGGGGATAAGGCTCTTTTCTGGGCAATTATGCATCAACCCACCTTTGGTATGTATTGCCAAAAAGTAACATTTTTGTCTCGCCTGACCATAGCACCTGGTTTCAATACTAGTAACATATAGCAAACTGCAGGCTCTTACGTTTGTAGTATGATGACAGCAGAGGCTTTCTTCTGGCGAGCTTATAAATGACTTGTTTGCATAGGGGTGTCCTCTTATTGCACTTTTGGAGACTTAGTGACCCCAGGATGCAACCAACTTCTGCAATTCTCACTGTGATTCTTGGGAACAAATTTTGCCCCTCAAACCATCCTCCTCACTGTACATGGGGGCGAACTACACTTGCATCCTCTTCCAAGCAGGTTCATCACAGCTCCAGTTGCTTTAAACCAGTGGTTATATATAATAATTCCCATCACTACATACTTACCTTTATAAAATCTGCACCAAGAGACATGCACCATGTTTGTATAGCAATTATCCAGGTAACAACAGGCATTAACTTGAATGTAATGTACTGTATCCTGCCCAAGCAAGCTGAAGCACACTACCTGCTTTTGTTTCCAGAAACTGCATAAAAAAACATTGGATATGGTGTTTTCATATTTTTCATGAAAATGTCATAAACTGCATCTTTTTCAGTATTGTTTTCAGTGATTGGTTGTAATAAGGACTAGGCATGCCAAAAACTTGGCTGTGTAGCTTGGCCGTAGCTTGGAGAGTTCTTGGCTGTGTTTCTGACTACTTTAACTTAATATACTATATTCTCATTCTCAGACAGGCAGATTGATTCATTAATTGCTTTTAAGAGAAGCTTCTGTAATTAAGTTATTTTTGAGCAGACAGAGAGTTAAAGAGAGCTGGGTCTCTTGTGGTGTGATGTCTGTGTTTAATCAGAAAATTCCACCACAGCTCGACCACAGCTAGAATATTCCCCTGTGGCAAACTACCTCTCCACTTTCTGGAGGATAGATTCTCTGTAAATGAGCATCCCCTGCTTGAATGTTGAATGAATGTTGTCTTGGGGGGCATTATTGTATACTGGATGTGAATGATTAATCTCCAAGATATGTAACAGAAGCATGCGTTGGGATATACTTTTCAAGTATTTATTTTTATACTTATATAAGTATAAACTTCTTTATTTTAGTGTTAAATTGTGCAGATACACAAATCTGTAGAATATGTTTAAGTAAACAAACCATATTTCTTCACTTGAATTGAAGGCATATTCTTGCTGTGTTTTCTCTGCTAATTATAATAATTAATATTATATTATATGCTAAATATAATAATTTCTCTTATCTCCTATATATGCTTTTAAATATATATAAGTACTCAGTTATTGGGCCCTATCTTACACCCGGCGCTAAGTGGCTGTAACCCAAAAGCAAGTGTCTTTGCTAGTTTCAGATCGGTGCAGGTGTCATTTTAGCAGCCAGCGCTCATGTTGTTTAATTAGCAAGTGAACTTGCACCCATAGCAAGTGAACTGGGCGGGTTGGTCTTATAATGAGGTGTGGCCAGGATTGCTATCTTGAGGCAGCAAAAAACGTTTGCGCTAAAGCCAACACAAACCAAAAAGTCATGTCGCAGTTGATTCAATGTTATTTTAACGGCACAATATAAGTAAGTGTACTACAATGCACGTACACCATCCTGTCTATTAGACACAGGGGTGCACACAAGCATGCATAAAAATCAAGATTACATTGTGAAATAGGGATTCATATTTTTCCCAAAAATATACATTTTTTCTCCTGAAATAGACGCACCATTGTCCTTGGAATCACAGGAAAGTGGGCTTGTTTTAAAGAATTAAGCTACAAGTAAAAACGTGTTGGTCATTAGGCAGGACATTATAAAACATTGGAAAATATGCGTAAACCCATGGGTTCCCAACCTGACAGCTTTAGTGTATTTAGTGTCATCATTAAGGCAAAATAATGCTATTTATGTTATTAATCAATATTAGATGAACTTTGGATGAAGCTTGAACTTTTTTTACAGTCTTATTAAATCAGCCATTATATTAGCAATCCGCCAAGGTGCAAACGCAGGTGGATTTTAATGGGAATAGGATATGACAGTCTGATTGGTTTATTGCATGTTACGCCCATGACACACCTATAATTAATGAAGAGACAGCCCATTTGCACCTTGCTCCGTACTTACCGCTAAGATAACATACCGTCTAACTAGCAAAAGTGGACATGCCCTAAATGCTCCATTATAATTTGCCAGATGCAATTATATCAAGAACCAGAAAGAAGTTAAAAATACATTTTTTATTCAACCCAATCCCATCAACTCCAAAACTGAAATTTGTTTCCAAAAAGTGTATTTTTCCCCATCCACTGCCACCTACGTCCTTCATATATGCACTGACATACATACACTGACTGTAATATGCTTTGGTATATCTCTTCTTCCAATGGTGGATTTCCTCAGTAAGTAGTCTAGCTACAATGCTAGATTGGCGGAGAAGATTTAGGAATTTGACTTTTGCAACCTGAATCTTCAACAAATTAAAAATAGCAGAGATTTATTGGATTCCTTTTCAGTGCTCCGGGATGCTAGTACTAGCGCTCTTTCTCCTAGCACAGCTCAAGTAGCGTCTTTGCAGCAAGTTTTTCTGGGTAAGAGGAAGGCATGGCGGCAATAAAACAGGCACACTTTACCCACTCAACCCTCTCCTCTCAATGTCTCAAACCTGCTCGCCCAACTCAACAACACAGTAATCGAGGAATCGGAAACAAAAGACAGCCCTGGCAATTAGTGATTCTATTGTTAGAGATGTGAGAGTTTAAAACTATAGTCATCTGCATTTGCTGCATTTGCTGGTGCCAGACTTACTGACATTGAGTCAAATCTGAAAGTCCTGGCTGGCTAAAGCAAATATTCTTCAGCTGTTCTTCACATCGGCACAAACTATGTTCGACTGAGGCAATCAGAGGTCACAGAGAGTAATTTTCAGTTTGTGTGCAGGATGGTAAAGAAGATGTTCCAGTCAGTAACAAGCCTGGTCTGTACCCTCATGGAGAATTTCATAGTAGATAATTGTTACAACATTGCGGTTATTGGGGAGTCTATGCGCTTTGCATGAATTAACATGGGCCAAACACTTGCAAAACTTTCTGGTGTAGGCTTGTTTAAAAAACAAAAGACATGATGTTCACCATCCCAGAAGGGCATTCCTCTTTGATCTAGCAATATCACTCGTAGTCTGAATTCTTGAAAATGACTCCTTAGAGGTAAGGCCAGGCTGCATATATTTGTCCTACACAAATATCTGCTATCTTGTCTCAACCATTGACTAGGCTTCAGCGTATTGTGATTGTATCAGTTCCCCGATTTCAAAATCATTTAAAACCTAAATGCCATGGCATTTGCCACAACAATCTGGTCAATATCAAAACAAGACATATTGCTATCACTTCCTGTAGTAATACAACTCTGAAATTTGGATTACTCAATATAAGATCCCTAAACTCTAAGCCAGCACTTGTGAACAAACTAATCAGAGATTGTTATCTTCACACATTCTTTATTATTGAAACATGGCTTAAAGCAGGAGAGAACTGCATTAAACATTATAGCCAAAATTCTCATCACATCTTTAGATGGTTTTGGCATTACATATAAGTTTTCTGTTCTCTCTACCCCAAAACTAAGGGATAAATTTGAATTGTCTGAAGTACTAATTTCAAGCATTAGTAACGACTTCTTGAATTAATTTTGTGGAAAAATAATAGGAAATAGAGAAAAGATGCTAGCATCTGTCCGAGGCAGTCGATTCTTCATTACCACCTTATTACTATTTAGCCTACAATTAACTTTTGATACTGGGCCAGCCAGTGGCCTCCCGAGATTCTTTACATTGGGGAGTGTTTTTGCTTCCCAGTGGGGGAGTTTTTCTTTTAATTGTTACTTGTTAGTTGTATTGGGGATTCAGACTCAGTCTTTCCCAGTTTTACCAGTTCCTGTTTTTCTATAGAGCATCTTTGTGACAAACTCCCTAAAAAGCATATTACAAATAAAAGTGAATTTAATTTAACTTATTCCAGGTTCCTTGAACTGAATCTCATCACAACAGATACGTCAGATGTGAATGGTTAGCCTCAAAGATGTAACAGAAATATGTGGAGATAAACCTTAGAGAACCCTAGGGATTATGTATTGTCGATGTCAGTGTGTTAAACTGTGAGGATAAACAAATTTTCTGAAAATGTTGAAATAATAGAAAGCAAATATATCTTTGCATCATGTTCTGGAAACATCTGCATGAATGAACTGATTACAATATATCGATGTGTCTTCATTAGACAAGAAGAAACCTATTTATGGTTAATGGTACATACTTTAAACTGCTGCAATTAAAACTGTGTGAGAAAAGTATCCCTGGACTGGTTTTCCACAGTCGGTTTTTCTGAAGAGCACATTTGATGGTGTCGAACAGTGTCTTTTTTTACACTGTTAGATCTCCACAGCAATTCACTTTTGAAATGTGCCATACGGTCATTGATGTCCTAATAACAGAGAAGCCTGAGATTACAGTGACTTTGTAACAACTTCAGGGAGTTCAGTAGAGGTGAAATGATACCTGAAAGATACAGATATATCGATAGCCACATGGGGATTAGGATATGGGTTTTAGAGTTGGCTGCCCTATAGACTGTGCCAGTCTTGCCCAAATTGACACAAACTACCTATATACTATGTATGTATTTACAGAGATAAATCAAGGTGCAAGGTGCTGTCTAAGGTGCCTTACTATGGAAGTCCATTGAGGCCATGGAATACAGTATATACAGTGCCCACCAGAATTATTGGCAACCCCGGAAAAACAGATTTAAAGAAAATGTCTTGTCGTTTATCAACAGAGGAGGAGCGTGGAGGCGCCCGGAGGATGTTTCAGCCAGGACACACAGGTGTAGCCTTGCGGATGTCTTTTTACGGAATGTGTGACATATAAATGACCCACCTCTCCACATCGGCCACAGTTTGGAACATGGTGGGACCACCCCTACACAAATCTAATCTTACCGTTAGATGCATGGAAAGAAAATAAGCGATTGGAAATAATCCCTAGTCTCCAAAAGTATAATTAGATGCCACCTCTATGCTCATAAGCTGCAGTATTTAGAAGGCTTGTCAGAAGAAACCGTCTGCTGTCATCATAGCACAAATGTAAGCGCAAGTTTGCTAAATGTTACCAGAATGTATATTGGAACTGGGTATTATGGTCAGTCAAGATGAAAACTCAGCTTTTTGGGTTTGGTGTAATAAGTGACAGATTTATGCAGAAAAGAGCCTTATCCCCACTGTGAAATATGGTGGTGGATCTGTGATGTTGTGGGGTTGGTTGCCTCCAAATGCCCTGGGAACCTTGTTAGGATACAGGGCATCTTGTAATCCATAAAATACCATTTTAGAGATTTTAGACCAAAATCTGGCTGCATCAGACGTCTATTAGACGTCTAACATAGACGTTTATTAGATGTCTAAAATAGATGTCTATTAGACGTCTAACATAGATGTCTATTAGATGTCTATTAGACGTCTAAAAAAGATGTCTATTAGACATCTAACATCAACATCTATTAAACATCTTTTATTTGAACTTGACACCCGGGTGATGAGATAGTGACGAGTTAATGACAACAATCTCGGAAATCTGACATTCAACTCCGAGATAACCGAGGTGATGAAAAATGCATCAAGGGTCAAAGGTAAACAGCTGAGCATCTCTAAACATGAAGAGATCTGGAGCTAGAGAGACCCGTTGCGTGGTGTATGTAGTCTTTCACCTTCTGCGTATGTTTTCATCTTCAATCGTTTTTTCATACGTTAAATAAAACATTTGGAACTGCAAATGCTGATCAGAGGTCAGCCAAACAACCCAGTGAGCATTTGCTAGTCTAGCATAGACGTCTAATAGATGTCTAACATAGACATTTATTAGACATCTAAAATAGACGTCAATTAGACGTCTAACATGGACATCGATTAGACGTCTAAAATAGATGTCTATTATACGTCTGGCATAGACGTCTATTAGACGTCTAGCATAGATGTCTATTAGACATCTAGCATAGACGTCTATTAGACGTCTAAAATATACGTCTATTAGACGTCTAACATAGACGTCTATTAGACGTCTAACATAGACGTCTATTAGACGTCTAACATAGACGTCTATTAGACGTCTAGCATGCTAGATGTCTAAACAACCCAGTGAGCCTTTGCTAGTCTAAAAGATGTTAAATAGACATCTAAAAATAAATGGTCACTGGAAAAATTGGTTGAAATTGGGTCTTAATGTGCATTCCGTTGACTAAATGCAGGAAATAAATCAATTTTATGGATTTGTGCTATTGGTATTGCACATGGCCTCATAAAATTACACAAAGGAAATGCTTTCAAGATCATGACATAATTCATTCTGGAAACCATGTGAATTAACTGCTACAGTAATTGTGAATACTTCTAGATAGGTTTGTACATTACATGCAGAGGTGTAAAATCCGGGTTCAGAAAGTCCTCCCCAGTGTTTGGTTGCAATCACCGGATTTGCTAATTAGCACAATAATTCAGCGAGGAGGTAGACATAATTAGTGAAATCTGCTGGCTGAGTTCATGGGTGGAAGAAACACATTGCAGGACTTTTACTTTCTGACCCCTTTCTGATTTTACACCTCTACGTACACTTCATAATTACAGTCCTTTGATCATAAATGTAGCTGCCTTGGTCCAATCTAAAGCCATCGCCTGCTGCAAACGAATTTTAATGTTTTTATGACCAGCAGTTGTTGGAACCATCAACAAGAGGAAAAGTTGATGCAAGCAAAAATGGAGTGGAAAAGTATCTTTGAAGGTCCATTTCATTTAGTATGTCCTTTTACAATCTCACAGTGGTTTTAATGTGCACCTTGATGGATTAAAGAGCTCGAGCCAGGGCTATAGATTTTAAAGTGCTGGGGCGATGCCCCCTTGGCCTCAGCCATTACACAGACTGCAATGCACAGAGTAGTACTGCCATGTTAGACATAATGAGTACAAAGGAATCCAATGCTGATGGTTGTCTTTCCTGAAAGCTTATTAAGAAAACAGTTTCAGTACCATTGTAAATTTAAGAGTAAGTTCTCTGCCCCCCATTTGTAGCCTGTCTGCCAGTGCTGATACCTACAAAAGTTCAATAAGGAACAACACAGTAGATTTTAGACTTTCAGTGGGAAATTCCATTCCAGTTCTTTACTTGAAGTTAAGGAAAAAGTGGTACTGATTTTAAGATTTCTACCTGTTCCAAGGTCATCAGTGATCTACTCTCTGACACATTCTTTGCTTGTAATAATTTTAATAATAATACTAATTTTAAACTAAGGACATGCATAAGTGCTCTATAAAATTAGTTGTATCATGAAGTTCACATATAGATGACAAACGTAAGTACTATTGAAAGTACTATTGACTCAATGAAACAACACAGTGTATTAATGTAATGCTTTCCTATTTATACAGGGGATGTTAACAGGTGTGTTAATGTAATGTTTTCATATTTATTCTGGAAATCAATCTGTATTTGTTGTATGATAATATTTGTGGGGTTGCCGAAAGATAGCTGGTAGTAGTGCTTGAAACATCAAAATCTGCTTTATATTCTCCTACAGAACCCTCAGCTTTTCATGTGTTTGGCATCTCCAGTTGTTTGCTCAGTCAGATGTAAATCAGACAGAATAAAAAGCACTATCAAATTTGCATAATCTCCTTTCTTTAGCTATCAGTTTTTGATTTCAGATCATTCCTATGTGTCTTCTATGGAGGAAACCTGCTTGGGAATTCTTCACTTGTACTGTGTAAGTAATGTCCCCTTTGAATATTGTTGCCATCTATTGCAAAAGAAAGGACAAGGGCAGCAGTCAATTTCCAATCGCTGCCAGATCCGGCAATTTATATTCCAGAAGACTCCAATTAAGACAGCTACAAGCGAGATTTAGAACAGAGTTGACATCCAAAGCAGATGTCTTTAACAAGCCAATGAGTCTCAGAGGATCGAAGTAAGACAGCAATTACACCGTCCTTTGAATTCCTGGATTGTTAACACAAGATCCATGCACAAGGACTGATGGTGTGGATGATTCTTCCTTCACAGCTGTATCAGGGTTTTGCAATCTATACACACTGGGCAATATCCAGAATTTAAACACCTTACGGAACTTGTATAGTCTTCCATGGCTTTCAGCTTATTGAATGTTTTTTTTTTCAGCTTGCAAGGGCACATTGCAACACAGGCAACAACACTTTTTTGAAACATCTATAAGGCCTCTTCTTTCCTCAAATTGGACCATGTAGGGCAGGGCTGCCGAACTTGCCTTGGAGACTTATCGTCCTGTAGGTTTTCACTCCAACCCTAATGAAGCACACTTCGTTCAATGGCTAGAGATCTTGTTGAGCTGCTAATTAGTAGAATTGGGTGTCCCAGTTTAGGGTTGAAAGTAAAACCTACAGGACGGTAGATCTCCAGGAGCAAGGTTGGGCAGTCCTGATGTAGGGCCACTGGAAGCACAGTAAATAATTAGTACCACAATATAGATCAGTCAGCAGAACCAACAATGGGAGAGTACAAAAAACAACTGATTTTAATCGATGCCAAGCCCTTCACTTTGTTTTATTTCTCAATTTGTAAACATTGTTTTTTAAAATATACATATTTGTAAGCATAATCTGTCTCTGGAAAATTGCATGAAATTGCATCTGCTTTTGCATTGCCATTTTGCTGTCTTTGATTTTGAAGACAACAAAAGTACAACAAAGAAATAGAGCTAGGAGGAATTAGATATGATTATAATTGCTGGATATTATGGCAGGCAAGATGTATGTATGTATAGTCTAAAAAGAGATTTTTAACAAAATATGTAAAAATCTTTATGCTTATCCAACCAGTGTGAAATCATCATGGGAATCTACTGTTTATGAAGGAGAATAATATTGAAAAATGTAATAGGACAATCCATGAGTAATTGCAGGGCCATGTTATATAAATTGTACATTGATCTTTACCTTCAGCTAATCATTATTATCTGACTAATTGTTTTCCACTTGTCGCACAACATTGCACACTTCACCCAGCATAGTGGAACTTTAGTTGGGAAGTGTCCAATTAATATACAGTTATAAAATTTGTCAACTTGCCGAAATACATTTGCAATGATTTGCCTCGTCGCTGGCTGTGATATAACAAAAATCATATCACAATCAAGTGTTTTCCACATTTTTTAGGTGTTGTAATGTATGCTTGAATGCACATTAGAAGATAATTGCAATCTCTAAAGAATCCCTGACTCCTAACCTATTCGCTTACTCAGCTAATTTAATCAGCTCATTTAGAACAAAAGAACTGGCTGGAATTATGTATAATCCAGAGAATCTTCTGTGACAGCACCCCCGCCACCCTATTTATTTATTTATTTTTTGACAATTGGTGCTCCCCAGAATATTCAAATAATTGTATTTTGGCCTCCGTGTCACTGTACTCCATAAAATCTTGCATTTTCATAACAAGGCACAATTATCTATGAAGAAATAGAAAGAAAGGGAGGCAGGCCATAATTGTTATTGGTGTGAATCCTCCCAAATCTAATATTTCCGAGTGAAAACATACACTGGAGACTGTTGTATTTGCTGCTTTTTCCACCTCTGCGATGAGACCTAGCTCTCACACTGCACTTGTCTCTGAAGGCTCAGCTTCTTCATTCGCTGGTGCTACACTAGTAAATCATGAGGGGCTCAGATGAGCAGGCTGTCATCTATCTTCTTACCACAGTGTTGGCATGGGAGAGATGGTAAATGGGAGGCAACGGGATTCTGCTGGGATTTCTCTCACAAGAAATCTCCATTGATCCATACAAGCACTTGCAACTACGAGGGTCTCCTACACCCTTTTCAGCGGTAGCAACATTTTGATCCACCCACACACAGACAGATGTAATTGTTCTTGCACGTAACCTAAGACCCGCATTGAAAATGTTCAGATTAATCTAACTGGTAATAATGGGCTCTATTGATGAACTGTCAGGGACTTAAGCGTCACATAATTGTTAATCATTCATATCGCATTTCAGCGCTGGGCACAAGTCAAACTCATTATTCTTGCAGGTTGAAGGAATAACTTTTCTTTCATCATGGTCCTCAGCCAGGAAAAGGTGATTGCAGTTGGATCAATAAAAACAAAACTTTTGTCCAAAACTACAGATTTGTTATACTATTTCTTTATACAGTCTTGTCCGCTATTTTCTAGTGTTCTTCCACAACTTTTTATGGAACTGGCTAATTAATGTTCATTCTTGGCAGTGATGTCTTATTTTCATCATTCTGTTTCACTTATGACAATCCAGCAACAAACATAATACTTAGAAACATTTTAAATGAGATTAACAAACTGAAAAGGAACACATTTTGAGGAAAAACACAATGAGAGTGAAAAGCTAATACCAGAAAAGGCAGCAAAAAGACTGAGCGTCTGAGTCACTGGATAAACTAATAACATCAGGTCACCGTGGTAATGAAAACATAATTGGAGCAGAATGAACAACCCTCGTACCAGGGCCCTTCTGGACTGTGTGCAGAAGGCATAGCGCTATGAATTGCTAGCGTACGGTATAGTCATTTCCAAAACTGAGTTATTGGAATTAATTAATGAGACCTTAATTGGCGTAAACTGAAAGTTATTTTGATTTGCGGAATTTCACATTCCATGGCATACCATGATGACAGCCGTGTGAGTGCATATTTGGAATGCATTCACGAGCAGCCATTTCATTACCTATGCATATGCACTGATGGCAGCCCCTGAATAAGTAAATAAGACATAATGGAGTACTGCGTGCCATTTGCGAGTTTAACCTTTAGACAAGTTTCTAATTGTGCAGCACCACACCTGATTTTTAACGATCATTGCTCGATCAGGTGATCTGCCTGTGGCTTTAATATCTGTATGCCTACTGGCGCAGGAATTGAGTTTAAAAAGCCAGAAACGAGAAACACTTATCCAGTATCCACTCTTCAAGACTACATATTCATTTTGTGTTATCCCCATGACACATTCTGAACATCGTTAGGGACCAGGAACTGTGTGAACCTTAAGCAGATTACTGTTCCTCACTACGCAATGCTAAGTGAGAGATGGCAACGCGGGGTTGTGATGGGTTTAGAGTGAGCTGTGCTACTAAACCTCAAACCTTTTGCATCAAATATTAACGTCGTGTCCTTTGCCTTTTTAAAAAATAATTCAATTTCCCATTAAATTTGCATCTTTTAAAAATCAGCAGCGATGGCAGTTGATAATCTTCAGGAGTGGCTAATGTGATTGTGCTGTGAAGCGTGCCCGTGTGCTTGCCAAGCTTGGCCATGCGCCTGTCTCTGCTGGGAGGCAAGTATGATGTTTCCCTAGGCCCTGTGCCACTGCTTCCCTAGCTGTCCGCTAGCTAGTTTTCAGTGGTGCTTACTTTGTTTTTGGTGACACAGGTGTCTGATGCATCCCAGTTATTTATACAATAGGGTGCTTATGAGTCTAAATCAGAGACAGTATCACACTCGCTCATGTGCACAGTAAATTTTTCACTTTCTTCAGATGTGTGTGCAGTTATCTCTGCCATACTTGTACTATCCCCCCCCGCCCCTACATCCCACTTAATCCCAGTGAGATGTCTATGAATCAGAAGCAAACTAAACACCCCCCCCCACACACACACACACACACACACACACAGAATGTTGCGAGATTTCATCCATAATTCTACAATACATGCCTCTCAATTTTTTATGGTGCTCATGTTTTCCCAATACGTAGAATGTAGGGACTGGATTTGCAGCATTTGGATTTGAGAGTGACACATGCAAGTATTATACGTTTGTATAGTCTGTCACTGTAATTAATTTTTTCTCAGATTTTTCTTTTTTTCATAAAAAATAATGTCCAGCACTGGTAGTAGTGGTAATTCTGAAGTTATGCAATCATAAAAAAATGTATTATAAATTATTATTTTTTAAAATCATCACCCTTATTGTGAGTGATTGATATCCTGATAAGCTAAATTGGCTAAATGTACACAATTTTCATGTGAATAGCCTCCTGGGAACAAAACCAGCAAGGCAGTAATGGTGGACATACGTATACGCATTAGCCAATATTCAAATGACTGTGATGTTGTTTTAGCTTCCGAGCCAGTCTCCTTTCAAATGGAATTCGATGGCTAATTTTGTGACCAAATTACATTTTCTGTACAAACCTGGCAGTGTTTTGTGGTTTGGCAGATGTACGCAATCAAATCATGTGAAGTTTATTTTCCGGCCGTACAGCCTCTAATGCACTACTGGTATGTCATTCTCCAATTTTATCATCGTCCGGATGCCTCCTCCAGCAATACATTGTTAAGATGAAAAGGGCTCTGGAGCTTAGCATCTTCAGAAAGAAGGTTAAACCCAAATATAGAATCCACACGCCATGGTTCTATGATTGCTCTCTGGCCATTTCACAGTGCTCTCCTTTGAACAATAGACTGACAGCCATATGGAAAGTTCCACAATACGCCCCTGTTGAATGATTGACAGGCTTGTTGAAAGAACTCTGCCATTAGGACGCCATAAGAAGCAAAAAGGAAATGGCACTGGCCGACGGAACATTAACCTTTAGTTCCTTGTTGAACTCCTACTCTTTCTGCATATAGGACAGCTCTACTTCTACAGAAGATACATTTCAGTGAAAACCCTTGGTACCATGTACAATTTATAAATGAACCTTGTAAGAAATGCTGAGTTGGTGTATGTCATACATCCAAATAAACCTATTCCCTTGGCTTTAGCCGCTTTTTCAATATAAATAGATTTGATTTATCTTTTCAGTGTGAGAGATCACGCCCTAGGTTCCCATTAAATCTAATAAGTTTACATCCAGCAAATAACTTTAAGTCTGGACAGGGGCATTGTAAGGGGGGGTGGGGTGGGGGGAGGGGAGTTAAGATGATTCCAAAATTTCAAGTTAATACAAACAGTGTGTCATCATGTCTCTCCCTAAAGCAAAATCAGGATTCTAAAAACGGACAGAGAAAATAAAGAGGAGAGAAAAGAGACAGTGACAGTACATCACCCAATATTTCACAAAGAAAGTTTTCTGTCTGAAAAAAATTATTCTGTCTGTGACTGGTCAAATTAACATATTAGGTAATTCAATTCAATTGCAAAATTATTTTAGTTTTATTTACCATAAACAAGCTGGCTAACTTTAAACCCCAAGACATCTTGCAAATCTGTACATGCACAGACCATGTTTAAGCTGCAAACAGAATGTTGACATTCTTTTCATTTTTTGACTATCGGCATATGTAACCTATTTTACTCCGATTTTTCCATATTTTTTGAGGATTTTTCAGCAGAGGATTACTTTTTAGAATAAGGTGGACTGCCGCTGTATAGTTTCCTCCCTATGTTCAGAATACACGTGGGCATGTAAAGGTGAGTGTTTCTCGTCCTTGACATTATTGCAGGCGGTCCGTTGGAAGTTAATTATGAAAAAAAGGATAATGGTTAAATCAGTGGCCCCCGAACCTGTTCCTGGAGATCTAATGTACTCTAAGTTTTTATTTCAACCCTAATTTGGCACACCCGATTCTACTAATTAGCAGCTCACCGAGACCTCTAGCTGTTGAATGAGGTGTGCTTTGTTAGGGTTGGAGTGAAAACGTACAGGCCGGTAGACCACTGTGTTAAATACTTTGTTCAACAAAAATTCAAACACTGTAATTTTCTTTCCACATAAAATGATCATTATACATAATTAAAAAAATGGCCTAAAGTCTGTATTGAGTGCTGGACAGTTTGAAGCAGTGAGTGACATTGGGCCCTATCTTGGCGATCTTGGCCCTTAGGCTAAGTCCATTTAGGGCGTGTCCAAGTCCACTTTTGCTATTTTAACGGCGTGTTTTTTGGGCGCTAAGCATGGCGCAAGGTGCAACTGGGCTGACCCTAGTCTCTTCATTAATTATAGGTGTGTCTTGGGCGTGACATGCAATAAACCAATCAAAATGTCATATCCCATTCCCTTTAAAAGCCTGCTTTTCCACCTTGGTGGATTGCTTATGATGGCGAAACAGACATGCTCGTGCGTGTTTAGTGCGATCAAGGAATAGGCTATATGGATCAGTAGCAGTAGTAGTATTATGAGTTCCCGGTAATTCCTGACAGTGCTGTTTACAAAATATATGCTGTTAAATTTCGTTAAAAGCACCTGCAACAGCTGAGAATAAGCGACCAATTGCTTCCTTCTCACCTTAGAAAACGCCAAATTAGCCTGCTTGTTTAACGAATTTCGTTTGATTATGCAATTAACTCATGTTCAAGCTTCATCCGAAGTTCATTAGGCTACCTGCATTCTAATTTAGATTAATAACATAACTAACGTTATTTTGCCTTAATGATGACACTAAATACAACAAATCTGTCAGGTTGGCAACCCATAGGTTCAGCATATTTTCCCTTGTTTTATAATGTCCTGCTTATGGAAATGTGACCAACCTGTTTTACTGGTAGCGTAATACTTTAAAACGATTCACTTTCCCAGGAAGACAGTGAAAAGTGCGATGTACAGCAGGGGAAACAGACCTGCTCTTGTAAAGCGAACATGCAGATAATGGAATAAAAATTAATTGTAAATTAATTGTGTAACAATTCGTTTCTAATTAGACACTTAGTTCTCTTTAAAATCTTTTGTTCAGTTATGGAATAACAGGTGAAATCAGCGGGGTTTTAATAAGCTGAGGGTATGGAAACCTTGTCACTGTAATTTAAAAAATATGAAGGACGAAGAATAGCTAAGGTTAGGCTACAATTCAGTTAACATGATGACATTTATCTCCGTTTTTTAACCATAGTCTATCGAAAAAACATTATGCACAGCGAGTCCGCTGTAGCCTAGGCTATTTGAAAAACAATAAAAGCAATATTCACTGGACAAGGTTTTGAACCTTTTTCAGTCACAAACCATTCTATTTAGCTTACTTACAGGCTGTATTCCTAGATAAACAGAGCTGTATTGTAATGACATCTGAAGCGCATTTTCGGAACGCAAATTTCCGTCTATTGCAGTACGCGAGTTTTCCATTGAATGACAATTCACGCATTAGGTGCAAAGACAATTCGCGCATTAGGCTTGATAGCTATAGGTGTTATCAGCTCCTTTTTAATGGATAGCCATTGTCCCGTACCATCGCACATCGCCTGGATGTTGATGGAGTGGGCTGAGAGCAATGTAATGTGGCATTGTTTCCCTTCGCTGAGGGAAAGGTATGTGGACCTATGGAACCTTTTATTATTATGCATTTTTGATATAGCCTACACAATAATAATATTTCACATTGTGATCTAGATATTTTAGTCATGCTTGTGCACGCCCCTGTGTGTAACAGACAGGAGGGTATGCGCGTTGTGCACACGCCTATGTAGACGCACTTATATGCGCCATTAAAATAACATGTAAACAACTGCGACATGACTTTAGACCAGGTTTGTGGTGGTTCTAGCGCAAGCGCTTTCTGCTGGCTCAAGATAGCAATACGCCAAAAAGAATCCTGGCCACTCCTCATCTTAAGACCAACACGCCCAGTTCACTAATGATGGCGCAAGACTAGTTAATGGCGCAATGCTAGTTAAACGGCGTAAGCGTTAGGCGTTATTATGGACCTAGCGCCGGGTGTAAGATAGCAAAGACACTTGCGTTTGGGTTAGCGCCGCTTTGCCCCGGGTGTAAGATAGGGCCCATTATGTTAAAGTCACAGCCAACTTTTAACTGATAGCCATTGTAATGCTGTCAAAAAAGGGAGTCAATGTTAAGGTGACTGCCAGGATTAAATGATAGTCAATGTCACTATAATGTCAGTGTTAAAATGACAGTCAATAAAATGTAGTTTTTAAAATCAATGGGTCGATTAAAATCAATGGAGGTGTGGTTACAGTAATTGTGGGGTGGTGTTTTACAATTTTAGATCATTTCATGGTGCCCAAAATACCTGGCAGTACCCCTGAGTGTGGAATAAATGCACAAGTCCCAACATTGTTTCTTTCAAATTTGGACTGAACTATCTCTCAAGACATAAAGAGAGTTCTTATCAAGATTACCTTGAGATAATGGAAGGAGTGAGATAATGGAAGGAGTGAGATAATGGAAGTGGTTATTAAGGAAAATAAAGGGCCATTGAAAATGGATGGTGTTCAAGGGTACTCCAAAATCAAATTGATATTTTTTTATTTATTATTGGGGTTATCCATTAATTGTATGGCAGCTACTTACCATACCATTAATATTGTCATAAAATTATTTTGCATTTCATAAAGCTACAAAGTGAAATAATACCAAGCTGTTCCGATGTCAATGGGTATGGTTCTTGGAATTCAAAAATGTGGAACATTTTGATAATCAATTGAATCTAACCTCTATTATCGCACATAGGAGTAGTGGAAGCTTTTGCTGTAGTAGAGGAACATTATTCAAATCACAGTAAGAAAAACACATGTTAAAAACCCTATACAGTCACTTCTTTTACATTCAATGTGTTCATTAAGCCACAAGAAAAAACATGTAAATGTAGCTGTTACATACATAACAATATATAAAAGGGAAAACGATACAATTTTCTTTTCATGTCACACAAATTATTTCTGAACAGAGTAACAGGAGGACTTAATATGTTCCTTCTTTAATGAATATTAAATACATATCAAATAAGTACATTTTACATGGTAGGGGCAGGGTCTGGGGGAGTGTCTCTGCTCTGGCTTAGCTACGCACATTGAAATGTGCACGAAAAAGTCTTTCTGGTTTGGTGCAGGTCATGCTCGCTACGTTAGGCCTATCTTTGCAGCAATGCTTTCGGGTGCAGCAAAATGCAAAACAAATTTAAATGAAGAGGAAGAAAACAAATTACAGAGTGGTTCCTGTCAGGCTCCTGAAAACAATTGTCTGCCTAGTGCAATCTATCCATTTAATCTGGCCCTGTACATGGGTAGCCCACTAAATGGACAGATACAATCTAGCTAACAAAACATGGAGAACTGTATGGCACCAAAATAAACTGGATCAGAAGTTGAAATGGAGTAATTCAGGTGTACAGATACACAGTGAGCTTAGTATTTTTATAAAATGTGAAAAGTTGGCAGAAATGCTATATTTACTATATTATAGGGAGGGTAAATTAAAATAATTTATGTTTATTGCACATATGTGACTAGTGCTGGTAAAACGGTCCACAACTAGGACGGGGTCATTTTTCTATTTTTATAGTTTATGAAAGTACAAATCCTGAGCTTTCAAATGATGTCTCATACAATGCAATATTCAAATATTTGAAGAAGATATGCTTCTTTGAATGTTGGTACACCTTAAAACACATTCCTGAGAAAACAGCTCTCAAAGATTTGCAATGATTCACACCTCAGGTTGGCAAACTTAATGGGCATGAACAGTAGCTGGTTAACCCCACCCCCAACCACCCCCCATGGATCTCTATGGGAATTGGGGGGTGGGACTAGATTTAGCTGTAAATTACACTGGAACAGTATGAAACACATGATTGGCTAAATGGCTCTAAGTCATCAAGGGTCTGACGTATCAAACAAGCTGTAAACCATCACTGCTGTCAGAAATACAGTAGATATGGATGGATAACTTGGGAGGGTTTTGTCTCCTGATTTATTTTTCCATAGAGTTCCATAGGAAAATTTGTCAGGAGAAACAAATTTATGATTTGATTACTTACTGCAGTTATCGCAAGTCTCCACATTTACACACAACTGCTTACAGGTATCACACAAGCACATCAAACAAAAGTACTCCACAAAGACACAAGTAGCTTTCACAAATGAAAGACTACAACACAGAAAATTAGCCATAAACAAAGTTAACCAAAGGTAAAATCAGGGCTACAGCAAGAGACCACCAATATACGTATATGCTCTTGGAAAATCCAGCAGGGGTCTGCAATTTCCAATCATGACTCAGGTGAACAGAGGGAAACTTGTTAGCATACAAAATAATTAAAGGGCCGCACTCACAAGGCAGCATAGGGACATAACAGAGTTATTCCGTTATTTCGGATTCTCACATTTATGTAACATAAAAACAGACAGGTTTAATAAGTAAGGGATATTGACAGTCTGTTGTATTGAAATAGTCCCAACAGGGTGATGCAACCCCGACAGGAACCAAAGGGCTCTTGATAACAATAAAGGAGCTTATTTTGAACCAACTAACAAGCTTGTGGTATATTATCCTCTTTGAACCAGAGCTTTTTGAAACAAAAATTAATTAGCTTCCACAAAATCATGTTTAAATTGATTTTATTATGCATATTTGTACATTTCTAGCTTCTGCCACAAAAAAGTTCCAACAAACAACAATGGCTTTTAGTATCCAATCAAGCAAAAACACGGTAGCTCACAACAAATTTTATTCATTTTAATTAATCTATTTACAAATAAATGAATTGGACAATTCTGTTTATTGTGAAGTGTATCATGTTAAAGGGGACATTTTTGGGATGATGATGGCCAGGTTTGGTGTGTCAGTTGTTCCATATCATGATTTTTTTTTTTTATATTACATTTTCCTTTCCTTATTGCTACAAACTTTATTAATAATAATAATAATGTTAATTTTCAATGCATTAATACAGCCTGCCCCAGTGCAAGTAGTCTATGGAAGCTGCAATCAAAAGACTCTTGATATCTTATTTTCTGGTACTCTTACAAGCGATACCATAACGTCTCTGCATTTGAATGGATCTCCATGGGAATTGGGGGGTGGAACTAGATGTAGCTGTAAATTATGCTGGAACAGTATGGAATACATGGTTGGTAAAATGGCTGTAAGTCATCAAGGGTCTGGGGTATCAAACGAGCCTCAAACCATCACTCTGCTGCCAGATATGCAGTAGATATGGATGGATCACTTTAAGGGTTGTTTCTCCTGACTAATTTTCCTATTGAAATAAGCCAGGAGATTATGGTTGTTGGGCTCTTGGGAGCATGCAGTCATTAAGTGATTTGTGATGCACAGAAAACCAGGATCTTGTTCACTGCATGTATGGGAGAAGTCGTCTTGCGTTCCAGACAGATTATTTTAATTGGTTGGGAAAGTTAATTTCTATTGTGGTTTTGCCAACATCCCACCGGGCTTATGCCACGTGGGATAGAATAGACGTCAACGTAAGATAATTCCACAGCATACCTAGCTTTCGGCTAAATTCCACATTCCATCATGTTCCATGTGCGTTTGCAGCTCTCTTTATTTTTCAACACAATGGCTGTACTTTTACTGACTCTTCATGCCATGATGTACAGCAATGGGCCCTGGACAAGGCTGGACCTAGCCTAGCTATCTATATCCACTTTATCATCTGACGGCTTTGAGAACTTAATGCTCTTAGTCCCTCATTCCAAGGGCTGTCAATGCTCCATATATACAACACTGACCTTTATCGCTAATGCTCTATCATCTGTTTTCATTCTGTTATTTTTTTGTAAGGTTCTCATTTAATCTCCTTTTCTCCTGTAGACATTCTGTGAATAAGAGATTTTATTAAAAATGAGTAATGATAAGTATTCAGTAATGTCAGTTCAGTAATTCAGTAATTCTACTACACGGAATACTTATGCAGTCCAAACGGCTCAAATTATTTTATGGGAAGTGGGAAAGGGGGAGTCAGTGCATGTGTGTGTCTGTGTGTGTGTGTGTGTGCTTACACATGTGTGCATATGCAGGTATGCATATGTTCACCCTTTTGACAGTTTGGAGTAAATTAACCTCAGGCTCTATTTGGTGATTAAAATGGAACATCATTTTGTTCATTTTCATGCATATTCTCCTCAAAAATGAAACTTAATTAAGGAAACTGGCTATAAAGCTCCACTGCAAATATCCAACAACTAAACAGATTTCACTCTCAGACAATTAGGCGGATACATATTCCCAGGCTTAATTAAACAATGTTTTAGTCTGCACATTTTGGAGATGCAAATGTTTTTATAATTTATTTTTTCTCCAAACCATTTCCTTCTGGTACATTGACTTGAGCCTGCTATTTTGCTCTTTGGCCATGGAATTATGCAAAATAAAACTATGCCATTCAAATATAGTTTCATTATAATTATGAGAAATTATCTCTTTACCCTTCTGCTATAATAGCATAATTATGCAAAGAATCGCACCGAATATGCACACATTTATTCAATAATTTTTTTAAATTATAACTTACAACAGTAAAAAGGAAACCCAGCAAAAAGGTGAAGATTCAGTACTTTCCTTTTTGGAACAGCAGACAAATCCATAGTAAACTTGCCTCATAGAATCACCACAAATTTGATTATACTAATGCAATATGATTATGCAAATGCAATAATGCAATGCTGTTCCAACTTTTACTCAGTGCAGTTATCAGCTAACTCTGTAATCCTGCTTCGTAGGGTATAATGCAGAATGGTGAGTTTTCATTAATTTATTTTTACCAAACATGCACAATATAAACATTTGAATATTATTTTCCATGATTTTCTTTTTTGTATACATTTCACCCAAAAATATATGTTGTGATGGAAATTACATGGTATGGCGGAAATTGGTGAACATTGGTGAATTATTTTATTCATATAATATTGGAACAATATTATTGGTAAAAAATCAAATTTAACAAGAAAACAAAGACAAACAGATTTCAAATTGAAAGTACTGAACGCAGAAGTCCACGTATTGATGTTTCGTCTTTCATTGAGCACACAAACAGTGACATTTCGAGCATACCAGTCCTCGTTATACTTCTGATGTCTGATGTGGAGCACTGGACTCTAAACATCATTATTGGGATGCTGAATACAAGCATACAATCTGGAGCATTCAGTGGTGGAGACATCTTGGATTTCAGCAGTTGTATAGAATGGCTTTTGGAATGTTGTTATTTTCTTTACCAATTGAAACTCAAGACATTTTATAAAGGATTTAATGTCTGCAAAACCTGCTCTTGTCTTAGGGCCTGTATTTGTTTTTTGAATTTGACGTTTATATTAATTAAACATTTAACTCAAAATTAACCAGGGTCGAATGTCGAAGACTGGCCTGGGGGCAAAGCCAATGTAGTAAAACTCATCTGCAAAATGTCACTAAACATAGGATATAACATTTGACAGAGGTATTATTTCATGGATATGGGTTAATATTTCAAATACTTTTCAAATAATATATAATATAGTTACACACAAACTGCTGTGGAATTTAAATCATTTTCAACATTAGCTCTTTATGTGTAGTTTTCAGCATGGAAATATTCAAATTGTGAAAATGAAATATATATACGTAAGCAATTCAGTTTTTGAAAAAAACTGTATTTTCTTATTATGCACCCTGGACAAAAAAATGTTGCAATTGGAGGCATTAGTACCCTTGGGCCATTGTTAATCACTTACTATGCACAGTACATGATTGAAGAGTGTAATTGTTTTTGATTGTAGGAAGCTGTGTTCTGTAGGCTGCATTAATGGACTTGTGTTCGCTGTGTTATTGTACTGTGTGTGTGTGTGTGTGTGTGTGTGTGGCATGAAACCTTTTTGTACTGTATTTTATGGCTGCTATCTTAGTAAGATCTCCTTTAAAAAAAAGATTTTAATATTTTTATTTAATATTTTTAGTTTAAACAAAGTCTCCATATGAAGGCTTTATATATGCTATATAAAGCCTTCATAAACGTGACATTATGGCTTCATAAATCATACATAAGCAAATATCATGCTTCATAAAGGGTGACATAACACATTCTTATGCAAAATGTTATGCCAGATGTATCACAGTTAGCCTAGCCTCCTACATAAGCATGTTTTATGTCACCCAGTATAATGTTTAGCCATTAGCCAGGTGACTATTGTTGGTTATGTCATGTTTGGCATAACATGTTGCATAAAAAAGTGTTATGTCACCCTTTATGAAGCATGACATTTGCTTATGTATGATTTATGAAGCCATTATGTCTCGTTTATGAAGGCTTTATATACAGTATGCCATATAAAGCCTTGATATGGAGACTTTGTTTAAAGTGTGTCCTTTTTTTCTATGTGGTCCTCTTGGTTAAACACACACACACGCACGCACGCACGCACGCACGCACGCACGCACGCACGCACGCACGCACGCACGCACACACACACACACACACACACACACATTTGTGATTAGGTCTAAGTCTTTCAAAACAGTAATCTTGTGGTCAGTTAACCATTTCTTGGTTGGTTTCTAACAGCATAGTGAGGGGTGAAATTTTTTTCTCTTGGTGAGGGGTGTAAACCTTTTCTCAATCTTCCAAGTTTGTGACAAAAAAAGTAGAAAAAACACTGATTGTTTTAGGTCCCTGCAGTGGCAATGTTAACAAACTGACAGTAGAGAAAAACAGCATGTACTGTCTGATACAAAGACATTGAATTAATCTGGAAAAATCAAATTAAAAATCAGTTTTTTATGACTGCTTTGGAAATGATTTAAAATTAGAATTCATGAAAAGATAAGAGCGAAGGCCTAACATACCAACAATTCTCTCCTCTGCATTTAGATTTAGAAGAAATGGCAGCCAAATTAAGCACACGTCTTGGTAATGGTCATTATTTTTTTATTTAATGTGCAAACATGCCCTGCATATGAAAAGGCATCTCTAATTTCTTTAAATTGGTCCAGTATCTGTTTGTGTTTTATGTTTTGCTGTATTTGAATATTCTGTACAGATGTCAATTGACCATGAAATATCCTGCCCAAAGTACTGCCCTCCTTAGCAACTGTTGCTATGTACCACAAAAGAAGATTGAGTCAGCTGGCAGCGTCTGCTTGAGTGAATTAGCACAATAAATTATGTTTTTTGGAAGCATAATCAAATATCTACGAAAAGTCGTTAGGCTTGATACAACCATAAATCATTTAAAAATATGAAAAACATAAAACTGGAAATATTGAAAAATGAGTATGCACCTTTTTAGCAGGGTAAAATTAGTTTTATGGTGTGGCAAGCTTACTCCTTACATCCACAGGTTTACGGAAGGTATTGTTCAGTCGCCCATTGATAAAGTTCTGGAAAAGATTATCTGCCATTAGCTAACAAATAGTGGTTGGAATACCAATACTACAGCAAGGTTTGCAAAAAAAAACAAGCCAGAGAAGGGCTCACTAACGTTATGCTTCCAAAGCTAGTTTTACCTACCTAACTTCCACTGCCTGTAGGCCTATTCCCCCTACGTAGCCTAATCATGTGAAAAATCTACCTACTCTAGCAGCTCTATTTATACTTATTTTCTTATCTATCTTATCTTTTTCTTATTTTATGTACATATATTTTGGATTGTTGGATCTGTATTGTTAACTGTGTTTTTAACAAATAAACTTTTGATTTAGTCACTAGGCTAATTACAACTAATAGCTTAGATATGTTAACTGATGTTATTAGCAGGCAGAATATAGCTTACCTTCAAGCAAATGTATTTGTGTCTGTACTCTCCGGTATTGAGAGTAAGCTGCAAATGTGGTATCCCACAAGTTTTATCCACAACAGTCATTTTTTTAAAGTTTGTCTTTGGCTAACAATTCCGCCCCCCAGATGCTCAGGATAGCGTGTCTCTGCTTTGCAATTTCGACAATACCTTTTAACCATCCTCAGAAGAAGTTTTATAACTTGTAGCTAAAGCTTTTTTTTGCTATTAGCTACAATATATTGCAGACAATGTCGGAGGTAGAAGTCAGAGGTAGTTGTACATAGCAACTGTTTATAAGCAGGGGTTGTTGGACTGCAGTGTCAATAATAATAATACGAATAATAATACCCGCAGTGAGAGATGTTCAGAAGGAAAAATATTAACGTGGATTCCATCTCTGAATTATCTGACTAAGAGGACCTTTTATAATTCACTGTTTAACAGAACAGGAATAGGCAAGTTAGATTTGCAATTTTGTATGCATTCTTGAAAATGGTTTAATGAATTCTACTTAATAGATTTGTGTTGATAAAATTGCTTTTAAAATCTAAAAGCTGTTCTGAACATTACAAAATATGAAGGGGGAATATTAGTTGACATTTACTAATTTGACATTTACTGAATGCCTTGTTGACATAAAGGTATTTTCATATTTTTGATGTGTCTTCCTGTCTGCAATCAGTTTCTCTGTATAATTCATTTTATAGATATAAGCCATGCACTCCCCACAAAACGTCATAGACTTCATTTGATGGGTTTTTAAAAACACATTACTTTGTTGACATGAGGCAGTGGTAATATTTCACATAAACAGAAAATGGGGCCTGATGATGTGAGGAAATGTTATCACTAACAACCTGCCAGAACTGGTATTGTCTGTTGATTGCATGACATGCAGAAGTGTGAGTGTGTGGAAGTATTTGCACACAATATTAGTAGTTCTTCAGTAAAACTGTCAATTGGCATTGCAGACCCACTAGTTTGATCTCTTATCTCTTATCTATGCTAAAACGGGAACAAACAATAAGCCTTAACTTGGAGTTAATATCTCCCTTGTCGACAATGAGCATCTGCTGTGTTTTTTTTTCTCTCTTTATTTCTTGCTGCCCTTTCCTGATTGTTTCTCCTTTTCCAGGTCTGGTGCTTTTCTCTGATCATCTAGCCATTCGCTTTTCCTCAATTTCCCATGTAGCCTGCTTCTGTGCCTGCTCGTCTGAGTGCATCTTCAAGTGATGTGTTAGTTAAGGAATGACAGCTCTGGAAAGTCAGCCAGTGTTTCTAGTAAAGGCCATCTTGCTGTGCAACAACCATGGCAACAACAATTATCTCCGTTTCTTTATTTGGTTACTTTTCCTCCTCATTCTTTGTAATTGCCTCTTAACCCTTGTGTGGTGTTTGTGTTTTTGTTACTCACCCAGTGTTCGCGGGTCTGGTGGACCCACAACATTATTTGTTTTTTTTAAACAATAAAGCCATAACAATTTACGTAAAAATACTTCACAGATATTGACTTTATCTCAATTACAAGCAATATAGACAGCATATATGGTTAATATTGACCATTTACCTCTGCTAGATCACATTTATCAATAAAAGTGATATTTGTTTTTTGTGATAAAATGTAATTTTTGTGTTCTTTTACATGTTTATCACAGAAAATGAGCCAAGGCCAATGAGTCTCAGGTTGAAAAAATTATGAATTGTATAATTTTTCTTTTAGTAAACACTGAATACGGGTCCCACAGACCCGAATACCACACAAGGGTTAACTGAATCCTTCCATTTAGAAACCCTGAAACAAATAGGTATACATGTATGTGTAACCAGATTTGTAGACAATGTAATCATTAAGTACTACAAAACTTGAATGTTCTACTCTTTACTGTTGATGTCTTCGTACTTAATTTTTTGTGACTACCAAAAAACACATTATGGAAATGAATGTACCTTCATAAGCCAGGGGATCTGTGTTCTTGCCTGTTTTTAGCTTGTTCCCAATAACTTGCCAACAAATTACAGTATATGCATCATTTGCACTTGATCATGTGACTGATTGCAAGTAATGTCACCAAGCACAGTGGCAGAACACAGCCTGGATCTAAACAGGGATTGGGTGGATTTTGGATGCTCATGCTCTCAGTGATTTGACAGGGGAGCACTGCTCTAAAAATAAAGCCTTTTACTGGTGGCCATGTGCCACTGATTACAAATGAGCTCTGGCTCCATTTATCGCCTGTCACAGATGGAAACAGCAAAAGGCATTCAACGTTCAGCGACAAGGCCACGTTGTGAGATGTAAGATTGGGCGGGAGAGAGGCACAACAGATTGTGGAGAATGGGAACGTTGTGTTGTGGCCAGAATCCAAGTGGCGCTACTGCCACCATCACAGAAAATGAGGTGCCCACTGAGAGGAAGTGGCGACAGCAAGAACGACTCATGAGTTTGTGCTGCATGCAACTAAACACTTTGTCTGACAGTTTTCACAGTGGACAGAAAAGGTCTGTTGCACTTTAAAAAACTTATGTATTTCAAGGCAATTTCGATATGTTGGTTGGAGTAGACAAAATGACAAAAAAAATAACAAACAAAATAAATATCACAGCTGAGACCTGATCCCAATTCATGGTGCTATTTAAAATTGGATTACACGTATACCCAACCCTCTACAAGCAGTTTACTCAAGCCCACACCCCATTCCTGCAGGGTTGTCCTCTTCCGGGAAAGCAGATGTGCTCTCTGATGATTCTGCCAAGGTCAGGTTGCCTTGTCTTCTTGCATATTTATTTTCCCAGTACAGCATCTCATAGGCTTTGTGTTCTCTTATGCTGCCTCGTGGATCCATCTTCCAGATGTTTTCCTCCTACTCCTGACCAATCCTTGGAGCCCAACTTATTCATTTTTCATTACTTAAGTGCAACACAGCTCATATGTCACCGTGATTCTGAACAGCTTTTAGTCAAAGTGTGTATATTGCTTCACTTAAGGTCTAAAATCTGTTCACAATTAGGGCTCAGCGGAGACTTCTCTACAGCTGAGTGCTGGACAGCTGTAGGCAGGCAACACGGTGAAATCCTATTGAACAGACCACTGTGGACTGGAAATTGTGATTGGAGTAAAAATTTATAAAAACAATGTTGTTACTAGATACAGAACAAGAGGCTTCATATGATCATATACAGTATATACAATATAAAACATATGATTATTTGGATTATTGCTCTCCTCTAAATTAAAGCAATGATCTTCCTTTTTCGTGCAGCCAAACAAAGTAAACCTGTATCTGGTGAACAGGAAGTGTGAAGAGTCAAATCAGGGACTCAGCAGTGTTACAAGATGTGTGGTATCAGCAGTTCCTGGCATTAGGTTTATTAGCAATTATCCCGCATCTTACTTAGGGAGAAGCTAGGGAGAATTAAATTACAGCCCACTGTTTATGCTGCCGAGGCATGTGAGGGCAGTGATTTTATTTTTTTCTCAATGCTGCTTAAATCTGTGTGTGAACTCCTGCTGCTGAGGACACTAAAGTAGAGCACATCGCTCTTGATCAACCAGCCCATCTGTTCTCTGGTAATGAACAATGTTGTACTGAGGTCATGCAACATAGGTCAGTGGGTACATTAGTCAAGAAGAAATATAAAATCCAATTTTTCACAAATGGTATTATATCATTTTACAGATAAAAAAAAAAAATCATGACCGTGATGCTTTCTGGCCATTTTTTCCCAACAAGAATACAAAATTTATATTTCAGAGAAAGACAAACTGGAACATTGGGGGCATGTTGACCTGAAGTGAGCTTGAGATACATGTCTCGCACTGAACCATTTCACAGGAGATAATGCCAGAATCGCATTCCTGAAGATCAAATCTATCATTCACCTAAATTTTTGAATTCTAATCATTCTGTAAATACGTGAAATTTAGTTAAATATTGGGACTAGTTAGTTCTCAAGTATCTGACAGATAAATTATATCTTAGACTCAAGAAACTTAGAGTCCTACACAAACCTTGTATGTGTTCAAAACATTGTGAACTGCTCGTCTATCAACACTACGTTTGAATCTCGCTTTGTTCAGTAAAATAAAAATAAAATATATTTTTTATCAGAGTAGGGTGGGGCCCTCCGGCATCACGGGGGCTGCAGGGGTGTGGTGTTCTATGCCTGTGCCTGTTAATGAGGGCTATTAAAATTTTGGGGCACGCCTTGAAGTATTATATATTGTTATATTTTAATAAGGCGAGCAGTTGTCAATGTTTTTAAGATACAAGAGGTGATGGGTGTGTCTTGCCAAAATAATCAGGGAAGTGGAAGACTGAATAAGGATAAGGTTTAAACTCAGATTTTGGATCATGTGTCCAAAGTATGTATTCGGTATTCTGCAGTTTTTGCCTGATATCCAACAAAATCTCAACACAATTAATAAAAGCAATGTTCGTCAAGATGAGTATGGTTTGATAGACGTGCAACGAAGATGTTTCAGACCATGACCAAGCTCTAAAAAAAAAAAATGCTACATTAGGGTACATCTAAATGAATCCAATAAAAATGCTAATATATTTTACGCTAAATGGATGTGCATGTTATGGGATGGCATGGTTGTCTCCTTAACAACCAGCTGTTCATGTGGTTTCTATCACCTTGTAGGAGTTGAGGAGCCCTCAATGGGACACTACAAAGAATGGGGCAAGCACAGCTTTGTAAAAGATCCCTTGCCTTGATCAAATTCAGTTTCATTATGTAACACAAGTGAAAATTATTTTACCTCCAATGCTTTAGTATTGTAATTATATAAATTTAAATTATCCTGCTGATTCTACCTTAATATCATCCTGTTATAGAGTACTTATGATTATTTTTCTGCCGCTGTAAAGGGAAGAAGAGTCTTTTTGGATTTCCCTGCTAACCTCAATCATTCTACAGAGGAATGATTCAGAATACTAATGCTCTCAATCCGATTTTCACCAGCACAGTGGAAACCTGCCCAGAGCCAGGGCCGGTTATTAAAATGGCATTCTATCTCATTATGAGAAGAAAGCAGGTGCGTTGTACCCTTGTGTAGCTTTAACTGGTAATTTGGTGAGGATGACGTTTATTGAGTTAATGTCAAAATTTTAGTTTGGGGTAAGTTGAAATCTGTTGGAAGCATTCTCAGGCCTATTGTAACAGAGAGATGGCTAAGAATATGATAACCATTATCCGTTTGGAAGATTTTAAGGCCTTTTTAGTAATGTTTCAGTCAGAACTGTCATTTACTTAAGCTAACTGAATCATGTGTGCACTGCGATATTCTCTAATGCCAGTATGTCTGTCATACCGTTTAATGCTGTTACTGAAAAAGCATCCTGTGTCAATAAAACTCCAATCGTCATAGTATATTTGAATGTTTATTTATAATTAAATGAGCAGAAATGTTTATTTGCAATGTCTACCAAGTTATAATTATTCATACGTGACTCGGATTTCATGTGCAGCTTTAAATATGAGCAGACATGGCTGTTTATATTTTTAGCTTGGTTACAATAAATAGACAGTCCAACAATATTGCTGTTGGACTTCTTGAAAATGACCCAGAATAGTAATGTGTCAGTAATGTGTTACCGAATGTGATGTACTTGAGTAATAATGAGTGGTCTCTTGCAACACATAAACAACTAGTTGCATAAAAATATAATAATTCAACTCAAATCAATTAAGGTTGTTATGTGTAGGCCTACTGTAAAAAATATTTGGACTTGGCGATAAAGTGTGATGTTGTCTATCTAGAGCACAAGGTGCCTATTGCCCTGCTGCACTTTGTCACAATATCCCAACAGAACAGGTCTGCACCATTTGCATGGTTTCTGCACCTCTCTGGGACGTCAGGAGGTTATTATACAGATTTTGTTTGTCACTCTGCTCGTTTAAAGTTAGTTTACAGTTATAGACTTAATGACTTTGTTTCTGGAAACTCCCCACTGTCACTTTCTGTGTTGAGTGTCTGTTAAGTTCACTCTCATGAATAATTAGCGCTTCATTTGTTTTGCAGACTGTGTAAAAGTGAATGCTGTTTGTTATGGGGTCTTAAGTTTTAACTGAGGACTGAGTTCCGTTAATTGCGACTGTGCATACTGTGAGAGCCTATTGGGGCCTGCACAGATACGAACACGTTCTCACTCCCAACTCGTGAACATATGGACGCTTGGTCTGGACCCCTTGTCGTCACTTTTCAATGCACTGGGTACCCCTATAGCATCGTTTTTCTACGTGCAGGGTAGTCTGATAGACTTTCATGGAAGGTTGGGTGGGACCCTGGGAGGGACTTGCTGTGATTGGTTGTTAATCTAGCATTAACCTTTTCCCAACCCCTAACCAACAATTTTGAAATAAAAAAATAATAAAATACATTTTTTTAAAAGATAGTGTCCCAGGGTCCCGCCCAACCCATAAACATAACCTCACAGGAGTTCTCGTAACTCGGGCTCATGCCCGAACTATTAAGATAGTGTCCCAGGGTCCCGTCCAGGTCCCTCCAGGCTATCCAATCTAGCATCAACCTTCCACGAACGTCTATCCCACTACCCTGCACGTAGAAAAATGACGCGATAGGGGTACCCAGTGCGTTGGAAAGTGACGACAAGGGGTCCTGACCAAGCATCCGTATGTTGACGAGTTGGGAGTGAGAACGTGTAGCAGAAACAGTAACAGTTTACCCTGCAGAGCAGTGCCTGCTTGCCTGCATCTGATCCTAAGTCAATTATCTTGTACTTTATTAATTTATTTTGTGGTGTGAACTGCAATACAGTAAACTTCCTTCTAGATTTTCTCTGGAGTTCCTTCCTTTGTGATTAACTCAGCTGTACCCAATAAGACAAAACATTTTTAGGTCACTCTTTACACAAAGCGTATTGGCCTGGAGCTTTCACAGACCACGTATAATACCATCATTAACATGCTATAACATCTTCATGAATCTTTCCAAAGCCTATGCAATGCCTCGTGAAGGATGAGATAATGCACATTATGTACAACAAAGCGTGATCCTCAATCGTGACAGAGCACATGATTTCACGTGACTTTAAGGTCAACCCTTTGGGCAAACCTCCAGCTCAAATGCATGCGGATTATTTTTAAAGATATTTCGCGATGCCAATGACTCACGCTTCATTAAGGTTCTAAGACGATTTGCGTGACGCGTGGCAGAATTTTGTATTATTACGGTACTTTAACGGTGCCGTTGTCGTCGGCGTGGGCAATGTGGCTTTTATTTGCAGCGATGATTAATCCACGGCCTCCAGGAATACGGCGGGTTTGTGGACTGCTAGTATTTTTTGTGGATTGATTGGCAGAGTGACACGTCAGAAAGAGGAAGAAAACCTGCAAGAGAATAGGAGGCTGCGGTGACAACGGCAGAAACAAGTTGTAAATGGGATCTCCATTCCGGCAGCGCGCCGTGGAGATCGATTGTCGGATGCACTGAATAAAGGGATGATAAATCCATCAAAGTGGCTTTATGAGTTTTTCTCCCCTTGCTGGGAGCTGTCAGGCTTCAAGAAGGCATATGTTGCATGTGCCAAGCAGCAGATTTATAAAAGGGCATTTCTGGGCTTGAGAGATACTCCAACTGGTCGCTCTCTGCTGCGATTTGGCAACATTTTGACACTCAGACACTTATAATTAATTGGCCAGTTTGAGCAAAGGCTTGTGTTCTCTGAAATTTGATAGACGTTGATTACACTGCTGTACGGATCGTCATCTTGCTTCATGTTCAGTTGTGTTTTGATCATTTTACTTACCTTTGTTATCTTTAGTGTTTTGTGTATTTTACTGTATGCATTACAGCTTTTTGTAGATGCAGATAAGTAATGAGATTAAATGTGATTCAAGAACTCCTGTTTAAACACCCACATTGATGTCAGGCAAATATGAGCAACTCAAAAATGAAAAATAGACATTGATAATTTTATCAAGATGGTCTCTTTCCCGAATTTGCGTGATACACAATTGATTTTGGTTCAGTTAATTTATTGAAATTATAGAATGATGAATGTTAGTGTTTGCATTTCAGACAAATGAGTACAGGCTTAAAAAAGGAAAAGACAAAGTTCTGCAAGTGATATGATGATATGAATCTTCCTTTGGCTTTCAGTATGGCAACTTCATGCAAATTGACTGTCTTGTACAAGTCGATTTTAAAACATTAAAAGTGCTTTACACCCATATGTCGCTGTGAAGATATGGACAAAAGCAATCTTTTGAAAAGGCAATTAAAAAGTGTGAAGATTTTCAGTAATTTGCAGTACTGCTAGTTGTGGCTGTCTGTCTCCCTAAATTGACAAGTGAAAGAAAGCTAATTAACATTCACAGTGCATTATCCTGAGGAGCGCAGTGCAATGAGTCAAGTGGAAGAGAGAGAGGAGAAAATATGTGTGTGTGTGTGTGTGTGTGTGTGTGTGTATGCGTGCGTGTGTGCGTGTGTATGTGTGTGTGCGTGTGCACATTTGGAAAGAAGGCACGGGCAACAGCAAGAGGATCATATGCCTATCATCACAAGTACTATATCGACAGCCTCATAACAAAAGTGCCTAAGTCATTTTTTGGACATTTTGAGATTTTCTGCCTAAATCACTTGATTTATCATTCGTCAACAGTGTAAAAATGCTCAAGTCACTGCAGGTCGCTGTGCACGTCCTGAACCACTCTAAGAAAGAGTTAATAAATACTCATTGACGTAGAATTGCAGCAGTTTTTTGCCCTTTTCTCAAAACTACAAAAAAATGACTTAGGCACTTTTGTTATGAGGCTGTCGATATAATGCTGATCACAATGGAGCCAGTAACAGCATTTGACTTTAGGTATTTACAGAAAGTCTCATTGAATCAAATAGGCTTCTTATGGGTATGTAATGTCTAATGTGTGCAACCATCCATGCCAACCTGGTCTCACAGCCCATTCGTATCTATTCTACGAAATTCCAGTCCCGAAAATTCGTACTTATTTTACGAATTAGCGATTGCACACCACGTGACTTTACGATTTTCTCCGATGAATTACGAGACAAAACGGAGATCCACCATTTTTATTTCACGGTCAAATAAAGCGAATGGGTAAGCTGCCGGTATTGTACTTATAGTTTATACTTATAGTTATAGTACATTCATAGAATACCTTTCTTATTTTGTAATTGCATTTTAATGCAATATGATGTATAATTCTCGAGCTTCTTCGTCTCTGCTTTATCTGTGTGGGTTGCAATTTATAGGCTAGTCTTGTAGGCTATTGCTTGTATTAAACTAGCTGAAGTTAGCTAGGTCTGTTCAGATCAGTACATACTGCATAGGCTGCAATATGATTATTAATGGATTTAGCTTGTGAACTAGGCATCAGAGCGTGTCGTTTTCGGTTCTTTTGAGACGTATAACATGAGAAAACCGAGCATATCTGTAATGGAAACAACCGCGTCTCCCCGTTAACTTCTGTAATGAACTGCGATTCCCATGATTCTGTGCGCTGTCTGTGTGTATTGCCCATAGACTGCAGAGACGTGACGGGTTGAATGAGCAGCTCCCATGGGAATCCATGGAACTGGTAAGCGGAAGCTGCCTCCAGTTTTTTTTTTATCTCGATGGTTGAACTTTCATTCATAAAACCAACAAAAACAAAAAGTCTGCCAGTCTGCAAATAACAGGATTCCTAAATGCTATATGCAAATCCCATATGCAAAAGGTCTATAAAAATATTTTAAAAATCACATATGCCATATACAAAACTTAAATAAAATAAATATGTAGTAGAGAGCTAGCATATACATTTCTTGCTAAAAATTAAATAGTTCCCTAATACATGGTACTCCTTATAAAAAAAACATTGTATAAGAATTGTATAGAAATATATAATATAATAGGCTACTAATCAACATTTCCTTTTTATAAAAACTTTGCAAGTATGATCATATATGATTTTTACAGACCTTTTGCATATGGGATTACCTTCGTAAGCATTTAGGATCCTGATATTTGCAGACTGGCAGACTTTTTTTTGTTGTTGGTAGACAGCAGATATAGAATGTACAAAATACGCACTGTTGTTATTTATAATAATAATAATAATAATAATAATAATAATAATAATAATGCAATTTTATTTAAAGCTTTTTTTTACAGCAAAATCCTATTACACAGTTAAAGTAAAATATATAAAAACAATGGATAAATAAAACAAAAGACTAAAATGAACATGAAAAATATTCTCAAATCCAGAAGCTTGAGAAGCAATGCAATAATAATGGTATATAATGTAAGGAAGACTTAAAATTCAGTAATTAGACTATCAGTTTCCTTTTCAATTTAGAATTAAACAAATTTTGTAGGCTGATAACCACAATGATAATTTTCCATGCCAAATAAGCGTTCATGCACGGCTCTCAAGCCTACAATACTTCGGCATAACCAGCAGGTAATGTGCGTATGTCAAGTGAAGACCTGACGTGGAGCTACGACCATTTCCACGGTCAAATGGAGTCACGTTGAAATTTTATAAATCACTACTTTGTCGTGATTTTTTACGTACGCCACACGTAAGATCAAATTTGATCAAAAGTACTTTTTATAAATGAGGCCCCTGGTCTTGGCCCTTCTGCCCTTCTGACCATCTTCTGGCATAGACTCAAGACTCGCCTGTTTAGATTGCATCTTTGCTTCCTGAATTAATTGTTAGCATGCAAGTCTTGCTTTTTGTAATAGCATTTTAGGGGCATTGTTAACAGTGATTTATACATCAACACTTGCCATGTTACTGACATTTTAGTTAATGTATTATTTAGACTTGTACTGTTTTTTTTTTCAGTATACCATTGTTTTTTTATTGGACATTTCTCTTATATAGCAGTATTTCTCATTCCCCCCTCTACCTAACAGGTCAAGGAGAGGATATCAGCCTGCCTGGCTGACATTTCTATGTGGATGGCTACTCATCACCTGAAGCTCAACCTTCACAATACGGAACTGCGCTTCATACCTCACAGGACCTCCCCACTGCAAGCCCTCTCCATCACCGTCGACGGTACTATGGTGGCTGCCTCCCGCTCTGCAAGGAACCTGGGGATGGTCCTGGATGACCAGCTGGACTTCATGGAGCACATCAGGGCAACAGCACGGTCCTGCAGGTTCCTCCTGTACAACATCAGGAGGATTCGACCATACCTGACCACCTACTCGACCCAGCTTCTCGTCCAGACCATGGTTATCTCACGCCTGGATTACTCCCCCCAAAGTTTTCACACATCACCCCCCTGCTGAGGTCAGTCTACTGGCTGCCGGTTGCCGCCAGGATCAGGTTCAAAGTTCTGACCCTGGCCTACGCTGCAGCCAAAAGGACAAGCCCTTCCTACCTGCAAGACATAATACAACACTAAACTCCAGCTCGACCACTTCGCTCTGCTCGTTCGGACTGCGGAGCTTCTCCACCCTAGCTCCCCAGTGGTGGAACAAACTCTTCACTCCTCTACGTTTTGATCAAACACTGCCTGCACACCTCTTCAGAAACTCACCTTGACTGTTTTTCGCTTGTTTCCTGTTCCTTAATTCTTTGTTGATTTTATAGTTTATAATGTCTTGTTATCTTAGCCATAGCTTACTGTGTACTATACTCAATGTTCATGACTATGGATAGCTGCTATGTTATGATAAGAAATTAGCTCTATCTGAACTGATGTCATTGACCATCGGTATGCACTTATTGTGCGTCGCTTTGGATAAAAGCATCTGCCAAATGAATGTAATGTAAATAAAGTTTATTATTATTATTATTATTATTATTATTATTATTATTATTTTATGCAAACTTATGCACTTTTTGCCTTGTAAGTCACTCTGTATAAGCGCATCTGCCAAATGAATAAATGTCTGTATTGATACACTTCTGTAATGTGATGGACCCTTTCTAGATTAAATAAACTAAATGTCCAGCTAATAAAAGCTTGAAGACACTGAAGTTCAATACGTCTCTGAGTGAATTAATACAAAATTTATTTGACAGTGCATTGTGTACACCATATATTGATGTATTGTAAATTATCTCTTCTCTTTCAAAACCTGATGGCCAATATACAGCATATAGTAATAATAATGTTTATCATTTTAGTCATATAAAAGTTAGAAATTGTATATACCACAACATCTGATATTGATTACAATGAAAACACCAATTTAAAATGGGTAGAAAATTATTTTTATATAATTACCAATAAAATCTCAGATCATAGGATAGACTACATTAACAATTTTCTTTTTTAAATATATATTTTTTTTACATACAGCTGACACCCTTGTCATTTTTATGTATTTAAAGGGAATGCTTTCATTCCTACAAAGCTTTCACACTAGGCTACTGCATGCTGTTCACTACTGTCTGCTTATTAATTATCAACCTGCTGGATTTGGAAAGCTACTTTGGAAAGTAGCTAAGATAATTATCTAAGTATTAAAAGTTGGGTTCATGTGAGTAGCGTGGTCCCATTCGCAATAAACGGAGGGCATCTTCGTGTGTGTTTACGGTTGTATCAAACTACATTTCGGCGCCATTTTATTGCTTTGCGCTAAGGAAAGTATTACTGGGAATTGTAGTTTTTTTTTTACAAATATATTCCCTGTATACGTAATTATCTAGGAATTGCTATTGTATTATCTACCTAGCAAGCCAGTTATGCTAGCTACGTTCAACCAGATCTAGGTACCTAGCTAGCTACGCCTGTTTTAGCTGCTGGTAGACAGGATATACATTTTCATTATTAATAGCTTAATATTAATATTAATAGTCAAAGGTAGATGGCAGTCCTATATTGTCTTTTTTACTGAAATGTTCTTATGACTGATGTTTTCTGACTCGGCTTGATCCTAAGAATCACCTCGGAAAGTGTTGTACATTAATTCTGAAATTTAAGTGGCGCCCCCTGTTGAAAGCATATACTGCACTTTTTTTTTGTAGCTAGAGATCTGGTTCTGATATTATTTGTAGTTTGTCTAGAGGTGGTCTAGATTCCGACATTTCAGCATGATACATCATTCGGTGTACAAATGGCGAGTGCCCAAAATGTTCAAAAATCACATTTTCAAGGGGGCGCTACAGAGTCTGTGTTCATGCTAGGGGTCTAATTTTTGGTGTACATGCTAGAGGCCCTGATGAGACTCAGTTAGCAAAATGTCATGCTTCTACGATTTTGGGAAGCTGAGTGCAGTGTTCAGCAGTAACCCAAAATGACCTATGAACATTCTAACAGCCTTCATAGATCTATTTTTCATCATTAGTCAAATTAATTAGGACAAGTTTAATTTATGCTTACATGTAAATATATATGTCACAGGGGGTGCTGAGTTGTCCTTGTATACTAAATTTGGGATGCTTGGCTGCCTTTGTGCTTCAGGTAGGAGGAGTCAAAGTTTTTAAAAAATTGAGATTTGTAGGTGGTGCTATAGAGCGTCTATGTGTGCTAGGGGTCTGTTCTTTTGCTTATGCAATGTAGGCCATGGATATATTAATAGTTCCGAATTTCAAGCCTCTAGATTTTAAGGAACCCATAACCCTAATCCTACTGTTGTGACCTTTGACCCTTCCATAGCTCTTGTATTTAATTTCATAGTTTACAATTTGGGTATATTTATATTCTAATTAATCCATGTCAGGGTGGTCAACATGCCAGAAAATTGCAGTATCTAGCGTAGCTAGCATAACTGGCTTGCTAGCTAGATAATACATTAGCAATTCCTAGATAATTACGTATATAGGGAATACATTTGCACAGAAAACTACAATTCCCAGCAAGACTTTCCTTAGCGCGAAGCAATAAAATGGCGCCGAAATGTAGTTCCGCTTGATACAACACACACGAAGATGCCCTCCGTTTATTGTGAATGGGATCACGCTACTCACATGAACCCAACTTTTAATACTTAGATAATTATCTTAGCTACTTCTAGACATTTATAATGCTTTCCAAATCCAGCAGGTTGATAATTAATAAGCAGACAGTAGTGAACAGCATGTAGTAGCCGAGTGTGAAAGCTTTGTAGTAATGAAAGCATTCCCTTTAAATACATAAAAATGACAAGGGTGTCAGCTGTATGTAAAAAATATATATATTTTAAAAAAAATGTTTTTAATGTAGTCTATCCCATGATCTGGGATTTTATAATTTCGTAATTATATAAAAATAATTTTCCACCCATTTTAAATTGGTGTTTTCATTGTAATCAATATCAGATGTTGTGGTATATACAATTTCAAACCTTTATATGACTAAAATGATAAACATTATTACTATATGCCGTATATTGGCAATCAGGTTTTGAAAGAGAAGAGATAATTTACAATACATCAATATATAGTGTACACAATGCACTGTAAAATAAATTTTGTATTAATTCACTCAGAGACGTATTGAACTTCAGCGTCTTCAAGCTTTTATTAGCTGGACATTTAGCTTATTTAATCTAGAAAGGGTCCATCACATTACAGAAGTGTATCAATACAGACATTTATTCATTTGGCAGATGCGCTTATACAGAGCGACTCACAAGGCAAAAAGTGCATAAGTTTGCATAAAATAATAATAATAATAAACTTTATTTACATTACATTCATTTGGCAGATGCTTTTATCCAAAGCGACGCACAATAAGTCCATACCGATGGTCAATGACATCAGTTCAGATAGAGCTAATTTCTTATCATAACATAGCAGCTATCCATAGTCATGAACATTGAGTATAGTACACAGTAAGCTATGGCTAAGATAACAAGACATTATAAACTATAAAATCAACAAAGAATTAAGGAACAGGAAACAAGTGAAAAACAGTCAAGGTGAGTTTCTGAAGAGGTGTGCAGGCAGTGTTTGATCAAAACGTAGAGGAGTGAAGAGTTTGTTCCACCACTGGGGAGCTAGGGTGGAGAAGCTCCGCAGTCCGAACGAGCAGAGCGAAGTGGTCGAGCTGGAGTTTAGTGTTGTATTATGTCTTGCAGGTAGGAAGGGCTTGTCCTTTTGGCTGCAGCGTAGGCCAGGGTCAGAACTTTGAACCTGATCCTGGCGGCAACCGGCAGCCAGTAGACTGACCTCAGCAGGGGGGTGATGTGTGAAAACTTTGGGGGGAGTAATCCAGGCGTGAGATAACCATGGTCTGGACGAGAAGCTGGGTCGAGTAGGTGGTCAGGTATGGTCGAATCCTCCTGATGTTGTACAGGAGGAACCTGCAGGACCGTGCTGTTGCCCTGATGTGCTCCATGAAGTCCAGCTGGTCATCCAGGACCATCCCCAGGTTCCTTGCAGAGCGGGAGGCAGCCACCATAGTACCGTCGACGGTGATGGAGAGGGCTTGCAGTGGGGAGGTCCTGTGAGGTATGAAGCGCAGTTCCGTATTGTGAAGGTTGAGCTTCAGGTGATGAGTAGCCATCCACATAGAAATGTCAGCCAGGCAGGCTGATATCCTCTCCTTGACCTGTTAGGTAGAGGGGGGAATGAGAAATACTGCTATATAAGAGAAATGTCCAATAAAAAAACAATGGTATACTGAACAAAAAAAACAGTACAAGTCTAAATAATACATTAACTAAAATGTCAGTAACATGGCAAGTGTTGATGTATAAATCACTGTTAACAATGCCCCTAAAATGCTATTACAAAAAGCAAGACTTGCATGCTAACAATTAATTCAGGAAGCAAAGATGCAATCTAAACAGGCGAGTCTTGAGTCTATGCCAGAAGATGGTCAGAAGGGCAGAAGGGCCAAGACCAGGGGCCTCATTTATAAAAAGTACTTTTGATCAAATTTGATCTTACGTGTGGCGTACGTAAAAAATCACGACAAAGTAGTGATTTATAAAATTTCAACGTGACTCCATTTGACCGTGGAAATGGTCGTAGCTCCACGTCAGGTCTTCACTTGACATACGCACATTACCTGCTGGTTATGCCGAAGTATTGTAGGCTTGAGAGCCGTGCATGAACGCTTATTTGGCATGGAAAATTATCATTGTGGTTATCAGCCTACAAAATTTGTTTAATTCTAAATTGAAAAGGAAACTGATAGTCTAATTACTGAATTTTAAGTCTTCCTTACATTATATACCATTATTATTGCATTGCTTCTCAAGCTTCTGGATTTGAGAATATTTTTCATGTTCATTTTAGTCTTTTGTTTTATTTATCCATTGTTTTTATATATTTTACTTTAACTGTGTAATAGGATTTTGCTGTAAAAAAAAGCTTTAAATAAAATTGCATTATTATTATTATTATTATTATTATTATTATTATTATAAATAACAACAGTGCGTATTTTGTACATTCTATATCTGCTGTCTACCAACAACAAAAAAAAGTCTGCCAGTCTGCAAATATCAGGATCCTAAATGCTTACGAAGGTAATCCCATATGCAAAAGGTCTGTAAAAATCATATATGATCATACTTGCAAAGTTTTTATAAAAAGGAAATGTTGATTAGTAGCCTATTATATTATATATTTCTATACAATTCTTATACAATGTTTTTTTTATAAGGAGTACCATGTATTAGGGAACTATTTAATTTTTAGCAAGAAATGTATATGCTAGCTCTCTACTACATATTTATTTTATTTAAGTTTTGTATATGGCATATGTGATTTTTAAAATATTTTTATAGACCTTTTGCATATGGGATTTGCATATAGCATTTAGGAATCCTGTTATTTGCAGACTGGCAGACTTTTTGTTTTTGTTGGTTTTATGAATGAAAGTTCAACCATCGAGATAAAAAAAAAACTGGAGGCAGCTTCCGCTTACCAGTTCCATGGATTCCCATGGGAGCTGCTCATTCAACCCGTCACGTCTCTGCAGTCTATGGGCAATACACACAGACAGCGCACAGAATCATGGGAATCGCAGTTCATTACAGAAGTTAACGGGGAGACGCGGTTGTTTCCATTACAGATATGCTCGGTTTTCTCATGTTATACGTCTCAAAAGAACCGAAAACGACACGCTCTGATGCCTAGTTCACAAGTTCAATCCATTAATAATCATATTGCAGCCTATGCAGTATGTACTGATCTGAACAGACCTAGCTAACTTCAGCTAGTTTAATACAAGCAATAGCCTACAAGACTAGCCTATAAATTGCAACCCACACAGATAAAGCAGAGACGAAGAAGCTCGAGAATTATACATCATATTGCATTAAAATGCAATTACAAAATAAGAAAGGTATTCTATGAATGTACTATAACTATAAGTATAAACTATAAGTACAATACCGGCAGCTTACCCATTCGCTTTATTTGACCGTGAAATAAAAATGGTGGATCTCCGTTTTGTCTCGTAATTCATCGGAGAAAATCGTAAAGTCACGTGGTGTGCAATCGCTAATTCGTAAAATAAGTACGAATTTTCGGGACTGGAATTTCGTAGAATAGATACGAATGGGCTGTGAGACCAGGTTGTCCATGCACACTGAAGATTGTGTGCTTACACACAATATGCATTTGTTTCTTTCCAGTGCATCATAAAAGTTACACAGAGAATGGTTGACACGATTTATTTACTTTTTAACCTGGACGGATGACATCAGAGTGCATGGAGCTTGCCTATGAAGAACAACTACTATGGCCTATTTTTAACTATGGCCTATTTTTAATCAGCAAAAACCTTCAAGGAATCATGGCATTACCATTTATTTTCAGTCCAGTAAGTAACCACAAGACCAGGATCAGCACGTCAACTTGAGATGAGATCAATTCTTTTCTTTTCATTCACAATCTGGGCTACTGTCTCCTTTGGGTGTTTCCAACCCAAAGGAGATGACAGGCAATACGTGCTAATATAAGTAAGACTAAATGCTCTGTAATTAAGCAAAGACTTAGATTATTTTGAGTCTCAAAGGTGTTGAACTCTCCAATTTTCGGATTACATTAATATGGTGTCATTGACAGCATTGCAGAGTTCTGAAACGACGGAATTAAGTAGATAAAATCTGAAATGGGCAAGGGCATTTTTTCTAAATAAAATTGGAACAAGTGTTCTTCGTAACATTTTAAAACACACCAGACTTTCTATAATTGCAGCCGCAACTGCTCCCATTGAGATCAGCTATATATAAATATAAGTACTGCTTTTCCAAGGATGGCTCCTTAGTGGGTTTATAGAAACCAGATTTTTTTGAAGTATTAATCATGGTAGCCATAAGTGTCTTAATATTGATTACTCTTCAAAGCCACCATGACGCTTATTCAAACAGACAGCGAAGCGTCCTGATTCTGAAACACCTTCACCCACTCACTGCGCACCTGCCCTAATTGGCTGATTTACCTCCACTATCTACACTGTCAGAGCAAATAAATAACACTCATTAACCAGTGACCACCTGCTGGCAAATGCTCTTAAGCAGATGGGATTTGTTGTCTGAAGTTTTGCCGTTGTTGTTTTGTGTCTAATAATGAGGGATTAACACAAATATGGATGCGAATAGGGACAGGGCTGCATGGATGGCAGTGTGAGGTCTGCTGTGGCTGTGAAAACTCTTTATATGCATGTTTTCTTGATTAACAGTTCAATGTCAATGGCATAAGTGTGAATCACTATATTGGCTTATTCCGATTCCGAAAATGAATAGCCTCATTCAGAGGAATCTCCTCTTCAGTTAAATGTTCATATCCATGTAGAGGGAGAAA
Source organism: Synaphobranchus kaupii (assembly GCA_029718625.1). Lineage (NCBI taxonomy): Eukaryota > Metazoa > Chordata > Actinopteri > Anguilliformes > Synaphobranchidae > Synaphobranchus > Synaphobranchus kaupii. The sequence continues at coordinate 21,066,612 of CM056376.1, read as the reverse complement.
GACAAACATTACACAAAGTTCCGAAGATAGTGTAGCATGTAAGGCTACGAAATGGGAAGCTAGACAATTCCTTTTGAATTTAAGCCCTGCAAGATACTACTGTAAGCTTCATTGTTAAAAAAAGGTGCTCATGAGCATTCATGGGTGGTCTGCTGTGGTATTTTGATAAAAGAATAGAGGGCCAATCGCCCACGGGCATAGAGCGGTCCCCAGCAGCTGCTGCATGCGGTCAAGGTTTAGGACACTGGAATGGCAGGGTTTCAACGGAGGAGAACTGGGCCTTTGAACCTTTGATAACGGGCTTTTCGGCCCACTCCCTGTGGGAAAAACAGGACAGTGTCAGTGCAATCTGAAGTGCTGGGAGTCTGCTTCAGGGAGAGAGGGCTCAGAGAAAGAGCAGAGCTCTGTGTGTCTGAAGGATTCAGCAGGCTTGGGTGGTCACCAGAGGTGGAACGTTTCTCCGTTACTGTACTTGAGTTTTTCACGTATCTGTACTTTACTTTATTTATTTTGTATGGGACTTTTCACCCGCTACATTTGAAATCAAAAACCGGTACTTTCTACTTACTACATTTCTAAAACAGTGTCGTTGCTCTTTGCTTACAGCGTTTTTGAAAAGAAACATTTTCGTCCTCCATTCGTTTTCATTTATTTAAATGCAAAAGAAGCGGAACCAAGTCAACCATGTTTTGACCATGCTGGACATTAAGACCTAGACCCTGAGCCAACCAGAGGAGTCTCTAGTTTAGTCGACTAGTTACACCAGGAAGTTTTTCCTTGCCACTGTTGCCTTTGGCTTGTTCTTGTGGGGGTTTAGGCTGGGTTTTTCTGTGAAACGTATTGTGACAACTAGTTGTGAAATGTGCTATATAAATAAATTAAAAATTATTATTATTTTTTTAAATGTGCATCTTCCCTCTCTGACCATTGATAGGCTGCTCATTGCTGAATCTCTTGTAGCTGAAAAGAGTGTAGACAGGGACAACCTTCATTTGTTGAAGTGCAGTAAAATATTTAATCATATATGGATGAACCCATTCACCATCCATGGACTTAGTTCGGCGAACTGTTCAAAATTATTGGTACAAAAAAGAATTCCTCCAGATTACGCTGTCTCCTGCGCCTGCCAAAATAGCACAAGATCCTATCGTTCAAGAATTTGTCTTCGAATCTTAAAACACATCGAGGTAATTTATTAACTAACATTAGGCTATTAGCTAGCTAGCTACACTGTGGGTGTTCTTTTTCTAGCGAGATAACGTAGATCATTGGTTCTCAAACTCGGTCCTCTGGGACCAGTGTGTAGGCTGGTTTTCGTTCCAACCACAATTGCAATCCCAAAATTCTATCAAGCTGTTATTTTTCATAATTTGGTGCTTTTCATGTTTAGAGGGATTATTTATCATGTCAGAAATAGCTATGAATGCCATGAAGAATAAAATTCTCATGTTCCTACTGTGCTTATTGGGCTATATTGCAAACAGGTAACAATTTTTTTAAACTGATCAAATTAAAGACTGGGGTGAATCAAATTAGGTAGTTGAACATGTGTGTTTTTAAGTTCCCTCATAATTCTTTCCTTAAATGTATTAACACAGTGCAGGTTAGGCTCATTATCATTTGCTTTGTCTTTTCTTAATTATTTATCAAATGGTTAGTTTTAGTGGCCATGTGTCCACAATTTCATCAATTAGTAGTCTATTGATTCACCTCAGTCTTTAATTTTATCAGTAAAATTATTTTTGCCCCTCTTTTTGTAATTATTTGCAATATAGCACAATGAGAATTAGGGGTGTAACGGTACACAAAAGTCACGGTTCGGTACGTACTCAGTTTTGAAGTCACGGTTCGGTATGTTTTCGGTACAGCGGGAAAAAAAAAAAAAGCAAAACATAAAATTTCTTTTCATTTATTATGAAGTTATAAACTTGTAAACAGTGGCTAATTGGCCATAATTTCCTGAACAAAGGAAGGCACATATCTTTCTTTCTTAAAAGCTATGGTGTTAGGCGCCATGGTGGTGCAGCGGGCTAAGGCTCAGACTTTGTCTGTGCGGTTGCGCGCCGAGGATTCGATCCTGCGAGATCCGAGCACGGCCGGTGCCCTTTGGGAGCGGCAATTGGCGGCTGCCCCCGGGTGGGTGGAGGGGCCCGGAGAGAATCGCTGTGCACAGAACAGCCCTGGGCGAGTTGGAATCACGGTCAGGAGCATGAGGAGTGGCACCCTCCTTCCTACCACCAGCTGACAGGGTTGTATAGTGGTGATTCTCTAGCGGTTGCTACACGAGGGGAACTGAATTTGAATGGGGGTTCAATTGGCTACCAAATTGGGAGAAAAATGGGGAAAAATCCAAAACAAATTTAAAAAATAAGCTATGGCATTTGTTATTGCTTTTGCCTGGTATTAATTAGTTGAGGCAGCTTAAATGCCATGAGGAGCTGGGTTTGCACTCCACTCTGTTTTTCGTTGTACCAGTTCACCATACTGACGAGGCTGGGCTGTGCTAACCCTGCATTCTTTTATAGTCGGAGGTCGGATGTAGGAAACGCGTCATTTCCGTGTCATTACCGACATCACTATGTTGGCGGTGCACAACTGGGGACTAGGCGTCATGCACGCCCTTCGCAGGGAAGCTTTGGCTTTGCTAGCAAATATAGCTAAAACAGCTAACAACTACAACAATAACGTTTTAACTTTTAATTGTATATGTTTATCATTCTGTATCGGTATGTTGGCCGATACAAAAGCATTTCATGCTGAAAAACGAAAGCTGAAGTGTTTTAAAAGCTAAAATTGTCTAAAAGTCGTGTTTACTGTTCACAATGTGGGTCGTGGTGTGAGCTGCCATGGGATCTGTGTACTTCTCCCACCTCTGGTGGTCACAGGGCTTTCTTTACTCGATCAAATGGAAAAAAGGAAGGCCCAAATGGAGCAGACATGAGGGCACATTTTGAGGCCTTAGACGTGCGCAGTTTAATGGGAATGGGGAGGGAAAATCTCGTCCTTTGTTTGTCCATTCCGCTAAGCACCTGATATAATTTTTTAAAAGCAGTTTAAATTGTAGATCTAAGAAGAAATATCGTGTTATGGTGTGAACTCTGGAATAGTACACCTTGAGGTCTCATGTCTGTGAAAAATAGGATCTATCCGTTTTGCAGACAGAACTCCTCTAGTTCTCACCTCCATTTATGTGATTACTGGATTAACACACTTCCTCTAAGGAGATGGTGAAGAAAGCACCATCTCCTTGAATAATTGCGTACCTGGGGTGTCTCAGTGGCATAGCCTGTAGAGCACTGTCCACATGCTCTCTCGCTCCCGTTCTTCCTGTCTCTCTACGCTGTGCAGTCTAATAAATCTGAAATGCCCGAAAACATATATACTTTTAAAAAGAATTGTTTTAACTGAAGACCTGAAAACATTAGTCTACATTTGGCTCCTTTATGTGTTTATTGGATGTAATGAAATGATTATAGTACACAGATAGCACCAGGTATGTTATCACAATGTTTCAACTTCAGATGCAATATTACAGAAAACTAGGCGCAGAAGTTGGCCGTTTAAAGTAAGCAAACATAATACTGTTTGTTATGATGGTTTAATTAAAGGTCTGGTACATGTGAGTTTCATTGACTGTGTTTTTAAAAAAATCTATCAAACTTGAAGTGGGCTTTATTGATTTTCCAGGGACCCAAGCACCAAATTGTTTTGATTGATGGCATATAATAAGCAAGTAGATTTGGGGTATGTTTTGTTTGGAATGCTTTGTCGAAACATTGTTACATTTGTAAACATTTAATCACCATACTGCAGTACATGTACATGTAATTTTGACAAAGTTAGACAACCACTGCATGGTTTCCACAAATTGCCAGTCATCTATCAATGAATGTATAAGAATAAAAATGTAACAAGGAAATTATTTTTCTTTTGAAAGGTTGGTCAACTTTAAATCACAATTGCCAGATGCCCTTATTAGCCAAGACAAATCACAGAGCATTCATAAATTAAATTTCGGTGCAAATTAAGAAGCAGTGCCCACTGCAAAATACATCAACACTCCACAGAACTTCCACAAACAAAAAAGGAGCCGCTCTCTTGTCCATGGTAATTGTATTTCATCAAAGGGCTGCAGTTTCTTGAATGCTCTTGGGGGGGTTGTAGAACATACGGTTTGTTTAAAATCATGTTTGGTCTCTGTTATGCAATGATAATTACTCCACTAATACACTTTGCATCTCTGAGCAAGCAATAGATTATTTGAGCACCGAAGTGGGTGGTTGTGTGGGTTTGTCTTTGACTGTTTCAGAAGAGAGGTTGTTGGCTTGACTAAGGTAAATTATAAGCTCTCGTTATCATGCGAAGGATTTTAATTTTCATGTTGCCAGTTTTTAGATCTTGGCATAAATTCATTTTTATCTTTGAAAAGGTTGCTCCTTTGTCCATAGATATGCTGTGTCTCTTGAAACTGCTCGCCTTTACAGCAATACAGTTCTGCCTAAAACATTATGTTCACTGTCCTTACAATCTTATTATATGCCTTAATCACTTTCATGCTTAGCTTCTGATTTGAAATGTTGCCTGTGCTTTACTTTAAAAATTTACTCCTTTTTGAGAATCATCGAAACTGTATTTTCTCCATCACATTGAAATGCTGGGAAAATGTTTAAAATCACTGTGGTAATTTAAGTGCATAGGGAAATCACAAGTGTTAAACGTGGCAGAAATTGAGTTTTTTATAAGTGCACTCTGTGTGGAATTGAAGACCCTGCAGTAAAGGATCAGGCTCTCCCTGTTTAAGCTTTATGTGTACCCACTGTAACATCAGCCACCTATTTGATACTATCACTCTGGAAATATTACTATTTAAAATATTGCCAAGCATATTAGTGCTACAGTATTTATCCCATCCACTGGCACAGCAGCGGAGCTACATCAGTTGCTCTCCCTACTGTCTGTGTTATGTGACTTCCTCACATTCATTCAGTTAGCAGTACCATACCAAATTAGCACTGTACCTGTTTTAATTTATTCTGTTGAACAATTTAGATTTTTTTGTTTACTAGCATGGACACTCACATTTGCTGTCTATTTCTTTCTGGCAGGAAAAAAACATATACAGTGCCCCCCACTATTATTGGCACCCCTGGTAAAGATGAGTAAAAAGGGTTATAAAATAATTCACCGTTTGGTGAATTAGCTTAATGTTACACTCAAAAAATGAGAAAAATCCTACCTTTAATTGAAGTGAATTTATTATGAGAAAAAAAAATCCTTCATCAAGAAATAATTATTTTTCACAAAACCACGTGTGCCACAATTATTGGCACCCCTGCATAGAATAAAGTAATCATTTTTAATATTTGGTCACATATCCTTTACATGCCATGACACCCTGATGTCTGTGACCCAACAACATCAAAAGACTCTTGATATCTTATTTTCTGGTACTCTTACAAGCGATACTATAACGTCTCTGCATTTGAATGGATCTCTATGGGAATTGGTGGGTGGGACTAGATTTAGCTGTAAATTATGTTGGAACAGTATCTGCTGTTGCTGTGGTGCTACTGCTGCTGCCCTGCCGCTGCGCCTGCGTGCTGCCCGGACTCCGCTCCACTGTCCTGCACATCTTCTGCCACTCCACTCAGCCCTGTTCCCGCTCCCGCTCTACCCCTGCTCCACCAACCTGGTTATCCGTCTCCATCTCCTACCCCTGGCCTCTCCTGCTCTCGCTGCTCCCCTGCTGACTCCTACCCGGACTGTCTGTCTTCTATGTTCTCCCTATGCTTCAGGAGTAGTGGTCGAAGCATAATTTATTAGAGCTACGCGCTCTGTCTGTCTGTCTATTTGAAGTCCAGTTCCGGCTTGGAACTTTAACTGCCTTTGCTTTTCTCCCCATGCTTCAGGACTACCCTGATCAAGCAATAAAATATTGAGCATTGGCATTCCTGTGTTCGAGTCATGCATTTGGGTCCAGTCCACTTCCGGGGTCGTAACAATATCTACTGTATTTCTGGCAGCAGAGTGATAGTTTAAGGCTTGTTTGATACGTCAGACCCTTGATGACTTAAAGCCATTTAGCCAACCATGTGTTCCATACTGTTCCAGTGTAATTTACAGCTAAATCTAGTCCCACAACCCAATTCCCATAGAGATCCATTCAAATGCAGAGATGTAATAGTATTGCTTGTAAGACTACCAGAAAATAAGATATCAAGAGTCTATTGATGTTGTTGGGTCACAGACATCAGGAAGTCATGGCATGCAAGGGTATGCAACCAAATATTAAAAATGATTACTTTATTCTATAAATGCAGGGGTGCCAATAATTGTGGCACACATGGATTTGTTAAAAATAATTATTTCTTTGTGAGGGATTTTTTTTTTCATAATAGATTTACTTCAATTAAAGGTTGGATTTTTCTCATTTTTTCAGTGTGACATTAATTTAATTCACCAAACGTTTAATTTTTTAAAACCCTTTTTACTCACCTTTACCAGGGGTGCCAATAATAGTGGAGGGCACTGTATGTTCTGTATATTACTATCTTAAGCATGCATATTGTACAGTAAATTCATTTATGCTGTTTTATCAGTACAGGCATTTTTATTACTTTGCCATTTTTATATAAAACAGAAAGCAAATCTAAAACAATCATTTCCCATTATTGTTTCAAAGCTATCTTTACTTAGGCCTCCTGAATTCTGAAGGAGAGTTCAGTAGAGAAATGAATTTGTCTTATCTTCTGTTTCAAGTGAGGAGTGAAAAGACACTTTAAAGTTTTAATTTTTTTTCCCTGTCTTTCCTCATAGTCACTTATCCTCTCCTCTGCATTCATTGAATGCTCTTCATCTGCAGTGCTGGACAAATTCTCTATTCCTTTGCTTGAAATAGTCATATATTTATGGTGCTATTTCAAGTTTCCAAATGGGTATACTGTATGTACATTCCCCAGATCCCTATGCGAGCCGTTTTCTGTCATGACACACAGTAATCTCACTGACATTTCAAAGCCAATGCCTGCCGTGGCTATGCATGTTTTACTGGCCTTTTCGAGAATGAAGAACAATATTTTTCAATTGGAATTTCTTGACTTTAAAAGCAAATTTCCCCATCTAACCTTCAGCTTTTACTGCTCAAATATTCTTTAGAACATTGTGCACTTCATTTGAATGTTCTATTGGTCTGGAGTACACTATCCCCTGAAGAGCATAGCTAGGGATGGATTTGATTGACTAGCTAATTGTATTGGACTTCTACTGCTAATTTTCATACCTTTTGAGCTGTACTGATGGGCAATCAGAGAAGTCAACGAGAGGTGAACTGCCCTAATCTTGGTCCAATTTTGATTGCCTAAGCAGAGGGTGATTACAACCAAAGACAGGCACTAGATTGCAGATTGCCATTAACCTTTCCTAACCTTGTTTGCCTTTCATACGGCAGTGATTTATCATATTACCATTTATAAGCACGAAGAGTATCTTCATCAGGTACAATTAAACAATTCTCCTGAAACAACATTGATTTTCAAACTTCATTATAACATGTATCTCTCTCTCTCTCTCTCTGTTCTTACATTTGCCCTTTCTCCGATCAGCATTCGCAAAATTAAATCCGTTTTTGGGTGCATTAGGCAGGACACTATGATCAAGTAATAATTGTTCCTTCTCACTTTACAGTGGTAGTGGGATTTTATCCTTCTGTAATTTTTTTGGGGTATTCCTTGATCAGGAAGCCGTTCAGTTCTCAAATACCTGGAGCACACTTAAAGACGCAAAGAAATGGCCAAGCGTACAGAGTAATGGTTGACCTTATTAATGCATTTGCTCTCTACTCTGTTGTTTCTTTTCTGAAGCCTATCCTGTGTCACGTTTTCCGTACCACACACCTTTCTGAACAGTCATATAGGTCATGTGGGCCCTTTTTAAAACGTTCGGCACTCTGAATACTGAACACAAGCGATATTGCGTGCTAGAATCACTCACTTAAAGGGATAGTTCGGAATTTTGGACATAATGTCTTAATTACGACTTACCCATGATGTAGTTGATTGATGGAAACCATTTTCAGATAATTCCATGCTGTCCCTTCTTTTGGACATACACACATTGCTGATGCTAGCGCAACTCTATGGCAACCGGTAGCATCCACTACCAAACGCACTTAACCCTTGTGTAGTGTTCGGGTCTGTGGGACCCGTATTCAATGTTTACAAAAAAAAAAAAGATAAAATTCATAATTTTTTCAACCTGAGACTCATTGGCCTTGGGTTACCTACGTGGCCATGTTCGCTCTGCCGCCGTACTTCCACAGAGAATATTAGGTCAGCACAAAGTAAAGGATTCAACAATAGTTTGACTTCAAAAATGATGGCATAAACACTCAAAATAACCCCGATTGACTGTTGTCGTATTTTGTTTGCTTTGGGTGCACTGTGGAGTGTTTAAGTGCGTTTGGTTGTGGATGCTACCGGTTATCTTAGAGTTGCGCTAGCATTAGCAACGAGTGTATGTCCAAAAGAAGGGACAGCATGGAATTAGCTGAAAATGGTTTCCATCAATCAACTACATCATGGGAAAGTCGTAATTGAGACATTATGTCCAAAATTCCGAACTATCCCTTTAACCTACATTCAAAATATATTTTATGTTATTTAATTTAATAATTGTTATTAAATAATTGTAATAATTGTTATGTAAAATGACAATAATCAATTAAATTGCAGAATTCTTTGATAGTTAAGTCAAACAGTAACCTGGTGGATCAACCAACAAGTCAAAACAAGGTCTAAATCAGGTCTTAAGGTTAAATAATTTTATTAAATGAAAAAAACAGTCAATTAGAATAATAACTTAAAATCATACATTCACTAATGAATGTAGGCTGACTACTTATAATTTGCAAAGAGGAAGACATTAAGCCAGACATTAATTTGAATATACCAGCAAAGAGAGAGATAAGCCAGAAATTGCCAATATTATTTACCTCCAGCTGAACAGGAACGAAAGGAACCACCACCACAAAAATAAGAGGAAAAACTTAATTCACCAACTCCAAACTGAACTGAGGCTTCTTTCCTTCAACCCCGATAAATAGGCCCTTATCTCCACAGGAAGGGCATCCCTGCAATCCCTGATTGGGTTAATTTGTTAGAAGAGAGGGGGGGGGTAATTATGACAAAGACTGGCTTATCTTTGATGTTTGTGGGGGTGAGTGAGTGAGGAGAGAGACAGAAGGAGAGGCGGGAGGAGAGCAAGAGATGGAGGAGCCAGGTAGTTTACTTATATCTAAATATTAAATATCCTACATTACCTCTCTTGTAAGAATAGGTGCATGCACCTGCTAAAAACCTATTCTTACATCACCAAATTGAATCAATCACATTACATATTTGAACATTGGAAATGCAGTTACCTGCTAACAACAAATCAACTGTCCAAATGGTTCACCAACCATCTTTAAAACAATTAGTCCATGCCCAGTTTAATAGTCCCGTTGTGATCGGCTGGCCAGCAGATATATGGACACACTGACATATTTCCCACAATGATCCGGTGTGGTGCGGAGACATGTCTCCAATTAGACACTCTTTTGTGTCGCTGCTGTTATGACACCCTGGTTCAGGTCTCTTGCTTCTCCAGTGTCAGGGTATCTAGACTGGCAAAGGACAAGAGGTAACATGCAGTGCTTTTTCCCATTATGTTGCAATTGTGTGAGTGAAAGGCAGCCTACTCCCAACAATGTCTCTACCAGTTATGCACGGCGTGTGTGGGGGCTCTGTCTCTGTGACAGGAAGCTGGACGATCCACAGGTGGCAAAGTGTGGTCAGGACCTCTCTTCTGACGGGCGGGAAGCGCCTCTTTCCTTGTCGAATCCATTTTGACTCCTTTAGCCTGGGTCCATTTTGGGTGGACTGCTGACGGCAGTTGCTTAGGCTAGCTTTCCCGCGGCAGGGTGTGGGAACTGGTTGCACTTGTGTTTGTGGTGTCCTTCAGGGAATGGCAAGAGAAGACAGTGGGAGTTGAGGGTTTAGGCCTTATCACTCACAGCAACATGTGAAGAAGGGAACAATAATGATAGCACAGCATGTTATGAGCGCTGTCAGTCCATTTAGGGGAACCTTACGGACAGGGCTTACCATCCACGGGATTGCCATTCCAAATATTCACATGAATAGGACAGACTTGTGTCCAGGAACAGTATTTGAGGGGCACCTACACTCTATAAAGGGACTTAAAAACAACATGGGCATGGTATTAGCTTAACAGGTGTGGTAGGGATGTGTGGGGGGGGGGGGGGGGGGGGGCAGAGCCAGAGACAGAGAAAGGCTGACAGGGAGAGAGAGAAACAGAGAGAGAAAGAAAGCAAAAGACATTAGACAACATCCCATCACATTGCCAACTAGAATGCTTTCTTTATGACAGTGAATCCGTTATTTTCCATTTAGTGTACCTTTCTTTTGTGTGTACTATAGATAAAAAATATATTTACAATAGACCAACACCTTCATTACTGAAGCAAAAAATTTACCAAAGTGAGAGGCACTAATACCAGATACATAAGTCATTGCTAGCTAACTAGTGATAATGGTATATATTTGGGCATCAGGTTGAGTACCACAGCAAGGCTATGCAGCGGTAATAGCTTTTCAGTTGTTCGGTTGTTGTTTACTGTTTGATTTATGTTGTTTCAGTGATCCCCACATTGCAAAACAGCATTGATGAAACGTTTGTTCACAGTAAAGGAATTGCTGACTTTCATAAGCAAGCCTTTACCCTGCAGATGATACTGCAAACATGTTACCTGCATTTATCCAAAGCACCCATCTGAATTTTTAAATTACTGTAGTGTGTGTGTGTGTGTGTGTGTGTGTGTGTTCCTAATAATTAATAGTTTTCATTTTTGAAGACAATTGTGTATTCTAACAACTTATAGTCTAATAACCTTCCCATTTTCTTTCTCCTTGATATACATACTCTCATTTCACAAAATATACTTTTAACAGGCTAAAAAGCATGTTTACAGTAGATGCACATCTCAAGGTTTTCCCCATCTCTGCAGATGGTCATATTAATGAGACAAACATTCATTTACATGCTTGGGCAGAAAGCTTTCTTGTGAATTCCTGAGCATGCTGTTGATAAGCCGTTCAGTTCCACCCTACCTCACGCACATTGATTAATGGTCTCAGTTTAAATGCATGACTGTAAAAGCCTATTGCTCTTCTCTTTCCCCATCAATAAAATATATATGTAATTTTGCAGGGGTTTGAAACCAGCAGTAAAGTCGAAAGAAAATACGTTATTATGATCTTGGCTGAGGACGTAATTCATTCTTAGTGCCTCCCGCTCAATATTGGGAAGTGATCTTGCAGTGGGGCGAGATCACTGCACAAATACCCTGAAAGGCAAAATGGTATTTGAGAGGCTGGCAAACTCTTTGAAAAAGTTATTTTTCAATATATTTTTGAACACCGTTGCCTCAGATGCTCATATTTCTTTCTCTTTGTTATAGTTTTCACACTATTTTTCAGCTATATTTTCATTCTGAAATCATTGGACTGAGAGTGTGTATTATTTCTGCATTTAATTTTAATTGGCAAACATCAGCGGATTGGAACAGGTCAATTAAAACCCTTTGGGCAGGAATCAGATAGTAGAATGCTTATCATTAATGAGTCAAATTACAAGCACTGTATCAAGTCTGGAACAAATTATGGAGTATAAAATTTTTAAAATCTAAATGACCTCCATGTTAAAAATAGCAAATCATTTACAAGACTTTCTTTTTAAAGAGTTTGTATTTTGCATGGTACATATTTAACCCTCATCAAATCAGTCCATTTATTAGAAACCACAACTCTGGTACTATATGTCTAGAGCTGTTTCCTCTTAGGCGTTTTTGAATGAATATGTCAGTTTATGTATTTTGCATGGTGAAGAAAAGGACAGTGTGTGTCACATTTAACGTGTGTGTCACATTTAACCACTTGGTGTCTACATAAGTCAGCGAATGCCCCCAAGCAACAAAACTTCACTGTCAGTGTGAAAGAGAAGACATTTCAGTCTGATTGAAAATTCAGTGACAGTTCACTTTGCTTATGGACTCGGAAGGTGGAAATATACTTCAATATGGTTCTCTGCCCTTCTGCCCCTCTGACAAAGTGGTTCAATTTAATGTTTCTTGACAGACTAAAATAATAAGAAGAGGGTGGGATAAAGCTGTCCTGCTTCATCTATTTCCTGAAGTGAATTCATACTCAGACATTTTGTTATTGTTTTACGCCCACTTCTATAGATAAAGTTTCAGTTTTTGGTCTGTACGTGCTGAAGCATCACGTTTGGCATGCATACAACCACTCACACACTCAGCACTTCAGTCAATTGTGTTTGTGTTCGATGATGTGCGCAATGGTGTTGAAAAACCAGCTGGAAAATATTCAAAATCACTCCTACAACTTGGAGACCCTGGTTGGACGGTTTCCCGTAAATAACATCCCACATTAATAGACACTCCTTCTATTGCACTATGTAAGCAAATTCAGACTGTGTTTGTTTCCAGAGTATCCCATAACACTATTGTCTTGGGTTTCCTGTCATGGGACTGCTAATATCTGATCTTGTGTGGTGTAATGTATGTAATGCAATTGGGAGATCCAATGGAAGTCGTCATTAAAGAGGTCTGAGCTAGCACAATAGCCCACATCTCCCACCCAGTCTAATGGGGCGTTTCTCCGTGTGAGGTCAATTTGCTATATCTTAATAAGTAAATGGGACCAGGAGGTCCACATCATCTGGTGAGTTTGCACTGGAATCAGTGGATATGAAAAACCATATATCAAGTTGTATTTAAACAGATCTATGAAGTAACGATTTTTGGAACAGCCTCAAATATTAATTAGACGCTGAGGGAATGTCTTTAAGACAAACACTGCAATGGCGAAAGTAGCAGTAGAAGAGAGAAAAAAGGGAACTACGCATGCAGTGTTAAAAACTGAATCATTAATGGCAAGGAATACCTGGGCAGAGCGGTCGGTGCTCACATTGTTTTCTATAATAGGGAAAGAGAGCATTGAATTGGTCCCACTAAAGCAGTGGTGCTGTCTTTGGTTGTTGATTTATGTCCTCGCCTGTGCCCTTTCTCCCTCTCCTCTCCCTCTCCTTCCTTTAAGAATGCAAAGCACAACTAGCCTGCGGCTGTTTGAGCAAGGACGCCCGTATGTATGTGTGTGTGTGTGTGTGTGTGTGTGTACATGTATGTGTGCATGCATATGTGAGCGTGTGTGTGTATGTAAGTGTACGTGTACAAACGTTTGTGTTTGTGTACATGCATCTTACCACACGTGTGTACCCGTGTATATTGTATGTATGTCTGCCCGTTTCTGTGTCTCTGTTTGCACGAGTGTGTGTGTGTGTGTGTGTGTGTGTGTGTGTGTGAGAGAGAGGAGCGAGTGTGCATTTGTATGCCGGTGTGTTGGTTTTTGTGTGTATACATGTGCTTAAACATGTGTTTTACGCATGTTTGTGTGTGTGTGCAAACATGACCGGACCAAGGCTGCATTTCGCATGGGCAATCTGTGAACCTCTTTTCCAGTTGAAACATTACCTTGGCCTGAGGCTGAAAAGGCTGAAGAGTCCTGCTGGCCCAGTGCCATTCCATGTCCTTTGCTATTGTTTCCCTCACTCCACACGAGCACAACTTTTTGTGATGGGTTCACACAGGCAGATTTATTAACTTAGGGCATTTAACTCTTTAAAGCCCTTTGAGTGCTCTGTCGAATGGTATTTAAGTCATGCTGGATAAATAGGAAAACTTCCATAAAGCTGAATGACAATATTCCAGGCGTTTTACTCTATACCTATTTCAGATATTATTAAAAATCAATTAACATTTTTGAAATGCTAACCTTGCTTTCAGCCTTAACCATCAACTAAACTTTCTTTTCAAATAGTGAGACTGACCTACATTGCTTTGGCAAAAAAATGCAACCATTATATAAAGATGTTTTATCTTCTCTCAGTTACCTGCTTAAAACTGTCATATACATGCAAGCAGGAGCATCATTATGCAAGTAATGTACTCTTGAGAGAGGCTGCAGGAATATCCTTTCAAAATGTCAGAAAATATTGAGGAATTGTACAGATACAGAAAATGAAATATCAAGATATGATTATTCTCTTACTTTATTTTTAAAAAAGCAACATTACTATACATTATTAAAATGTTGATGAAGAAACCACTAAAGAGCGCATGCTAATTTGGGAAAATCATGTTGGTCTGAAAATGGGAAGACTATTATGGTGCAATATGTTTAAATAAAATTGAGTGTCTTTGTTTTTGAACCAAACTTGTAACTATACAACACCATCAATATTTTCTAATGCCTTCAGCTTAAAAGTGATGTGTCAAGCCATCTTGTTTTCGCAAAGAGCGTTGATATATTTACATATGAAAAAAACCATTATACATTTCAAGGTATTGATTTTTGGAAAGAATCCTCTTTTTTTGACATCTGGTTGTAAAAATCCAGATGCATTTAATAATACATGAATGAACAAACATGAAATGTCTATCCTGAGAAGAGCACGCAGTTCCCACTGCATTTTCCCACACCTTATTGTTTTCAGTGCTCTGATATGCAGCCACAATGGGCTTGGCTTTGAAAAGAATTAAAAAATTAATTTTGTTCAGTCTAATCCAGGGGTGGGGAATCTCATCCGCAAAGGGCCGGTGTGGGTGCAGGTATTTGATTTAGCCCAGCACTAGGACACCTGATTCAACTAATTATCTAATCATGGTCTTCAATCAAGATCTTGATAAGTAGAATCTGGTGTCTTAGTGCTGGGCTTAAACGAAAACCCACACCCACACCGGCCCTTTGCGGATGAGATTCCCCACCCCTGGTCTAATCCATGGGAAAGAAGAGAGAATGGATACAGCAGCTTCCTGTAACCTGGGCCACAAAAATATGAATTTTGTATTTTAACCAACAAATTTTATAAATATTTGAAATTATATATTATTATGTGATCCCCAAACACAAGACTTAAAACTACAGTATTCCTGTCACATTTTTATCACTGATCAATAATTTAATACATTTCATGTTTTAATAATCATCAATATTGGAAATGCAAGATAATAATAATTAAAATTGTAGCCTATATGCTATAGATAGATGGTATTGAGCATATTTGTTCCTGTCAGTAGTCTTGTTTCAGCATGTATCTATGTCAGATCAAGATGGTTGTGCTAGCCAATATTTTACAGGTTTGTTGGATGTTCCCTTAGCTGTTCTGTTAGCCAAGTGTTGCAGTAACCGACCTTGTTGGTTCTGGGAGAGAACAGTGCATTTCCATAAATAAATAAATTGGGGTACCTAGTTAATAAAGAATCTTGGAGAAGAGAGTTCCAGGGAATCTACATTAATGTATTGACATCAGTAACATCAGTAAAGTCACTTCACTATATTTTGTATTGACAAGGTATTGTGTGGTTTCAGGAAATGCCATGTATGTTCACTATTAGCTGTTACAAGTACATGTTAAAACTAAATAATTTGTGCTTTGCATTGTGCATGCGAAAATCTCAAATAAAATATAGATTTATAGAGGTTAACTTGAATTTTACTCTAAAGGAATTAAAGCTAGCCCTTACAGCTGATGTAAATAAATAAAAATCCAACACATTTCATATACAGATGGAATGACACTGGAACAATGGCCGCCATACTTTCTGACAGATCCTCAACTTAATTAGTGCTGATTATAAATAGAAGCAATTTGGAGCGTCATGGGCCCAGAAAAAGGTGTCGCCTGGTTTCCCTGTGTAAGGGGACGGGGTTGGTGGAGGTAATGATTGCGCTTCCATTTTCCATGCCAAATTGAGAAATGCAGTTTCCCAGTTTCATCCTCCACATTCCATTGATAACAGCTGCTTTCAAACACACTAATTCATCTGCTGAGGATGTTGCAGGAGCTGATGCACTTGATTTTGATATATTTGATATGTGGGTCAATGACATGACATGCATATTTTGTGCATTATTTCCTTTTAAAATAATTTAATCAATTCATGACATCACTTTAATTCTATAAAACCTATTTAGCTTGAATACATTTTCAGTACATTCAAATAATATATATTCCTTTTATGTTTTGGCATCTCAAACCCCCAAAATGCCAGGTGGCGCAACCGTCCCGTGCAAATGGACAGACTAAGAAAACTATTAAAAATGGTATTTTAATGATAATAAATTCAAAATAAAATACTATGGCATGATTTTACGTTTGAAACCTTTCAAATAAACCAAATTTTACAAATAGCAATAGTTTTTAAAGCTGCTGAGATAGTTGAAAAACTTTTGTCCAGCAATTTGTATGTTCTCAAATGTCAGGGTCGCACAACCGTAAACATGGGGCTTTTATTACAAAGTGAAGAGGTAATAACAGTAAACATAATATTGCATCATACCTTTATGGCTGAGTGAAAAGGTTTGTAAATCATAAAACTCTATATTCTATTTAAAAATGATATGTATGAATTTGATAGCAATGGCAAAAGCTAATACAGGCGTCCAAGTAGAAACCCGTTTAATTTGAAATGAGTTGCAAAAGTTAGGTGGCGCAACTGCAAGGAATGTCACTATATTAATTAATAATTATATTTAAAGCTCTAAGATTATCTATTACATTTCTAAAATGTTTATTACTTTTAAGTTAAAGATGTTATATACTTTCAAACCTTTTTCATGATTTATAATTCTAGATTTAGAGTTTCTGAACTCTGAGTTGCATGTTATTGAACTTTTCACTGTATAATGCGATGCATGTTGCATGTTGTCCTGTGTGGCACGACATGATAAGCTTTAGAACAGGCCTTCCCTACAGAAAGACAGTAGACAATATAAGTTTGAACACAAACTTCAAGTTGGCTTGAAAAAGCAAAGGACAGAGAACACTATATTTTGGTAATAGAAATTAGGCATTACACAACAAACAATAGACATTGTTAGCAATGGCATGTATTAGTATGAACATGTTGAACTGAAATAGGCTATATGAACTGAAAGCTGTATGGAACTGGATGAATACAAGTTCTATTAAAAACCATGAACGAATTTGAAATAAAAATGCAATTATTCAGCATATTTCCTGTCATTACTAATGTTGTCAGGTGGCACAACTGATAATCGTCAGGTGGTGCGACCAGGTAAAATATTCATTTAAACCAATAAATAATAGGTTAGGTTAAAGTGAACAAATGGGTTGATAACTATGATGTGAATAGCTATTGTATTGAATGCATTCATTTGTATATTTGTATAATTATTTTTCTGTCTTTAAATGTAAAATCAGATGCTGAAGATACTAAATACCTGGCCACGAGGATGCAGTAATCTAAATTATTGTAAATACAAAACACAACCCACAAAATAATAATGTGTTAGGCCACTGTAGACACTCTAAGGGATACTTGACATTTTTTTGGGGCGGGTGAAGTTAAAAATACAGTCCAAAAAATTTATTTAGACACTTTGAAATGTTATTTAACAAATGAAGCTTGTTTAAACACATTGTTCCAGACTCAAAAATATGCATATTACATACATTTTGAAAATACTTTTTAAAAATACCTTTTTAGAAGCTTTATATGTCATTGACCCATATGTATATGAATGTTTACTACTGTTATATATACACGTACAGTATATACTGTATATATAATCGTCAATTGAACTTAATCATCTTATTGAATTGGGGTGATGGCTGTTTATTGCCATCAGACATGTTCCTTGTTGATTATTTCACCACACTGGCTTCTGTTTGTATGAATGTGCATGTATTCAGAATAAGAACTATTCTGCAGCAGGCATATAGCACATTGGTTTTAAGAGATATTGTAAGGGGTAGGAGTGTATGATGCCATCAACAGATGGCACAATATTTGTTTTTGAATTTCATCAACCATAGTATGAAGAAGATGGTTTTGGTTTTTTTATGTTTTGATATTTAGTAAAGATACCCTCCTCAGCCACACCTGATTTCCTTTAATATGAAATAAGTGCTTCTGTAACAGATTGTAATTATATGTGCTGTTTCTTTTATAACCGTTAGAGTTCATTTAGACTGTACAGATGAATTCATCAAAATAATAGCACCCGTCCTTGTTTAAATCACACACTGCTGCATTTTCAGATTTTTTAAAGGCCAAAATCACATTTTGGCGCCCGCTCCAATCTCAAATGCATAACTTTGCTAAACACCATACACAATGCCTCAAAAGAAAACAAATGTGCCTTTCCAATAATTATATGGCAAAAACAATACCATGATGAATCACTTGCTGTTATTTGTAGCACACATACATGTTGGTGAGATTGGTATTGAGAACAGGCTATTGTAATGTGATAATGAAAAATAAACTGTGCTGATCGGTGTTTGAGCCTGTGTATGTGTTTTTTTCCATTTCAGTTTATGTTTACTTAACTTTTAAGTATTCAATACTTTTTAGTACATACTCACAATTGGTTAGGGACAATTTTATATACAGTATTTCTTGAATAGGACAATGTGACGCTCTTGTAATGGTTACACAGGGACATTTTGGGACTCTGGCTTTCTGATCATGAGACTGGGCCCATTGTGGAGTCGTTCACAATTGACAACTCCTGATCAACTGAGGCACAATGGAGTGTCCTGTCCCCTTTGTCACGTGACTGAGATGAACATAGACTGCTTGATCGATCAGGTGCCAGTTTGGGCAGGAACACCCCCCCCCCCCCCGCCCCTCTTTTGAGAAGGAGAGGGGAGATCCCAATTTTACACACACACACACACACACACACACACACACACACACACACACACACACACACACACACACACACACACACACACACACACACACACACACACACACACACACCCTGAGGTGATTGCAAATAGCTGGTCCATCTACGTTTCATTGTTGGTTCCAAGGGAATGAGCCAATCTATTGTATGGGTGCCCTAAAGCCAATCTACCAATTGGGATCAAAGGGATTTTGACCATAAAAACCCGTGGAACTTTACCAATGCCGCTCTGATGGAAAATTACGTTGTCTCAACCTACCCAGACACATCGCTGAACCCGGACGGACTTCGCTGCTTCCCAACCCGCACCTCGCTTGATCACCAAGACAGAGTTGGCCTGCCACCGTCCACAGAATAAACCAAGCCGGTTTATTCTCCTTCAACAGCTGTTTTTGAGGACACGTTTCTTCAGACTGTTCCTCCACTATCTCCCTTGCTGCACGCGCCCGACTCGAGTGGAGATCTGTGCACGTCCACGTCGCCCTGACTGGAACCCCGTCGCGACCCGACTTCAGTAAAGAAGTCTTCCAGGAGTCCATGCACCTGCCGGGACCTTGGATCAGCTGACGAGCTGCTAACTTACGGGATCGGGACTGGTCCTCCCTTTTGTTACCGTTAAGTATTAAACGCCTTTTATTTAGCACTGACATCAATTGATAGGATAGTGTAAAACTTGTGATACCTAGTTGAGGTCATTTTAATGCTGGTTCCTATTGTTGTCTGTATTTAGTTTTGCTGTACGTGCGTTGGTCGGGAATAGCCAAATTTCCCTGACCTTGTAGTTTTATATTGTTAAAACTTTTACATTTATGAGACTGATAAAACTAACTAACAACATAATATAGTTTAGCGCGTCATTAACCCCATAACACAAACTAACCTTTGTTATTGGCGGGACTGTTAGCTTCTATATTCAGCCACCACATAATTATAATTTCCTCTGATTAAGATTGAATCATAGAACATATTCCTCATATTAGCTCATTTATTTTTTCTATTATCCACGTATTCGTAGTTGTAGCCAATAAAGTATATATCATTTTTTCCCATCCACTGTCGTGTCTACGTTATTTCACTAAGTTGGGCTCTACTGACGGATAGAATTGTAATTGAGTGTTGAACTTAATTTGTTCTGAATAAAACTGACCAAACCTCACTACACTCCTGAAAACAAGTGAACCATAATTACAGAGGCAACCTGTTATTTTAAACCTGGATGGAAAAACACTGTGCTACTGTGATAATTTCACACCCCTTATAAAGGCATTGATTGGAAAAGCACGTGATGTCATTGAGTGGCTGAACCTGACATTATGAAAAGGTATTGATGCTGGAAAAAGATTTCAAAGGGGCCCTGACTTCAGTGATATTGACTAAGAACATTTTCACCACAGTGTTTGCGTACTTACAGAGGGAGGATTTAGATATTTTGTCTGTAATTACTCAGTTAAATCCTTTCTCAGATAGTGAAAAGGGTCTCCATGTGACTTCCCTTTAACTTCTGGGGTAATGTCTATCCTTTCTTTAACCAGGTCAACTGAGAACCCAAGTCTCTTCAAGGGATTGTGTAGCCAATCAGGTGCATGGAGGAGGAGGACTGGCCAGATGTAGAGAGCTAGTTTTTTTGTGGGATTCAACCAGGATACTGAGCTTAACACACATACTCCTTCGAAAAAACGCCATGGGATTTTAATGACTACGATGAGTCAGGACCTTAGTTTAACATTTCATCTTCTACAGCACAGTGCCCTGTTCACAGACTTCTAATCCTAAATTCACCGCCTGATAGAGACCCTATACTTTGTGGATTTTTCTATGTAAATTTCTTGCACTGAAGTGTGCAGTGTCTGCCAATGGCCAATTCTTATCAGAAACAAAGTATAGTTTCAGGAAATAAGACATGAGTATTTTACATTAACAGGAGTAGTACATGCTTTACATTATGGACGCAGAGCTGTTTTTATTTCATTATCAGTTTCTGTCCGAAGGAAAGCTCACATATAAGTTCAGGTGCAATAAAAATTATATATTTTTAATAAAGACCACTTCTCCATATTCCCTCTGTCAAAAATTTAAAAACAACTCAGCAGAAATTATAAATTCTTAATTACAAATTGTGCACTATATCATCAGCCAAAATGGACATCAGTTATGAAACAAGTTGCCTCCATTATTGATTGACTTTTATGTTAGCACTTTATGCCTTTATGGATGCTTACAGATAATACACTTGTACTGCTTTCTGTTAAAATTTAACATTATACAATGAGCCCCCTATTTTGGGTATATGAAGACCACTCTGATGGTTGACGGAGATCTGGAAAGGCTTTAAATGGATTGAATTGTTGTCAATCTGGAGATGTTGTTTCCATTTCAGTGCATTATGGGAGCATTATTGTCTTGTCCATTTGCTGCACTATGAATCAACTGTCAGTGATCTGATCCGAGTGAGAGATGTGAAAATGGTCTGACTAATGCTCCATGTCTCCTTACGTACATGGATATGGGTGGCTGAATTTGTTAATATTTAGCGGGAAATGAATCTAAAATTAATTCCGTTCAGTACCAGTGCTTATCAGATCCACATTAAGCCAACAGAAATTTATTACAGAAGTCATAATTCATTTCCTTCTTCAACTAATAAGCCCACGACAAACATTTATTGTCACTGGTCTCTTTTATGTAATGCCTAATGCATAAACATGAGCAAAGCACATTGAATAAGGATGACATCGTACTGTGTAAGCAATGATAAAATGTGGTGCCTGGTCCAAATGAAAACAGCTGTCAAGGTGAAAAATATGACTTGAAGATGAAATCACTCATGACTAAAATAAAGGCAAAGAGGGGGAAACATCAAATGAATTTTATGAGTGGGAATGGAATAGTGCCATTCAAAATTATTATTCAATTATATTCAATTGCCAAGTGTACAAAGCTCATTTTTTGAAAGTTTTGACCCTCTGGAGCAAATATAAATTCAGGGAAAACTATTAATGTAATTTGTATACAAGTAACTCTTTTCATAATATATATAAATACGCTATTTGGTTAATTTGTATTTCAATGGGCTGGGTTAGACATTCAAAGCTAGAAAATGCAAAATGGGTGACTGTTATACTACATACTGTGTTGCAGATATCTGAAGTAATCCTGTCAGAGGCCAATCATCTACAGTAACTTCACCTGATTGATCTTTGCAGACTTTCTTAACTATGACCTTCAGGGCAGATCATAGGAACATATTTGAATAATAAGCAAAAAATTAAGTGTGTTGGCTCAGATGGGCAATTTACTCTCAGACATGCAATCCCCATGTTATTTACAAAATTAAAAAAACAACACATTTAGCCCGTTTGAAATGGTATTGGTTCTGTGGGCACCTAGAGAAGCTGTCTTTAAACATTTTCTTCAAAGCATATTGGCTTTTTCCTCTTCCTCGTGATGGTCCTTACCTCTAATTCAGTGGCATTTGGGGATCTTTGAGGTAGGTTTACTTAGATAAGATTTTTTTTAAGTAAGGGCTGTCTTCATGTTCTTTGCTTCTTTTCATCTCTTCTTTCAGCTCTGGACTTTCAAAACACTAGCAGGAGGAACAGAGAAGCGCTGAGTTTAATTTGACTTAAACCAGTTTAAGTTTAACTTAAACCGGTAGGTGCCCACATGCTAAAATCTGTGGGTTATATGACACTGAAGCAATAGCTGTCGTATCTGTTGGATAAATGTAAACCAAAGGGTATAGTATTCAGGGTAATCACACCCACTTTTGCTGGTTCAAATGACGAGTTCCATTTTTGTTACACTGCAGTTGACTTGTAAATACATCAACTCGTTAATTAATTTAAAAAATGCTACCCCTGTTTCTTCATTAGGGGCAAATTGTCAGAATGCTCATTATGCTATGTGTTCCTTTCTGTTTTGGGAGACTTCTACTAAGAATAACATTAATCACAGTGAATTATGTCAAGCTGTTTATCCCCAATTTCCCCTTCTGTCAGTCTTTTATCAAGGCGGGTAATAGAAAACAGGCAAAGGAAACTGGAGCATGGATGCATGTATTTGAACTGTCCAACAACCATAAATATACGGTACATTTTTGTTTTTGTGTATATATTCTATATATATATATACATGGGCTTTATATACAAATTAATAATTTAAATAATTTGTACATTGTGTTATAAATATTAAATGGACAGGTGGCTGTTCACTTCACAATTTTATAATTTTTCTTCATTATCTAAGGTTTTTTGATTCATGTAAGGTCAGGCTTTTCGGATAAGAAGGGTATGCATGTGCCAGTATGCATCTTCAGATAGCACTTGAAATTTTAGTTAAGGCAGTAAAGATTTATGTGAGAAATACTGAAGCTAACAGAATGCAATTATCTTATCATAGACCTCATGAATTATATTATGGTGCCGCCATGATGAAATATAAAACAATGTCTACGCTACAGATTACACATCGGTGGTAGAATGTATTGAATTTCTTCTTGTGGGTAGGAAAAGACTTGCATGAAATACATACTTAAAGTATTTAAAATTACATTTTTTAAACTTCATATGTACTATGGTATGCAACATACAGTATTTTATCACAAGTATATATTGGAAAATATGTTCGTATGTATATAACATTTTTACATTGAATTATAACAAATATAATATTCAGTAATACATTTCTATGACTGGTCCTTTATAAGATGATATAACTCCTTCATAAACACTTCATAGCACCTTCATAAGTGCTACATACAGTAGATATCCATTATGCCTATCTGCAGTTATTGACATGAGAATGTATGAATGATTATGCATTGCCTATAAATGTGCTATGTAGTGTTAAAGGTGTTATAAAGCTCTTATGAATGACCATTCATATAAAGTAACCCAATATGCCCATGTCCATGTATGTGAAAAACATACGTAACCCAGCATGAGCTTGAGATACATGTCTTACAAAACCATTTAAGAATAACATTGTAACAAACAATAAATATGTCCAAATATTAATGAAATTACTCAGATTTTTTTTCTTATAAACAACGTCAAAGTAATAGGGCAAGTTTGTGATTCTGCTATCTCGATCACATCTCTGAGCTGCCACAGTGCTTATAAGCTGAGGAGAGTAGGAAGTGGGAGAGAGAGAGGGGGCTCCCATTATTGCATGTGCGTCTATGTGCCATGTACATCAAGATGCCATTTAGAGAGATCAACTGATTATTGACCGAAATAAGTCCTGAAAAACAGAAAAAGAGTAGCTACTACTTCTGACCGAAATAATTCTAAGCAATTTCAATCCAAATGGCATGTATGTCTATTTTAAAGGCATTTGCTGAAGCCTTTCCATTTAAAAAATATAGAAAAACCATAAAATATAATTCAAAACACATATAATTATGTGTTTACCCCAGGTTTAACCCCCCCCCCCCCCAAATAAATAAATAAATAAATAAATAAAATGTGTTTCCATTCCAACAATAACCTTACATCATCATAGATTTGGTATCTATATGGAATTTGTGGTTCTCATCTGGTGTGTAGGAATGCACCGAAACGACTCATTGTATACAAGCAATTCCCACTGGATCAGGAATGCGTTAAGTACTATCTCAGTCACAGGAACCCACCAGATGACCCCACACAGTGCGGAGCATCTGTTTCCCCAGTGCCTACTGAACAATCAGCCCAAGGTTACCACAGCTGTGTTCACATCACGTTTGACAGCATCTGCAGTGGCCTCCATGGGTGTGTGTGTGCGTGTGTGTGTGTGTGTGTGTGGTGGGGGGGGTGGTCCTCAGCCTCAGGGCCAGCCATCAAAACACCCCACTGTTTCCCCAATAAATCAAGTCCAATAGACTGTAAGCTGTCCTAATGGCTCTAAGTTACAGCCTACCCGCTTCTATGTATGCTTGCCTTTTGCACTTAGAGCATGGTGCTCAGTATGAATAGGAACATAGCTTATAGGGGTTATTTTATTTTTTTACCAGATTGCCTGGCCCTTCATCATCTATGTATGCGTGTGTGTGTGAGTGTGTGAGTGTGTGTGTGTGTGTGTGTGTGTGTGTGTGTGTGTGTGTGTGTGTTTGAGTGTGTGTTCTTTATTAAAGGGGATATGAAGCACGTGGTAATGTGGCTCAGGGCCGCGTTTACCAATAACGATCAATCTTAGGGTTAAGTGTGATTTCTACAAGCAATTCTACGATGGCTCTTTAATTTGTATCACGCATTTCCCAAAACAGTTCTTAAAGCATGAACGCGCAGTCACCTCTTAAGAGCTACTTAACCAGAGGTGTAAAATCCTGGTTCAGAAAGTAAAAAGTCCTCCCCAGTATTTAGTTCCAATTACCTGGATTTTCTCATTTGCACAATTTGTCAGCCAGGAGGTAGAACTAATTAGTGAAATCAGCTGGGTGGAAGAAACACATAGCAGGACTTTTACTTTCTGATCCCTGGATTTTACATCTCTGTACTTCTGTCTGTGGTGCTGCTGATACGGGAGGAGGAGGGGCAATAGATTGGGAGACGCAAACCCCACTGTGATGCCCAATACATGGCCGGTTAGGCACGTCAGCGTCTCATAGAAAGTTTATTTTGAAATAAAATATTTTTCCCACTGATGTTACTTGTCTCAATCTTATTTATTTATAGAGTTATTTAAGGAATGGCTTTTATGGGCAATTTCCAAATATATAAAGTCAATTTTAATTCAAAAAAGAAACATTGTTGCATCTAACATCACTTAAAAAAACAAACAATCAGTGGTAACATGTAATGAACACTGACACGAAAAATCAAGGAAAGTATGTGATTTATGAGCTTCTAAAATGCATTTAACTATCTACGACTGGTTGGGAGTAATCGTTAATCTACGAGCGTTTGCCCCTGTAATCAAATCTCAAATCGACCCGTATTTGCTAGAAAGATTTATTAAAGTTAGCTTTTTTGCACTAGGGCACAGCCATCTTGGAACAACTGCGGTTGTCACGTCACTAGCTTGGTTCATCTCGGCTGCTCAATGTATTCCTATGTATTCCTATTGGTAAATAGCTGACTTTCATTGAGCTCAACGATGTATCATGAGGAAAAAACTAAACAAAAAACGCAATTGCTGTGCGCTGGCTAGCTGCTCTAAAATGACAGATTTCACCTGTGGGATTGGTCGATGTGTCTGCAGCACAGAATTGTGTGGTCTGCAGTGATGAAAGTGGATGATGTGTTCTTTGGACAACAAACGGACTGAAGCCAGATGCTGTGGTTACGTGGGTGGGAAAAAACTATTACAGTCTATCAGTAGAAGAGACTGGCTGGTTGGTAGCTGTCGGCTACATAGCATGAGGAACCAATGTAGCTAGTTAGGCAGTTTGTAAAAATGAATACGTTTTGTTCAGTAATACACATAGAGCATCTTGGGACAATACAATAGGACCGCATTTTTTGTTTAGTTTTTTTCCTCAGGATACGTCATTGCACTCATTGAAAGACAGCTATTCACCCATAGGAATACATTGAGCAGCTGACATGAACCAACCTAGTGATGTCACGACCACGGTTGTTCCAAGATAGCCTCGCCCTGGTGGAAAATTTAAATTTAAACTTTATTTAATTTTTCTAGCAAATACGGGTAGATTTGATATTTGAATGCAGGCAGGGGCACATCTTATCTAAGGTAAAAAACTAATGAACTAGAGCCACATTACCGAGTACTTCATATCCCCTTTAATATAGTGGTAATAATGATTTTGCTAATGACTTCAAGTTACCATCATTCATGTGTGCATGGAGATTGTCTGCACACATAATATATGTAAACAATATCCATGTATGGACTGTGTATTGCATTTGTACTATATGTAAATTTTGGTCTAAAGCAAAAACAAGATATATACAGTATATTTTTATTTTTTATTTTGGTGGATAACAGTTATTACTATGTTCTTCTTTAGAATAATTTATCAATACACAGGTAAGGCTAAATTTACTTTCAATAAAAACCACAGACAAAATCTTCCTATCCAGTTCCACTTAAGTGTCCACTTGCACTCAATGTAAGATTACGAACGTTGGAAACCATGATGCCAGAAACAGTTTTCCACTTGTAGTAAGTTGATTGATTTTCTTCTGTTTCTATTTTTGTATTCAACATGTTCAGAAGAGCACTAACTGGCACACGTAGCCATCCACAGCTTATTTTCACCCCACAGTCCATCATGTCAGCATCCGTTGATCAGGAGAACTGCACTTCTGCACCTGTGGTTTGGAGGACTGCAGGTGGTTGATTAATCACAGTCCTGATTTTAGCTTCAAATCATGAATATGAATGTGCGTGAACCAGGGACTGCTGCCCAGAGGGTACCAGTTATAGTCATAAAGTGTATGTAATCAAAATTTGGTTAAGATCATTTACTACATCATCCTGGAATCTGGATTGGCTGGCTTTTTCATGCATAAAAATTTATTTAGAATTTTTTCAACACTATTCAAATTAACCTCAGGATTACAATACCCCGAGCAAAAAACCTTGCCCCAAAGATTCAACATGGGGGCATGTTCACAAAAAGAAGAATATACACTTCGGCATGGCCTGATACAAATAGCAAGTTTGCAACATAGCCTTGGGCCTTTTTTTGTAAAATGACATTCTTGTAAATCAGTCAAGAGTAGAGTCCCAGACCGACGTAAGATTTTCTTTCTGAGTTCTTCTATATACAATCATATAGAAAGGAGATTGCATGCGATTAAGAGATAATGTGGCATAGCACAAGCACATTACTCACAATGACTTATATAGCGTATAGATATATTGTTCTAAGATTGGATAAATTCATGTCTTTTTTCCAAGATTTAAGCGACAGTAAAGAATGGTATAACATTGTATTGGGTAGGCCATACTTTTAGTGCACGGTGCTGTTCTTGGCCTCAACATTTCACCACTACACAACTGTCCCCAACAAGATATTGAAAATGTGAAGATGAGCTGTTAAAATGGGAAACAAAAAAGCTAATCAAAGCAACAGCACTTGCTGAGGAAAGTTGGTTTTAAAATAATTTTTTTCTGCAATACCAAATGAAAGATTAAGCTCGTGGATGTCACTAATCTGAAGCCATATAATTTTATGTGGGCGATAGATATGTACAGTCAATTCAAAATGTTTTGTTGTTCAAAGCTATTAGACTTTAATGCCATTGCACATTAGAAAGTAATGAAATCAGATGGGGACCAGGGATCAAATGTCTACAAACATTTGAAATGTTCCAATATAATGACTCAAAAGCCATTACACTGAAAGTGTAACAGGAGGCCTGCTGATAATGTTACTGATTTTGAAGAGCACAGTACAGCTTCAGTGGGCTTCATGGGGTAATGCAAATCCCAGAGGCCATCCCAAAATCATTAGTTCACCCCACAATTATCTCTTGCACCGTACCACGCTTATACGATTGTATTGTGCTGTCAAGGGTGGGAGTGAAACAGTTTCACATGATTGTAAATTTTTCTTAATTAATTATTAAAAATGCAATTTTTTGTTTCATTTTAGAATTACTTTTTAGTTATTGCATCCTTGGAAAAATTATTTCGAATGTCAGAAACCGATTACGCAAAATAAGATTTTCATACCAGTTTGTAGTCATTCATAAGGCTAAAATTACTTGTTTATTTCCCCCATTGGAAATAAAACACAGATGTAATAGTTATATTGGAATTTATAAATAGATAAGTGAACTGAATTTCTTGTTCTGCTTCTTTGGTATTCTATGAAAGAAGTAATCAAAAGCAAACAACAAAGCCAACAACATCTTAATGCAATTTTCATTAAGCACGGCCCATGACATTATAAGATCATGAGAGATCTTATAATGTTATCAGGATGCCAACAAGAAGCTTCATTAGCTCTTCATTAGCGGTTCCTCTGGGCCTCGGTTGCTGTTTCCCCGCACTAACACAGCACAATTGATCTTCCCTATATGAGTCTTGTGTTTTTATGTTCTACCGCGCGTCGTTTCTTCTTCGACTCAGAAGCAATCATCTGCATCCGCACTGTATACATTTAAAAGTCAAACAACTCCTGTGGCTCTTGAGACCAAAACTATTAGCTGCAAAGCCTTGGCCTTAAAATGAATCGATAGTGTTCATTTTGCCTAACACCACGGTGCTGAAGTTCATGTGAGCAGATGCCGCTGGACGTCAGGAGCGGGCCCGCGCAATTTATCTGCAATTAACGCGTCTCGCGGAAAAAAATGCCTCTCCTGACTGGAGCAGAATAAAAAAAGATCAGCGCGGGGCTATCAATATTCATCAGGGGAGCTGGAGGCCTTTGCATTGCTTCCATCCTTTTTCATAAGCGGAGCCATCACCAATGTGCCAGCCGTGTGAGGTAAGGGGCCTTGTCATTTGTCATTTCCCCGGGACGGTCGTCATTGCTCACCGTGCGCAGCGCCTCGCGCATTCGCTTCCCGGAGCCGGGCGCCCATCTTGCCGAAGCTCATGCGGCCATTACTGAGCCGGTGGCCCGCCTTGGCGTGGCACAGGCGCAGTTCAGTCATTCGGGACGTTCCGTGTTTCACTGTCATGAGAAAACTGTATATGCGACCGTTATGTTTCTGCAATAAAATATTGAGGCGAAAAGGTTATTCTTCAATAAAAAAGCGACAATTTTATTTTAAAAACATCACTGAAACAACTTCATTCATGTATGTATATAACTGGTATGTCAGATCTATATTTTAAAATATACTGTAAATGTCTTTATCATATTACACACAACACTGGAGCTTGTCACTGTATTCTAAATCTAGGAAATGTCGAAAGATACCACATACGTTCCATAGTTATACTTGCAGAATGTCTTTTTTATTTATTTTATTTATTTTTATGGTGGGTGGGGGAGTGCTAAATCATAGAAAATGGACAGCCCTGTTATTAGTTGCAGATGAGTCATGCTTTACTGATTTAAGTTTTAGGACCTTCTTTTCAAAGCTCCACACGACAGAATGGTTCACAGTCACTCTTTTAGGGCTGCAGATCAAACACAAGCTGTGATCAAGCTAGTGAAATGTTTTCTGCCCCCCTCTCGTCACTGATATTATGAAGAAATCTATCCGTCCATGACATAGACAATACCCATATTGTCTTCCATATGGCCAACAGTGCAGTGAAATGTTCAAGAGATCCACGTGTCCTAGAAGTTGAAATTTGTTTACAGTGGGTTGCTGCATGGTCATTGCCTTTCCCAGTTCATAACGGGTTATAACCCAAACAAAAGAAGGGGATATTTTCAGGTCTTAAAACCCACCTGCTACGGTTCACTTGCATCATGCTCTGCACTGGGGCAGGACACATCTGTTGGACTGAGTTTGTATTTTACATTACATTTACATTTACAGCCGGTCCCTTAATTATTTTACATTCATAGTCCATAGAAAGTACGGGGTGAAGGGACTTTACACAGTGTTTTGTTTAGAGCCATATATTGAAAGCAGCAAGCTGTTCTGAATTCCAGACCGTCTGTTTACCTGATGGTAGAGCATGAGTCCAGTCAGGGTCATGTTGATTATGTTTGTATAGGTAATGCTCACCGATCAATCATTTTATACCAACTAAGGGAGACTTTGAGGGTGTGCATTTTTTAAATTTATTTAATTTATTTATTTTTAGACTGCAATGTTATTATCTGACACTTTTTTTAAAAATCAAACAGCTTTTGAGACAGAAGCAGGTCTGAATATAACCCTTGTATCCACAGCAGGGGCCTTGTGAGTAGGACAGACTGAAACACAGAAAACTGTTGTTTAAAATTCACATCATATTATGGTCTGGTACCGTGGGGGTGATGGATAACAGCAGAGCAGCCCTTTGGCCTGGAACTAATTTTGTTTGGGTAACATCCAATCAAATAAAGGTTTTAATTTGTTACAAAATTACAAAGGGATAGAATGCTATGCATATAAAATGAAATACAGCAAATGATTCATGTGACTCAGAGTGTACAAGTAGCCTACATAATTGTTCCAAACTGGCATTTGATATTCCTCTTGTTTATGTGCATATATAATATACATTATAAGTTAATGTGCACCCCTTGCTCCTTAAATACTTTTTAGTTTTGATCCTCCATTGAGCTCCTTTTGGGCACCTTAATATTGAATATTATTGCAATAATGACGATTCAGATAGATGCCTGTCACCATTTGATGGCACTGTTGTTAGTTGACTGCTGTAGCTGTTTGGCATAATATATGTTTCTCTAATTCAGAGCCTGAACCCATACTACTTTTTTTTTTACTACATTGTTTAATTAATCTACGCATCTAGTTTGTGGCCTGGTCCTAATTCCTGGTGAAACAACCCATTTTAATTTCAATTCTGAATTTATGCAAACAATACTTACAAATACGTACTTACATATTAAAGGAAATATGGACAATGCCAAAGAGGTTTATTTTATGCTATGCACAATGCGCAATAGGGTCATGGATGTGTATCTGAGAGGACACTCTAATGACTACCATTTGCATGCATAATCTCACAGACCACTAAGAGTCAATGTAGGCAGTTCTGGGAACGGCTTTGCCTGGCTCTGTTGTAGTTCTGTTTTGCAGGTTTGAGGCGGAGGAGGTAATTTATTCCACCAGCCGCCCAGGATCTTGATTGCCTATTGCTGCTATGGCAGGAGGAAAGTACAGTTCTTTTATCATTTGTGAATAGCTATTGTGTCACACGTGTATTTTTACCTCCGTATTATGTTGTTATTTTAAAATGCTGAAGACATTTAAATGAGCAATTTAGTCAGAGGGCTTTTTTCTTACTGTCTTTTGTTTCCTAGTTCCGCTGTGACTCCGAACGCGGTCCTTCTTTCATTTACTCCTGATTAAAATACACCCGTCTACTTTATTTTGCAATAATTTTACAAGACTTGTGGCAATTGATCATTATTTACGTCTACCAAAATGAAAGAAACACACATTAAAGGCAGCATTGTGTTTTTGTTGTTTATATTTGCACATTGCATATGTATCTTGAACACACACCGACAAACACACACACACACACACACACACCCTTGAATATGATGAGTACAAATTCTGTATATAATGAATAACACAGGTAATGAGATATATCCGAAAACAGTATTATCTGATTTTAATAAAATAGCTATTGGAACTTGGATTTGAACTGGGTGCTATGGTCAGACAAGATCAACATTATGCTTTTTGGCCACACATTAGGGGTGGCTTTGGCATTGGCAGAACATTTATGTTGAAAAGGACATAATAGCCAAGGTGAAATTTGGTCCTAGATCTTAGCTGCCGTGGGGTGGTTTTGCATCTACTGGTCCTGGAGGTCTTGTTAATGTGAATGGAATCATCAGCTTCAGCACATACCAAATGCCTGGTATCACACCATATAAGACTGCAAATGGATCCTTCAGCAAGTAATGATCTCACCCATACCTAAAGAAATCTACCAATAAATGGTAAACCGACCACAAAATTACCCTTTTGTAATGGCTATCTCCTTCTCCAGATCTGATTTAAAATTTGTGATTTGAATTGAAGAGGTCAGTCCAGAAGTGCAGCAGATTCTGTATCAAGTAATCACTGTGCAGATAACTCAAATCACTAAGGAAAGAGGAGAAAAGATAAGGGGCAGAAAACATAGATTGTTTCTATGTTATCTATACAATGAGTACCTTAAGCTATCCATGCAATGACTACCCTTGACAAGTAACTAACTGGAACATGATTGTTTGTGGCAGGAACTTGACAAAAAAGTAATATTTTACATGTATAGACAATGGTGATTGGACAATAGTGAATTAAATATATTCATTTGCACAGTCTGGCTTGTAGTTCCTATGTTGTTTTACATAGAATCAAAATGTATCGAGTGTAATTGTTAAGAGTCAATGAAGAGTCCTATGGATCTTATAGCCATTTTTCCCTAGTGCTAGAAGAAAAAAAAATCTATACAATGATTATGACAGGTTGACTATGTGCCCTAGGAATGTGGTCTTTTGTACATATGATTAGAGAGATATTTGGAAAGTTATACATTTAAAAAAGGAGAAACAGAAATGAATGAGCTGTCAAATGTAGAATTTGACAGCAATGCTGAAAGCTATTTCATATCACTCAGAGGAAGCTAGGAGACAGGACAGGGTGTGGAAATATCATTTATTGGCAGAGCAGAGAGTTTTTCTGGCAGTTTTTTTTTTTCATGCACCATCTCTCTATTCTCCCCACGGTTTCTCATCCTCTTTAGTTATTTTCATTTCATGACTGAAATATGAGTCGGAGTTTCAGTGAAATCCGGACTTATATAATACATCCCAAGAAATACTGTCCGGACAAACAATTCACATTGCTATTGCAGATGATAGTTGAAACTAATGTGGTTATGCTTTGAAGGCTGCAGCAGGGAGACTGCTGACCTTGCTGTGGGTAAAATCATTGGGAATCTTCTTTGTACTACAACAGAAAGTATGAGTACGGGGCACATTAAGATTTCAGTACCTCAGAATATGTAAAGTTAATTCTGTCAGAACCATACAACTCATAATAGGATTTTGACTTAAAAAGTGGCATGTGGAGTGTCACCATTGGCCATTTACACATGCAGTCCTGGATTCCATTTCTCATTAAAGCACAGTAGGATGTTCCTTTCCAGCTCAAAAGGCCAATTAGATTTAATAGTTACAGTATATTGAGATTCTTTATCAAGGGTTGGTGTTAGCTTTCTTAACGGTGACATTTTAAAGCTAATTGTGTATATATTTTATCAAATAATTATATATATATTTTATCAAATAATTTACGATTTTGTCCTAGTTTTCTTTTTTTTAGTTTATTCAAAAATGCATTCCCTGCATTTTTGAATAAACAAACAAAAAAAAAAAACTAGGACAAAATCGTAAATTATTTGATAAAACCCTAAAGTCTAAAACCTAAACCCTAAAGTATACACAATTAGCTTTAAAATGTCACCGTTAAGAAAGCTAACACCAACCCTTGATAAAGAATCTCAATATACTTTAACTATTAAATCTAATAGGATTTTGACTTAAAAAGTGGCATGCGGAGCGTCACCATTGGCCATTTACACATGCAGTCCTGGATTCCATTTCTCATTAAAGCACAGTAGGATGTTCCTTTCTAGCTCAAAAGGCCAATTAGATTTAATAGTTACAGTATATTGAGATTCTTTATCAAGGGTTGGTGTTAGCTTTCTTAACGGTGACATTTTAAAGCTAATTGTGTATACTTTAGGGTTTAGGTTTTAGACTTTAGGGTTTTATCAAATAATTTATGATTTTTTCCTAGTTTTTTATTTTTTTTAGTTTATTCAAAAATGCAGCACAAAAGTACTGAACTCATTATGTTGAATTGTATAGGAAGGTTCATACTGCTCGGTCATTAATGTTCCTAAGGAAATACTGTATAATCCATTTTTGAAATATAAGGCCCTTTTACTGTATGTATTTAA
Source organism: Synaphobranchus kaupii (assembly GCA_029718625.1). Taxonomy (NCBI): domain Eukaryota; kingdom Metazoa; phylum Chordata; class Actinopteri; order Anguilliformes; family Synaphobranchidae; genus Synaphobranchus; species Synaphobranchus kaupii. The sequence goes on along the minus strand of CM056376.1, from coordinate 21,032,269 downwards.
TATTCCTTTAATATGAGACTCTAAGTTCAAATGGAGATAAAACTGCTTCAATAAAATTTCTGTAGGCCTAAGTCATTAATGTGCATTTAAAAATAAAAAAAAGACAATATGGTATAAACCAGAAATGAAGTAAATAATGTTCCTGGCAGGGGTTAGAGCATCAGGCAGTTCATGAAATAATAACTCATTGCAAGAAGTGCATAGTTTGGCTCTTTAGTAACCATCTTGCTTTGAATGCAATGGACTGTTGATCAATCTTTGGCACAGGCTGCCTCCCTCTCCAGCAAACAATATTCATAGAGAGTGCATCAATATCAACTTTCTCTGGATCCAAGGATCAATGCCCTGCACGTAGCCATTTTTCCTTTTCCGCCTTCATCTCATACAGTGGGCGTTCGGCGCGTTCATCCGCGTGGTTAATCCATCTGGAAATGACTTATGGCAATTTGTAAAAAACTTTTACTTTCAGTAGGATTACCTTCCTGTTGTCACTTTCACTAAAGGAACCAACCACACCCCCCGTCTTTTGAATTCAGTGTGTCCTAGGGGACTGAATTCAAGCTTGTCCTTGCTGTTGAAAGTGGGTTTACTGCTTGGCGCTGACAATCGAGTCAACGCTCAAATCAATCGCACCCTTGTAATTGCTCATATCGGGGTGGAGTGCTGATGCATAGTGATGGCATTATCAGTCCTTCGTGGCGATGATGTTTACACTTGCAGTGAGTTATCCTTTGAATTCTAGATAAAGAGTGTGCTTGGCTCTGTGGGAGTCTCCTCTTTAAGCATTGAAAGCGCGCAGTCCCAGAAATTAATCCAGTCCTCATCTGAGGATGCGGTGTACAGAACAAAAAAACAAAAAAACGGGAGTTTTACCCCGAGCTTTAGTCTTTCAGATCTCTCTGACATCTCCCCCTTTCACATTTGCAAATCCCTGTGATCAAATATTTATTTACAGAGTAGTCTTGTGGCTCTCCGCCATCCGAGCGGGATCAAAACCCCACCTGGTCACCTGATCACCGGCGTCCACTCACCCAGGCTTCTGAAGGCTAATCTTACATCAGGGCCGTGTCAGCATGCGCTCCATACTACTATCTGTTACACCTACCATCAACCGGTGTGGTGGCACTGTTCCTCCAGCAGTGACAATAGGGGTTTTTTACCTTGTACAAGATTACATATCGCAGTCTTTCTCTTTCCAGAACAGCTGTCAGGCATCTGCCTTGATTACATCTTAGCCGTCATCATCCATACTTTCTCTCCCCCCCCCCCCCCCCCCCCCCCCCCAATATAGCTGTCTTCCTTTACCCTAATACATTTTGAATGATGGCAAATGCCTTATAAATGATGGCAAATGCGGAGATAAATGATCGCTGAACACTTTCCGCAGACTGGATACAGAGAAATGTGTTGAATTTGTGTTAAATTTTGATAAAGTTTATTACATTTGAGAAAGATGGCAGCAACAATTCAGTCACATACCCAAAAGAAATGGAAAAAAAAACGGTACATTACCAAAAACCCGAGAACACTATGTGGGCGGATGTTTTTGGTTGTGGAAATGGTTTTTAAACTGGTGTGGCCTAATGTTGGGTACAAATGTATGCTTGTGGCTCTGTGCAGTAAAAAAATCTGAGTGAAATTGTGTTTGGGTGAAACTTGTTTGGGAGTTATTCAGTTAAAGCAACAGCACGAGAGGAGAAATTGAAATATACACATGGAGTCCATGATGGTTGGCAGTGGCTATGTGTTCTGTTTGTCATTTTCACTCTTTTTGCCCTTCAGCTGTTCTGCCCAATGATATCAGGCCCATACAGTAAAATTATCCATTGACAAGGACCAAATTGCCTGTTTGAACTAAATATTAAGCATATTTTATTCAGAAGTGCTTTTTGGTTGCTGTCAGTTAGGGAGGGGAGAGACCAGCCCATCTGAAGGGGACGGTGTGGAGGAGATCAAAAGCATGGCTGCACAAATAGAAAATTGCCCTGACGTGGTGGCTACATTCAAGCTTATGGTTATTCATGATGTGGTTGATCTAATCAATGTTGTGCTTGCTTCGGATTGACTGAAACAAGGAGTGAGATGTACAGTCATTGGCACCACTAACTACAATTAGATGGAAATATTGATTTTGAACTGTCATTGTCTATCAGCAGTTCATTGTTGGCATAGTGGAGATCATCAATGTGAAATATTTGATTAGGGCATTATTAACTAACAAAGCGCTAACTATTACATTACCATTTTGATAACTCAGCTATATTATCATAGAATGATGTCATGTAGCAAGGATGCAGCAGTGCTGAGACCCCCCCCCCCCCCCCCCCCCTTCACTCACTGAGAGAGAAAGCTACGTATATGGGAAGACATAGGGTTCAGCATCCCTATAGACCTATACTTTCCCAGGAAGATAATATAAGCAGAGGTTCAATCCAAACAATGCTTCAACAGAAATTGGTTAAACAGCACATGACAGTACATCCAGGGATCAATTCAAGGACTTGAAAGTGTCGCGCAAAACTGGATATCCATATAATCAAAAAGATAAAGTTGCATCAAGTTTTTTTTAGTTTGTTTTGTTTTGTGCATGATGTCTTTCTTAATTCTAGGACTTGCAGCTACCATGAGGCCAATGAGACAAAACAGAATACACACACTGTGGCTGTAAAATACAACTCTGGACAGTAATGTTGATTAAATATAAGCTGTAAAGAGAAAAGGCTGTAGGCTGATTATAAATCAAGAAAGGTTATAATAAGGTTGTAAAATTGTTCATTGTGACCCGGATGAGAGCACACTGCTATGGGCAAGAAAGACAAGTCCAGGTAGTAAAATGTAATTGACTTCGACAGATTGAGGTGGGCATAATATAACTTTCTAATATCTTAAAAGTGTGGCAGACACATTGGAACTTCCATTTATGGGTTTGATGCTTGGTTATTGGAATTGCAAAGGCTAGGTACAGGGGCAGTCAGCACTTTTAATAATGTCCTTGTACAATAATGGCAAAACCATAGAGATTGTGTTATTAAAATTTTTTTTAAACTTTTCATCTCAACATTTTACCTTAAGTACTTCAAACATATCAATGTTTGTAAAAAAAAAAAAAAAAGTTTGTTTTATTGTTTCCAATAATTGGCTGCACATTCATATATATATATATAATATATATACAGTGAGCACCATAATTCATTAGACAGTGACACATTTTTATGTTATTTTGGTTCTGTACTCTAGCACTTTGAGTTTGAAAGGATACAATGACGGTTGTATGAGATTGAAGTGCAGACTATCAGCTTTAATTTGAGGGTATTTTCATCCATATCGGATGAACCATTTAGAAATTATAGAACCTTTTGTACATAGCACACACACACACACACATTTTTTTTGGCATCAAACAATATTGGACAGTTTAACATAATGTAGAATAAAGTAATTTTTAATATTTGGTTGCATATCCTTTGCATGTCATGACTTCCTGATGTCTGTGACCCAACAATATCAAAAAAGACTCTTGATATCTTATTTTCTGGTACTCTTACAAGTGATACTATAACTTCTCTGCATTTGAATGGATCTCTATGGGAATTGGGGGGTGGGACTAGATTTAGCTGTAAATTATGCTGGAACAGTATGGAATACATGGTTGGCAAAATGACTGTAAGTCATCAAGGGTCTGAGGTATCAAACGAGCCTCAAACCATCACTCTGCTGACAGATATGCAGTAGATATGGATGGATCACTTTAAGGATTGTTTCTCCTGACAAATTTTCCTATTGAACTCTATAGAAAAAAAAGTCAGGAGAAGAAACCCTTCAAGTTATCACAAAAAAGTGTCACTGTCCTATGAATTATGGTGCTCACAGTATATAAGAAACTATTCAATAAACGATTACGGTATATACTGAGTATGTGCTAATCGTTTCTTGAAGGGAAAGGTGTTCTTGTGGCTCAATATGTTAAGGTGCATGTTGCAGTTGCTTCGGCTTTTTGCTGTGGCCCAGGTTTGTATCCAGTCCACTGTTTGATACATGTCAACCCATCCCTACATTTTGTCCTGTTAGTCTCTGCTGCATACTATTAAATAAACAAGCCTTTAAAAGTTGTTAATATTTAATTTTGGAGTAGCCTATCTATCCACAGTCAGTCTACTCTTACAAAGAGAAAAGAAAGGTAGATTCACTCAAGGTCAGGGTAATTCATTCATGAAGGATAATTGGTAACTTTTAGCAAAGGCTCCTAGTTCCATAACTATGACACCTATAAACGCAATATTGCTCCGACAACAAGATCTAGTTGTAACTAACAGATTTTCTGGGAAAAAAATCTTATTTGTAAGGAACCTTTATTCACAAAAATGACTAATCGCTTTATCTTTTCCTCTTTGGAATGAAACTGGTGGAATTGATGACGTCATCGGGAGGAAATAACGCGGAACTATGCTTCTAACGGCAGGTCAAGGGCTGTAGTTCCAACCGCTCAACATTGCCAGGGTTTTTGCGATTTTCTGGAACACCAAATCGACGATGGCTCTTCCAATGGAACTTGCGATCATAGTAGACAACAACGCTTTTGGGAAACACACTCCTGTACATTGATAATGTTATCTTTTTCTGACAAAATATTTGTTTTGTAAATAAAACCTGAAATGGGTGCATGTTTTGTGTTGCTCACAATTATGGCCATGCACATTGCTACTGTAAGCTTGTTTCACCAGGAGTGAGGCAGTTCCTTTGCATAGAAACTCATGGAAAGTGCTCAGGCACAAGGGTAGATAGAAACTTCATTTCTTGTTATACAAGTTCTACATTTGTGAACAGGCAGTTAATGTACAGTAAAACATTTTTTATTACTCTATATGAAATAAAATTAGCATTTAAAATAACATTTTCACATTATATGGACAATAAATGCTGTTATCCCTGGTTCAAGTGAATCCCTTCAGACTAGTCATCTCTGTGTTCAGATGTCTAATAGTGAGTCCTATCGGTCCATTACTTTCATAACCCTGAGCGCCTACTCCAGGGGTCCTGCCTCAATGACAGTCCAGTTCATTAAAACTTTCAGTACATTAATTACAAGCTGGATGTGCTGAGAAATCTGTTAAACTCTGAAATGAATAGGCCACTTTCTCAAGAGACATAAAGTGTAAATTTGAAGAGAATTCCATGCCATAAGCAGACACAGAAAGCAAATGCATAAAGGTTAATGCAAGAGGATTTTCTGAACAAGAATGTGCGGGCTGCAGCAATGCAATAATTTCTTTACTCAATAAAATAAAATAAAGACCTTGAGCCCTGCATGGAAAGGTCTCATTCACAGCCAGCAACAATGAAACTGCTGTTCCCAGCCATTATAGTAAGTTCATTTCAGCTCTGTCCAATGTACTGTGACTACTCAACAACCTTCTTCCCACACATTGCTCTCCAAAGTGAGATGTGCCACATCCAGTAATAGTTAAGACCACATTTATATTCAGTTCCCTGCCTATAAGAAACAGAAATGGTGAAACAAGAAAAACAGTTTTTTCTTTATTTTTTCAACATTCTTCCCAGTGCAACTGACTAAATTCCCCATTGAAAGACGAAAATGGTTACACCGAAAAATAAAATGCACATACTCCAAGAATGTAGGTTGTGCTTATTGCACAACTGATAATGACAAACACTATGGCCCAGTGATCCATGTCTTTAACATAGCTTAAGCTTAAGCACAGTTTCCATATTATCAGCAGTATGAGCTACAAAGAATCCTGGCTGTAAAGTCGCCACCTGCTGTTTTAGCCATTTTATTCTTTGTGCTTCTCATGATGCTAAATCTCCATTTTCCAATTTGTGATTTTATAATGTATTTACCAGGCGATCAGGGCTGCCCCCTAAAGCCAATGCACAGCTTAACCTCACGTTCAGCTAGAAAGTGAAGCCAAGCACACATTTGCTCAAGATGCGTAATAAGGTTTATTTTTTGATGTACTTAAAACACAGAAATGCCCTGACAGAATAACGTCAGAAATGGGAGCAGGATGGATGGCAGACTCATTCTTTTAATTGGCAGCTTAATGGAGGCGATGGGACGTGATCGCACATGTCAATGATTTGGCATGTTAGTAGGAGATAAAAGTGGGTTTTGCTGTATTGATTGACGGGGTAAAGCACTGCTGTAAGACTCGAGTAAAGTCTGCTGAATTCAGTTATGCTACATTCTCCACAACATTGTTGTGAGCGGTAGAATGAAGAAAGAAGGCCAGATGGGAGAAGAGCTAGAGCTGATGGTACCGCTATTTCCATGTGAAAAGTGTTCACATGAATGAACCATTTTTACATGTAACATACAGTATAATCTTTATCTTACCCATACTGTAGACAGTATGTTGGATGAATGTGAAATACACAAATAATTAAGAAAGACTTTGCTCTAACCAATGCATTCCGTTTTCCTTCTGCAGTGTCGATAGGTTAATTGTTCGCCAAATATAATGAGTGTAGTGTACTTGCATTATTGGATTGCAGTTATTGCAGATAATTTTTGTGCGTTAAAGCAGAAAAAATGGATATCATGAGTTTGCAATTTGTGATCGACCTATAGCTACTGGGCAATTTCTTTTAAATTAGTTTTTTAATATATTTTTACTTGTCTTTGGGGGACAAAAAACTGAAAGGTGAAGGTTTATTACATTATTACACTAAGAATATTTAAAGTTAAATGACTATTCCAAACATTGATTGCAATCACCATGTAAAAAACTAAAATATGCGTCAACATGAGCCAAAAAGTATTCATGGTGTACTTTTTTTCAAAGATTTTTAAAGTCAGTCCAAATGAAGTCAAACCCTTCTGTCAGAATGTAAATATTGAAGGGTCATCTGATCCTTTGCTCGTCCTTATGGCACCAGTGAAACTAAACATTTTTTTGCAATAGAACAATTCTGTATGATTTAAGTACTTTGACTACAATTTTAACAGGCAGTGGAAGTGGGAATTCAATTGGTGCCTCAGAGTTATATTGTCATTGCTGTTATTTCCATATATAACCTTTCCTCATAAAATTCAGTGTTAGTGTCATTTTTGGCAGTTAAGGAATGTAGAGCTTTCTCAGTAATTTTGTAAATTTCTCTTACATTACTCCCAGTGCTGCAATTTAAAACTCGCAAAGCATTGTCTGTGTGGGTCTCCACAGACAAAGGTTTGTCAAGACCATTAAACACCCTTCTCTGGAAATTAGACAAATTGGACACTGTGTAGGTACAATGTAATCTTACACCAGCATATTTTAGGAAGCTTGGAGTTTCAAGAGCATCAGTGATCTGTGATCAGGGACCTTCCACAGTAGGAGCAGCTTTAGCTGGTCTTCATTACCAGTTCAGTTCAATATGCACAGCCTGCTCAATAAGCCTTCTGAGACCTACAGAGCATCTGGGTTCATTGAGTAGAACACCTATCTGGCCTTCAATTAATGAGCACCCTTTGGGTTTTCTCTAATAAAGGAAGATACACACAATACATGGAGCAACTACTGTCGGCTTCGGTGTGCTGAGGGAGCTACCCAGCTTACTGTCAAACTATTTAACCCTGATTTCCTCGTGTTGGGCACTATATTATGGCTCTTCTTATGTTCAGTTGAAATTTAAGCGTTAATTTGGCATGGCCATTTTTGCCAGAACTATAGCCACAAATGATGCTAAATATGATATATAGAGTATAACAATAGGGGTTACACCTGCAGGCTTGTGTTCTGGTCACATTGCATTATGGGTATCTCTCTCTATTAACTTCAGTTGAGAAAATGGTTGGAAAATGACTCGAAGATGTATTCAGACTGATCTGGATTGCAGTAACTCAATATAAAAACAAATCACATGAATCACTTATGAATCACAGCAGACGACTACTGAAATTATGTGTTGTTTGGCATGATCAATACGTATATATTTGTGTTATGAGCTTTTAATTTGTTTATCAATACTTCTTATTTTTAAGAGATTGCATCAATGTGAAGAATGCAATCTGAATAAAACACAATCCATCACAGTCATGTATTCATAAAGGGGCATGTTTAGCAAGGGAGGTTACATTTGTTCACTATTACTGAATACAAGGTGTGATCAATATGATATTGTATACAGTATGTAGGGTAATGTTATAATGGGAGCTCCACCATAGAGACATCAGGTTAACGTTAACTAGCTAAAGTGTTTAGAATCTATGCATTTTCTACTGAGCCAGGATCATGTTACTGCTGCAAGCTAGCTTATTTGCTTGGTGTTCATCCCCATGATGCATTACCACCACAGGCATGGATATTACTGTATATCCACAGAATGCATTGCAGGGCATTTTGTGGGATAGAATAGAATAGAATAACTTTTATTTTCCCGTTAAGGAACTTCAGTTGTAGCCCCAGCAACAACAAAAAGACATAGACAGTGGGGAAAACCCACAGCACACAAACAAACATATCAAATAAAGACATTCAATAGAATCATTGCATTAATGAAGTGAATTAAAGTGGAATACAGCCATGATTAATAGCCCCCGCTATCCCGAGATGTCCAGTGTCATTAAGCAGTCCAACACACAAACTCCGCCTCCACGACTTTCCTCCATACACGCAGTGTCGCGGTCTCTGTACATTGTCCAAACGGAGCACCTTTCCTTAAGGTTGTTCCTTAAATATGTTTTGTTAGTTTTGATGTACAAACTATTAGAATCCAATTATGAAATTATAGGAAGAAATGCTCGGTATAACTGTCGTGCAGCTGTTTCGAAAGAGGACGAGGATTTTTAGGTTTGGTAGAATCTAGTACCATCGCAGTTGATCCAGTTCGTTTGCTTGCTTCCATAGCTGCAGCGCGCTGTGTTTGTGTGCCAATTTGTTTCATATCAGGCAACCAGGTGTGTCGAAATGTGCAGTGGGCGGAGTCAACTCGGAGATGATCGGGCAGTGGGCGGAGTCAACTCGGAGAACAGTGAATCACACAGGACAGAAACAGACGTTCCGGCCCGGAATGGAATATGGAAGGTGAATATACTGGCTGTAGCATTGTTGTCGGAGAAGCCAGTATTTCGATTTAGCATGTTTCCTTAATCTCTGATGAAATATCATGGTCATTTTATGATTTAGTACAGTAAATTTATTACATATAGCCCCTTTAAAGTGATTTTTTCAGTGTGAGATTAAGCTAATTCACCAAACGGTGATTTTTTTATAACTCTTTTTACTCACCCTTACCAGGGGTGCCAATAATAGTGGAGGGCACTGTATATATAGTAAATAATATGCAGCCCATAAGTATTTGAACAGTTACACAATTGTTGTTCTTTTGGCTCTTTACTCCAGCACATTGTATTTGACATGAAACAATGAATACAATTTATACATCGTCCCCCATTTTAGGGGACCAAATGTAACTGGACAAATGAACATAATCTTAGATAAATCATATTTAGTACTTTGTTTCAAATCATTTGTATCCAATGACTGCCTGAAGTCTGCAACCCATAGACATCACCAGACGCTGGGTATCTTCCCTGGTGTGGCTCTGCCAGGCCTGTACTGCAGCCATCTTCAGTTCCTGTTTGTTTCAGGGGATGTTTGCCTTTAGTCTTGTCTTCGGAAATTGAAACGCATGTTCAGTTGGATTCAGGTCGGGTGATTGACTTGGCAATATGATGAGCAGTTATTTTCTCCACACGTTCTTCTTTCCAACACTTTGGTACAGGATTTTAATGCACTTATTAGCAAACTCTAACCTGGACATTCTGTTCTTGAGGCTTACCAGTGGTTTGCATCTTGTGGCAAACCCTCTGAAGTTATGCTGGTGTAGTATTCTCTTTATTGTAGTTTTTGCCGCCTCCTGGAGATTGATTTTTCTTTGGTTTTTCTTCGGTCATCCACTACAGTGGTCTTCCGTAGTCTACCAGGCTGTTTGCTATTGCTAAACTCACCAGTGCGTTCTAGCTTCTTAACAATGTACCAAAAAATACTTTATTGGCATTGACATTTCTCTGGGCTTTGCAAACTCCAAATGCAAATTCAACACTCTTTTGTTAGCTTTATTGTGCATGAACTAATGATGCAACAAAACACAGCTAGCCAAGGAACAACTGAGCAGCCAATTGTCCAATTATTTTTGGTCCCCCAAAATGGGGGACTATGTATAAAAATGGCTGTAATTCCGACAAAGTTCACCTGATATGGATGCAAATTAAAGCTGACAGTCTATACTTTAACCGTATATCCATTGTTTTATTTCAAATCCAATGTGTTGGAGTACAGAGCCAAAACAACAAAAATGATGTCCCTTTCTAAATACGTACGGACTGCACTGTAACTACATAGCTAAGTAAATTAGCAATCTGCGGGCAACAGTGAGTGAACAGTTATCATATACCCATTTATCATCACACTGAGGGCTCCAGAGAACAAATTCTCCAGGCCAGGATGTTTGTAAAACTCCCTCCTATTGTAGATGAAAACGTTTAGGGAGCCCACATTTAGATTCTACAGATACTACAGCCCGGATCAAATCAGGAGTAGTCTAATTGTTACTGTGGCTCAGGGCTAGAGGAGTAACCTATCGTTAGCCTTAACTTTTCTCAAGGAAGGAGTGTCCCCTGCTCATCATTGCGGCTCCTCCGATTGATTAAGTACCTGCAATCTACCTGCATTGGTTGCATAGTCCTTCAGTACTTAATTCTTACCTTCTCAGATTGATTGAGGACATTACAGTGATATCTCATTTTAAAAAATAGATTTTTGGCTTTGATTTGACATTCCAATCAGGGAGAGAGAAAAAATATACAGTGGTGCTCGAAAGTATTCATACCCCTTCACTTTTGGCACATTTTATTGTGTTGTAGATTCAATTTTAAATGAAAAAAAAGCAATTTTTGCCCATCTATCTACATTCAATAACCCATAATGACAAAGTGAAAACATGTTTTTAGAAATTTTTGCGAATGTATTAAAAATCTAAAACTGAAATCTCTCATGTGCATAAGTATTCATACCCTTTGCTTTAATGTGTTTTTACAGTATCATATACGGTCGTATATCCTTTGCATGCTGTTACTTCCTGAAGTCTGTGACCCATCAATATCAAAAGACTCTCGATATCTTATTTTCAGGTACTGTTACAAGCGATACTATAACCTCTAAGATAATGTGGGGGAGTGAGGCGACGACTGGGAAGGCTGACGCAGTTCGGTGCTCCATTTCGACAGTGTACAGAGACCGCAACAATGTGTGTATGGAGGAAAGTCGTGGAGGCGAAGTTTTTGTGTTGGACTGCTTAATAATGACACTGGACATCTCGGGACAGCAGGGGATGTTTTTAATCATGGCTGTATTCCACTTTAATTCACTTAATTCGTTTGACTATGTCTTTTTTGTTGTTGCTGGGGCTACTGAAGTTCCCTAGCGGGAAAATAAAAGTTATTCTATTCTATTCTATTCTAATGACTAACTGATGTATTACTCCTAATTGACAAGACTGATAATAAGTTTCTATAATTGTGGGTTTGAACCGTCATAAGTGTTAAAACAAGGGTGAACACAACTTAACATAATATGAACGTTTTCTGAGGGCAGATTGACCAAGTCTAACCCTAAATTCAACCTATCCCTATCCCAATGCCTAACCTTAACCAGCACAAAAAGTGAATGTGCCCCCAGAGCAGATATTTTTGTTTTTGAATATGTATACAGTATATTCAAAAATAGTAGGTTAGATGGATAGATAATAAGTTTGACAGTTTTATAGTTATTATTACTATGTATGTGATATGTTTATTTATTCTGAAGCTACCCAATAGGACGATATTTCAAGCATAGTTCATATTTCATACGTATTTCAGGGGACCAGTATTATTGAAAAGCATATTGGAATGTGGATTTTGGGATTTTGATATAATTGCTTAAGCACAGAAGGTTAGGGTGATCTTGCATGTGTTTGCTTGATTATTCAGTTGGGTTCAAGGAAATTAAAATGTATAGTTGCTGATTACTCCAAATGATTTTGCCTCCAAGGCTGCGCTCCGCCCTGACTGTACACATTAATAAATCCTAATTAATGAAAGAGATATCATGGAAGATGGTAGTGATGGATGATGGTCTAGACTCTGATCAAATTTCCCCTCATTAATTGGCTTCGTCGTGGCCTCCTCCGGAATCCAAGTGCCTGTCTTGTCAAAGGCAGACAACATCTGAAAGACTTCATTAGGATCTAATGTCATCCCACGCTGTGTGTGTGTGTGTGTGTGTGTGTGTGTGTGTGTGTGTGTTTGTGTGCGTGCGTGCGTGCGTGCGTGCGTGCGTGCGTGCGTGCGTGCGTATGCATGCATGTGCGTGTTTGTGTGTGGATTTGTCTGTTTGTGTATTGTACGGTATGCATTATTTTCCAATTAAGTTTGATCCAAATGCACAATGCCTGTGCTTTTAACAAACAAAATAGAGTTCTGAAAGATTTAACAGATTATAAAATGAATGTAGTTTGTTTGCAGTTCCAAAAAACCTCAAAAACAACCCCTGATACAGCTATCACTATTCCACACATACTGTTAACTCTGGAATATAGTCCCACTTTTTGAGGTTTAATATGTGCAAATGAATTCACAGAGAGCATAGATGTCGGTTAACATTTTATGTTAATAGTTTGGGGAAACATAATTAATAATAAATTTACTCAATGCACATGGAGATCACATGGGAATTGGTGTCTTTCTCAAGAAAAGGTTTTTCCTTTTCTTTCTTTGCCTAGACCTGTTGCCTTTTCTGTCTCTCGATCCTCTCTCTGTCTGCTTTCTTCTTTGAAAGCGAGAGGAGTCTTTGTTTGTTTGTGATTATATTTATATAGTCATATTTCTTACTGAGAGGCAGGGCGTTTATCCATACTGAGAGGCAGGACGTGTATTTTTTACAAGGCTTGCGTTAGACATTGAGCCGGCAAATGTCCAGAACAGCTGTTCTGTTCGCCTTCTGGTACGTTTCTCCTTACAGGGAGACCGGGTGATTTTCTTCGGAACTGCGGTTCTGTTCGCCTTCTGGTACCTTTCTCCTTACAGGGAGACCGGGCAATTTCGTTGACATGTTTGCGTATGACTGCGAGCCTATGAAAGTAGCCATGGAATGTTAGATCTCTGTTCCTTTCGCCTTCTCGTTTGTTCCCCCTTATTGAGATGTAGGGCCTTTATTTTTCGCATGTTTTGTGTTTGGCACACTGCCGGTAGAGGTCAGGACACGGAGACTGCTTTCCTTCCATTCCTGCAGCAAGCAGAAATCAGCAAGCTCCGTTTAGAGCTAGGGAGTTATTTTTCGCTTGTCGCCTTCCCCTTTGCTTAGCTCTAATTTCTGTCCCTTTGTTTGTTTGTTACCTCCGAGGCAGCCCCTTCTCTCATTTCACATTAGCATCTCGTTTTTTAGCTCATTGCGTTTACCAAGCTAGAGTGCTGTTCGCCCGGTTATACGGGTCGATTTCTGTTACGCCCCTTTTTCCTACTTCCCTTATTATTTCCCTCCAGTCAAGAATGGGAACTAGGTTATTTGCGTTGTCAGTTAAAATTCCTTAAATACGGGGTCTCTCCATCTCAGTGGCTCATTAGAGCTTATAGAATCCCTTCGCTGCATGTGGCCTCTTCGAACCTCACACGTCACGCCCCCATTACAAGATGGGTTGAAACTGACAATATCCCTCTCTATGGATCTCTTCAAGTTCCATGGAACCAGAAGACACAAAAGTATGGCAAAGCACTTGTACTTTACTGTGGATTGCTATCATACTTATCTTGTTTTAGTCATCCTGCATGTTATCAAATTGAATTATTTATGTGTTGTTGTTGTTCCTATTGTATGTTGTGGGCCTTCTGCAGCCTGCAATACTGAGTGTTTGGGTCAAAAAAGAAATTATCTAGAATAGCGGTAATCCATATGGCATATAATTGAAGTGTTGCTTAAGCCAAGGGGTGTCAAGCCCAATTCCTGGAGGGCCTTGTATGTGCTAGTGTTTCTACCAACCTCTCCCCTTATGTGTCTAATACTCTAGAAACAATTAATAAGGTGTCCTTGGGAAATGCATTGGAGTAAATATATTCAACTAATGAACTCACTAGACCAATAAAGGCAAAAAATAATTGGTCAGAACCAAAATGAGCAAACAAAGGAATTGAATTTAGCAATATTTGTTTAAGCAGTCAGAACACACTTGTTTCATGGCTTAGTTGAATTGACATGATGTGTACAGAGTCCGTATAAACTTGACAAAACAGGAAGGCTGTTCGCCCTCGGAAATCGGAGACCTTAGCCCTTGGCAATCAATGTATTGTTGCGTTCTACCTGTGCATCACACTCACTTATTCTCCTACCTAACAAGCCAGGACCTTGTGCTGTTAGGAATGAAGAAGCTTGTTGATGATGCTTTCTGTAGATTCTGATGAGAAAAAAGGACTGTGACCTCAATCAAAAAACATTCCTGCAGAATTGAGCTGGGAAACCATCTCTAATGCATACAGAGAAAGCCTTTGATTTCTCATACCTTATTTGAATAATGAAACAGTAAATCCTCAATGAAGATTGTGGAAAGTCAGAGCAGCTAATCCCCCTGTATTCCCAAGAATTGCATAAATATTTAACACCATGTGAAATTTATGTGGCTGTCTTGCACGTGTTCTTTATGTGGTTTATTCTCAGTGAAATTTAATTGAGGGAGCTGATGCCAGACGACATATGAAAATACTGGATTTCTAAGTCCTCCTGACCTGGCGACTAAAATTCAACTGACCTAGTCCAGATCTAACTGTTGCTGAGCTGTTTCAAATCTTTGTTTGATAAATTAATTTACACATCATTCTACACTCACAAAAATAAGCAAACACACCTTTTAGTATAATTTTTAAAAATCTATTTATCTATGAATTTGCTGCCCAGACCGGGGCTGTAGGCTATATATCCAATTTCTACCCCAATCTGTCTGCAACCACAGCCGTTTTCCATGCACAAACCACCCTTTGGGAGAGCTCTGACATCCACGTCTCCTCAGGAACACATGCTGTCCAACAGCTGCTTCTTTTTGGGTCGCAGACCTTCGCTAAGCTAACATAGAGCAGAGTCGGAGGAAAACCTTTCATATGCGGCTTTGACATGCAGTGTTACGAGCGCCCTTATCAGCCAGCAGGGGTCACCCAAGAGCGATGAAACGCGGATGCGTGTCCGACTCAGTGGGGTCGCCAGACCCATTTTAGGGGGCTTTAACCCCCCTAAAATTTACTGTAGCCCCCCTAAATATTTTTTAAGCCACTGGTTTTAATCATTCCATTTTTTTCAGATTGATTTGACAAAATGCGCACTCCAGAATCATAATGCACACGGAAAAGTCTGACACTAGGACCCTGGAGAGGCTTAGTGTATCCGTTGGTTTGTGCAGTGTGGTGCGTGCACGGAGCCGCGTGACCGCTCAATTCAAATGACCCCGACAGACTGAGAGTGGGTTGTAGTATAAACGTTCCAATGCTGTTGTAACAAATCACTAGTCTAGTAGCCCCGATAAGTTCTGTAACAACCTAAACTACTTAACAGAATTAAAAATGAGCAGTTATCGTTATCTACGAAAGCGTTTGCTCCATAGGTCTGCTCTCAAGTGCTGCTGCTAGGCTGGATCCATACCATGTAGAAAAAAATAAGTAAGTTCAAACTACTTATCAATTGTAGCCTACACTTTCCACTATTTAGAGTCATATGTTGACCAGCCAGAGTCTATGATGTGTAAAAAAACTTGACTATAACGTTGTTTGTATCAAATAAAATCATGCGTTGATTTTTATTCTTATATTGTATGTATTATGGGTATAACTGCATCGAAAATATGACTGTAAACACCTTAGTTTGGTAGAAAAAGGCAGGAGTTTCTTCATTATAGCCTATGGGAAACATATTATTGTTAGTTGCTGAAACCCCTGGCTCCTATCGCCTCTCCAGTTCCTATAACCTATAGCCTAACAGTTATTGGTTCAGGTTTTATGTTTAAATGAGATGGCTATAGTTGTTCAACTAAAATTTGTGAAGCTTGCCTGTTTCTATTATATTTGGCACTAGCACCATCCGGATTCGATCCAAGGCTGTGAGGCTCACCCATCCACCACAACGTGGTGCCTGAACCAAATGAGCAATCCAGCAGCCCCTTTTAATATAACTTTATTCAAAAGATAAAGCTGTTCTTTGTCTTTTTATTTTAAACTTTTTTTTTTTTGCGATAACAGTAAAAATATACTATAGCAATGAACATTTAGAATTTAGTTTTTCTAAAAGACCAAAGTGTCGCTAAATTATCTAAAAGTCTATCTTAGCCTATCCGTTAAAAAAAGTCAAACATAATCATTTATGTTGTCTCGAGCACCAACAAAAATGAATGGGAATGAATTTGACTTAGCTGTCATATACAATGCATTAAAAAGAAGATGAGAAATATTCATAACAGATTTATGACAAAAATGTATTAAACAGAAGCAGTCCAGCTGTCAAAGCATTCAAACACGGCCCAATTAAATATGCCTGAGGGTCAGACTTTAAACCGGCATTCATTCTGAAAGGACGACACCGCAATCCTAGGATTTTAATTCTGATTAACTCCAATTAATAGGACTTAATCAAATGTTTAATTAAAATGAGAACTCAGAGGTACACTGAATTTTGCTGCAAATAGCAAATCTTTCTGAAGTTGGGATGAAATGAGTGGGTTTCTGGCATTGCCCATAAATTATTCATTGTGAATACCTCCTGTAAGGCCTGTAGTTAAATTTGGATTGATCTACAAGTAATTTGTTCCACTAGCATAGCACTTCTGCCTAAACATTTCCAGAAGAGCTCTCAGTGTGCTGGGCAATGCACAGCGATGCATATTGTAGCCGCAGGGGAAGAGTGTAACGTTACTTGCATGATGCACAGGCGCAAACAAAATTGATCCCAATACAAATATGGACTCAAGCTATGCATTTTTGATTAATGCACTGGGCACATATCTGCCTTGGCTACCACCCATAGCCCACCCTACCTTTTAATCTCATTGGTCACACGTGTTTCTTCCTGTTTGAACAGCGTGGATTACATTGACCTTGGTAAATCTGGAACTGCCAAAGTGCCCTCGGACATAGCACTACCGACAGCGCTGGGAAGCTGTATTTGATTCTTACTTACTCTTGCAAGTACAGATGAGTGGGTTCACTAAGCCCAGTACGGGCGAAGATATTTCACTCAGGGTTTTGTCAGCTGACACCAATTTATATTGGAACATGGCTGCAGTCCCATTTAAACAATAGGCGATGGTTTGACAGTATTGTAAATTAGCCCATGCACTTAAACTCAGGGTCCCCTGAACTGTGCAATCGGATAGTCCACTGTATCTGTCTCTTAATCTAATTATGTGGAGTTCTTGAAGTAAATGAAATGGAGGCATGAAATGCAAAGACCTGACAGATGGAGATCTATATTTAATAGGCAGAATGCAAGCCAACTAAGCCATATATTTCATGTAAGCTATCAGCTATCCTATTATTTCAGTCCTGGCTTTCCAGTACATAAAATAAAAGGTGGCTTTTCTTGTACAAGTTTTTGTGGCATACTCCACTTAGTGCCTTGAATCACCATGAAAAAATATGTTGTACTTGTCTTTTTGTAGAGTATTCTGGGGGCAATTGTAACTGGGGTCAATTGTAACACATGTTTTTGTTACAATTGCCCCCAACCCTGAACACATGAAACTAGCTAGCTTGCTGGATAGAATCTCAGCTCTAGCTTGTTTCCGATTGGTGCAATTTTATGGTGTTGCAATTGCCCCCCTGTTACAATTGCCCCCAGAATACTCTACTTTATATGTGTGTGTATAAATGTAAGTGTATGAGTGTGTTTTAATGCTGGTTTATAAAAGCTATTAATTTGCAGCATAACATTTAAAGAACATTACAGCTTTCCAGGAATAGCATTAACCTGTTTCATTGATTTGAAATGTGTATTTTTCAAAAGGATGTGTTTAAACACAACTTTAACAATATCGGCAGAGAGAGGAAATAACTGTATCAAAGGCAGAACTGATACTCAAACTAAAAAGCTGCCATTGAAGTGGCAGGTGAAATCCTCTGCTTATTAGGCCCTAACCCTCCCTGAATATGAGCTGATGCCTCTGATTAATGCTATTTTATGTCGGAGAATGTGTCAAGGACAGACATTTTCTACTCCCCCTTATGTTTGGCTAATCAGCTGATCGTCTGAGTGAATAATGGATCCTTTCTCATAGAAACTTCAGAACTACAGAGAAGCAGCTATCTCACGATCTGGCCCTTCCCCAGCCACTGAACCTTTGCTGTAATGGACAATGCTTTTATGGTCACAAAAAAGTTACATTTGGCACAAATGCCATAAGTATCTGCTCACATACAATTTTTCGGCAAGTTCTTAAAACTATCAAAATGATGCACTGACATTTTAGTTGATTTTGCATGTATTTTGTGATTTCATGTTGTGAAACTGACATTATTCTGCTCACTTCTAGATAAGATGAGATAGCCTAAGTGTAAACGTTACAAAGTTTTCTGTGCACCCACAAAATGAGTGCAACTTATTTACTTGGGTTAACTTTAGTGGCTGGAAAGTATTAGAAATAATGATCTGGAGATCTGAGTGTGCTACATTATCACTTTTTCCATCCTAACTCTTGCCACGTTCTGTTTTCACGGTTTTGTCAAACTGCATGGGTGTAATTCCCATAAATATTCATACAGTGCATAACTGAACCCTTGAGAGAGAAGGTCATGTGTTTCTTCTAAAAATAACACAAATAGTATGAGAATGTATGATGCAGCATGGGTTTGGGACGTTTTCATTTTAATAACACTGAAACGATACTGCATGCACTAATTTGAGTGCTTATTTGTTTATTTTTACAATTAAGTATTTCTGTCTGAAATAATTCACCCAAAAATTTCTTTTTTCTAAAAGGGATCCTTACTTAAGTGAAGGCTACATTTTGATTAATTGTCATGGTTCCCTTGTGGTCGTCTCCCTCGGTAGCCATGCGAGGTCGCCGCCCTTTCCGTGGATTTTTGCTCCGCCCCGTCTTTTTCGCAGAGCTCCCCTCTCAGCGTCCACACCTATGCGTGGTTGCCTCAGAGCTATTTAAGCCACCATTTCCTTCTTCCGGGGCTTCTGTGTTGTTTGGGTACTGTTCTTTGTTTGTTGGGTGCGTGTTATTAAAATGTTCGCCCATTTCCGGGGTCTCCTCGTTTCGCTACTGAGAGGCAGGGCGTTTATTTTTACTTTTATCTTGCATTTGTCACTGTGGCAGTGAAGGTATAGGACAGCGGTTCACTGTTCCATTCGCCTGTATAATGTTTCTCTTTCCTGGGAGATCTGGCGTTTATTCCTTTATGTTTTTGCATGTATCATTGTGCTAGTAAAGGTATGGGATGGTGGTTCACTGTTCCATTCGCCTGTATAATGTTTCCCTTATTAAGAGGACGGGCGTTCATTCCTTTACATTTTCGTGTGACAGCGAGCCAGTAATAGTAGCCCATAGAACTTTCCTTCTCTGTTCATCTCGCCTTCTCGTGGGCTACGTCCCCCCCTTACTGAGAGTCAGGGCGTTTATTTGTTTTCATGTTTTGCGTGTTGCACTGGGGCCGGTAGATGTTAGGACTCGGAGACTGCTTTATTTCCTTCCTGTAGCAAGCAGTCTTCTCCCATTAGAGCAAGGGAGTGTTTTTTCGCTTATCGTTTCCTCCCTTTTATCCGCTCTAATTTCAGTCCCCTTGTTATTTTACCGCCTAGGCAGTCTCTCTCTCACGCTTCATTTTCATCCCGGTTGTAGCTTGTGGTGGTTATCGAGCTTTCTCCCTCACGTGCCTATGTGCCGTTCACCCGATTATCCGGGTTCTTTTATGTTCGCCCTTTTTTCCAGTTCCCAGTTTATTTTCCTCCAGTCGAGAGTGGGAACTAGGTTATTTGTGTTAATCATTTTATTTCCCTTAATTACGAGGTCTCTCCGTCTCAGTGGCTCTTTGAGCTTTTTGAATCTCTTCGCTGCGTGTGGCCCTTCAAACCTCACACGTCACGCCACCTTACATTAATACCATTAAAAGTCAATATGTCATCATTCGCAATCAGTGAATCATGTACAGAAAGTCAATTACCCTAATTATGGTGAGGTATCTTTGCAGGATGAGTCATATCTGGAGTCCAGATCACAGATGCATGTTGGAAGCAAGGTAATATCCTGTATTATGTCCAGGTACCTGAAATTAATTAAATAATTTTATTTATTTTATTCCTATATTCCTGCTTCTCTTCGTCTTTGATTTTTTTTCCCATTGTCGCTCTATGGGTGTTCATGTTCCTGCCATTATCAACATCTCATGTGTTTTGCTAACGTCTAGTTAGCGCTGTCGGTAATCTGATCTGATTCAAATTAAACCGGATGGAGTCTAACTGCATTTAATCGCTCGTGCCCAGAGACTTGAGCTTAGGCAGGCAGCCACTGTGTGCAAACTCCGACAGATAATGTCACTGACTGCGCAAGGTAACCGTCTCCCACTTTTTGGCACAGCGTTTGGGTGGTTGTCATTATCTGCGTTTGATTCAGGCAGCGGGTGCATTTTCAGAAGCGTCACATATCCGGTTCAGCTTACAAATGTGCCTCCGAATCCCGTCTCAGCAAAGACACATAACAGTTCAATGACAGCCTGGAAGAATACATCACCTGTGGAGGAATACATCTCCACACAGCCTACAGCCTCTGCAAGGATGAGCAGCACACAGGCAGGCTTTATATAGTATGCAGTTTGTCAGAAGGAAGCATAGCAAGGAAAAACGCTCCATTTCCATGCCTTCTTCTGAGACTCCATTTTATCTCTATTGTAACCATTACCATTGAAGAGCACAGGGAGTCCTTTTTTGACAAAAGGGTTTAATTTGTCAAAAGGGCTGTGTTTTGCAATAAGTGATTTGCGATTGTTTCAAAGGCAAAACTATTAGGGTCATTTCTTGCACATGGTGCAGTTAACCCATTAAGAACATGTGGTATCTTTTGTAGAAAATGTTTTATTTTTCAATAGAAGTATTGAATTTGAATCTTGGCCATTTTTCAAGGAATACTAATACTGGGTTATATTATAAATATCAGAATATAATTGCGTCCCTATAGAAGGTGCATGTTCACCTCAAATATTTCCTTCAGTGAGGCTTTGCATTTAGTTTTGGTGGCCTAAAGGAATAAACTTTAAAATAAGTTCAAATTAATAACTTAAAATGAATATCGTAATGCTTTTATAACTTTTACATCAGGCCACGCTACTACTTGCACTGATCCCCACAGTTTGTTGTGTGACAAAGGTTGTTGTATCATGTAAAAACTTTATAGAGTGCGTGTAGAAAGCTAGTATACAGTATAACTGTCAAATGTATTATTATTATTATTATAAGGACAGTTGTGCGTTCCAAATTAACTGGTTAAAACCCCTAGGGCTGACGGGTAGAAAAGTGTTCTGCTGACACCATTGATCCAAACAAGCTCTCCAGGCAATTCCGGGTGGTTCTCTGGCCTTCTTGACAATATAATGATTTATTTTTAATTCTCTTGATGCATATCACTTCTCACCATATTAGCAGCTCTACTGCTATTATGATCCTTGCATATCTAGGGCCATTTTGGATACAGTTGCTTGCATCTTGAAAAACAAAATAAAAATTATTTTAATTTAAACTATAAAAAAAATATATAGCTTCAACATCAACATACTGAGGAAAGTGGATTCTTATTTGTCATCGTACTTTCTGTTCTGCATTTTAGTATTCTGTTTTGAATTGAAGCATATGATGACGCAATGTGAAAGAGGAGGACAGCCTTAGGAATTTGGAACGTGTTCATCATCATTGAAGTACAGTACAAGATAAAGTCTGAGGAGCCTTTACGTCAGCTGAGATTATGTGAAAACAAGGACAGCCTGCCTTTGGCTCCGTTCTCTTTCATTATTTTGTTTTATTCTTTATTCTTGCGACAGTGACATAATGCAATTGTTACAACAAGGCACGACTAGTCTCTGCCTGGGGATGTTTCAAATGGTTACACTGGCTTTCAACAAATGTTTTCCCTTGTTTAGTTTGAACACCATGAGCCCATCTAGGTGCACCCTGTGGGTGAGTAGCTGTCAGAAAAGCACAGCCCAATTCTTCAGAGGAACTAATTAATGGGGGTACACATCATAGGGAAGGCCGTACCAAAACAGAAAGAAATGTAGATGTTGTCTTTAGACTTCAAAATTACTGAATTTTGTTCCTCTTCGAACATCCAAATTAACATTTCGTTCATTCATAAGCCCTTTATTTGATAGTGACAAATGTTATTGAAAGTTCCACACTACTGAAAAGGAAGTACTGTATAAAAAGTGTATAACAATATTTAGAGTCAAGGCTGCACGTTTAATTCCTGTCCCTGGTGGTAATTACCCATTTGGAAACAAAATCACTATGAGCAACTTTAAATGACATTAGAGTTCAGAGAAAACTAAAATATATGCAACATGATTGCATGACAGAAACGTGAATGCATCGGCTCATTTACATGATTACAGGTTTGATGTTGACTTTCATTTTTAAATCTTGAAAGCCCTGAAGCCGTGGGCAGAATAGTAATGTAACATTTTACATGCATTTCTTACATTTGAAACACACACACACACACACACACACACACACACACACACACACACACACACACACGCAAACACACACACACACACAAACACGTATACTGTATATGAAAAAGCAATACTACTGCCTAACAGAGTTACTTGTTGGGTGCATAGTAATGTGTTGTAAAATTGACTCAGAAAGACGGGAGACCCGATTTGCCATGAAATATACTGGCAGCAATTACAAGAGAAGGGTAAAATTGCAATGCAAGGATAAAAAGTATACATTTTATGAATATATGGATGTGTGAGTTCTCTGTTTACAGTGTTGTCTACAGTCTTTGCTACTTTAATTAAATGTGGTATTGTATGTCTTGGATTTTTATATACAGTACACATTTTTATTATTCTAAGCACCAGATTGCCTATTGTGAGCTAACAAGCGCATGGCACCTACATAATTGAATTCCATTAATCAAACACTATACAGTGAAACTTGAGGATTGATTCTGGGAGGTGTTAAGAACACAGCCAATTGGTAAATTGTGTACCAATTCAATCCAGTAAAGGAGTTGGCCTTACAGTTCAAATCCAGTGGAATGTTTTTATTTTTATTTCTCAGGGGACGTGAGTTGACAGTTTGCCTCTGTGGAAGCTGGGACTGGCCCTGTGGTTTTACAGGAAAATTGTTCAGTTTGGGACGTAACACTGGTGGCTCTGGGAGGCCCTGTAGCTCCTTTCAGGACATAAAGGGTGTGGGGGCTGGGGCAATGCAGGAATGGGTATGCAGTTGGTATTTGGGGCATGGCAGCAAGAAAACAGGTTTATTGGAAGAAGCTCAGTGGGTAGTGAAGAAGGAGAAGAAGGAGAAGAAGAAGAAGAAGACGACAAAGGAGGAGGAGGAAGACTATTGTTTTTGTTTCTATGTGTTTTATTTACAGCGATTGGTTGTAGTGGTATTACTTTGGGTTTTTGTTTAGCTTGTTACTAGCACTATTAGCTTGTTCTCTGTCTGACAGTGCAGTTGGCATGCCGTTCATTATGTGGTTATATTCCTATATATTTTCTATATTCTGGTTCTTAATGGGTTAATATATCGGTTTTTCTATTTCAGATTGACTGTCACTAGCACATTTTATTCCGCAGAATGCGCTTGTATCTCGTTACAACCGATGTAAAAAAAAATAAAAATTATGAATTATGATACTCATTTATGGAAACTGCCAGTAGCTTGATCGTTTTTGTTTTCACAAACTAATTTAAGGGCAAGAAGTATTTCATAGAATCCAATTGCAAATTTGGAATCAAATCAGAATTGCATACATTAGTACCGATTAATTTTCCTGATACCATTTGAGGTTTTACATGTTATGGGGGTAATGGACTACATGGCTATATAATGAACTTTAACTGAAAATTATCAAGGACTGTCAGGAACACAAAATCAAACCAAAATAATGTTGGTACTACACAGCGTGAATTTCTCTCACGTGCTGTGCTTTCTTTATTCTCACATTTATTTTATGCATTTGTGCTTTTGGGCCAGAAAAAAAATTGCATACCTACACATAAAAGCTCTGTCAAGAAATCCTGCGGCCATCACTTTGATACTGATTTGAACACAAAAATGCATGTCTTTTTCAATACATGAGAATGCAGCATGTTACACAAGGGGTCTTCAACCTTATCCCGTAAGGGCCGGTGTGGGTGCGGGCTTTTGTTCCAACCAAGCAGTTACACACCTGATTCTACTAATCAAGGTCCTTAGCAAAGACTCTAGTGATTGATTAGTAGAATCAGGTGTGTAACTGCTTGGTTGGAACAAAAGCCCGCACCCACACCGGCCCTTGCGGGATAAGGTTGAAGACCCCCTGTTCTACGCAATGAAAAGAAGCCATCAATAAAGTCAAACTTGGACCTTGACGAGTGACCTTAATCCACTGCTCCATGCTTACTTCCGCACAGGTAAGTCAGGTAAGGGTGAGCCTGTGTAAGTGCCATTATGAAATATTTCAAATGTCACACATCACGTTAATAAATAGTTTTTTTTTTTTTTAAATCATGTGTTACCTGCTCTTCTTGTGGCACTAAGTGCAGATTCGTACTGTAACTACACAGAGTGGATGATGATATGATGGGAGTGCCATGACACATACCTTGTTAAAAATATTACCGATAGACCTAATGCACCTTGAATAACTGATTGTAACCCTTGTCTTACACATTTTTACATTACATTACATTACATTGCAGGCATTTTTTAGCAGACGCTCCAGAGCGACTTACACAACTTTTTATTACATTTATCCATTTATACAGCTGGATATATACTGAAGCAATTCAGGTTAAGTACCTTGCTCAAGGGTACAGCGGCAGTGTCCTACCTGGGAATCGAACCTGCAACCTTTCGGTTACAAGTCCAGTTCCTTAACCATTATACTACTGCCGCCCTACTCCATTTGTTCTAACACAAATGTGCTTTATTGGCACAATTGCCATTCTACTTGTCTTCTGACTGCGTCAGAAGGTCAAGACATCTGTGAAAGATCTCATGCAGGAGAAAATAGGGCGGCCGATTTTCAATTTTCACCTCACAGTCTTTCTTTGATTTAAAGTGATGAATAGGTGAACGCAGCATCATTTCTGTTGATTGTGTTGAGGTCTAAACCAGGAGGGTGGGTCTCGATCCACTACCGGGGAATTGAACCATCCTTGCTTCCCTCGCCCTTCATTGAAACAGTATTTTCAATAGTGATAACGTTATGCAGCACTCTGTTCTGTAAGGAACCATAAGTGAACATTATAATTCAATAATGATACTACCATTTATGGCAGTATCCAACAATGATACTACAATTATTAACATTAATAATAATTATAATATGTGTCATTAAAATCCACTTTGATAACCAACATTTAGCTAATCACTGGATAGATATCTAAAGCTAGCATTTTGCATCACTGGGTGAGCTCGGATCATACTGAGAATACACTGTTTTATAATTATTGCTCTCATGGCAGCGTGACAACTTGTGTGGAAACATAAGTGAAAGTTCTTTGTTTCATTCAGCAGCTGTATGTTTTATTATATTTATTTAAATAAATATTTATGTATTATACCTACAACCAAATCACAGCTGTGCTGATATACAGTATGTCAGCACTCCCTCTCTCATGTGTTATTGATTTTATACAACAGTTCTACTAGCCTATAAGAATTTAAGTAATGATTAAGACAACAGATTATGATTTTGTTGTTTATTTGGTTCCGCCAACAAATATAGTTCCTTAGGAATTCCATTTTATTTTTAATTTTTTCCAACAATGTATCAGTTGGATTGCAATCAAACCAGAGTGATCCTGGCCGGTGACGAGGTCCAAGTGATGTTATACGGTCTATCAGCATTCTCGTGGAATGCGTCTCGGCCAATCACAATGCGCAGTCGGAACTAATTGTATAAATTTATAGAATCATTGTAAGCTGTCAGTAAGAGAAATCCTAGCAGCGCAAGCTTGCGTGTTCTTGAAGCAACGGTGATTCATTTGACGAGTTATACAGGCATACAACCTGGACACCTTCCCACCACTCTGGTTGTGGAGAGCTTTAGCTCCACTCTGATCTGAGCTTGATGTATAGTGGAAACACGGTATCAACAATATGAGTGTGTTCCACATATCTCTGAGTGAAACATGTTTATTCAGCACAAGCAAAGGTCAAGCTAGTAAAGCCTCACATAGCTGAACGGTAAGTCAAAGCAATTTTTATAAAGCACAGCTGCTTATCACTGTCTAGGCATAGGATTCATTTTGGTTCGGCAGACCCTGTTTCCTCTCCAGTTCTTTTCTCATAACCAATAGTTCATGGGGTCTTCCGCAAGATCCATGCTCAGATTTCATGATAAATGTTGAATACAAAACATTTAAATATCCAGAACTCAGATACATTCAAAGTTTAATGTAACTTCACTTACTATTGTTTCATCTTCACAAAACCTCAGAATGTTTCTATGCTATATATTATATAAATAATTCTGAAACATCTCTTAGTCGGAATTCAACTTCATCTGAATTAATTGACTTTTTAAAAGTTTTAAATAAGCATTCAATGATCATACTTATGTATTGTGCGCTGCCAAATGTCAAATCACACTACCAAGCAAGATGAATAGATTGGCATTCTCTACGGTTAGAGATAGGATAGGTAAATCCTTCTTATCATTTGATTCAGTGTAAAAAACTTTATGAGCTCATGAAAAATTTATTATATTTTTATTTTTTTGAATTGCTTCTTTTGTCAGGAAATTGAATTTTGAAGCGCAGGGGAGGCCAAAATGGACAACATTGTATTTTCTGATTATATAGTTAAGTTTTTTGTCAGTCAGTGTGAATTGAAAACAAACACTTAGTGTCATTCTAAATATTTTATCTGAAGCACAGGTTTCCATCTTCCACCCAGAGTAAGTGACCAAACTTTTCTAATTAAAAAAGTCGTAATCAAAATGGAAATAGCTATTAAATAGCTGTAAAATATTAAACCACTAACCCTGATTAAAGGTGAGGAACTTAACTATTAAAATAAATAAATTGCTTAACAAGATTGATCCCATTATCAAGTTAACAGAGTGTGCCCAGGCAAGGCATAATTATAATGCCTGAAAGTAACACATAATTTTTAAGGAAGTGCAATGCGATTATTTGTGATACCCATCTTAAGGGATAATTTCTTAATTCACAATGATTGGACAAACAACACAGTCAGCCCAGGAAAGCAGTCCAGGTCATGATGCGATGCTATAACATCTAGTTTTTGTCCTTTAAAGAACCTTCATTAAATTAAATGAATTTATTCCTGTTGGACCTTTGATAAATTCTTCAAGAATATGACCTAGGAGGAAGAAGACGCTCATGATCTATGTTGTTCAGTTTATCAACTGATCTATAAAAAGCCACCAATTTGGTCTGGTGCACCTTTATGTATAAAGTTGCCTTGTCTTGATGTGGTACGTTCATGGTTTGGTAACATGCTGTTGTGGATGCTCATCATCTGGAAAAATATCCGCCATTTTATTCTGACATGTAAAATTTTCCTTTTGTTATGCAAATGCTTAAACAATTATTTTTTGTATTTAAAAAAAATTTGTTAAGCAAACAATAATGTGTCATAATGAAAATAATGCAGGAGTATAGTTTTAACTTTCACTGTATGAAACATGTATTTAAGAAGATGTTTATTCCAAACTTTCAAGCACAATGGTAGGATATTGTCTGTGCTAATAGCATTTGTAGTATGTGTTCTAATACATAAACATGTCATATGTTGAAACGTACAATCAGTTATCCTCACATGTGATAGTCTGATCATCATCAAATAACAGTCTTTTATTAATAATCCGGAAAAACATAGATTTTCTAAGCAATATTCTTTATTTTCTGTGGCTTTTTTATGCAAAGGGCACCATTGAACCATTGCATTGAGTCTATGCATGATTTAAATAAAACCATTGGTGGTGGTAGAGGCGAGTTTCCCCCTCATCATTGTAAAGCGCTTTGAGTATCTAGAAAGGCGCTATATAAATGCCATGCATTATTATTATTATTATTATATGCAACTAAGATTGTTGTACAATATTAATATTCAGTTATGTAAATATACAGTATCAGATCCCAACTTCTGTGTTGCGACTAATTTGAAAGTCAAATATTTTACAGGTTGGATCAGACAGACATATAATTCCCTCCTCCCCTTTAAATATTCAACATGATTGGCATTGACACTAATTTCAAAATTATGTAAGGTAAAATGTGTCAGAGGATTGAACACATCCCTCTGCTGTTGCTTGTATTTTGTCCCTGTTATTTCAAGCAGCATTGTTACTCGCTCAATATTGTGCAGCTGCACTGGCTTGGCACTGAATGTAGTCCCAGTTCACTAGTTGCCTAGCAATCGCTAAGCATGTTCTCCATGTAGAAGAATGGCAAGCTGAGTTCATTAGCAGATGCTTATGGCTCAACTCATTATTTAACTCCAATAGCAGGTAGTGTTATTTAGCCCGTAGCATATTGATCGCAAATAAACATAAATTAATTACTTCCTGTGTGAGATTGTAAGGCCACTGTTTTTAAGCCTGTATATGCATGTGCATATCAACTCTAGGCCTTTCCACACCAGCATCATATCATATCTTTCAAGTTGATTTTCCTCTTCTCTCTCTCTCTCTCTCTCTCTCTGTTTTATTGTTTACCTCTAATTAACTGAGACCAATTGATGTTTGGAAACCTTACACCCTTAGGCCATTTTAATCAGCGCTCCTATGTCTAATTCAAAAAAGGAAAAGTAAATAATCTGATATTGCTCTTAGGGTAAAACAGTTTTAAGGTTAAAGCATGTTTTCCATCTGTAGCTCAGTGTGGTATTTCTGGCAGTCCTTTTTGTTGTCTCCCTTTCATATTGCTCTGGATAATAGCATCTGTTAAATGCCAGTAAAGTAAAAAAAGTAAAGTGTGTTTTATGAAAATTATTAGAGGCTGGATCTTGAAACTTTTTCAAGTACTCTCATGAACTGCCAAAGTGCACTTGTACTTTCTTGTTCTTGCTGTCTGGTTATAACAAGCCTGAGGGGGGCACCTTGAGTGTAACATGTATTAAAATACTTCCAAAGAAACTGCATTATAAACATGTTTTTTTGGTAACACTTCATATTGAGTTGCACCTATACCTTTTATATTGTAACTAGTTAGGTAACAAGAGGTTACTGAGTAACTCCAACACAGGTAACGTGGAACAACAGTTAGCGGTAATTCTCAATTACACGTGAATATTTTGATATAACTCATAGGCCACATCTTCGTGATACACAACAAATAATCCTTGCCTGTTAATTTACTTGTCTTCATGATATGGAATGATTTAATTTCAGCAGGAGAGATGTAACGGGCCTGGCTTTGTTTCAAATCAAATCAAATCAATATTTATTTATATAGCGCATTTCACAACTAGTTGTCACAATGCACTTCACAGAAAAACCCAGGCCTAATCCCCCCACAAGAGCAAGCCAAAGGCAACAGTGACAAGGAAAAACTCCCTGGTGTAACTAGGAAGAAACCTTGGGAGGAACCAGACTCAAGGGGGAAACCCATCCTCCTCTGATCGGCTCAGGGTCTAGGGCTTAAAGACCAGCATGGTCAAAACAGCCAATGTCCATGATAATAGAATTTGCAGCAGCTAGATGATAGTCCAGATGTGGCGGCAATTATGGTGAGGAACCGGGCGCTGATGGCAGCGGGAGCAGCTGGCAGCGGTGGTAAGGAGGGAGGGGCAAGCGGCGACGGACAGGAAGCCGGACAGCAACTCTCGAGATGAGGGGCATAAGCCCCGCCGGCAGAATGTAGAAAAAAGAGAGAGAGAAAACAGTTAGGGAAAGTGTAATAGAGCAGCAGGATCACCTGTGTTTCACATGTGTAATTAAGAATACTTGCTGTTCCATGTTGCCTACGTTGGAATTGCTCAGTAATAACTTGTTACCAAAACCACAGGTATAGGTGCAACTTAATGTAAAGTGTTACCTATTTTTTTAAGACAAGGAAATTGTTGAATAGTAACTTAACTGTAATAACTTATATGATTTTACATTGAACCCTTTACCTAAAAATTAATTTTAAAAAGTAAAGGAGATTAAATTAATTGTTGAACAGTTGTTATTCCTGACTTCTCTCATTTTTCCACCTACAATTCTGTGAGATTACTGTTATATGCAGTCATGATTCATATTTGATATCCCCCCCAAAGATTTCTGAAATGTAGTTGTCATACATCATTACCCCTATTTTGACATTGAAATATGTTGTGCACAGTGAAATATGCATTGTGAGCAGATTTACTTTGTTCTTTATTTTATTTCTACCATTGAATTCAGTTTTAATTCCTTAAACATCCACCTCAATGCATTCTGACATCTTATCTGCATTTGGGAGCGAACCTGGGGTGACAGATGTTTCAACCTCCATCAGACGTTTCACCCTCTGTCAGTCTTATTGCATCACCTGTTGATGGTCTGAGAACCTCCAGTCTACAGAAAACTGGCACATTTTTGTGTTTTTGAAGTCAGTTGGAAAGCAGCACCTATTCCTTGGACCCCAGGGCGTAGGTTAATTTCAACTTTTGGGGGGGGGGGGGGGGGGGGGGGCATAGGACTGCTAAACAACTATCTATAGTGTAAATTCCTGGGGTGGCCATGCAATACTAGCCAATCAGATTTGAGTATGCTTCTATGCTGTGGTGTGCCTGGGTGTGATACTGTATATGCACACCATATTGCTATGCTGTTATTATCAGGCGTAAGAAATTACACTGAACGTGACTAAAAGAGAAACACTTTACAGTACAAAACATTGCTTCTATGCCCTTTTTGGGATCCTGGGGGATGTCAGATTGACTGGTTATCTTTATTTTTTCAATGGGTCCAATACAATGTACCTTTAAATAATGTTGCTTTGATGCTTTTGAAAGTTATTTTTTTTAAATTAGGTTTATGGACAATTTTTTAAACAATAAATCCTGTGGTTCAGCATGCTGTAAAGGAAGAGCCACCCTCCCCCCTTCTTTTTCTCTCTCTCCCTCTCTCTCTCTCTCTCTCTCTCTCTCTCTCTCTCTCTCTCTCTCTCTCTCTCTCTCGTCATTCTCCTCAGCATCTTTATGGCCTTCAGCAGAGAGCTGGTGCTCATATCTCCACTGAAACGGACTGAGGGACATTTCCATTGCAGATAAGTCCAAAGAACTAACAATTTTAATTAGATTTAGAAAAAAGAATCTTATCTATGTAATTAGATTCTTTTTCTTCCCCCCTCCCTCCCCATACCAACCCCCCCCCCCCCCCCCCCCCCGGCTCTTACCCTTTGATTAATATTTTTCACATAAGATGCAGAACAAAATAGTCTGGAATCCATTGACTTTTCCATATCTCTACCTCACATTATGCTTCCATTCAATAGCTGTAATGTCCTTACACGTACAATTTTACACATTGAGTTTAAAATGTTCCAGTCATGAGTATTGTACATCTAACACCCAGAAGCTCTAGAATTATTAGAAAGATAATACAGTTCTGTGCTGTGAGGTCCCTGTGATAATATTATCTGAGAATAAATTTGATATACCACATAATTTCAGGAAACAAAAATAGTAGGACATTAAATGTCAAAACAAAGGTTGATTTAAGATTCGAGTTGATTTGTCAGTGTGCTGGTAATAATTTCAGAAGATACTCGTTGATGGTGTTCTTGGGTACTTCACTATGTTTTCAGTTCCTATTAGTGAGATGCATTATACACTGCCTGCCCAAAAAAAAAGTCGCCGTTGCACCAGTCATGCATAGTGCCCACTGTACAAGCCTCTGGAGGCAGTGTTATGATCTGGGGTTGCTTCAATTGGTCAGGTATAGGCTCAGAAACGTTATGCAGCATGTTAGCTGAGTACTTGAATGTCAATGTAGCTACTGAATGACCAGGTTATCCCATCAATTATTTAACCAGGTTATCCCATGGGCATATTCAAGGACGACAATGCTAAGATTCATCGGGCTCAAATTGTGAAAGAGTGGTTCAGGGAGCATGAGGAATCATTTTCACACATGAATTGGCTACCAGAGTCCTGACCTTAACCCCATTGAAAGTCTTTGGCATGTGCTGGGGAAGACTTGACGGAGTGGTTTGACTCTCCCGTCGTCAATACAAGATCTCGGCCAAAAATGAATGCAACTGATGTTTGATGTTGCATAAGGTTGTCGAAACAATGCCACGACGAATGTGTGCAGTAATCAAAGCTAAAGGCGGTCCAACGAAATATTAGAGTGTGCAACTTTTTTTTTGGCCAGCAAGTGTACATTGCCACGTAGGATCATCACAAAGGTTAATACCTTCAGACCAAACAAAACAAACCTAAAGTTTAAGACTGGCCTGGAGTTTTAACCAGTTGCAGCTGTGTAAATTGTTATGGATTATGATTAATGCTAATCAAGAATTTTTATTTGAGATACACACAGGGACACACACAAACAATTGTAAACAGTAATTTTACCATTTCATTAAAACACTAATTAAAGCTCAATTAAGCCAGAGGTGAAAAATAACAATTTATGTTTTCTTTTTTATTTTAATCAAATTAGTTTAAAACAACACAAATACATGCACATTGTAAAAAGTTCAGCAGGGATGGTGGAACCCAGCCAAGTCTTGTCTCTGCTAAAGTACAAACCTTGTTCAGAAAAAGCAGCCTTCTGAGGGGACGCAACGACATGGGCATATAAACGATAACAGGTGTCTTAAGATTTAATTTAGCATTTATATACAACTTATCTATACAAATTCACTTACAGACTGTGACCAACGTTCCAAGCCTTTGTGCAAAACAGTGAATACTCTGATATACTGTAAAAATATTTAAATAATCTGTGACAAAAATGGAATGGCACAATAGTGTCCAAGTTTTTAATATCTTGCAGTGATTACTTATGAAAAGCTACAGTACCCTGCATAATGTTTGGGACAAAGACATTTTTTTTCTTGATTTGGCGCTGTACTCCACAGTAGATTTGTAATGAAACAATTCTCCTGTGCAGATTCTATTTTTATACATTTTGATTCCACCATGTAGAAATGACAGCACTGTTTCTACATATCTAGCTAAGTACCACAAAGACTCATCAAACTTCATCTGTGTAATTATCAAAATATCACTTATTTTTATCAATAACTTCCCAATAATTGGTATACACTTTTCTTCATGACTTATCTCACTATAAGGAAGTTATTTAATTCATCAATGGAGCAGAGAGCGTTGAGCCATTTTATATGGTTTACACCAGCTAACCAGTGTAGTCATTGACATTACAGCTAGTTATTTGTGAATTTGAAAGTCAGAAACAACATTTACATATGGTTTACACATGGTTTTTGGTTCAGATGATTTTGATGACTCCTGGAGCAGCTTTCCCACTGGGATTTTCACTCTAGGGACCCTGAATGGCTTAAGTCCATCCTACCCCTGTTGGGACAAGGCAATTATATCCTGCTGATATGGACTCGATGCATAGTAGCCCATATTTTAACTACCTGTGACCTAGTAGATTGAGACCTAGTGCCTTTATCAACGGAGCTATTCTGAGCAAGAAAGTAAGTGTGACTTCTTTATAAATCTAACCATAATTCAGCATATTTTCACTATGCATTCCTTCAATTACCATCTGTTGTAATGCATAGTAATTTCTCTATTTTAAGATGCCAATTCTACATTAGAAAATTAATTAAATCCACTTAATTAAAAAAATGGGATATTGGAATGTTAGGTATGCCATCCACCAAATAGTGGTGTGGCGGGGCACACCCCATACCTATACAGCACAGAGAGCTTGCCACTTTTCAGGGTTTCCTATAGAAATAACAACGATGAGCACAGATTCTCAGCCATTTAGAACATTAATTTATGTACCTTCTGACCTTGTGTAAACTTCACACGTCCACACAATAAAGCCCCAATACAACTTTTCATTTCTTCTTTTTCCTGATGATAAAGTTTGAATGACCACATTCTCTTCAGATGGTAAGATGAAAGAACACAGGGCCAAGTTACATTAAATAATTTAGGAAACATTGGGTAGCATTGCTTTGGAACAGAGCTTGTTTAATTTGAGCTAATATAGCCAACATTGTTTGTTGTAACTTGGCCTCATGTTGGTATCAATACTTTTAATGACAGGCCTAGATTCTGCAAGTTTTAATGACTTATAGACAGTGCTTTCTATGCATGAGTTGCTTGCCATGTTTGTACGTTGAATACGTTTTTTGTTGAGCTTACATATACTGTAGCAGACACATATAATGTAATATTAATGCTAGGCATGATATGCAGTGCAGAGTGCAGCATACAGTAGGCCGATATACCGGCCTACAAAAGTGCACTGCTGGCTAATTTCCCTACTTTCCATTCAAGGGCTGAATTTTCAGACATCGTCTATTTGGTATCATCAAGGCTGCATTTCCTTCTTGATGTGGCGCTGGCAGAACACAAAGTTAATATCTATTATGCCTGCAATTTATCTGTCAGAGCAGTTTGGAGTAATGCTGGCCAATACAATGTGCCCATATGGTTCTCCAGGCATCTGCTCCTTTTGCCCCAAGTGCCCAATGTGTTCCTTTGAAAAAAAAAAAAAAAATTTGCTATTGATGCTGCCATTCAGTAGTTGTGGTAAAATCTGTTCTGTACAATAACTGGGTGCCGTAAGGCTGTTTTCTTGGTTGGTGGGCCCTTTTCTGACTTTGATCACCAGTCCCTCAAAAGGTCTCTACACAGCCCTGCTGTTCTCCTTATTCATAGAAACCTGGCCTTGGAAACTTTTATTTATTAATTTTCATGTTGTATGTGTGTTGTTGTATTGATGTGCTGTGTTGCTAATGCTGTACAGAAGGAAATTCAAATAATTTAAATAACCTTTTAATTAATTTAAGTGACTACATTATCCTATTAAGTTGAATGATTGGTGTTTGCATATTCTATTACTCTGTCCTGGTTAGTAAATTAACTTTTATATTTTTGCAGCAGGGAGCTTACAATGCTGTACATATAGAATGAAAAAAAACCAGAAATACCACCACATTACAACACATCATGTTGTGTTCAGTCAGTATGAGGCCTCTACTGGGTGAAATGTTAAACTGAGGTCCTCGTAGTCATGAAGGATCCCCCTGCAATTATTTACAGTGTAGGGACGTTAATCCTGGTGTCTGGTTCAAATTCCCAAATTGACTGTCTCAGTCTGGCCATCATTCCTTCCCGTTTAGCTTTACAATCCCCTGAATTTCTTGCACACCATTTTTAATCACATTTAAAAAAATAAATCAGCTTGCATGTTTCTCATCCTGTTAAGACACTGCTTCAGTATGTGGATGGGCCTCATAATGTGGTATATTGGTAGATTGAGGCTTAAATCAACAAACAAATGTTGAGGAATTTACATTGTACCATTGCTTTTAATGGTTCTAGAGCTCCTCCCTCACAAGACATATTGTGTTTACCTTAGATCCATCTCACAAATTAATGTTTTGCTCCTCTAATTTAGCCTCGCACAACAATGAAATTAGAAATCCCCACTCCACACTTAAGCTCATGCTATATTTTAAGACATTTCACGAATGTTGCCCTGGAGCTTTCTTTCCTGTTTCTAGCAAGAACCTGTATGACGTACTTCACTGGTTATTGTGCTCTAGTTTCAGGAATTTGTGGAAGTCGATTTCATCATCTTTTTCAGGGTCACTTCCCCATGCAGAAGGCCAGTTGTGGCGGCGAGCGGGCCAGTTTGCCGTCTACTGCATTTCAGGTTTCTTTGCTTCCCTGAAAGGCAAGCTAGGGCTCTACCAATTTGAGCTGAGCTCCGCCCTGCTGCTCACCGTCTCCTCTCCCTCGCCGCGTTTCCCCTCTTCATTTGTGATGTTCTGACCCTGGGTTTCCGGAAGGCTCAGCCCCTGCTCCTGCTGGGCCATCCTGGCTTTCCGACGGATTATCCATGATATTTGCAGATCCCCTCTGTGGCCCCAGAGAGGAGGAACTCTTTTGTTCCGTGCTGAGCTTGGACCGGTGCCTCTGTTGCGATTGCGCTGACGTCTTTGCGCTTACCTTGGCTGTGCTTCACAGGCAAAGAATTATGCACGAGCTGTTCTGCCCGACTTCATATATCACATGAGAGATTCCGTAACAGCGGCCTCTACGTGGTGTTCACCTGCTGCACATTTAACTAAGGGAGACCTGGGCTAGTTTGTATTCCTAGGAGTGCGAATGGAGTCATACATTGCTTCCCTAACAAGTTAAACTACTTGGAAGGTGCGGTGAGGTGTGAATGGAATGCAAACACATCACCAAAATGAAGGAGAAGGCACCCGTACAAATAAAAGCAGTTTTATTGATAAAGAAACAAGCACAACATTAGCATATCTTGATCTTACTGCAATCTACAAAGGTAGGTGACGTTAACATTGTTACAGTGCTGGGATATTTTTTTTTTGTCCACATAGCATAGTTTGAACGCATGTTAAATTGATGCATGACCCGATGCCCCAGATGGGTAGAGTCGGTGCCAATACTTATGCCACAACACAAACTGTAAGGTTTATCTATAATATATAACTTCGGTACGTCCTCCTGTGGTGTCCAGCCACAATCACGACGCCACTTGGCGTCAAAAGCCTTTAACTCTTTTAACTGTCGGTTTTTTTTTCGCTCTCCTCTGCAGCACAGTTTGTGCATGATTGTCTTTTTGTATGTCAGAAGCCTCCATTTATCACAGAGACAAACCACACTGTTTACGCACACTCAGTTTGGTTTAAAGACAATCAACGCACACGCACATTTCCATGGAAATAAAACTGTGGCCAATATATCCAGTGGAGGCAACACACAGAGACTATTTTAGCAGAACAGCAAAGACCTTCGTGTTACGCTTTATTTTTTCTAAGATAAAGACTTTATTGTCTT
Source organism: Synaphobranchus kaupii (assembly GCA_029718625.1). NCBI lineage: Eukaryota > Metazoa > Chordata > Actinopteri > Anguilliformes > Synaphobranchidae > Synaphobranchus > Synaphobranchus kaupii. The sequence continues at coordinate 20,995,082 of CM056376.1, read as the reverse complement.
TTTTATGTGGGGCTGTAATACCAAATAGAATCTGACAGCTCTGAATTTTCAAAGCACAGCTTCCGTCTTTTAATACATACTCCTCACAGTCTCATGCAAGAATTCCCCCTCCCCCATATCAACGAGAATTAAGTTCATGCCTGACTGCCCCCACAGCTACGCTAATGCAGACAGTTGTCAACTCCAGCACTCTTGCCCTGTTTGTGTCTTAGGATTTACGCTAATGCATGACGGAGGGAAAAAAAAATACTTTTTTTGTGAAAGGTCTGAATTTGAAAAGGAGAGTTAGAAGTAGGCACATTTTACAGTAGAATCCTCGACATCCAACTTCACTTTCTGTTGAGTATAGTCATATAGATAAGGCAGCCGTCATCAGTCCCTGTGACTAGTTGGAGCGTTCTAATGGTGTATACAGTATGGGAGTCAGAGTTTTAGGAACTAATCTTGGCAGCTTGGTCTGCTCCTCCCTCCCACGTGTGTGGTGTTTATGCTGTGCGCGATTACGGTTGCAGCGCACTTTTTTGGGCAGTGTAGATTGCACAGCAGGACCATTGCAATGCAATTAGAGACAGTTGGAAATAGTTCATAAAGACACTCCAGTGTGCCAGAGCTATCTTCATTCAGACAAACATCCACCAGGTTAATAAATATGTCAGTTGCTGACCATTCATTATTCAAGAGGATCTTGGGTACTGTAGTCAGATTTTTTTATGCAGCTAAACGGAAAGTCAGATTTTAACTTATATGGACTTTTTCATCCGTATATCTTCATATGTTAAAACTCTGATGGCACTGGATGTATTTCTTAGTGTTCTGGTAATATGACTGTATTAACATATACCATTAGGTGAATTAAGAAAATTACAGTGAAAAAGGTAAGGAAGGGTAATTTCATGAAAGGTAATCAAACTACAATCAAATGTCCAATTTTTGAGGTTCACAGTTGGAGACCTATTATGTATTACCATCTCTGATGCACAGAGAGCAGAAAGGACTGCAACCATGACAACGCAGCCCCTCTCCAAAAGCAGCTGCGTTTACCCTAATGACAGCAGTTCTGTCATTTTAATGAAATCTAGTTGGGGGTTAGTTCATAAATAAGTGTTGGGCACATACATTTCAGTGACCTTTTTTGTTGATAAAATCAGACTCCTAGTTCCATCATTATAATTATGCTACAATCTTACATACCTATAAAAATATATAAAATTTGCATTTAAATAGTATTTATCGTTTCAATATTTGTTTATATTTCCTCCTGGTCATTTATATTTGGCCTTCACCGAACATAAGACAATGCCCTGTTTTATTTCTAGCTAATTCATATTTTTTGTGATTTTAAAAATGCACGGCACAACATTTTTCACAACAAATCTAACAATTAACAAAATCAACTCACTGTGTCAGGGTCACAAATGATCCCTCTACATTCCCTATGCAAATAGGCATTACACAACATCTGTTACATTCTGAAAATATAATGTAGAGCGAATTAAGGGAATAAATGGCAAAATTATGCATTTTTTCCTGCAAATCACAGGAGCCTTCCGACAAACAGGAAATCAGACTAATAGCCATTGCCAGCAAAGACATTTTCGGGTTGTTCTGGAGAGTTCACTTCTGTTTGGTACGTTCTTGACAGTAAAGGCAGGTTACCAACATGAAACTCACTTCTTCATAGCTAGCAAGCAAGAGATATTAACGAATATCTGTATATAACAAAGCTCTCTACAGAACATAATACTGTCACCATTACGGTTAGCTAATTATAATGCCATTTTGGTGTCATGATGGACCTTTGTTAGATAGCTGGCTACATTGATATATTTTCATACAGGTTCTGGCATAGCATATTTGTAATCTTGCTGGTTACCATGAACTACTAGCTAACCATTTTTATTTAAATGTTTTTTGCCAAATTGTCAGTATGGTTGTTGTTTTGTGTTAGATATCAAATTCGGGACATCACAGAATTATGTTCTGGGACAGACAAGAAATAGTGCACAAGACCGACTTGGTCATTGTTTTAGATTGCATTTGTTGTTGCAATTACAAAATGCACAGCATAATCCTTCAATAAGTATGTCCTTTCCTCAGTAAGAGATAATAGATCATACATTAAATTATCTTTTTTAATCAAGTCCATACTTTTATCAGTGTTTGTTTTCTGAATAATATGCTACAAAAACTAAATACAGCATAGCCTGCATTAGCTAAGTGTATAAATTAATATGAAAACATACCATGAAATAAACCACAGTCATACAGTTGAAAATATGGTGAGATTTACTAATTATTTCTCTTTTTTTGCTGCCGATGCATACTGTATGTGCACGTGCCTGTGTTGAATCCCTCGGTCCTGCCTCATGGCAAATTTGCTACAGCTGGGAATATGTCTGAATTCTTTAAATTATGATTCCCATACCTTATGAGCAACATGGTCATCTAATAGACACTTACTTGGATGTATCTGCAAATAATCAAAATGGTTAAAGAAGCAGGTTCTTCACGATTTAGTCTGTTGCTAAATACCGAGCTAGTTAGCAATAAGTATAGGGTGCAGTTAATTCAACAAGTATATGTAATCATTATTGAATTTATGATGACATTTTTAGTAGATTAGTTTCAGTATTGAAAAGTTTATGCAAATGTATGTGTTGGAAACTGAAAACATGCACATTTTATACACAGATGCCCCACTTTGCACCTACTGTACAATCAACCCATTTAATTTCTGGCCGGAATTACACATGAGAGTACACTGTGTCTTTGTGTCCAGTAAAATATGATAAAGTTAAGTAATCTTTTTGACTTGACATTACATTTGGCTTTATATAATGGCTTAAAAGGATAACAATGCAGACTGGCTAGTCCATCATATGCAATCTAAAAATACTCACTTTCCAAAGCAGCTGTGTTTTTCCAGTTTTTTTCAGTGCTGGATTTTCTATTTAAGAGCTCAAACCAATGCCTTTGTTGTGAATCAGTACTGGGTTTTGAAATAGGCTGACGTTCTTTTTTTTGTCTACCAACCTTGCCAGTGGCTGGCTTTTGTGGAACAGTATTGTGTGGCACCACTGAATTGGTGGAAGAAAAAATTAAAAAAAGAGAGTAAGGCCACGCGATAGATTGCACACTATATTATACAACAACAATTTACTTTTGAAGCAAATGATGCTTTGTTTCATTGTCCCTGGAGCTTTGTTTCTTTGAATATGTTCAGTTTGTATAGGCAAAAGAAAAAAATACTATTACACATAATGACAGCCTACATCTAGCATTATTGGCACTGTCAGTTTGCGCAGCCCAGTGTAAATCACCTGTGCTGTTCTCTTCCTTTGAACACTCTCAGCTCGTTATGAGCTTGCACAACGCTGCCCTGTCTCAAACATTTTTAGTACATAAGAAATTACATCTGTACATTTGAAGGGAAACAATTTGTATCTATACTCACAGACAAAATTATACACAATGGCCAACTCCTGCCAACTTCCAACAAGAACATATTTCCAGTGAAAACTTTGTTGGTTCACACTTCAAAACAATTTTTTTTTAAATCAATTTTTCTATTTTTTTATTTATTTATTTTTATTTGTCAACAAAAAAGTACTGGAATAAAAGAGCTGTAGGACATTTACAGTACCTACACAAATTTATACATTATGTCAACTGAATGAAGATTCATATCTAAAATCCTTTTTTTAGTGAAAGGCAACGAAAGCCGTTTTCTGTTATGGATTTAAAAAAGAAATGCAGACAACAGACAGAAAAGTGGGCACACTTGCTGAAGGACAGCGGACCAAATGTGGATGTGAGAGAAAGAAGGGAGGGAGAGAGAGAGAGAGCGATTACACGCAGATGAACTTTTGCCGCTGTGGGCCCGGGCAAAAGGAGAGAACGACAATGGAACCATCACCAGAAGAAAGGGTAGTCCCTCGGGCCTGTGGTTCTGAAGCATTGCACGTGAGGAGACATGGCTTAGTGCTCCTCTGTCTTGATTATTAACTGGTCTACCAAGCAGCTAGGAAGGAGGCCTAGTGGAGAGCAGTTTTCAGAGTTATTCCATTAGGTCTCGACTTTGGAATCTAGAGTCGGCGTGATCTACAACCATCTTTCTCTCCCATGTAAAAGCTTGCTGTACAGCAGCCCTTGATATGTTCCTCAGGAATCACTTTCGCGGTCACCGGGGAAGAGAAAGCTACAGAGAGAGAGAGAGCGCATGTGTTTTCTCAAGGTCCTTGTTGTGGGGCTTGTTTATGCTTGTTTTCCTCCGGTTGTTGGTTAATGAGAGAACTGTGGTAGGTTTTTTTTATAGAGCCAGCCTGACGAGCACGTAGGACAGACAGAAGATCACTGTGCTCCCACTGGCGCGGGAACTGGAGGACCCTTCCCACGGGACGATGGAGGACTCTGTGTTGGGATCCATCTGCGAGGAAGGGATACAACAAACGATTAAGCCACAATTTGTCATACCTCATTCTGCCTGTCAAGGAGCTTCTCTGGGCTGCTTCAGTCACAATTTGTCCTTAACTTTAACTTACAATTCAACATGAGGATTAGTCCAAATTTTGTTTTTTTTCTTTGCAAACAGTTCGGCAAGTTCAGCGATTACTGAAATGAACTTGGCAAAGAAGAAAAATAATGGTTTTGGTTGCCTAGTGCAATGTTATACTGCATATATATCTGTTAATACTGTCCTGCAGTGTGCTTGCATAACAGCCACAAGAGAATATTCAATAGCACTGGTTTGTTTTCTTGGAACATATCAAATTTAGTAAAACATCCTTTTCCACTGGGGCTTGTGCTGCACAGTGGGATTCAATGGAATGCTAAGCTCCCTGTGAGGAGATATATTTTGATTAAACAGTTTTAATGAAACCACAATAAGCTTGTGTTTGCTGAGTTGTGGTTTCTTTCCCCCTTGCTGGAATAGTAGCATTTGCAGTGCAATTTGCCTTCTTCTTTCATGAGGGTAATCAGGTAAACGTATACAAAGTATACAATTTTATACATAGTTTTGACAGCTGGCACTTTTCCCTGATAACAAATGTCAATACATTAATAGAAAGTGTTTAGTTGAGCGCCCAGGCACATGAGTAATCAATACACCTTGGCTGATGTGGCCAAAAAACTATGTTTCTTTGGTTTTATTTCATCGCATCATCGTCCCCGTTGATTGATTTAAAATGAGAACACATTAATTTCAAACCGTACTGCATTAATGTTAAACTACTTACCTCACAGATGTAGTTTTTAGAGAGATTGCACTTTGCTCCATTTTCCTAAATGAAAGGCAAGAAGAAAACATACAATTGAAATACAGTTCTTATTTTATTTGTATTTTTAACCACATGCTTCATGGGAACTGTAGTTACAATGAAATGCTTACCCCGAAAAGGAAAGAGGTTCTTATCTTACTGCTTTCTTAGCTATTGGGTGGGCCACAGAGTACATTTATTCCTCGGATTTAACTGAAGGTCTTATTCATAACAGCTACGGAGGACTGCCTGCAGAGAACTACAGGCAATCCTGCAGGTTTGTCACTCTCAACGGGGAGCCGAACACGGTCAAGCAGATGCCATGGTTTATTTTCAGTATCTACCTCTACATCAATATATCACACATATTCACAACAAAATGTTTTCTTTTCTAATCAGGTAATTTTACAAAGTTTTATATAAGCTTATTCATAAAATAACAGAATTCACACCGTGCTCATTTCGCACATTTGAATCTATATGCATCACTTCATCGCACTGCGGATTGAGTGGAGAAGCGCTGCAATGTTGGTTATTTTGATCTAAATTTAAATGGGAGACGGCATGACACTGGCCTTAAAATATCACCAACCTCACTTCAGAGGCCATCTCCATGACTCATAAACACCTTCCCCTTAGTCTTCATTAGTGAATCAATTAATAGAAGCAATCAGAGAGAAATAGTGCACACAATTCTACCAGTGGTTCAAAACATTATTTTACTCTGAATATCTTGTTTTGCCTTGTCATGCAAAAATTAATTAAGCTCAGCTAAAATATTTACTTAAGTGGGGATTAAGCTTACAAAAATGAATTAAATTCATACAAAAATTAATTAAGCTCAGCTAAAATATCTACTTAAGTGGGGTTTATCACGGCTGACTGGAGCAAGACCCCCAGCAGGATAAGTGAATGAAGAACCAACATGGATCGCCCTTTCATCGGGAAACTATCCCTGCATTTATGGATCAGTGTGGGGGAAGGCTTTGAGTATCAAATCCTAAATTCTCCATAACAGGATCATCATTTAGCCTATTCCACAGCTATGAGCGTCGCGAACGATTAGCGCGCATAGCAAGTTCTGTCAGGTAACTCTTGCTGTAGCCGTAGCTCACTGCTACGCTGCCTTTTGTCTGTTTTGCGGCTTGTGTGTTAAAAATAATTTGCTGTCACCCTCCACCACCCCAGCTTCCACCTGTTGTTAGGATCTGCTTTAGTACGGTGGGGGGGGGGGGGGGGTATTTCATATTTCAAATAAAACCTATTTTGGACGTAGTATTATGTAACATTTTCACAAACTCTCCTCTCACAGAGCAAATGGTTTGATAGTGCTATGCTCACTGTGCATAACAACATAGTATACATGTGGACATTTACTAACAATCTGTTTGTTGAAATGCAGTGACTGCAGTTTATGCAGTATTTATACAGTATTTATTTTATTCTTCATTATTAATGCCAAATACCATGGGCCTTTAAAATGTTGTCTAAGAAGAGTTAGCTTTGATAAACCAGCTCATGAATACTGATCAGATTTTCAGTAAGCACATTCACAGTCAGGTGAAAAAAAGAACTGCACTATAGAACCTCCTGGCATCCCTACGGAGGGACAAACGCGTGATGTTAAGCCAACAACGTACAGGACTTTAATACACTTTATTACATTTACAGGCCAGCTTTCTTCAGCATGAATGATTTTGCCACGAACACAAACGCATTATATGTGAATATTTGCACGGCGGCCGTAATGTGGAAATATTGCGCCGCATAGCAGTCGCTGCAGCTCCGCGCTCGTGCATTCTTCTTTAACGCCTGATTATTAGTCTCCAGATGAGCTGGTAAATGGCTGACCTCCCCCTACACTCTGAAGCACATTATCAAAGCCCGGCAGACAGGAATATTATACAGTCGCTCGGGAAATAGCGTGTTTAATTTGTGTCTCTTGTAATGTACTTAGAAGCACAAGTGTTTCTCCGAAGGCAGTTATCCATCATAACGCTCCCACACAACTGCTTGTTTCTGGTTAAAAGATAAACGATTGTGCAATAAAACTGTTTAAATTGCACTTACCGTAAAGTGTGACAGAGTGTGTTTTTTGGACGGACATAGCGCTCCTATTATAGGCAGGCCTCTCATGAGAAACAGATCTTTGAATTACCACCAAACCTTTATCTTCTCTAGAATCGCCTTCAAAATTAATTTGCATATGCATAATGAAATAGTGAACAATTATTTTGTGTTGTAATTATTTCCATTGGAAGATTCAGTAAAGCTAATACGACCATAAGGATTATGAGATGTCAGCTCACCCTTAAAATCAGTACATTACTCGGATGCATTCTAAAAATGCATGTATTCTAAAATACACTTGGTATTTCACGACACCTTTCTTACTCTGCTTGACACTGCTTGAGTTAATTTCTTATTTTTCCCACAAATGTGCATCATATCAACATCTTTAATTATAAACAGCATTGGTAAAATGCCAGGTTCTGGAAAGGCAGCAAGTCCAACAAAATGAGAAGGCAGGGAACACAACAGCAGCTAAAAGCCAATTAATTAGTGGCGGCAGCGATGTGTGACAGCAGCCTGCTGACATGGCTCCTGACACAATCCCCCACACCCAACCCCAACCAGAGCGGAGAGGCTGCCAGAGAACAGGGCCCTGTGGACTCGCATAAACACGGACAGATCCCGGACACCCTGACCTGAATTCAATCAACGTTTGTCCATGACTTTGACCTAGAGACAAATGCAAACAGGGTTTGGCAGATCTATTTTGGTGATGGCTGGACTCACAGAGGTGTTTGTGAACTAAGCATTTAGTGTTTAATTGAGTCAAAGCTCAGGGAAAATGATGATTTAACACAGATCACAGACTCTCAGAAAACTAGGAGTGCTAAGCGACTGGATGTTTGGAATGGCCACAGCACTAGCAGATGGGTTCTACACACTGTGGAAGTTGCCCTTGAAATTGATGAAAGGGGGCTATTTACATAAGATTCAGTTAATTTGAGTTAAATTCAATATCACTCCTCTGCAGTGACACTGTAGTTTACTTGATGTTCTGATCATTAAAATAAATGTTTATACGCTTGTAAAATTTGCTAAGTTTCAGACAGCTTTCAAATGAAGAGGCTTGTGCTATTGCAATCTACTTTATAAGTGGCTCCCAAATAACATATACAAATGTATTTACATCATCTGGGAGGACATTCTGTTGACTTCCAGATCCTATGGAAGGTCATATGAATATTGCATACAGCATAACCTCCCCAAAAATAAACTCCAATGAGCTCAAAATTGCAGAGAAATTGTAACAGCCGTTGAAAGGTCATTAGTATGTCTGGATTGTATTTTGGATGTGGGCTATTTATGGTCATGCATGGCAAATCGCTTCATTCGGTCTAATCCCAGGACTCCACATTTAAAATGCCAGGGCTGTCTGCTGGTACAGAGGCCATCAGTTTTGAAGTAAACGCAAAGGTAAAAAAAGGTGTTGGTAAGCTGCGTAGGTCCTTGTGCATCTATTTGCGTCAATGTATTGTTCTTTATTAGGGGTCCAGATATCATCCACCAAGCAGGCACATTCAAAGTGACACTAGCCCATTTGAAAAATATGATGAGCATTATTATTATAATCATTATAATTACTACTACTACTACTACTAATAATAATAATAATAATAATAGTAATATTAAGTGAGCATACGATAACCCCACCCATTTGAGTTTCACAAGGCCTCGTTCTCCCCTCAGTGCTGATATTTTGGTCAAGTAGAACATACTAGGGACATAGCTTGCAGTGGTGACTGTCGGGAAAGGGTCCTCTGATAAGGGCGGGGCTGTGCTTCAGGGGATATGGAGGTGATGCACTCCGGCTTGACACCAGGACAGCTGATCTTTCGGCATGAGTGCAGGGGGACAGCACCGCCTCTTCCAGAAACTCTGTGGTAACGCCGCTTTGACAAGCTTTAATTGCCATTTGTTGTTGTTGGGAGACGGTGAAGCCCCACAATGTTCCCCCTGGGCACACTCTAATTATCTAACCACAAGCTTGAGTAATCACATGTCCTATGTTACCTAATTACCATTTTTACAATAAATTAAGCATTTGAATTCAGTGTCAGAGGCGCAGAATGCTGAATCAATATTGACATGCAGTTTGAAAATCCTTGGCTACTGCAATTCCACCCATCTCCCAATCATATTTTAAATGTGCTATATTCACAAATTCATGGTAGATAAAAAAAAAAAGGCTTCAATCATTAATCTTGAATACCTTGAGAGTTGCATTATATCTTAAATGACCGTTATGGCACGTAGCCTACATTACATTACATTACATTAATTTAGCAGATGCTTTTATCCAAAGCGACGTACAATAAGGCTGTTGGATATCACTGGACTTGCTTTAGTTTGCTTGTTTGCTTTTAGAAACAATAACAGTTTCTTTGAGGGCATATATTAATGATAAGTGTTACTGTCAATTCTGAACATGACACACATGAACAGCATTCGAAAAACTGAAAAATAAAATCCCTTCTACCAAATTCAGACTGGTAATGAGCACAAAAGGACAAATTTCATATCTCCTTTGCTTTTTTTTTTTTTTTGACTGAGTATGGCAGGGGTGGCCAATTCCTGCAGGGCCGGTGTGTATGCAGATTTCCATTGTCATAAAATGAGCTAATTTGGCTGAATACACTTATGTTGGTTTAACTCTAGATTAGACCACAGTAAGATGTGTTCATGTTGGGACACAGGGACCGTCACTTATCAAGAAATGTAGCTAAAGCATCAATTGCTAAATGACTGGGCTAATTAAATAATTAAGAGTTAATGAAATGAAGTTAGCATGGAATCCAAAAACAGATACAGCCCTCCTTGCCCATCCCTGGCATATGGCATGTGACAGTATGATCATTCTGGTGTGTAGCGGTAATAAGCCCAAGGATCCTGGGTCAAATTACAGCCCAGGCCTGTTGTTCATATGTAGTACATGCTTCATAACCATATTTAAATTACTATCTTTCAGCTTGCACATTCCTATGTTAAAATACATTAAAAGTTTACTGTCGAAACAACTCAAGTGTGACTAAATGAAACATGACACCTAGCACTGCCGTGTCACAGCTGGAGATGCCATGGCAATGTTGTACATCTAAAGGGGCATTTCCCTTGTGATGTTAGGATCCTGTAATTCTGTCTGTTTATTCTTTATTTGTTATTTTCCTGATTTATTTTCCCTCGCGATTGTCAGTCCGCGTTCCGTGTTTTCTGAGATTCCACTCCCTGTCTTTGTCATTGCACTATTTGGGTGATTTTGGGAACATTCGGGTTTCCTCTGTATTTCGTATCTCGTTTTCTTCCTTCTGACTTTATTTATATTTGTATATAATACTAATGTACTAATCATACTAACTGTTAGATTAGATTTAATACTAACCTGTTAACAAACTAACGTGTATATAATACTAACCAGCTAACCTACTAACATTAGGGTTTTTGAGTTCACTACTAACATTACTAATTACTAATTCATCTTGAGTTTCTACCTGCAGCTGTCATTTCCCTCCTCGTTATCCTATCCCTGTATCTATCTGTGATTTTGCATTCTCTGCACGTGTCCACTTTCATGTACCTCCCCTCTGAGCTGTGCACTTGTTTACCTGCTAACTCCAGGCCGTTTGTTATCATTGTGTCTATGTGTATTCCAGTCCGTGTCTTACGTTTCCCCTGTCATTGTTTTATTGGTCCCTGTTAACCCTCATTGTTCTCACCTGTGTACTCTCCCATTTCCCCTCCCCCTCACACCTGATTCCTTTAGTGTAATCTTCTCCCTGTGTATTTAAACCCTGTTATTTCAGTCTGTCTTCGCAAGTTCCTTACCTATATTTTTGCTTCTGTGTTGCCTTGTTTTTCCAGAGATTCTGCCCGAGTTCTGTTTATTCTGAGTATGTTTTCTAGTTTTTTTTGTTTCCCTCGTCCGTTACCTGTTGTTGTTTTATTTCTGTTTTGTTTTCTTTTTATTCCTCCTCTGCCTTCCCGGTTTTGACCCCTGCCTGTGTTCTCGCGACCCTTGTTTTGGATCCTGCTTTTGTACCTTTGCTGTGCCTTCCCGGTTTGACCCCTGCCTGTTCCTTGACCACTCTTTGGACTGTGCTTTGTACCATTGCCCTGTCTCCCCGGTTTTTGACCCAGCCTGTTTACCATGGATTGCTGCCTTGCCCATTTCTCCCAAATAGCTTCCATAGTCAAACATGCAGATTGTATGTAAAGGCCATTTGTAAGGTATTGATATTGTCAAAATAAATAATCAACATTGAATTGACCTGAAATAGCAGTCTAGGGATGTGCCGATACCGATACTGGTATCGGATATAGGGGTACAATACTGTGTACTCTCCTCATACTTATAAAAATGCTCCGATACCTAATACCGACAATGCCACGTAGCATTCAGTCGAAGCCAAAAAAAAGAGATAAATAATGTAAGATAAAGGAAGAAGATAAAATCACGCCAGACTGCAAGCATTCGTCACTATACGGCCTACCCTTTTTGGGTATCTGCTTACACAGACTTATGCATTGTCACTGCACTTGAGTAACAGAAGGAACATCATGCACTATTCTGCCTGTGTCTGCCTGTGGGAGCGTTTGGTTTGTGAGGCGACTGGTAGTCTCTCAATCTCTCATGTTGCCGACGAGGAAGGTAGAAGAGCTAGTTGATTACGTCTTACTGTAATATACAATTATGAACAAAATTCACAAAGTGACTTCAGAAGCTTAGCCTATTTTTGTAATTTAGTTAGCTAAATGTCTTAACATTGATGGACATCATTTAGTTCACCTAAAATAACTGGCAAAATGCTACAGTCAATCTATCCATCACGTCTCATCACTCAGCCTCCGCAGAGGGGTTGCTCTACCTATGCATGATCTATGTCATGCGTCACAGCCCCTTGCCCAGCCTGCGTATGGTCTTTCTTATCTTTTGTTATCAAACTGCCTGGGAGACAGAAAACCTCTCTCCCTTCACTTTCTACTCACTCACAGTTTTTTTTTGTTTTGTTATTTTGGTCCTGTACTCTAGCACTTTGAGTTTGAAAGGATACAATGACAATGAGGTTGAAGTGCAGACTGCCAGGTATTTTCATCCATATCGGATGAACCGTTTAGAAATTATAGAACCTTTTGTACATAGTCCCCCCCATTTTCAGGCATCAAAAATAATTGATAGTTTTACATAATGTAGAATAAAGTAATCATTTTTAATATTTGGTTGCATATCCTTTCTATGCCATGACGTCCTGATGTCTGTGACCCAACAATATCAAAAGACTCTTGATATCTTATTTTCTGGTACTCCTATAAGCGATATTATAATCGCTCTGCATTTGAATGGATCTCTATGGGAATTGGGGGGTGGGACTAGATTTAGCTGTATTATGCTGGAACGGTGTGGAATACATGGTTGGCTAAATGGCTCTAAGTCATCAAGGGACTGACGTATCAAACAAGCCTTAAACCATCACTCTGCTGCCAGATATGGATAACTTGAAGGGTATCTTCTCCTGACTTATTTTTCCATAAAGTTCAATAGGAAAATTTGTCAGGAGAAACAACCCTTAAAGTGATCCATCCATATCTACTGCATATCTGGCAGCAAAGTGATGGTTTGAGGCTCGTTAGATACCTCAGACCCTTGATGACTTACAGCCATTTTACCAACCATGTATTCCATAATGTTCCAGCATAATTTACAGCTAAATCTAGTCCCACCCCCCAATTCCCATAGAGATCCATTCAAATGCAGAGAAGTTATAGTATTGCTTGTAAGAGTACCAGCAAATAAGATATCAAGAGTATTTTTATATTATTGGGTCACAGACATCAGGAAGTCATGGCATGCAAAGGATATGTGACCAAATATTAAAAATGATTACTTTATTCTACATTATGTTAAACTGTCCAATATTTTTTGATGCCCGAAAATGGGGGGACTATGTACAAAAGGTTCTATAATTTCTAAACGGTTCATCCGATATGGATGAAAATACCCTCAAATTAAAGCTGACAGTTAAAGCTGTCTCCACTTCAAACTCTTTGTCATTATGTCCTTTCAAACTCAAAGTGCTAGAGTACAGAACCAAAATAACAAAATATGTGTCACTGTCCAATTAATTATGGTGCTCACTGTGTGTAATATCTTTTCCATATTTTGAGTGTAAGTTAATGCTGATAAACAACAAAGACATTTTTAGAGGCTTTTTTGCTCATATTTCTAGGGTTGCCAATAATACTTGTAGTTGCGGACACTGTATGTAAGCGGTGATTAAAATAAGATGACATGGAATAACAAGCCCTAATCCTAGAAAAGTGAGAGACACTCTCATGTGTATTACTGCTTTGAAATGCGACTAGACTAAGCTGTGCACATCATCTAAAATACTTGCAATGTCTAATGATTAATTTTTACAATTTGTCGTCAGATATAGCAAAATATTCATATATATATATATATATATATATATATATATATATATATATATATATATATATATATATATATATATATATATATATATATATATATATAAATTCAAATCAACTTGGCACCATGGTAATGGTTAAGAGTCATTCTGTGAAAGCATAGTTTCTTGATGCTAGTTCTTGATTCATACTTGATGCTATTTATGTGATACAGTTGTTGCAATTGCACATAGCATCACTAATAGCAGCATTATCCTGTGAGGTCTTGTGAGCATAATTTAAAATACAAATCCAACAGAACTTTACAGTCTTACACTCTTCAACAAAATTTGGAAAATATGGCAGTTATGAGATTTATGGCAGTTGTTAGAAAAACTCGTCAAAGAATAATTATCTTGGCTCTAACAAAAACAAAATGGGGCCTAAGCAGTCATATGCATATGCACATACACAGAGGGAGAGAGAGTGCAAACGCACAATAAATTAGTAATTGCGTCTTTGAATTATATTGTATTTACATCTGATATCTTTGAAATGCAATTGTATGTCCACATTTATATTTTAAAAGGCAAGTTCAAGGAGTACCCCTAAAACTAACTGACAAGAAACACAAAGAAATAAAATGTATTATCTCATGGCCTTGGGGGCCATGCTAAAATGCTATTCTCTTTAACATTTAATTCCAAAAGCTTTAATTAATTAAATTGATTTAAATAATGCATGAGGCTACATCTGTAAGTATATATATATATGCACCAAGGACTTGCATCAATATAGGGAGATGCCAGTATGTATACGTTTCCCTGGTGATCCCCAATCACTAGGAGGCATAAGGAACAGCCCTACCTTCAGGCTGGCGCAGGTGGCAAAGACACAGGCGTCATCTCCGGGCTTAATGTCGTTGGGGTTGACCGAAGGCTTGGGTACACTTTCCGTCTCCAAATCGGGCCTTACCGAAGGTGTAGGCGGGACAGTTGCTGTTTTTGGAACCAGGCTGGTGTCTGTTCCATATCCAAAGGCTTGGATGGCACTCCCTGTCGGAATGTGGGGAAGAAAGAGAAAAAAGGGAAGGCGTATCATGGTATCACTTCTACTGGCTTCCTCAGGAGAGTCTGGGCGTACTGTGTGTCCTGTCTAGTCAGTGTATCAGTGCTTTTTTGATTCTCTGCCCAGATTCATCCTTGGCTTACAGGGGGCTGAGGATGAAGCAGGTGTAGGTGAAACAACAAGGGGCCTGGAATGAGTCACCATTGAGTCTCAAATATGGCATGGTTTCACCTCTGGCACATGCCCAAAAATGTTTTATTATTCTCTTGAAAAAAATAATATACAGTATATAAATCTCTCTCTCTCTCTCTCTCTCTCTGATGCTCTAATCTATTTATGGCTGTGTAATACCCGGTTGATTAGAGGACACCGTTACGTATATAATCAATGCAAGAAAAGATTAATTTTAGTTTCGTTTCTGCATGCAGAATCCTACCTTTCAATATGCGGACACGATTATAACAAGATGGCTGTGGACGATTTTGATAAACTGGTGAACGGCTTAGGTACGTAACCGCGCGAGGAAGCTTGGACACGCAAGGTTATCAGGGTCCTGTAGCGTCGGCAGCAATTGAAACAAAGCAATTCTTAGTAGTAATGCTCTATTTTCTTTTTTAGGTTTACCAATCCACCAGCCATGAAACACGTGGGTAAACGATTCATGCTTATGCGCGTAACGATTGGGACACGGAAAGAAAGTCAGCACTATATATTCCCCTTGTTCTAAAGCATCGTGGAGTGTATGAATTTGGGCACATATATTTTTTTACTTGGCTTATGCATGACAGAAACAAACAAAGATCGATCCGATATATATATTTATTTTTCATGATTGCCGACGGCATCTTGTGTACGTAACTCTCAGGACAAAATGAATTACGTACATGAACCTGATTAATTTTGCTCTCCCATATGAATACGAGCGACAACTTTCACTAAGCAAAGTGGGGTTTAGAAAGGCATATCAAACGTCTTATATATACATACATATATACAGTATATATACATGGAACATTTATATATTTATAAACTGCAAAGTGTATAGTCTACATTGAGCCTTTCAGATGCATGCTTTGTTACTCCCCATGCATAACAGAAATGATAGTTTCAGTCCAGCATACCTAGGCAAGCCATTTAAAGGCCTATTCACAGGAAAACCTCAGAAAGTAGTATTACTCTATTCATTACTTGATTTCATTTATTGCTACTAAAGGTCAATGTTCAGAGATAAAAGCTGAATTAAACACTCCTGATGACTGGCAATAGACACATTGACATGGAGGGGTTGCTGAAGTAAAAGTCTGAACTTTCGTTAGACTGTATATTTGCAATTATGAGAAATAACCAAGGAGGCAAACCAGAAGATTGCCTAGCAACAGGTTTCCAGTGCAAGGTCATTGCAATTAAGCTAAATTGAAGAGATGTACTGTGTTCTTGGTTGAAATAAATTCTGATTGTGAACTTTGTATTTTCATTACATCAAGACATTGACAACTGTATGTATGTTGAACTATATTACAACAAGTCAATATAAGTATTGGGACAAAGTAAGTTTTGACAAATTTAATGACTGGCAAAATCAATATTCCGTTGCATACCCCTTAGATTTCATGAATGCATGAAGTCTGTGACTCATGGACATCACTTGGTGATGCTTTGCCAAGCTTTTACTATGGTCTATTCAGTTGATGTGTGTTCCCTTGGGTTTTGGCAAGTGAAAAGCATGTTCAATGGGGTTTAAATCTGTTGACTGACTGGACCACATCAAACACTTCCAACCTTTCCTCCTGATAAGCTCCATGGTTAAGTTTGCTGTAAGTTTTGGGTCATTGTCTTGCTGCATGATAAACTTCTGTCCAATGAGTTTGGTGGCATTTCTCTGAATATTGGTGGATGATATGTTTCTGTCCATTTCAGCTGTCATTCTGTTGCTGGTTAAATCAGCAATAAAGGTGTTCTGTTCTTGGAGCTGATGAGAGGTTTACATCTGGAAGTGTAGCCTCTGTAATTTGCCTCTCTCAGTCTTCTGTGCACAGTGTCCTGCAATACTTTTACCCCCAATGTATGGAGATCATTAGCAATTACTGAATTGCTAAAATTAAGATGCCAATTTCGGATTTTTGTTTATCATGAAATATCTACCCATTTATCTGAAAAATTATACCCCAACATTTTGTACCTTCACTATTTTACTGTAAAATTCAGTGTGGAATATACTGTTTTCCAATGGAATTGGCCTTTAATTTATTCCCATCCGCTCCATTTGTCGTATGAATGCCGTAAAGCATTTGTACATGTTGTACTTACAGTACATACTTGTTGTGTTAGAAATAGGCCTAAAGGAAAGTGCAATAGTTTTACATAAATACTGCTGTTTTTATTCTGATATTTTCTGCACTTCTGCACTGTTTTTGAAAGGAACAATTATCTTTATACTTGTTATATAGGCCTAGGCCACTTGTGTTAAAAGAATAAAGGCAAATAAAGGAAAAAATGAAAGGGCATGTTGCAATTTTTCTGAATGCAGAACTGTCTTGTATGCCTATCCTCCCCTAATTTAATTGGTTTTACTGGCTTTACAGTTTACATAGGCTATATTAACCCCTTCAGGCAAATGCCACATTTGGTAAATTTTCACCTTTTAAGGAGGTGTTCTAGTTAAGGCTTTATAACTCCAGGTGTGAGCATCTTAGGGACTTCGGAAGTGGCTTAATTGAAACAAGACAGTTGTACCATTTAAAATACTAACTTAGATTAGTTTATTTTCATAATTTAGGTCAAAATAAAGTGCCACAAATGCAAAGAAATCTTGGACATGCTTGGTTAAAACCATCAGATCGGGACTCAGTATCAGCAGATACTCAATGTCGATTGACTTTGATCGGGATTGGGGACAAAAAAACCTGATCGTGACATCCCTACTAAAAATCTATTGGCCCAAAATGATTCAAGTGAATTATATCTACACAGTATTGCTTGAATGCAGAGCATTTTTCAAGATCATTCTTTGTGATTGCCCTCTTTCTTGTTTTTTTTTTACTTCTCCCTCTCGTGCTTATTACTACTCCTAATTTTAGAATCCAAAAGCTCAAAATTATATGTAAATTATGAAAATATACTGCCTGTTAGACAAACAGTCAGTTAAAATGTAACAGAAGGAAATGGTAGCAAACAGCCTTTATAGGGAAAGAAACCTTTCAGCCTCGTTATTTATGTCTTGACGAAACAGTCATTCGTGGAAGTTGGGAAAAATATCTGCAGAGCTGGCATTTTTCCTCCACTCTATTTGCAGTAATTAACAGAGACTTTACAAATCACAATACACACTTTTAAATGAGCAAACGGGCGAACAATGAGTTGCACATGTTTCGGATTACGAATCATTTCCCTTCATTGTAGTACATACATTGAGGCTAAGCGGTATTAACTGGGTACCTGATGTATTGTGACAATAATGACTAATTATTTTCAGTCAAAAGTCACCAGTATTAAGTATAACAATTAATGTGTGGATAGAGGTGTCTTTTGACTATATACTAATCTAATTATCAGTTTCCATGCTACTCTAACGCTAATAAAGAGGTAAATACTTTTGGTGATCACAACATTTATGGTAGTTAGTTGAGTTAGGGCTGAAATGAAGTTAGGAATACAGTATTTGCAATTTGTTTCAAGACTTTAAAAAAATGAGCCCACGTCAAATATTAAAACTTTTCCATTCTCTACTTTCGGTGTGCCTACACCTTTAAATCTCTAAACTCCGCTCAGTAGCATGCGCACAACGGCGGGGAAAACATAAACACTGAACTTCAGGACTAACAAGAGACTTTCTGGGATCACCTGATACTTAACTCCAATTACACACTGCGATCAAGACCTTCCTATAGTTGATACGCAGCTAATCCCGTGTCAGTACGGCACTTTGGAAACCCGCTTTAACATGCTGCTGCGTACTAAAAACTGAAGGCGCGTTGCAATCGACCCCTTCAGTTTACACAACTGTCACTTTATAGCAGTATTGTAAGATTAAGTCCTACTATATTTACATATAGCAGGAAAATCAACACTACTTTAGTGATAATGGAATGCGGCCTATTTTCACATTTCTTTCATGTAAGATTAAATACACCTTCAGCTACCACATATTATTCTTATCTTTCTCTAGTGTGCCTTTAGTGTTTAGCTCTTTATCTTAATGGCACTATGAAAATTCTGTAGATTTTAACTTGCTGGATGTCCTTTCATCATATTCTTAGTAGTTCACAAAATGTCTCGAGACAGCAGCTTATGCATAATAATCATCTTCCCTGCTCTGGGTTTCCACTCCTTCCCTTGCAGACTCAGCTATAAAACACATGGTGACAACATACAGTAATTTTCACAAAGCCTTTCCTTGAACACAGAAACATGTTCATACCAATGGATTTTTGTATCAGCAATATGGTACAGAGAGCTACAAAAGGAAGTCAAGAGGTTCTGACATCAAACTAATAATGGTTCCATAAAAAGTAAGCTTCATAATTCATACCATTTTACACCATCCTCAGACCTTCTACAGTGATACAATGATTGTCCGAAGGACTGCTGTAATTAAGGCATTAACTGAAAAACCAGTGGTGCAGAATAATTAAACCACAGTTGACCATTAGTTCATGGTTTTAATACAGTCACATACATATAATGTAAAACCAACCAAAATTAAGTTTGGTTTAGAAACCAGACAAATGCCATATCTCCACAAAATCAGATGGTTTCACTGTGCTGTAAAGAACACTCGTGTGTATGAAATGGTGTACTGCACTGAATTAGACTTACTCAGGCAGGTGTTTTCTCTGAAGTCCCTCAAGAACTTTTCGCAATCCTCTTCAAAGTTTCCACTTCCCCTACAGTTGCACCATGGAGAGATGGTGAAATTTGTGTAGCTGGCATCCACGTAGTTTGGGGTTATGTCCGATCCTATTCCGAGAAACGGGAGGCGCAACTAATATCTCAGCACCACACAGAACATAGCAGCCAGAGGTATATGCTCATATGCATTTCTGAAGTACAGGTAAAGTGTGCAGATCTGTTCTCTGAAATATATTAATACTATTCACTTCTCACAAATGCTTAATAAAGCATGACTGATTGCAATAAAGCATACACTTTTGGTGCTTTTTATGTGTACATAAATGGATATTTGAAAATGTTGTATGCAATTAATTTTTCTTTGCAGGGGACGTTTATTAGGCGAGTTAAACAGTACACAAGGAGATCGTTACTCACCAATTAGCCCAGCATAAGAGGTCAAACAGGCTTGGTAGTTGTCATTGGGGCAGCTGGTGATCGAGTGTGCGGTCATCTGACAATTCATGTGAAAATCGGCCAGTCTTGACCTGTTTGACAAAAAGAGGAAACAAAGGGATGTTGTTGATATTTTTTGAGCCTTCGCATCATACAAAGAGGAGATGCTGAAATAAGCACAGTGAAAGGGTGGGTGACCCACGTCTGTGTTTATCCCACAGCGAGTTCAGTTAGGGCTACATTGAGTCTACATGTGCAGATGCAGTGATGGCTCATCTTCACAGGTCACTGCCCATTCAGATGCAGTGAGTCAGCAATGCATCACTTATTCATTTCCTAGTCCACCTCTAGGGTTAAGAAAGGGCTGCTGGAGGCCATCACTCAGTACTCCGCACAAAGCACTCAAATAGACTAACAGTGGACATTTTCTAACATCTTTTCTTTTGTGCTGAAAGCTTTTTTGATATGGGCAGTGCATTCCTTCAGTAATTTGAAAAAAAAATTAATAAAAAGTTTCAATGAAGAAAATGTAGAACTCCATTTGCTTTTCTCTTTACACTGCATGAGCACAAAGGACTTGAGGGACGTGGAGGCAGACAGCCATTACGCAGTCACGCGCATGCACTGCCACATAACCTCTCCATGTTTTCTCAACAGTGCACGATTCATTTCACAGATGAGAATGCTTCTGCAGAATGAGACATGTTCATTAGTACATTACATGTTCAATTTCATTTTTTGTACATTAATCTAAGACAGAGCCAGTACTTGTCATTGCTCATCTTGATAAAAAGTGAAACCCACACTTAAGTCTGAAAAGCTTGGCGTACTTTATCAGTGGTCACAAGTTTTTGAAGACACCAGTTATGATTTATCTCACCTGTCCCTGTGAACGCTTGATGAAAATCAATCCTCTTTCCTCATTAATGGCTTTAGCACACAGTCCGAAGTTGGGTGTTGATTGCTCCTGTTTATAAGTTGTTAGTCAGGAATGAGCTCCCTCAGACTGGCTTAGGGGCTGTGGTTGTATTTGAAGCCGGCGATATGAATCCTCGGCATTCTTCCAAGAAGTCTGCCCTCCCCAGTTCACACAGACTGGAACACCCTCTCTTAAAGGTCAGCCTTTCTATTAATTTTGCTGCCAGGTCTGGCCGGCCTTTTCAGACACACTGGAGTGGAAATGCACCTTTTTTCCCCTGCTGTTGACCGCAGTGTACACCTCACTGGTCGCCTGTCTCAAACTGGTTCCTACGCTTAACAACACGTCTCAGTAAAATAATCTAAATCTAAGGCCCATTTTTTTTTCCATCATTCCTAACCGCAGAAGAGAGGGCCACGATGTACAAATTCACAGTGCCTGAAAACCATAGCAGGCCACTCGTTTCATAAATTAACTTCACATTACTGAGCATTCATAAGAAATATGTAATTATATCTTTTTCTCTGAACAAATCACAATTCAGACTTCTAAATTGCCGAAGCAAACTTCAAAATCAGATGAGACATAACGGCAATCAATGCTGAAACACTTATTGTTTGGATATTACAGTTCTGGTTTCTGCTGTCGCTTAAAATGGCCATTCCCATAGAATTACTCGTACAGCAATTACCACAAGATTTGCTGCAATTACTGTCTTCTTGCCACCCACTAGAGTTGATACTTTAGTGTTGGTCGATGGCTTCTGGCTTTAGTGTCATGAAAACTGCAATTTGACTCACAATGGAGATGATGAAAAATACCAAAAAATACCATGTGAATGCATGAGTACGTGTGTGTGTGTTTTTCATGTTAGTGTGTGTGACTAACTGTAATGCATACATAAAAAAAATCTGCATTGACATGATAAAATACGTGAAGGCAATGTTATTTTCTTATGCTAAGAGATTCAGGTGATTCATGCAGTTGCCTCTCCAACCTCATGCTACAAAACCTCAACTGACAGTTACAATCAGCCGCCTCTTCTTAGACTCTTCAACTGCCATTTCATTACTGTGGTTCTGTGGCCCAAGCACAGCCTTTCTTGGATTTCTCTTTAATTAAAAAAAACTGTTTTTATCCTTGTATCTTTAATCTTTCGTTGTCAGCCACTTTCTCTTACTCTGCAGTGTACCCGCCAAGCTGCACAGCCATTGTTCTGGAGGACTACAGTTAGTATACATATGGTACTGTAGGCACCAGACTGACCTGAGGAGCTCCACTTCGGTGCACCAGCTTTACCTGGGTGATAGCTTTAGGTGCATCACTCTGTGGGGCTGCCAGCCACATTTGCGCTGGCATGCTTCAGATTGGATTCCGGCCCATAGTGCACATCAGCACAGTAAGGTCGTGGCTGCAAACACCACCAACCAAGTTCATTTTTACGAGCTATGAGTGAACCAGCCTCATAACATCTGGTTATATATAGGACAGGTGGGTTGACAGTTATCCGACTCCAAAATTTTTTCTATTCTTCAATAGTTTTGCATAGACCTGGCACCACTGCATTTTAGCCACCAAATTAGCCATAAATGGTTTTCCTGTGCCTGCAATGCTTCTTTGCTTTTTCTCCCATGTGAAATATGCCTTCTTGTCCTCTGCAGCTATATAGGCATCTAACAATGACAGTATATTATATATACATATATATTATTATATTATATATATTCTATAAATACCGATATTATAGTGTGCCATTGCACATGATTACATTTTGTCATTATTGTGTGTGATACATCACAAATTGGGTACTGCAATGGCTTACTAAAGAAGCGCTGTCAGCCAGGGCTGGCTATGTTCCAGCATGACTTGGCAAAGCACTCCTCACTCTCCTTTTAAGGACAAAATTTACAATCGCGTCGCCCTTGGCCCTGACTTGTCCATGATGTTATGATAATAACCTGTCAGTGTTGCACTGTTTACTGTCTACAGATAGAATCAAGTTTTCATAATAAGTACTTTGGTATTGCTATGCCGAGACCACAAGGAATGCACGCATGTAAATGATAGGAAGCAAAAGGATGAGACCTTTATAATCTCCACAGGAAGAAAAAAAAATGTTCTTTGTATGTTGATTAACACTACATTATTCAAGGATTTAGCAAAAATGAAAAGATTTTTTTAATGAGATATGTGGTCGATCTGAAGTTCAGGGGTGCAGTCTGGGAAAACGAGAGGCCCCGCACTTTGGGCTGTTTAATATTCCTTGCAATCTGCACAAGGGTACATTCATTAGGTCGCATTGTCTGCTTGTTTTGATATTGCTTCCATGTAAATGCTCCATTTAATTAACATATCTCGTAGGAGTGCACATGATTTACATGGTTAATTACATTTTTTCTCACTGTTTGAAACAGAATCGAGGTGTGCGGTATGTAAATTCAGGCTCCCCAGCACACGGGTGGATCAGGTTGAATGTGAAATGTTCATAATCTGCATTAATGCCTCCCACAAGCTAGGGCAAGCAAGTGCTCCTCCGTGACCTGGAATTGCATTAAATGGGATGCAGTCTGTGGCTCATCTTCACAACAGGACATTGCAGGGAACATTGTGGTGAGATTCTAAAACCTGGTCAATAGTACACAACTGCACAAAACTGAATCTGAACTGGTGTTCAATATTCCGATTCAGATTCATCTGACTACAAACCCACATAAATGATCTCAGCCGAATGACGCCAATACTCTGCTACGACCAGAGCAAATCATTTGACAGAGTAACTCCGAAACAGTAATATCCACTGAACCAGGAGCAGAATGCATGCTTTGTTTTGGAATAAATGACTGATGCCAATAACTGATTAAGAAATTAAGACGGGAAAAAAAAAAAAACTATTTGAAGAATGGAGTTATTCTTCCTTGCTCTGCTAATGAAAAGGTAATTAAATATCTATTAAGATTTAAATATAGAAACTTGCGCTACGACTAATGTGATGAAGATAAGTGTGCTACTTGCAGGAAACAGGAAACACAGGCAGAGAGCAAAAGCACATAGACGGTAGATAAAGTGCACAGCCATAATTACATCAGTGCCCACTCCATTGGTGGTTTAATGAAGCAAAGCAACTCTGTTTTCTTGTTTGTTTTCAGACACTTCTTAACTAATTCAGACTGTTGACTTTTTTCAAATGACTCTTATTCACTGGTGTTTTAAAGTAGGACACACTGGAACACACTGACCTTGGCATAATGGAGAAATGATTAAAATTTGGTTTCGGTCAGTGAAAGGACAGATTTGGATACGTAGTTTATTTCCCGTATCTTTGTCATTGATGGTGACAATGCTCTTTTATCTGGTCATCGCTGTGCCAGTGCCAATTTCACAATATTAGCTTGTTTTCTGGATATGGGCACACCATTACCCAGAGGGGATCTTAAATTTTATACCTTCCATTTATTTTATAGTCTAGCTATACATCTAGACATCCGCTAAAGAAAATCAGATTATAAATACTTTAGTTCAGTCCTGCTAATTCAATCCTGCAGTCCATTTCCCTCCCCACAAGGCCACACTGGCCCCCCTGTGATCACAAAGTCAGACCTCGGCACCTCCACATCCCTTCAGGTTCCGCTAAAGGTCTTGACCTATGTCAGATGTTTTAGTCGGTCTAAAACATACGATTAAAAAGGTTGAATATCAGCACTACAGGTTTAAATCATTTAGACAGACTTAAAGGTCTGAGGATATGGTTTAATAAGGTTAGCAGCTGATCCTTGTTAGGGTAGATTTTGCTTTGGAGAGCATGACTGGGATGTGCGTTGAAAGGAAAAGTAGTGTAGTCGCAGCTTGCTTGAGTCAGTACAAATCTCCTACAAGAGCTTTTTCTGCCAGAATATCCCTACTTATACAAGAGAACAAAATGTTGCTCAGATCCAGGAGTCAATGAATGTGCCTCAATCGGGTAGGATGAGAAACATTCAGGTCCAATAACAGTAAAATCAGATAAGAGAGGATAAGAGTGTCTGCTAAATGCAAACACGTAAATGTATGGTTTGGAAATCCACACCCCTTGACGAGCCACCACATTTGCAAAGGATGCTGATACACAATTTGAGCTTCAAAACTATCCGCCTTAGTTTTTCCTATAGTATGCCACAGTTTGAATGAGAGTAACACTAGCATAACAAGGTGCTGCTTGTGATTCCATCTCTGGCCATAAGCAAGGTTGTTGAGCTCCCTCTTGGCAATAGCTTGTACGATCAGCAGGGATGGGGCTGGGCTTGTAGAAGTATCTTATCTTTTGCAATATTGATTTTCTGCATGTTGACTCCTGTTCTGAGAAAGACCATGTTTGAGTGTTGCAGCAGATGTTGTCTCTGTACTGTAGGTCAACATGAGAAACCGGGAAGGTTACAGGTCATTGCTGTAAAAAATACAAATCTGTCAGGCCAAGGCTAAAGCCCTTGGAGGTCCCAATAATAAAATTGTAGTTTCCCCCCACATACTTTGAATCGTGTATCTCACACATAACAAGGTTGTTTAACTAAACATAACTATGTTTAGCTAAAATAAATGATTTATGAAAGGTGATCATAACTCATTCAATGCCAGAGTGTTCCAGAATCACTAGAACCTGCATCCAATATGGCTGCCAACATTCTACATTTTTTGATTGATCCTGTCAATGTTCAAACCTCTAATAAAACACATTATTTTACCTATTGAACAGAATTGTACCAATCGTTGGTGATGTGTAATAGTGAAAACAGTTTCCATCAAAATCAGCTCTTGCTCTTTTAAGTTGGACTCAGATTTTAAGTAGGACTCAGCTGGACAGTATCTGTTTTGACAAGCCACAAGTGCTTTGTATCATTTGAGTAGATAGATGAACAATAAATAAAACTGAACAAATACATATGTGCCCTGCTCCATCATTTTGAGTCGCTTTGACCCAGAAACACATTTTCAGTTTTATAAAAGAGGAGAGTCTCAGCTTTCTGGTGATATTATCTTTGTACTCCAAATAATAAGAGTGATATGCTCATGACTTTCACCAAACCGTGTTTCTGATTTATTCAAATAAATCAGAGCTATAGCGATCCATTGAGTTTGTTACAGAACGTCCATTCAGACATAACTCAACATTAATAGGCAGCGCACACATTATCTTGGACTACATGCAGAATTTAGGCATGTCATTGTGTTTGAACCTGGGGGTTTAAACTTGTCAACCTACCGTTAGACGAACGTGAGTAAATTATTTCAAGTGGATGGCTCATTATATAGCCTATTTATTTGTCACTCTTGACAGGTAGCGCATCTGCTGGGACCGGAATCTGCTATGAGCCCGGCCCACTCATGCAGCCATGCAGAAAACGTTTGCGCATCAGGTCATGGTTTATTTGGCTAATAGCAGCATTTTGACTGAATTTTCTTTAGGTTTTCACTGTTTAAACATTTTGGTCGACATAAGTCGCTCTTGGCACTTTAGAATTGCTATTTTTGTCGATTTATGTTACCCGCGGCACTTAATGGGTTTAACTGTGTGCCATTAAACATTTGTGAGGACAACTTGCAAAAACATATTCTGCAGTTACTTAAATTTTTCTCTCCAGCTAGCTTCATCATTGTGTACACTTAGGGTGTGATTAGTAAGACCTTCGGCATGTGCAAAACCTTTTAGCACACGCACAACCAATAGCATAACCAATGATTGGCATGCATTTGTTTTGCACCAATAACTGGTTGTGTTATTAGTTTTGCATGTGCTAAAAGGGTTTGCACATGCTAAAGCTCTTAGTAAACCAGGCCCTTACTGTATCTGTATATTTGAGGGGATTTCTGTCTGCTTTAGGGCAAAACATGCAATACTTGCTCTTTCAAGTAATTAACTGTCATTTCCAGACAGCAACAGCAAATGCTGTGGTTCAGTCTTGATATTCAAGGTTAGAAATCTGCCTGGAATGTTTCTACAAAAATCTCCTACATCAAGATAAAGGACAGGGCACTGCTTCCTTGATTCTTCCATTATCCCTGAGTTGGCCGCTTGGTTATGAAATTACAGGTTCTCTCCCTTTCACTGTGTGTTATGATCATTTCAGCCACTCTGCTCTGAAGGGCTGCAAAATGGACCCCAGTAAAAGTGGATTCATTTAAGATTTCTGATGGTTAAAACACAGCTATTTGGCCATGAGCGGAGAATGGCTATCCATTTCTTTCAGCTGTAATGGGAAACCGATGGCTTTTATCTCCGGGACCTTATGACTATTGATGGCAATAGTTTTGAGTTTGATGATCTTCTGAAAAACCATCTTACCACAGTGGACAGAACAATTGAAGAAACACAGCAAAGTGATTACCAGGACACCGTTTCCTTAATAGCATACAAAATGAAACAACATTCAGCTTGTAGCTTTCCAATCAGTCATAAAATACCATGTTCTGTTCCTGTTTATCAGTAAGATCTTCAGTCTGCTTTTTCCTTTTTTTCTATGCATATATATTAACATTAAACACATTCAGGTAATTTTTTAGCTACATTTCTACTTTCTTTTCCTTTCTTGTTAGCATTGCATTACACTGGTCTTGTTGAGGAACCCCTTAATTTATGTAATGTAAGATGGTGGAAACTCATGGACATTGGATCTGTAGGACGATTCCAAGGACCCTGACTGACTGACGGAGGCCCTCAACAATATTAGAATATAATATTAATAACTCTTTATTTGTTAGTTATAGAAATGGACATTACTGTAATATTTTTACAATGCCCTAATGGAACTAACAGTTAGTTATTTTCTTTTCTTGTTTTTGGTAAAAAGTAACCACCCAGACTGCCTCTATATTGCCTGGTGCCAAGCACAACAAATTCAGCTTCCCCACCCAATGAACCAGTCGTACTCCCAACTGACGGAGGTGAGCAGGATTATCCTACGTATTATCCTACATTATCCTAGCCTACTATAATACAGTGTCTTCATAGCCTACTATAATACAGTGTCTTCCTAGCCTACTATAATACAGCGTCTTCCACCTATGTTTAATTTATGTCTCCTCATCGGTTCACACAGCTTGCGGCGCCATTTATTTATTAATTTTTACAGTAAATTAGCTGGCTAACTTCAACATCCGAGACTGTTGCTGTAAACCGAATAATGTATTTAGCCTACATGCTTTTCATTTTGGGTTATTATGCATGTGCAACCCATTTCATTTGGATTTAGCATATTTTTGAGGATTTGAGGGCAAATTTTTTTTTTTTGGAGGTTGAGCTGGATAGGCTTACATGGTCATTGGTATCAAATGAGAGTATACACATATGCATGTAGTTTACTATTGTACTACTACTGTAGTTTATTGTCAGGAACTACCCTACATAATACAGTAGCAAAGGCCAGATTCTTGGTGTGGTGGTGTGTCTCCATTGTTTACTGGTATGGGAGACACTGTTATATCATCTGTCAAAAGTCACAGAAATGCATGAAATGAGCTGTTGTAAATTCAAAGTTTTCTGGAGGAGCACCCCCAGACCCCCCTAACCAATCCTTGAATTATGAGCCATTATGAGTTATGATTGCATTCACAATGAGCATTTTGGACGGTGCTCTTACAGGCTACGCCACCGAGACACACCATGAATCCATTTTAAGACACCATATCATACCACAAATTCAATCAACAACAGCCACTATTACTTGAACTCTGTTTTGGAAGCAGGGGACTCTATGTTACAGAAAAGATGTTTTGGTTAGACAAAAAAGAAACTAGCAATGAAAAAAAAAAAGGTTAATCAGTCACAGCACGTCCTTTTCTATTTAGGTTGTTTGTTTTTCTTGTTGTTTTCAAGGCCTTTATCTCTGTGCATTTTGGCTTGTTGTCAATTTGTGTCTTTGGATAATTTATCCAACATATTTTTTCCAGTATATGACAAGAAGTGCTCTATATTGACGATCTTAGCGCTTGGTCTAAAACACATAGTGCAAGTGCATTTAGGGAGTGTCCAAGTCCACTTTTACTAGTGTGTTATTTGAGCGCTAAGTATGGCACAAGGTGCAAATGGGCTGAACTTCATTAATTATAGTTGTGTCTTCATAGTAACATGCAATAAACCAATCAAAATGTCATATCCCATTCCCTTTAAAAGCCACCTGCGTTTGCACCTTGGCGGATTGCTAATATGATGGCGGATAGTAAGACGATTTACAGCATTTAAAACGAGCCCACTTTCCCGCGATTCCAGGGACAAAGTGAATCCATTCCGGGAGAGAAAATGTTTTATTTTTGAAAAAATATGAATCTCTATTTAATCTTGATATTTTTATCCATGCTTTGTGCATGCCCCTGTGCATAACTATGAGTCTATGTAGATGCATTTATATTGCACCGTTAAAATAACTTTGAAACAACTGAGACAAGACCACCAGGTTTGTGGTGGTTTTAGTGCAAATGCTTTTTGCTGCCTCAAGATAACAAGATAACAATATGCCAAGAATTATCCTGGCCACACCTCATGACCAACCCACCCAGTGCACTTGCTATGGGCGCAAGTTCACTTACTATTTAAACAATGTCAGCGCTGGACGATAAAATGACAATTGCACCGACCGGTCTGAACTAGCAAAGACACTTGCGTTTGAGTTACAAGTGCCGGGTGTAAGATAGGGCCCGAAGCCTCTGAAATAGTCTGTAAATGTGAGCATATAATTCCTAAATCATTCACATTGTGATCCACCAAAGAAGTACTATTTATTTACTACTCCAGTATTAAGCATTGCCTACCATAGCGGAACAGGTGTTTATTTTTTTACAAGTACTGAAAAAGTGGCGGAAAACAGTTACTGCCACTAGAAAATATGAAGACATCTGTGTTGTCCCCTGGTTCTGGCAATCTTAACTGCCATATTTTTTCCATCTTGCAGCCTGAATAGAGGTCATGTGCAGTATTAGCAAAGCAGTCAAAGGTCATCTTTGTACCCTGTGTTGATTCAGGAAAGAAAAAAAAATCTCAAATAGAGTGCCAACAGCTTGTTCGGAAAATAATGATAAAAGGAAACAGGTTGAAAGGCCATGAGGAACTATAAAGTCTGATATTCAAAGGAGAAGTACAAGCTGTCTCATGCCACCCTGCATTAATTAGAAATGTGTGCAATGAGTAAATATTGTTATTTGGGACTGTGCTGTGCTCTATGACAAATACTTTGTTTTATGTGCTGTTAAGCATTCTTGATTAAAAATATTTGTTTAGTATTTAACAGGTCATAAGGCATAATTTTGGACAGCAGTATAGCATAATGGTCAGAGTACTTGGCTCGCAACTCCTACGTTCAATTCCCTGGGGAAATGCCATTATAACCTTGATCGTCATACTTAACCAAAATTGTTTCCGTAAATATCCAGCTGTGTAAACGAGTTGTATATAAAGCTGTGTAAGACACCCTGGAAAAGATTCTAGCATCTGCTAAATTCCAAAAAAATAAATCTACTATTTCACAACAAGCCTGCAAGACACGTTAGAATGGCTACTATCTGAAATACAGCAATTACTTGTCATTCCATGCAACATCAAGGAGACCAGTTTACTTTCAAATTCTGGGCTGTTTCATTAATACTTCACTGAGACATGCACTCCAGAATACCACAACAGATGTTATATTCTCACAGAAACATAGAGCTCCGTTACAAAAAATCGTAAGGCCAAAAGTTTAGAGTAACATGATTCTGCAAACATTTATTAAAATTTTTATTTTCTTTTGTATTGTCTTGTGCCGTGACCAAAAATGTCCCTCTTTCGGATCAAACATAGCAGTGGATAGCAGCCAGAGCGGTGGATATGGCTACATTCATTCCTTAACATGGATCCCATTCAATCCAAGAAACTAAACTCTAACATCCAAGAAACTAACAGAATGAACTATGGTCCCATACAGAAATTACATTGCAGTAACTACAAAGGTAAGGTAAGTACTTTTTTTATCATAATGAGCGACTAGTTCCGTACTGGATGGGTTAATTATTTCCTTGTGGTTTTTACCAGAAGTGACCATCACAATATGGTGAATTATGGTTTGAATCACAAACAAGGAAATTGCTCACTCATATTCAGTATACAGTCGGAATTACTTGCCAACAAACAAACCAAGGGGTTATAAAAGGATTTTAATGCATTACTCCTAGGGTTGGGGAAACATGTAACTAACTTAATATCACAAAACTATTTATGTGCTAGTCCAGTTAAGGCTTAGCGATTTAGCAATTTTCAAAACAAATTAATAAAATCTGAAAATTGCATGTGGGGATTTTTTTATTATAGATTATTTTCATCTACCTACCGCTTTATAGCTTTAAGGCTTAAAACAAGAGTGCAATTCATTTCTACTCAATCAAAAAGTAAAATCACAAAGAACTTTTCACACAAGACATGTGGAGCTTCGGGAACAATCTTTCCAGCCTTAGCGACATTCTCAGAATTCAGAACTGGGTCAGTTTACCTGTGAAAAGGATGATCTTGTTTCAGCCCATTCCCAGGACAGGCAGTGTACCTGAACGAAAGCTCTCTGGTGAGGAGCGCAATGAATGCGGAGAGTGACAGAAAGGATAAATCAAGGATGGTGAAGTGGTGCATCGATAACACATGCAATCAATATCTCTGTGTATGGACTTTGCCTAATTACGAAGCCTTGTTTCCTAAGCAGATTTCATCATAATCCTTTAGTTTTCAGTGAATTCCCGCCATCACCACAGAACAAGCCACGGGCATACTCTCCAGAATGGAGTGCAGTGAGACAGGCACACTTTAATCCTTCTTTAAGAAAAAAAAAAAAGAGGAACTCATTAAATCGAGAGAGAAGATAGTTGCCACAGTGACCTTGCGAATTAACTCCCCGGGGGCCGTTGCAAATAATTAAACAACAAGGAGAGGGTATTTATTCTCCCATCTCTCACCGATGTCTAATCACAGCCTGACCACATGCAGATAGGTCTCTGGAGCTGGGCCTACCGATCTATACTACTGCGACGGAACCACTGACGCCTCTCCACTCCGGCAGCGTTAAGGATCAATACCTGATTCCTCAGGGCGGCTGATGTATGGACCGACGTGGCCTATTTATCTGCTTTTGTGGTATGTTTGGATGCGGCCACTCTCTTGGGCAATTTTCCCCTCTGGGCAGTGGAGTAGATGATTCCTCCATCCCAAAACTGAGCTGCAGGGTCCTGAACATCACAAGTCAAGGGAGGGACCACTCTCCCCACACAACCAGTGGACATAAATCATTGCCGCACATTAGAAGAAGCTCTTTGGCGCCGCAGCAAATTATATGACAGAACCTAGCCCTGGTGCCTGAGCAGGATGTGGTTGCGGGGGCGGGTGCTGTGAAATGGCACACCTCTTTGAGGAGATAGTGTACACTTACACGGGCGAGTGATTAAGCTAACGATAAATACGGAGGGCATAATCAAAGCTTGTCTGTTCATTCCAACCAGCCATTTACCATACTTTCTGAATAACCATTTGCTTCTTTCATCTCTTTCATGTAACTGGTGAACTAACGTTACCACTTACAAAAGCGTGTATTTACGAAGTCTTTGCAGGTATCGCCGTGAAGATGAAGTGAATAAATTTGCTTAATGATGGAAATGTTCTTAACCCTATTTACTTTGGCCCTTTTGAGGCAATGTTCTCCTGGTTTCTACTAGTTTTATTTAAATGTCAGTATCTAAAAAAATATTCCCTGCAAAATCCATGGTTTTAAGTTTGAACTGAAGAAGAAGCTGTATCATTCAGAAATTTGCTACAGAATACATTTATTTCAGAATAGTCACGTACAGTATATATATAATAACCATAACATACGTCGCCTAATGTATTTAAATACGTTTAAAAAAGAACGTACGAAAGCGCGTGCGTATTCACACAAGTACAGCAACGAATTTCAGCGCTCAGTGCGAGGGGAGGTCACTGCGGAAATGTCGACTGTATGGGACTTTGGCGAAATATAAAAAGATAAACTCTTCAGGGTTCATGAGAAAACAGCTGTAGCTGAATATACTGGTAAGTACTTGGTTTCTTAAACATATTTATACGAGAGATTTTGGAGCAAAAAATGAGGTGTCTTCTAAACCGAAAGTGGATCAGGTACTGTATATAGTACAGTAAGCAAGGGAAAACGGCGAATACTCATTTGTACAACGTTTTAAAAAAATATTATTGTTTCTATACGTCAACATGATTTTCTTAGCGTGTATAAACGGTGCATTTGATGCATTTTACAGTCTGTGGCTGTAGCCAGAGGAGGGTTGTGTGAGTGCTGTGGGCTACTAATAGCACCCTCCTAATTTATTGCACGGCAGTGTAACTGGAGAAGCTGCGGTTTTCGCAAGAAGCTACCCTTTAAAAAAATCCTGCGTCAAAATTTTCGGGGTTTTCTTAAAGCTGTAGTTTATAATTTCAGATGAACATGATACTGTAATTGAGACGGATACGTCTCAAACCACTAGGGGTGAAGCTTATAGAGTTAAGTATCATAAGAGGACTTCTGTTTAACACTTATAAGTCCAGTCTACCTTAAATTGCTAATAGTGTCATGCTGACATCCTCTAGATGTTGGTTTTTGGGTGTAATTAAGACGACCAATTCGGAGGTCTAACTGACCTCTTTCCAACGTCTATACGTCAGGCTATGACGTCGGGTCAACATCGGGTTTTGACGTCTATCCAATTTTCAATTAAAACCAATATCCAACGTTACTAACGTTACAGTCCGACGTCATTCCAATGTCATACTGATGTCCTGCACCAGCAGGGAAAGCCTGTGTGTGAGGAGCAGAAGAGAGGAAATTGTGTAAGAAGCAGGGTTGAGGTCTTTTCTGTGAAAAAAATGCTGTTTTCCATTTGTATTAGTATTATTTCTAACAATAAATACCTTTTAGTCGTATTCTCTATCTCAGATGTTTTTTTTATCATTCTGTAAGGCAAAGTAATGGCTAACTTTGTCAAAGGTAGTATGCCAGCAGCGGCTTAGAATCCACATTTTCTGTATTTTGTGTGTACATTTTTAACCTCTTACAGAGTCATAGGGAGCGTGACCCAAGGGGTAATTTTACCTGTAGAGGATAATGTGTTTTGTAAAAGACTACTCATAAATCTCAAGCAGGGAAAGAGGTAACAGTCACAAGTGTGCAAAGATCGCTCAACATTAGAATGCTTGGATGTGCATTGATACCAGTCACCCCTTCCCCCGTTGAACTCCAGATACAGAACTATACCAGCTGGTCTTTAACAAGAAATATCTGGGTAAAGGTCTGTGCATCCACCTAGACTGGCTAAGTGTCCAGTGATTCCTGGAAATGCCATCCTCTAAGTGTTTTTCAATGAAACCAAAACACTGAAAAATATAGCTGCAAGCAGCGATTCCCGGGGAGCCGAACAGCATGAGCAGCATTTGTCAAACACAGAGACTGCAAAATGGTAGACAGCTCTAGACAGGGTTGACCCAAAAAGCAAATATTAGTTTCTAATCAGGGCTTTTGCCATTGCTGATGGTATCTTAACCCGATCCCGTAAGGGCTTGCGTATTATCATAAATTCTTCATTTTCCTAGCAGCCTACTTCATTTTTATGGTGACATTGTGTTATGTGTGAAAACCGTAACCCGAACAGAGCTGAAGTGCACATCCTCTTTGACGCAAATTAATCAAGAAATCTTGCCCGCTAAACCGCAACAGGACAACATAGGTAGGCCTACACATAGACTAATGTTTTTGTCGGCTTTTGTGTGAGATTGAGAATAGTGACGATGTTTGAAAAGAAATGTTACTTCAAAACATGTAGCCAATGGCACAGTTATGAATATATTTTTTTACATTACTGCAACAACGTGCTCTGTACCAGAACATATTTTGCGTGAAAAGTTTATTTTCTGTGTCTGACAAATGGATACTAGTTTCCATAGCCAACTACGTAAACGAGACCTGTGGTAAATCTTTCGTTGGTCCGTAGTATCATAAGCTACTGGACCATGTCGGTGGCCTTTTATGTCTTTTAAGTACAAGTGAAACAGTGAACAGTTAATACTGTTAAATTTCTTAACCTTTGCATTAAAAAGGTGTTTGTTACTGTGAGAAGAACATTAAAAGAAGCATAGCATTTGCACAATAATTTAGCAAAACATTAACTTCCTGCATTGGTACCAAGCAGGAATCGAACCACTGACCTCACGCATGGAAAGCCAAGATTGTAACCACTAGGCCAAAGCAGGTTAACACTTCAAAGACGGGACTTGTCAACTACCTAGAACGACGGCTTGCGGTCAAATTTCAGCTGTTTACAATTTCTTACCTTCGCTATTTTTTTACTGTAAAATGCACTGACATTTCTATATAGGCCTACCCAAGTGGCTCTAAATAAACCATAAGAGTTCTAAAACTTAGCTAAACCCGAATTGAATGCTTTTGGTTTCACGCTTATCAAAGAGGAAAATATGAAACAATTGTATTTCTATTGAAATGTTATACATATCAAAGCAAATTCTAAAGGGAAAGCGGAATAATATCGGCAGTCTTTGAGTACAGTATAAAGGAAATAACAGTAGACTAGCCAAAAATAGTCATGAAACAACAATGCTGAACACTAAGTTGAACAATAAGTTTGGAGCGCCTGTTTTTGGAGCATCAAAGATTATTTGTATCAATTTAAGCTATCAATTTAAATTTTTTTCTCATAACCTATGCAATTTGTGGAATAGCATAGGTGTCATAGTAAATGCTATCTCGTTCTTTGAATTTGTTTACACGTAGACTAGGAATTCATTGCGCAAAAATGTTTGTTTCGCATTGAAAAATGTTTCAACGATTGTGCAAAATGTTTTAGAAGCTATAAGCAGCAGGTGGCGTGAATTGTTCATTTTTTAAATGGACTTGGCATTTTTTGTCTCCATCATCAAAGAAAGGGATAAAAGAGTGTTCTACTAATAACTTGCTAATGGGATAGTTGTCCTCTCAATGGGCCTCAGCAGTTGTGAACTAAAAAGTCCACTTAGGTGTGAATGGGTGACTGGGGGAGGGGGAGGGGGAGGGGGGAGGGGGAGGGGGGAGGGGGAGGGGGAGGGGGCAGGGGGCTCGCTTTAACGGTCATTTGACTGCTTTTCCCTGTCTTTCTAGGTGTTTTTTATATTTTTTTCCAGAAAGTAATTTTTGGGATTTTAAAGCATGGCCAGGTTTATAGGACATATTTAGGAAAAGTCATGAAAGGAGGTCGCCGTGCGACTCTCCTGCTCGGAGATATTAAAGTTCAAAATTACAATAGCGGTCAAATGACCGCTCCCGTCTTTCTAGTGTTAACAGAAATGTGCAGGCAAAGACTTTTGTGTTGCGGTATCAGATTGCATTGGTTTACTGACTTCATAATTCAAACAGTTAACAGTTAATATTGTTAAATTTCTTGTTTCTTAATGTGAACAACCACATTAAAATATAACTAAAATATAACTAATAACTAATAACTAATTCCTACTATCTAAAATGACAATGGGTGGCAGAGCCTTCTCTTACAGAACTCCTTTCTTATGGAACAATCTTCCTATGTATGTTCAGGCTTCAGACACACTTTCTGTCTTTAAGTGTAGGCTAAAAAATTGTACTTTAGTCAATCCGTGTGGGCGGCAGTGTAGTATAATGGTTAAGGAACAGGACTTGTAACCGAAAGGTTGCAGGTTCGATTCCCAGGCGGACACTGCCGTTGTACCCTTGAGCAAGGTACTTAACCTGAATTGCTTCAGTATTTATCCAGCTGTATGAATGGATAAATGTAATAAGAAGTTGTGCAAGTCGCTCTGGATAAGAGCGTATGCTAAATGCCTATAATGTAATGTAATGTAATCCTATAGTTAAGGTTGTCGGGGGGCGAAACCTTCTCTTTTCCTTCCTCACCCTGAGCTACAGATTACTCCAGCCCGGGCCCCCTCGCCCTGATCTGCTGACCGCTCCAGTCATGCCCCTCGCCCCGAGTTTGCAGACTGCTCCAGTCCTGTCCCTCCCCTATTTTATGCCCCTGCCTTGACACAACCGGAGTCCCTGATGCACCACCCCGCCCCTTTGAATTGAACATTTCACATCCTTTTCTTTGGACTTTTTACTTACCAGCAAGTTTTATTAGATCCCTCATTACAGTCTATTACCATCCATTCCACCTTTAGTTTAAACCGAGCTGGCCAGCGAAGGATGGGCACCCCCGAGATTTCTTCCCATTGGGGAGTTTTCTTTTTTTTTTTTCTCGCCACTGTTGAGTGTTTTTTCTCGTTTTGCTGGTTTTTTACCTCGTTTTGCTGGTTGGGGGTTAAGGCCTGGTTTTTTGCTCAATTTTCCTTCTGTTTCTCTGTGCAGCGTCTTTGTGACAGTTCTCTGTAAAAAGCGCTATACAAATAAAATTTAATTGAATTGAATAGCATTTGCACAATAGTTTTGCCAAACATTGACTTAGACATGGAAAGCCAAGATTGTAACCACTAGGCCAAAGCAGGTTAACAGAAATGTGCAGGCCAAATAAGACTTTTGTGTTGCGGTATCAAATTGTGTTGGCTTACTGACTTCATAATTCAAACAGTTAACAGTTAACATTGTGAAATTTCTTAGCCTTTGCAATAAAAATAACTTGTTTTATGTTAAACGAACATTCTTAGCATGACGTGCACATTGTGTGCCTCAAAAAAAACGGTAGGAACAGGGCATCGAACCACTAACCTACTACACGGTAGTACAATGCCTTAACCACTAAGCTATAGGAATTAGGAATTGGAATTATTGGCATTTTTGTGATAAGCCACGCCCACTGAAAATTAATTGGCTCGTCATTTGGCCATTTCTTGACCTAAGCCTTAGAAAAGCAATGCACTAAGGAAGGCCCATGTTGGATTTTGTAAGAGGAGTAGCATTTTAATTGTTTTACAAAAAATGGTAATTAGCAGAAAATCCTATATGGTGAGCTTTATGGGTCCTTGAGGCAAATTTGTTCAGCATGAGCAAAGGGATCTGGATACCAAATTTTGTGACTCTAGGTGAAACGGCGCGTCGGCAGTGGGCATGTCAATGTCAAAACATTTGTCACATGCACTACAGCGCCACCAGGTGTTCAATCTGCGTCATAATATAGATGATCCAAGAGTTTGGCAATCCCAACAATCCTACCAAGTTTGGTGATTCTAGGTCAAACCAGCTCACAGAAATTTTAGGTGAAAGAGGAGAAAAAAATTTATAAATAAAAAAAAGAATCAGAACAAAAACAAAAGGGTACCACCAGCTACGCTACTCGGTCCCCTAATAAATAAGTCTACCAGTCAAACTGTTTGAGAGGAAAAAATGTGATTTCCAAGCTAGCTGCCATTCAGAGATTTCAGTCAGCTGTTGAATCTGCAAGGTACATCTGAGTGCTGTATAAAATGTAGAGATTAGTAACATACAAGCTGTCACAATTTGTTAATCCCCTGCATGACATTGCCTACACAAGGAATAGAGTTCCTTTATTACATTTACAAACAGAGTCTGCAGGCTAAATTAAAAAAAATTAAAAAAAATTATATATATATATATATATATGTGTATATTTGTCATGGGATGGGAATACAGATATCTTTCTATAATATAAAAGTCCCCTTAATATTTCATTATGCAGTATATCGTTTCTGGTCGGATTTTAATTGGTTTGATTACAGGAATGATTCGGGATGCAAATCATTTATTAATTGCTCAAAATGTTTGCATGATTATCTCATTATACAGTATGGATTTTATGGATTCACCCTATTAACTGAATCACTTGTTCATACTAATATGGTGATATGTGTAAAATGCCGGGGGGCTATAGGCAGTATAGAAGCATACTTGACTGTGGGAGACCATGACATTATGAATATAAAGTACTTTATTACAAAAAGATATAGCTCAATTCTCCATGTTAATTCATTGTTGTGAAATGGTATGGTAAGTGACAGTAACTCTTAAAATATTGGCCCATTTTAACAGAATATTCTGTAAATGACTATCTACAGAATATCACAAAAGCTGCATGTTGGACAGCTGCAAGGATAATCCATGAAAATGAACTTTACACGCTGTTAAACCAGAATACAAATTTGAAAAAAAACTGTAAAAGTGTGTAAGATTGCAAAGGTTAAAAAAAGAATCCCCATTCATGGTCATGTACTATGTACATGCATCGCTGTCTGGCACACAGTTTCATGCTCATCCTGGTCTCCGTAGTGCTACTAGGTAGAAGGTGCTGTGCTCAGAAGTCAGAAGATATAGGCCAAATGTAGTCTTCACTATGTCTCTTCCAAAACCATGGATGACACAAGGAAAGTCATGGAGGAGCAGGTGTTAATTGAAGGGTGCCCCATTAAATTAAATTGAAACACAGTAAAAGTGATCTATTAATGTGCCGTTCAGCCTAATTGAGCACTGTCCCCTCAATTAAGCAGCCAGTCTTCATTCTTTCTTTCTAATTGCAAGCTTTCTCTGAGCGTCTGCAATTAATTTCCTGGCAAAGTTACAAGACTGCATAACAAACCTGAGCCAGGAGTGCAGACTGCTCGCAGATATCTTCCACCTCCCTCTCTTCTGCACGCCCTTACTCTTAATACAGGTTATTGCTTGTAAAATGGCAAACTCGTAGCTAATTTAAACTTTATTTAAACATTTGAAGAGATAAATGTAACTGAAAAAAACACTTTCAAATGTTTGTCCTGCTCTAACACACAAGCACACAACAAAACTCTGAATGTGATTTCTAGCACCAACAGCAACAGTGATGCATTGCCAAGTTACACAGATACAAGTGTAATATAAGTGATGTTTAACGCAGCATTTCAAAGCAGTTCACATGATACAGATGATATAGTTTATTCTTAATATTTGGGGACAACGTAATTGTATTTGAAGAGGTCATAGTAGAAGTAGCCACTTTCAATGTCAATTTAAAGATCACCTCTGTTTATGACAATAATGCCCCTTTCTTCAGTCACTATGCACTGAGGTAATGAATTAAATGGTATGTTCGCTCACTGAATCTCACAGATTGACACCATGTCCTCCGATGTATCACTAATGAAACGTTATTGACCTTGGCTTTTTATCATTCATTAAAAATTCAACAGTCCTGTCTGACTCAGTTCACCCAATTAAAATAAGCAGAAACAGGGAGTGATGAATAAGACCTCTCCTATCACAATCAATAGCACGGCTCTAATCATTCACTGTGTTCAAGGTGATTCACTCAGGGCTCTGCTGCTGATAAGAGTATAAACATCCGCCATCTCTGCCCTGCCCAGGTTTACACACTAGCCCACACAGACAATCTCCCGCACGCCTCCTCTCCATAATCCGCTTACCTGCAGAAGGGGTCTAAGCGGCAGGTATTTCTCAGCTCCAGGCAGTTGGGCTTGACCTTCTCTTCGTAGGCGCATGAGGGGACGATGGTCTGTCTCCTCCTCTCTGCGCAGGCCTTGTCCCGGCAGGAGCAGAACAGCAGCCGGTAGCTGTAGTCTGTGTGAACGCGGTCGAAGAACTGCCGGAGGGCCTTGTGGCAGCGCTTGCGGTTGCACGGCTCGGCGGGTATCTGCAAGTTGGACCCCCTGTTGCACGTGGCGATGTAGGTGGACCGCAGCTTCTTGCAGGTGTCGTTCAGGTTGCACGCCTTGGCCGCGTCTAGGCAGGGGTTGCAGAGCTTTCCCGAGTCCGAGCAGTGGTTTGCCCTCACGGTGGCGGAGTCCATTCCTGCCAAAGTGGAAGATCGGGACGTGAGACCGTCTGCTTACAGGGGGCTCCACAAAAAAAAAAGAGGCACAACAAAGCCCTGCACAGACCATGACAGTGAGATAAAAAGATTGTACAACTGAAAAGTTTTGGCACAGTCCCATCTGTTTTCACCGTTTTCTCTTCTGGGTTGAGAGGTGGACTTTTTTAGAGGAAGAAATAATATATATTTTGAATGTGCAATCTGTTTGAAATTGATTTATGAATCTTAGATATGGGCTGCCAGTTCTGGCATTGCATCCTTTGGCAACAGTAATGTAGCTTGATTAAATATGTATCTAAACAAGGCTTCTTATTGAATATTTAATTCAGTGTGGCTTTGGGGGAAAAATGGAAAGTGTTTTGCCAGATGTTGGTGTTGAGGATGGGTGGGAGTGCAAAACAGTTGCTGTGTGGCTGACCTCTGTAACTGGCCTCTCACCCCATTAAATGAAAGAAATTGCATACAAAAAACAGGAGATACATGCAACAGAGCAGAGTACAAAACATGAAATAGAAGTAGACGGATGTTCTCTGCGCAATAAACTGCTCATAAAAAGCTACTGAAGAGCTATAATTTTCATCAATTTATTTTCCCCTTCCATGTAAGGTAATATGCTGAACAGTAAATGAAGTTGTCTAACTAGAAAATAAATCTAAGAGCTCTTTCTTTTCTCCTTAAAACAATCTGCCTTTGTAAATTCACATTTAAGTGCAAGACATGTTGTGCAGTTAAATGTGTTACATAGGCTTTCTGGTGCTCTAAGATGGCTGACAGCAATCAGGAAACACGTCATTATATTTCCACAGAGGAAAAGCAATTGAAAGCCTTTTTGAATTTTGCGAAGGTCAGTAGCAATATTCACGTGCTGGGAATCTATAGAGAATGCAACTAATAAAACCTTCAGAGGATCGATTTAACTTTGAAGACAGATGGTTTTACAGGAATGTGGTGAAGAAAGCCCCAAAAGGAGACATTGCTGAATTTCATATACAGTACTCTGTAATTACTGATGGAAAAGCTTCCAAGGTCCACCATTAAAGAAGTGTATGTTAACTTTTGTGACGCAAATTGTGAGTTCCCAAGACTCTATTAGATTATTGATCAATCAATGAGGGATGTGTGTGCTAAAACTACTATATTCTACATTGGAAACCCATTTTACTTCCACGCTTAGAGAGTGAAACACCATTGTTGTTAATGTGTGGCATCTAGAGACGCCATTAAAGTTGCCTTAAAGGTCCCATATTGTTTCACTTTTTGGCCATTTTACATCATTCACGTGAGTCTATGGAGCACAGCTGTAAGTTGTTTTTCAATAAAAAATTTAATTTTGTGTATTTTTTATCAGGTACTGCAATGCACCTCTCTGTGTCCTTCCAACTGAACAAGCCATTTTGGTATGGGTCATTGATATTCATAAGCCCTTGCCCTGATTGGCTGAGCAGCCTGCTTCCTCTATGCCTTGAAAAAGTAAATTCCTCACTCCTCCATAAACGCAGCAATTTGTTGAGATGTTTAATGTTAATACTCAGATTATCAGTGTAAAAACAAAAAATCAAGGCCACATGTACACAAGGACATTGGTTGCCAAGCTATAAAAAGAGAAACCACACACTCTGTTTATTTTTGCGACCCATTTTGCTAATCTTTCTCGAGATAGGTTCAATAGAGATAGCTGCAAAACCTCAGGTTTAATCTTAAATTAGCTGGATAACATGACCATCACCTGTAGCCACATGGTGAAATCACAGGAACAGCTGAAATGAACGCACTGTTTGTAAAGTCCGACCAATATATCTGGCCGATATTTGGGTTTCTGGACCATACTGTATCGGTGGTCAAGGATGACATATGGCCGATATGAACGACCGATATAGTCCTTTTTTTTTTTTTTTTTTACATTGACACGTGGGCGCTCCTAGCACTCCATGTAGTGGTTCTCCCTACCCACAACATATCATGTGACAGGGAATCTTCACTCAGTCAGAGAGCAGCACTGCCACTGGAGGAAGACTCACTGAATGAAAGGAAGGAACAATAATGTATGATTATCTTGCTAGCTAATTTATTATTGTCAATAATAATACTGTATTAACACAACAGTAAAGTTAGTCATTCTTTAATTGTGGTCATAATAAATGTTTGAAAACTGTCGATGAATGTAAACTACGATAACATTGCTAGCTAGCTATCGGCAAGCTAATCAGCTAGCAGTAACTTGAGCACCCACAGATCTCGTTGTCCTCTTTTACTTAGCACCATTACCTAGCTAACGGTCATTATTATTCATGAGTAGGCTTCCAACTGAGATGTAACATATATATGTAGGACAGTGTGCATTTAGATTAACCCCCGTATTTTAACTAACTGAGGCATTTATTTTCATGTTTAATAAATTAATGGGATTAACGTGACCGACTTAAGGTGACGACGACATTTTGAATAGCTAGCTAACGGTAGTTAGCTAATGACAGCTCCTGGGGTCTGTTTCACAAAGCTTATGGAGTTTGCTGAATAACTGCACTGAGTAAAACCCGGAACTCTCCCAAATCTGGAACATGGACTGAAGAAAAATAGCTTTTCCGGGTTTTACTCAGTGCAGGTTTTCAAGCTAACTCAGTAATTCTGCTTTGTGAAACAGCCCCTGCTCAGCTAACGTTAGGGTGAGAGGAGAGGAATAACCTTAGTGGTATGGAATCTATTACCAGTCATCAAGCTAACTTTAGCTAATGGTCTCGTACACCAGGGTTTCCATTATCCGGTAATTATCGTTTTTTTTTTTACCGGCAAAAACTCTCAAAATCCGACTGGAAAATTCCAATTGGAATTAATGGTCTAAATTGAGTTATGTTGTATGGTAATGTGTATAGGCTAGCTATAGATATCGCTCGTGTTCGGTGTATTCAGTATTATTCTATTCTATTACACCGGGGGTATTGTTTTCGCTCCTGTTTCTTGCGGTGTATCTTTTGTGTAAATGTCGAAACGGCTCACTTTATTTCAAATTGGTGAACGCTCGACTTCACAGCGCAAGGTGAAGCCTCAAGCATACTGTACTATGGTGCGGTGCGGTCGGTACATCTCTCCGAGTGTTATTCTGGTTCTATTCTATTATATTTTGCTCTATTCTATTCTGTATTCGTGTAACAGTGCTATGCTTCCCCTCTGCAAAATGTACTGTATGTATAATGAGTTTGTAAGTTCGGTCTCGGATTTGCCCCCCCCCCCCCCCCCCGTGAAAACCAAATGCCCACCCGTTCGTTCTGGCGCCGACCCTGACGCAGAGTAATACGCTAGAGCCTGTCGTCTTTTTTTTTTTTATGACGTTAAACACGTGTCTATTGACGGGAGTTATTTTATTTGACGGGACTTCATTTATATTCATGCTATAGCCTACTGTATTTGCAAAATCACCTTTCATTAAAAACTATTACAAATGTATTCCCCTGATGATGTCATTCTTTATAAAGCCTGCATATCAATTGTTTTAAAGCATAATAAACACCAGATAATATCTGACCGGACTTTCTCCCATTTGTCCAGCAAACGTATACCCTGTCGTACACACTAGGGTTTTAGTTTCGGAAATGTTTTAGTTGAGAGGTTTTCGCTAACGCATTACCTTGACCTGTTCGTCGGATACAGATTACCTACTCGAATGCATTCTGTTTTGTGGTTTTCGCTCCACACAGCGCGTTTCCTTGACCGCAGATTTTATCTTCTGCATTCCTTGGTAACTATCGACATTTAACGTTACAGTTGAAAATAAAATTAAATAAACAATATGGGTCATTTGCCACTTTCCAAGTGTTTACGGAGATGCAACACGTCTGG
This sequence comes from Synaphobranchus kaupii, assembly GCA_029718625.1. Classification (NCBI taxonomy): domain Eukaryota; kingdom Metazoa; phylum Chordata; class Actinopteri; order Anguilliformes; family Synaphobranchidae; genus Synaphobranchus; species Synaphobranchus kaupii. The sequence goes on along the minus strand of CM056376.1, from coordinate 20,950,466 downwards.
TCCTCCGTCCAAGTTAAAGCACAACTGAAGTTTGGTAGAACTTTGAGTTATGTAGTTACCTGGCCATGATATGAGTCCAAATAGTGGCGAAATATGTTCATTAGTTGCTCTGTGCTTTTGGCACAGAATTGGATCATTTGGAAGGGTGTGCAGTGATTTAACAGCCTAACAGCCGGGAATAGAACATGTTTCATGGGCCATTTTTTATGGGCACTCGGCTAGCCGGTTAGCTAATTTGACTCACTGTTGAGCAGGCTATAGCCAGTAGTGTCAGCCGTCCCTATAGCCTTTCTGAGTCTGTGTCCTTATGTTTTTTGTTTCTATGTACAGTTTCTTTGTGACAGTTCTCTGTAAAAAGCCACTATACAAATAAAAGTGATTTGATTTGAATTTAACTGCCTAAACTTAGCCTACTGTGAAATTTCCTAATGCAGCGATATTAACGTGTGCACCACTCGCTCTGAATGCCAAGTGAAATCAGGGCGGTCGCAAGTACCAGGGCAGGGCAGGCTGGATATGCAAATAGGTTACCATTGATTGGTATATTAAAATGAGCTCCTTTTCGACGTTGAAAAGGCAGACAATTCTAAACGGCTTGTAAAAGAGGTTGGTGTATTTGTCATTACTGGTTTTTTAAAATTACTAAAGGCACCTAATTCGTATTTTCACAGTTCTGTCTCATCTAATCCTGAGTGCACTAATACAATATGGGACCTTTAAGCTAGCGAAATGGTTGTTTGCGCTGTTGCTTTTGTAACAATAAAAGAGAAATGTACTTCTTGTTTTCCAAATAAACACAGAAAAGTTAGAGAAATTACCTAGATAAAACAAGTTGGATATATTTTTTTAAAGAATGCAAGTGGACACTTAAAAATACAATGTACCCCCCCCCCCCGTTTTCTTGTCTTTGTGAAGCTAAAATTTTAATGTTTGATGCTTACAATAGATAATAACATTGATTATTTTTTTCATGCATTTAAAAAAGTACAGCAATCACACCTTTCTTCACAACTTTCATTGATAAATTGTCTGACACCCAAAGTGTTAATATTGTGTGTGATCAAATGCAACACAAATCTTTTCCCAAGGTGAGGTGTTAGGTCCATTGTCACTTCGTACATGTTGTGTTTCATTTTGAATTTCCCCTTCCTTGTTCTTTTTAGTTTGAGTTCAGTACCAGATATGTGATTCTTTGGTAAAAACCCAACAAACACAGGAGTTGTTTCATCACTTATTGCAGCCAGTACTATTTTTTAGTTGACGGAGCAATTAAAATGAAGACATTAGTGAATTGACAATTAGTGAATTGGATGGACCTTTCTGCTTGTGGACACTGTTAAGGTAAGCCAGGGGTAGGGAACCCTGGTCTGCTGATTTTTGTTTTCACCTTAAATACAGCAACTATTTAGACCAAATAAATCAGGTGAGGTGAGTTAACTATGTAATAAACTGCTTTAATTGATCAATCAAGTGGCGAGTAAGAACAAAAACCAGCAGACCCTGCGGCTCTCCAGGACCAGGGTTCCCTACCCCTGAGGTAAGCAGTCATGTTTAATTTCTAGTGAATCCTAGAAGACTTCTTCTGTCATCATTGTTGTACTGTTTGAGCAACCATCTGGCATTGCAGACAATTATGTAATCAATGATCTTGTAAACATGTATTATAATCTAATAAGAGGATTTTAGACATTTTATGCTCATTCAATTCCATTTCATATTTTATGAGTATAATTAAACTGTGTTTACATAGTTGATTAAGCTTGTGGAAATTGTACTTTTTATGAGTTTTGTGTTCATTAGCAGCTGTTAAGTCCTAATTGGTGCTTTGTACTTGGAAAAATTGAATAAGTTTACTGAGAAAACAAGTACGTCGCTTGTCTGCCTTCCAGACTTCAGTTTTCCTTGTGTAATAACATTTTAAGGACAAAAGCTTTGGCCCTGATGTTTGTGAACTTCAAGCCCTTGTAGCGAATGCACATCAGGGGGTGTTTCACAAAGCAGGATTACTGAGTTAGCTGGATAACTGCACAGAGTAAAACGCGGCTCTTTTTACTTCAGTCCATGTTCCAGATTTGGAAGGGTTCCGGGTTTTACTCAGTGCATTTATCCAGCTAACTCACTAATCCTGCTTTGTGAAATACCCCCCAGGAATCTGACAAAGCGCTATTTTTACTATGCTGAAAACATACCTTTAATCAGTGGTGTACCGTGGGATCTAGAACAGACCTTCAGTAACCTTAACTTTTAATGGATGAGTACTCTCTTTCCCTTTACTTTGCGTGATTAACATTGATTCGCTCAATAACCAAGACCAATAGGTGAAATGATTACCAATTTATTTTGAGATAGCATTCCTGTTCTTTGCATCATAACCAGTATTTTCCTATTTACACATTTATATATATTGACATAAACTGGCAATATGTCATGGAAAGATTCTGTAGTTGAAATGCTCGTAAAACAGCACGATTTTCATAAATTAATTTTCTAGCCTGATTTGTGTGTTTAATACACTTAGTATTACATAGGTTTTCCTCTTTAAATTTCATGCTTTATAATGTTTAAATAGTCTAATGTTTAATTAAATCAAATGGCATCTTAAAATTAATTACATTCCTTAATGTAATGAGAAGAAAATTCTACAACGTGAGATACAATTCAGAGAAAGCTTTGGGATTTTTTTGCAAATTAATTATTCAGATCATTGCCCGCCTTGTTAAACAATCTTACATTATTGTTATCTCTTTGTCATTATCACCTCTTAATCATTATAGGCTACATATTGGTCTTGATTATTCACCAAATTAACTGTTTGATTGTTGATCAAGAAAAATAAACAGAACAGGTTGCGGGTACTCTTTGGTTAAAAAGATAATACTTTACACCGCTTTTTCCAGCACACCGGCCGTCACTACATATATTTAAATGTTACACAATTTTGTGACACAAAGGAGAATGCCTGCACATTCGCAAATCACTATATGTATTGATATTTGTTAATCAGATAATTAAGAAATGCTCAAGAAATGGATATGGAAACAGCTTGAGGGTTATCCTCCGTTTAAAGGTAAGGTTACTGAAGGCCTGACTCAACATCCCACAGTATGCCACTGCCTTTAATGTAACGGAGTAACAATTAACAGCATCATTTCTCAGAAGGCTGAATAATTAAGGCCTCTACGAAAAAAGGCCTCTTCTCTTTCAGAGAACCCAAGTCATAATCTCAAAAAAAGGCATCCCAAAAAAAATCTGACATAACTTTTTCACTTGAATTCACTTGAAGATGCAAACTTTTACATCAAACCCTTCTAGTCTGTAATGACTTTGACAGAGCCACATAATTTAGCTAATGGAAATGTCTCTCTCACTCTCTCAGCATGTCAGCTCTTTAAGCGTAGAGGGTTTCAAACTATGTAATTATGAAATATGCTTCTGCAACTTGGTGTGGTTCTATTCAAATGAAATTGTGTCCAGTGAAAACATCTGCATGGCACTGCAATGAGTCACTCAGCCATTTGCCTTAATTGGTAATGCATTATGGAAATAGTGTCATGAGAGTATTGATGGTTATGCAACATCTAACCTGAAAACTTCAGGTACATTAAGTCATACTTCCAAGATTACATATACAGTAGATGTGATGGTGCGTGATTTGGATCCAATTCAAACGAACGGCTTTGGCGATTACGGAACAATGCACTATTGTTACAGAATTATTGTAGTACACCACACAATGGGGTGGAGGGCTGGGGTTTGCTTTCTTGGCCCTGTCACTTTATATCCCGTGTCACAGCTTATGTTTCTACCATTGAGTAAATGGATCTGAGTTTATGTAATGCAGCATAAGCAAAAGCAACTACCTTGAGTTATTGATTTGCTCCTACAGAAATGTGCTTTAGTACCCTTAGTGCATGAAGCATATTGCCTTTCAATGTCCTCTCCCCAGATAGTGGAAGTATAGTATCTGGTAATTCCACACCGGTGGCATGGCAATAACTTAGTCATGTCTGTTGAATTGTCTTCTGCATAAAGTGCTACAGTAATGACAAGGTCTTCTTCATTCAAGCAGAATATGACCAACTCACCAACTGACGCATAAATGATAACACTGGAAAGATGATTGACCACAGTGGTAGTTACGTATATCAAAGTGGTGGCGGCGAGGCATATCGAAGTCGCGGGCTTGTGAATATTTTCGCCAAATAGTGTTGCGTAATGTTTGGGAATAACAACCTCGAATTCCAAAGTAAAGCAGGTTTCTGTTTGTAGGCCGCTATCTTCTCAGCCCTGCGTTCACCATGAGAGCAGCGGAGGTCGTAAATGAGGTGTGAAATTGGTTGTTAAGTATGTACATAAAACACTACCCGCCGTCTGGAGGTCAAAGGGACTTGTAATAGTGTGGGTGTGCTTTGAATACATAAACAACAACTTAAGGGAGATATATGTCAGGGGGCAGTATAAATAACACCAGTAAGCCATGGTATGCCAGGAGATGATTAATAAATGAATGAAGAAAATAAAATTTTTATTTTTATTCTAGGTGTGAATATAATTATATTTCAGGGAGAGTGGATTGCGACAATAATAGTTTCACTTTTACATGCCGGCTACCCTTTTGTGAAAAACTAGGTATATTCAAAATATGAACCTTTCTCCCCAGAAGACACCGATATTAAATACAATGAAAAAAACACAAAAGCAAAAGTAATAACAGTTTATAATAACATAATCATTTATCCCTGTCATTCAAATATATTGATCTATTCATGACAGGACTCTTACATCTACGCTGTAAATAAAATAAAAAAATGACCTGTCTTAAATAAATATATGAGCAATTTGAAACAATTTGTTAATCTCACTCATCATAGTTCAGTCTCTGTACTTTTTGGGGTGATAAAGTTAACTAATCAAAGTTAATTTATTATTACGTAGGACCCCCTCCAATCAATTTTTATGGTTAACTCCTCTTGGAGGCATGACATTAACTATACAGATTGATTTCTGTGCAGAACTTGTCACCAGAGCCCCGTTTTCACATTCTTCTAATGTAGAGCGAGAGCTTCTCCGTACTTCCCTGGAATCTGACTTGGTAATGTGCACATACGAGCACACTAGCAGTTTTCGGATGCAATGCTGAGGTAAGAACTTCATTACACTCTTTACCAAAGGACCCATTCTAAAGCATGTGTAGTGCACATTTTACAGATGACTGCTGGCAGAACCTCATGCAAAAGTCGATGGTTTCCGTTAAAAAGTTGATTTTTAATCCGGATGCCTCTGTTAGATAAACTGAGCATGGTGAAGATAACATCAGTAGCGCTTTACTGTGGCAGCTAACAGACATTAGACATACTATCAATAGCTTTGCAAAATCGTTATTCTTATACTGCTTGTAGCTCAGATATTGAAATACATCTACCTATGACCAATGTTACCTTTCTACCTATAGCTAGCTACAGTAGTGGTCAGTTGCAAGCTGATAGCAAAAGATATCAATAAATGCAAATTGAAAACTAAACAATTCACATACATCAAACAAGTCTCTGATTCTGGTGAACAGTAGGCTCTTCTTTGGACTCAGAGTCTGACTGAGGCTCAAACATGTAGGGCTGTATTTTTGCTCTGATTTTATGTAAAGCACTTTGAATTGCCTTTGTGTTTGAAATGTGCTATATAAATAAATTTGACTTGACTTGACTTGTATTTCCCCAATGTTGCCTCTTTTGGCCATCATGGAATGAAGAGCACAGTGTTATTTGTTATTTAGCTGGCTTATGTGGGGGAAAGAGGTGGGGGGTGGGGGCCGTTACCAATTTGCATATACATAGATTGACGGTAAAGGCATAGAGATTCTACAAAGCCATTTTCAAATTATTATTCAATGTGAGGGGGAGTCGGGTTCGGAGGACCAGACGCGACAGAGAGGGAATCTGAAAGTTATCTACAGTGTAGAATAACAACAAGAGTGGAAGGGTTCCGCGAATGGAGAGGAAAAAATAAAGAGCAGGGAAACAAAACTCCCGGCGTAGCGCCAACAGAAAATACGCCCAGAATAACTGGGCGAAGGCTCGAGAGAGCCGGGCAGAGAAACTGAGGAAAATACCTCTCACTCTCAATACCGGAGAGCGCGGACGGAGGTATTAGAAATGAAGATAAATAATAGCGACCCAGATAATAACGGTCGAAATAAACTCGTAGGCTCGAGTGTTTAGACAAAAGAAAGGAAGAAAAGAAATTACCTCTAGCCCCTAGGCTTAGACAAACGAGGTAACTGAAAAAGAAAAAAAACAAAGGAATTCCTCCGAGAGGAAGACAAAGAAAGGAGAACTGAGAAACGAGTGAATAAAGGAAACAGAAAAGATCCTAGGATCAAAATCCTAACTCTAAACGGAGTATTACTGCGTTGCTTATTTGTATCAACAAGGAATGCAGTCTCCTGCAGTCCTATACCTTTACTGGCTTAGTGCTGTGGCGGAAATAACACAGAAGCACCAGAACACGGAAGCACAGAGCTTATATAACCAGCAGGAAACCTAGAACAGGTGCGTCGGATGAGTGCTGAGTGGAAGGGAAAACACAGCACGGACGGCGGAAAAGCCAACACAAGTGCGCCCTCACGCTGCTCCGAGAGAGAACGATCGTGGAGATAATAGAGAGGCTGCCAAACCATGACAATTCAATATCAAATATTTTAAGGATTTAAAATACATCTGGAGAGTAAAACTTCTTTTTAAAGTTTTTTATGAGTTACATTTGACTAATAAAAAATGTAATTGCAAGTTGCTTTCTTCAATTCACAAAATTAACTTGCCTTTAATTCAGCATGCAAACGTTGGGAGTGTTTTATACCAAATGAACTTGTGGGGCATGTAGGATGGGTAATACTAGCTCTATCTTTTGTGGGTTTCCATGAAAGAGATGAATGAGTAGGTTTGTTCATAATAATACATTATATTTCTATAGCGCTTTTCAAGGTACTCATTCATGTGATGGCTGGGTGCTCAACTTATGAAAGATGATGTGGGTAGTGTTGTCCATCAGAAAACCTTTTTTATTTTTTTAACTTAAAAGCAAACATTCTGCGTTAACACTGACTGTCTGGGAAGAACCTGGTTATATATTCACAAAATGGGAGAACTTAATATCGGTGAATGCAAAATATCAATCTAAAATTATTGTTAAACTAAAGGTTGAACTAATTTATTTTGAATTGTCATCAATGAAGAAGCTAAAGTAGGTGTCAATAATGTCATATTTTAACAGTCCTTACTTGAACCAAATAATTTTACTCCATTTTTCTTTTTTCGTGGAGACAACTCATTAGAGTTTACATTTTGTGCAGAAGAATCACAAACATTTCAAAGTGATTTCTTCAGCAACTTTGTTTGAAAGAAAAGCTTGTTAGAGATTACTAGCCATCTCACAAGGTGCCAAGAGTGCTGGCTAAAAGCATAGACCATTATCCTGACCACAGAAAATGATGCATAAGCAGATCTTCTGTACCAAATATTAGCTGGAAGATTATTGCATATCCTGAAGTCTGTGACCATTAAAAGTGTTGATGGATATTGATGCACTAGATAAGCGCACGGGCTAATGTTCTTTTCCTTTTTTAATCAAACTTGGAGTGTGATAAGATGAAACTGCTGCCCTCATGGATTAGTCCCTTGTGTGCCTTATCGCTGCATATTGTAGCCATGAATCTTTTCCCAATGAAATGAAGCAGCAGTTCAAGAATACGAATACTGACAACAAAATCCTAACGGCCTGCTAAATGCTCAAAGGCTTTGTACACAAGACTGTTTAAAATGTGCTGAAATTATCTTTTAACACCTTTTTACTTCTTAAAGTGATGGTCAAGAGATTCTAAAAACTTAAAATAACCACGACATATCACAGAGGGATGTATCCACTACACACCCACCAAATATATTTTCAAGCAAATGTGAATAAGTATATTAATATACATCTCAAAGTCAGCTGAAAGGACTCAGGATTGTAGGGGTGTGGTCTAAATCCACGCCGTCAACCCGAGTGCCATCGACATCTTCCAGCCCTACGTGTTTGAACCACAGAACTGTTCTTATACAGTTCTGTGGTTTGAACCATAGGTTTGAACCCGGCGAGGAATTAATGCAATCAATTCAAAGTAAAATACAATGCAGCTGCTATCAGGAGATAAATATCACACGCAAGCTCGCAATCAAAGTTAAGTTAACTTAAATGCTAAGCAGAGTATTGCAACCGTTTGATCTAATGTTAGTCTATTTAAAGCAAATTAAATTGCAAGGTGACGTTTCACCAAATGCATGTTCCACACAAATCATTAAATAATGGTAGGTTTTATTGAGTTTTTAAAATTTATTTAAAGGCCCATTCATTAATTTCGGTTGCAAATCGAACAAAAATTACATGCATGCATGGCTACTAAGTACTTACTGTAACCAGCCACTGAACAATACGACAAAACCATTTCCAAGGCATGGTTTATTTGGCAAAATCTTAACTATCTATTAACCGCTGTGTGGTGTTTGGGTCTGTGGCACCCGTATTCAATGTTTACTAAAATTCATAATTTTTTAAACCTGAGACTCATTGGCCTTGGCTCATTTTCTGTGATAAGCATGTAAAAGAACACAAAAATCACATTTTATCACAAAAAACAAATATCACTTTTATTGATAAATGTGATCTGGCAGAGGTAAATGGTCAATATTAACCATATATGCTGTCTATATCGCTTGTAATTGAGATAAAGTCAATATCTGTGAAGTATTTTTATGTAAATTGTTATGGCTTTATTGTTTTAAAAACCAAATAATGTTGTGGGTCCACCAGACCCGCGAACACTGGGTGAGTAACAAAAACACGAACACCACACAAGGGTTAAGATAGCACATAGAAACGGAAAACCAGGAAATCAAGACAAAGAGGCACGTGACGTGACAACTGTGGGTTGTGGTACGAGCATAGCTATGAACCACAAATTGTAGATTGTTCTATTGATTGTGGTGGAGCATAAAATAATTGCAAAGAGACACGATGTTGAACACTATCTTGTTCATTGTAAAGAGAGGCAAAAGACAGGCAGAGGGTGGGATATCATTCAAGTGTCACAAAACGAAGTGCAACGTCTGACACTGCGACACAAGAAAATGACTCTGCAATGTTAACACGTCGAACACATATGTCTTCACAAACATTCTCATACACGTAGGCCTACTATAATGGAAATAATGATTAGAATAAGCCAGAGGGATATGCGTGAAAAAATGCTGAATCAAATTCTGGTAGGTGCGACTTGCTGCGATGCATCTTTTAATATGCTGTATTACTTTTATAAACTTTTCTTTATATATCCTACCCTCTGCCTGCTTTCTACCTCTTTACAATGAAAATGCTAGTGTTCAACATTGTGAACTTTTGCAATTATTTTATGTTCCACCTCAATCAATAGGACAATCTACAATTCATGGTTCATAGCTATGATCGTACCACAACCCACAGTTGTCACGTCCTGTCTTGATTTCCTGGTTTTCCGTTTCTATGTGTTTTCTGTATGTGTATTCCGGTCCACGTTTTCCCTTTCCCCGATTGTGTTCCTCCAGCTCCCGCACCTGATATGTGTTTCCTCATGTTGTTTTGTCTCACCTGTTCCTCGTTGTCTCGTCGTTAGTCTGGCATCTAGTCTCCCCTGTTTCTTTGTTCTGTGCCAGATCGTCTTGTGCCCTGCATTCATGCTTGTGTCAAACTTTCCAGCGTTTATTCCTGCCGGTTCCGAGTTCCTGTTCCAAGTTCTGTGTCGTCCAGTCCTGTTCCTGTTCTCCTGCCTGCCTTGCCTGTTCCCGTCCAGCCCTGCTCTAGTCCTCCTGCCCGCCTACCCGTCTCCGCCCTAGCCCATCTCCAGCCCTTCGCCCTCCTGTTCTCCAGCCTCTGACTGATCTCCCGGTTCTGACCCCCGCCTGTTCTAGACTTCTCCCTGCCTTCTCCGTATTGCTCTGATTGCCTGGACTCTGACCTCTGCCTGGACCTGACTACGTTTCTGCCTTTCCTGCATTGCACTGTTTGCTGGCCCTTGACCAGTTTTCTGTCGACTCTGAATAAAGCCGGTTTATTCCATCTTGGTGTCTGCATGTGGTTCCGATCGGTTCTCATAACAATCGTATTAGCCTATTGTTTTAATTTTAATTGGAGAAATTAAGCAAAAGTGTGACGAGTTATTGTTAATTACAATATTTTAATTCAAGGGCAGAGTAATGGCCTAGCCTACGAATTCTTCAATTGGTTGGTTGTATGGTTGGTTTGTGTGATGTCGTAGCCTGTAAATCCTTCGTTCATAGTGTCAATAGATACTATTTAAGCCTATGACAGGTTAGCTATGATGTCATCGCGTTAACAGCTGGGCCCCGCGTAGGTTGACCCGCCCCAGGCCCCGCCCACCCTTGAGACTGCCTTGGGTGGAGCCACATGGGCTGTGTCCAAATCGGAGCCCTATCTACTGTGCCCTGTCTCCTGCGTACAGTGCACTGGCAGAAGTGTGCTGTTTAATGTGCACTGTTTAGCAGTCCGCAAAAAATATCGGCCATACTATTTTCCAATTAACCGCACTGTGGAAGTGTCGTAAGCAGGTCATAAGACGTCCCACCAGTGTTGCCATGTCCGCAGTTTTACAGCTAAATTGGGATACTTTCAAAATGCAGTCACGGCTAAAAATGAAAAGTCTCAAAGCACAGACTTATTTTAAAAAGTAAAAACATGATTTCTATTTAAAATACGTTGGTTTCAGTTAAAAATAGCCTATAATTTGGGCTAGTTTTGAGTCGCCATTTGGCTGGAAAGTCTTACAAGATCTGGCAACCCTGCGCCCCACTCTTGCACTGCCATGTCACATGTTTTTGTTGTATTTGAAGGAAAATGTCAGCAAAGCCTACAGAGGATAGATATCCTTGTGTATCTACAGAGCATAGATATCCTTGTGTTCACAAAATTCTGTTCCCAAATATCATAACTATTATTATGTTAAGAAAATTAGTACTATTAGGCCTACTTATTTCCCATCATCTGAACCAGAAACATGTCTGGATACGTTTGTAAAAATGCTATATGTACGCTATTTTATAGGTAGAAATATGACTTTGTTTTCTGCATTTCTTTATTCATCCGCCTTTCCCTATTGTACATGATGTTTCTTGATATAAATGTCTGTTTGGGAATTGTACAGAAATATGTAGCAGCAGTTAACAATTTAAAACCTGTACATTTTCTAAAGTAAACTTGCCAACAAAGTATAACCATATCCTTTCTGGAGTGTAATTATTCATCAACTGTTAAAAACATTCATTGAAATCATATGTTGTTCCATGAGGCACAATCTCTTCACATGCTAAGATGAAGTAAGATGCTAAGATAATAGTTGTAACTTGGCCACATTTTGATATCAATACTTTTAAAGGCAGGCCTAGTTTTTGCAAGTAGGAATTAAGGACAGTGCTTTGTAGGCTATGTGTGAGTAACTTGGATTTATTTTTTTCAATTTTTGTTCAGATAAAGAATATACACTCCAAAGCCCTTACTGTTGACCTGTTTGTTGCTGGAGAACTGAGGGTCTGGTGCTCAGGGAGACATGCCCTTGAAGAACTATATGGTTATTGGACTTTTTAGGATTCCCTTTTCACCAGCACTCCAGTTAGAGGGCTATTCATGTGGAAAAATAAAGTGAAGAAAAAAGAAGGCCTTTTTGTGAATGGGGCATTCATACAGATGTTTGTTGAGCCACATGGAGATATCTAGAGACTCATAGAGATGGAAGGTCATCAAAGAGCTTCAGAGGTAGGATGCAGGACCGTGTAGAAATCTTGTGGGCTTTGTGTAAGCATTGACACCTACAGAGGAGACAGGAACCCCCCCCCCAGCAAAGCAGGTTTCTTGGGAGGGGTAGTTGTCCAGAATGCCCTCAGCTCAAAATGATGAAGTACAGATCTATAATCACACCGGGAGTTCCATGCCGCCTATTACAGGCACCAGGGGTTCAGAATGAAAAGAAAATAAGCAAGCAGAAAAAAAAAAAAGATTTCTCTGAGGGCGGAGGTATTGTTGTTCAAAGCGGAAGAAAAAAAACCTTGAAACTCAATACACCCTTTTGATGATCTTGCACTTTATGTGCAAGGAAACATAAGGATGCTCATGATTTTTGGAGTAAAATGAAAAGGGGTAGATAGGCCATAGCTGTTCCTGCTATATTAAACCTCTGCTCCTTTTTGTCCTGTGACACAATGTATTACTAACTACAGTAGAGTGCATGCCTCCATGAACCTTAAACATAAAGACCCTCGCCAGGTGACCTAGTTAAACGCCTGCTTCAAACTGAAGTACCTTTTTTTCTCTCCTGCGAAAAACACTGCCTGTATGTAATTGCTGTATACACAGCTACATGATAGCCAAGTTTCAAGTTTTACATTTATTTCTGTTAAGAGTATATTTTACAACAAGGTTTCGACATTACAACGTAAAGGGTAAAAACGGATGAAAGGGTAAGGGTAAAAACAGAAGCAAGCAGTATTTAAAATGTACATGTGTGTTTTGAATCTAGATTTTATAGTTGGGACTGTTTCTGACACCCTGACATCGGTTGGTGGACTATTCTACAAGGTGGGGGCTGTAGTAGTGAAGGACCAGCCACACGCTGTCTTTTTGGAGATGAAGGAATAGTCAAAAGCCCCACATTGCTTGACTGTAAAGCGTTGGCTTGAATAAATCGGTTAATATGAGGAGGCTAGCCCATATAATGCCTTATAGGCAAGCAGGAAATCAATGTTTTCCTTTTTCGCAATAATCCTTATACTGTGGTATTAAAATGTGTCCATAACTGCTTATTTTCTATACAGATATTGAGGATGGCACATGGGCCAGATCGCATTCCCTCTGCTCCATTGCTGTAACAGCAATAATACTAATAATAATAATAATATATACAGTGTTGTATTTATGGATGCAGTGTCTCAAAAAGGAAAGGATAGAACAATGCAAATTGTTTTGCAGTATCTGAAATGACCTAAAAAATAATATGAGCTGCTCAAAAGTCTAATTTCCATATCCCACGGATAAAGCAGAAAGCAGCGAACTGTCACAGTGCATAGTATTTGAATACAAAATATCAGTCATTTTAAATTCACACTATTGTTATGTACATTCTTATTCATATAGGAATTTTAATAGGAATTTTAGGAGGACACTGAATTGATTGTTCTTAGGGGACTAACTAATGCTAGCTAGAATAAATGCTAGCAAGTAGCCATTTTTAATTTGTCCTTGTATATTCTTTTCAAGGTAATTATACACCTGAGCTAACCGATGATGCTAATTTAGCGTGTGCATCGCAAACACACTTCCTTTAAAGACACTTGCCAGTTTGTCAAGTTACAGATGCGCAGTATAAGACTTATAAAGCATTAGGGAGCAAACTGTGTTTGTTTGTTTGGCTCACAGCCAGGGTCATAGATGATTAAAGCTTGCTTGCATGGAAAATTAGTTGTCTTAGCTGAACCAAAATCACTCCATCACAAGCAAATACGATCCTTGAAGTAAATGCAGACAATATTTACCTAAAAGCGAGAGAAACAACATACTTAAAGGTACATTTTTCTGTTTAAAACCAGAATTTGCAATTTCACTGGAGGATCTAATGAGACTTGTTGTGATGGGAGATGGCCTGTTAAGAGCTAAATGTCATTCATTTTTCTAATATCTAGTATCACTGTAATAGCAATTCCAAATTCTAATTCATAGCGTAATCCTACTCCATACATACTGTATATGAAGGGGTCATGGTCATACCATGTATGTGCAAAAGTACATTACGATAACAACAACGGTTTCCAGGTTATTTATTCAATTTAGTTTGGAAATCTCATAACCTATCATTGGTGGTTTGCCTGGGTTAATATAAAGTATGTATATGGTTATTGCTATTTTTTTTTAAAACATAGTAATAACCATTCCCTTAAAACCTCCAGCCGCTCCTTTTGTTGCATCACCAAATGACACAGATTCAGACATTAAGAATCCCCAATGTGGATTTTTGGTGTTTCTGGCTAAGGCTGAATCAGGATTCGGAACCTCTCACTAACTGTATTTTCTTTTTATACCCATTTACCTTTCATGTATGGTGCCTGGGGCTGAGGCTCAGGGTGAGCACGGCCTTCGGCTGTGCGTCAGTGTGTTACGTGTAATCAGCAAGTGTGCCAAAGTTATGATTGAATCTAGCCTGTGATGTGAATGCTTGTTAAATAAACCGTTCTGTCCGTATCTCAAGGCACATCTCCGGCATTTCCCCCGCGTGTTACTTTCTCATTACCCCATGTCTGCCTTCTTATGGAAAAACAAACTGTGGATAGGGGAAAAAAAGAAAACAAAATCCCATTTAATACCTATATTCAATATTCAACTAATATCCAATTAGTGTCACGTTATTTCTGGGTAGAGATTCACAGAATCGGCTTCATCATTTTTACATTGTGTTTGAGGAGGACACAAGGTATACAAGGTCGAGAAAACAGTCCCACCAGGAATCCACAAGGCTGCCATGTAGAGTAAACACCCCATGTTCACATTGTGCTTATTGTGCTATATTATTTAAAAGAGATAAGAAAATTATTTAACAGATAAAGACTGATTTGAATCAATAGGCTCCTAATTGGTGAAAGTGTGGACACATGGCCACTAAAACTAACCATTTGGTAGATAATGAAGAATTCAAACACAAAGCAAATTTTAACGAGCCAAACCTGCATTGTGTTAATAAGCTTAAAGAAAAAATTATGAGTTAGACGCATGTGTTCAACAACCTAATTAGGAGCCTATTGATTCACTTCACGGAGAGTTGGAGAGTTTACTCTACATGGCATCCATAGCTATTTCTGATATAATGTGGCTTAAGAGGGAAAATAATTCCTCTAAACATGAAAAGCACCTAATTAAGAAAAATGAACAGCTTGTTAAAATTCTGGGATTGCAATTGTGGTCGCAACGGAAACCAGCATACACAGGGGGGCCCCAGGACCGGTTTGGGAACCCCTGACTTAAATTACCCAAAGATTCAATTCTTTCAGCACTCACCTTTATTCTTTCAGCACTCGCTATCGATTTTGAAGCTGCAACCTGTCATCGTGAGTTGTTTATGTTTTGAATGAGAATCTTCAGCCATTCTGTGTCTGTGTTTTGCGGTAGCGAAGTGGTAGCCTTGATGACTTGCATTGATATTCAACCACAGTATTGAACAGGGTACAAAAACATTTATTCCCATTTAAACATTTATTCCCATTTTCATACAGAGCACTGGGGTACTGTTTTGTATGATCCTTAGCTGTAATTTTGTTCGGCAAGTGAGAACAGTTTGTTATTCATGCCAGCGTGATCAGTACGATGGTGAACGTTTTTTCTGCATGGAAGTGTGTTTGTTGATGTATGATTTCATTGGACAACGGTCAACAATAATAACTTTCGATTGGTCCATTTTATGAAAGAATTGTGATTGGGTTTTTTGTAAAACATTCTTCCGATTTGGCCATTATATGCGGAAATATTGTTGGGATAGGACAAAATTGCAAGATATCATAATTGTTGAGGGGTTGGATGAATTTGCGTTAATTGTTGTGATCGCGAAATCCTGGAGGGACAGTGAAGTATGCAGAATGTGTATCACTCCATCTTCCAGCAATGCACTATTACACCACTGTAAACAAGACATTAGTGTACTCCTACTTTGCATAAGCTGTGCCTAAAAGAACCACATAAGAGATTACACGCTTATGATATGTATTATATTTAACATTGTGTATTTGTGATGCAAAATAGGATTTAAATATTTGGTCTCCTTTTGATCTCACATGGGTAATACTTGACCTTGAGGATTGGAAACAGAGAGGTTGTATAGGCATGTGTTTCAGAGCTTTGAGGAACATGTAATGTCTCCTCTCATTCAAAAGGACCTTCAAAGAAGGTATTCAGAGTAAGAAAATAAGGATACATTCAGAAATGTGTCTTATGCACGGTAAAGCAAAGCTACAAATCCAGTCATATTGGAATCGAAATGGTAACTAGGCAAAAAAACAAAAAAAAGGAATGCAAGATAAAGTAAATCTACTGTATGTGTCTTAGCCAAGACAAGATTTATACTTGTGGAAAAGATCAAGGAGGTTTCGCAGGGGAATTTATGTTTGTGTCTGAAAGGCTCTGTTGTCTGTACATGTGCTTTGTTTTATCATTGAACGGAAGAAAAGCGCTGGGATAATGCAAGATTCACTCTTAAGGCTGACTGCAAACGACATCTCTTCCAACCGGCTTTGTTATTTGTGCTGTTTTTCTTGGTAGTACAGTGCTATGATAAGAGCTGGACTAGTGGAAACTGTTTCCATTTGTCGGAAAAGGTCTTGCAATCCCCAAAAAAAACACTGCCTTGCAAAGGCCTTGGTGGCATTAGGAAGCCCTTTCCCTGATATGCTGCCATCAGGTAGACCAGACTTTGCAGCAATGGCCACAGCAATGGCTGTCTTCTCCCTTCAGTGTTGCTCCTTTGTTAGTGCCAATGAGAAGAGGGCAGAGAACAGGGGGAGAAAAAACGGAGGCAGTGTTTAAGAGAGCCACTAGGGATATCCCAAATCCCCCAAGAGAAGCAATAAATAAATAAAAAATAGAGCGCTCAGCAGCTAACGCCAGCAGGATGTACCTTAATGCAGCAATAGGGATTCGCCTACACTCTGTGCTCATAGTCCTGATTAAATTGGCATGCAGTATGTTTGCATATCATTTTTATGGAGCACAGAATATCAGCCTATTTATTCATCTATTCAGAATACATTGGTCACAGTAGCTTGGTTTATTTTACTATTCCCCCGACTTCCACAATGACAAAACTCAAAATGAGAATGTTTATGTGGCACAACTCAATTTCTTTTTTGTAATGAGACAGAGTGACTGCCGACTAGTGTAAGACATGTCTTTCCAACAGATAGTTTTGATCAAGCCTATGAAATGAGCCTCCTGTACATCAGAGTTACCTCGCTTTATTCTAAATGCATGAATAAATTATGACTGTATCGCCAAAATATCTCATGAATATTGCGGTGCCCAAAACTGCTGACTGCATAAAGGGAGGGTGTTATTAAAAATAGAAAGAAACAGCAATTTAAGAAGCTGCTTGTGGGAACCAAGTCTCATTAAGTGTCCCAGGAGGATACAGAACGGCCATACAGTACCAGCATAAATAACCACCAAGTGTACACCAACTACAGAAGAATAAACAAGGAACTCACGCACAAACACTATAAATATAATTTTAATGTTTGAGTTTTTTATACTATGGACTATGGAGGTTAGTTTATTAATTAAAACATATGGCCCATGCTGAACCAGTCTTCCAATAGATTTTTTTTTCAACCTGGTGAAGAGTGGTCTCAAATTAATTGGAGTGTATATGTCAACGAAGCTGATAGGTCGGGGATTTGAAAGGGGGTTGTAGGTCTAACTGATAAAGCAACACAAAGACCTCTGTTCTGACAGTTACATTGACCTCTTCACACAACTACTGTAGACACAAGCTTATTAACACTGGCTGAGCCCAATGGGATTCCACCTGTGACTTCAGGATTTGCCCCGTCAATTGTTTGAAAAAAAAGGTGCTTTCTTTAGAGTTTGGGGGTGTAGGAGGTGGGGGTTGTGACTGAAAGAAAGTAAATGGAAGGGAATTAATCTGCTGGGCTGGGAGATTGTTTTTTATTTATTTCTTAGCACTCAGGAGCCATCGGTGTATTTCTAAAGCTCTTCAAAAATACAATTGTTTTGTCACACTACAGTGCTTTTAGAGATATAAACCCCCCCCCCCCCCGCCCCCCAGCACCCCGCAAGCAAACATACAGTTGTTCAATTTAGAGATTCTGCAACTTTTCATTTCCCTCAGACAAAGTGTGCTTAACTCACGCCATCCACCACAGGAGGTGGACCATTCTGGAAATGTTATGGTAGCAGGATAAGGGGCAGACGTTCATGAATTTTGTTCTCCACAAATTGAAGGACCGGGATATTTCAGAAAGCAACGGCAGAATTACCTCACCTGTATGCCTGCAGGCTTTTCTCGCAAACACTATCAATTATTCTGACTCTTGAAATCGAGTGCCAATGAAGCCTTGGCACTCCAATCAGGTATTAAACACGCGAGGCGGTACGAGCTTTAGGATGCGGCGTCAAAGTAAATGCATTTTTTAATTCCAGCTATCTTGAATGTGAAACGACGTGACACAAAAGCATTCACGGTGTCCCCACTACGTTACCTATTCTTTTTCATTCTGTCTTTAGTCTCTCTTTAATCGATTATAAACTATTTCTGTGCTTCTCAGGGACCGCCACGTGCTTACACGCCTTCATTTCTTTGTCATGTTCCATTTCCATCTAACAGCCAATGTATCATTCACTTACCTTTCATTTCTCTCTGAATAAGCACTCTGAACAGACTGCACATACACTGCAAGTACACTCTGGCCCAGATTCAATCTAAATACTGTGCAGCTCTGTCATTAATGTTACATAACTAATGTATGGACATGTTTTTTCCTGTTCTTACCCACACTTTGAAGATTGGCTGGGAGTAATATTAATGGCAAGCTATTAGGAATGAAGAATAAAAAAACTTGCTTAATCTAGCCATCCTGTTGATATGTCTGGCAAACTAGAAGCTATGGTGTTATTGATTGATTGCATTACATGTTTGGAGCTTCCCAAGTATTTGTCAACACATTTTATTGTTGAGAGGATATAAGATATAAGGAAGACATATGGCATAAAAATATGAGGTGCGATTGTCCTACTGCTATCATAAATAATGTCTAATGCATTGTAAAACCTTACAACATAATATTGGCAGTTGGAATGTAGCTGCAGTAATAACCAGGACTAAAGTCAAGAACTGTCTAGTAGCTCCATGAGAAAAAATGCATGCCACTTGCTGCTTCACTAATAGAGACATTGTGATATTGTCTAAATTCGTATAATAGTTTTACTGTTTATGACAAGCTCAGAGTTTTCTATCAGGGTATCTGTGGTTTTTGAAAAAGAGAACCAACTGACTGTCAATACATTTTAACACTAACAGTGTTAAATGAGTTAGGTAGCCTTTTTTTTTTTTTTTTTTACAACATGCATATTTTTAGACATTGCAAAAAAATAATGTCTAGTTGAAAAAAATATTATATTTACATAGTGTACATAATTTCATTTTTCATAATTTTCATTATGTGACAAACATCATTTTGGGGGAAACATTTAAACTGATAATGCATTTACAGCAGTCATTATGGTTTAATTTTCTCCCAAGCTATAATTATTGTCTGAAACAGGATTTTAAAAATGCCATGTTTATTCAAATATGAGGAAAATACTTTAAATTAGTACATTTTGTACCTCACATTCAATTATGTAACACAAATTGAGGTCACACCCAAATAATTAGCCTGTTAATTACTTCTTCATGGCCATTAATGAGTCTCTAGAAGCCGAAAGGAGGCTTCCATGACTTGAAGAATTATGAATGCAATAGTCCAACTTTAGTTGTGCACTGTTTTGCTGGGTGTAACTAAGGCCTGGGAGATGCCGTTCTTGTAATAAATCAGAATCACTGGTCCAGTATCATAGAAAGCAGTTTTCTGTTGAGATAGGTCAGTGAATTATAAAGGGTTTTTTATTTTAATATTCAGTCCCACAATCAGTTGAGATGGGCAGTCATTTAGCCCAATTATACTTTAATTTTTCTAACTCCTTGGGGAAGCTCAATACAAGTATATGCCATTGGCCTGGATCCAGTCACCGTGTTCATGTTTTGCTCCTCATTGTTAATAAACACATTGCATTCAGCAAAGACAAGAAATATTGAAAAATACATTTGCTTTAAAAAACATACCACTTGCATTCATTTGCAGCCATTCCATTTTGTGATAACAAAGCTTGGACAACTATATATGGTGTTTTGTTAATGTGTATGCTTTGCTTTCAATGTAATTGAGGGTATGGACTTGCTGCTAACAAGAACGTAGGCAGAAGTGGCAATGGTTCATTTACACTCAAATGAGTTGCTCAAATGAAACAGCTCTCTTAAAACCATTAACACATTCCTGGGAGAGGGGTACCCAGCTGGTTCAGCCTGGAACTAAATACCAGAGCCCTTTAAGACCAGGGGGTTATTCCACAAAGAGGGATTAAGGAGTTAGCTGGCTAACTTTTGTAAATAGTTTGGATTTTATAGTGCCTGGGTTACTTCAAAATACTCATAAAAGTTAGCCGGCTAACTTCTAAATCCCGCTTTGTGAAATACCCCCCAGGTACAAACAACCCCGCCCTCTAGATTGTCCTCTGTACGAAGTGGACAAATTTACTATCTGACCAGAAATACTGGTTACGTCTTTACCTCCTTTAAACAAGGTCATCATATTTTAGGTTAATTCAGGAGCGTGTAACGCTGGTGAAATCTCAAATGAAGGCAACCACTGTCACGGTTGAACCGGCACAAATTCAATACGAGGGTGACATTGGTATAAATGGCGACGTGTCTCCTCTCTTAAGCCCGATGTGCTAGCGAGGTGCGTCCCGCGCCCCGACATCATCGCGGCGGGGCAGATTCCGAGGAGGAAACCCAGGAAATTGCCGCGTGATTGCCCTCGTTCGAGCGGCGACGTTTCGGAGAGGGCGGGCCTCGGCGTTTGCGAGCGCACGCCGCGCACCGCGGCTCACCGTCTCCTCGTCGCATCAAGCAGGTGAGTCTAATTGCATGCGACGTTCCGAGCTGTGAGCAGACAAGCTAATTATGAGAGGCTTGATGGCTCGCTGGGTTCAGTTCAGCACCCTCTGCCCCTTTCTTGGCCTCAACCCCCTAATCCTGCTTTAAACAAGGCAACACAAATATCTTGCAGCAATAAATACATGAGCAAATACATACTTAAATAATGGGGCTCGTAATTATGGAAAGGTCATATTCTAGGTCACATACTAACCTGCCTAGTCATTTTTCACATATTTCCTGGTGACTGATCTGTAACAGTAGAGCACCGTGTGGAATCTGATTAAGCATCCCATCAATATTGCATGGGCTTCTATGTTACAGGAAGGCAACGGCCTTTTATGCTTTCTGGGCAGAGCTCACAATAAGAACTGAAATGTTTTTTTGTTTTTTTCCGGTTAAGGTCTGTGGAATGTTAAGGAAGATGGTAGTGGTTTGCTACTGGAATGACTTTCCGTCTCAGAATGTGTTGTAAACAAAATATTATTTTGCAAAGCCAAGCACAATATGATAAGATCCTTTATCTTACCCTCTTAGATAATTTTTGCGACATCGTCATCAAATTTCACTGGCTTGTAGAGTGTGTCAGCTCCATTCCGTTAGTGTTACAGTTTGCAGGTGCATCCAGAGAAAGGGCCAATTTGAATGCCAGGGAAAATGCATTGGATTGAACATACCCTTGTGAATTATACTAACCACATTATAACTGCATGGCAATGTGGAGGCCTTCCCATGATTCTCTCTCTATTTGAATTCCATCTTCTGTGGCAGTTTTTTTTTTTTCCATCCTCACATTACCATGGATACTGAAGGCATGTTTAAAAGCTGACGCTCTCAGCTCTTCCCTATGATGTCACTTTGGGCACTTTCTTACTCATCAAAATCAAGTGTGCCTGTTTTTCTCCAAATCCAAATACAAAACGTCAGCAAATCAGAGGCATTTTATTTCTAGCCTTGTCCTGAGGAACTGGATTTGCAACAAAATATATAGAATATTCTATAGCAAGCTCAGTTTTTGAAGGAAGTAATGGACCTCCAGTAATGCACTTCCTGTAATGCACCTCCAGTAATGCACTTCCTGTGGCAGTGTTATATTTGAGTTTCTAAGTGGTTGTTGTGTTTTCTGTGTTGTAAATGTGTCTCGCAAAATTAGTTTCAGATTTGCTATTTTGTTTCGTGAAATGTTGTTGTGTTTTTGTTGTGTTTTTTGAGTTGTTAATTTGTCTTGCCCTTCAGGGCCTCTATCGATTGCTCATAGGTCATTTGACGATCATATAAAATGTGTGGTTACTTTTTTGAACTACATTTCCCCAGATGTGTCATTAGTATTATACTGGAAACATGATCTAGCAGTAACACACTTGTAGAGATACTGTACATCCACAAGCTTAATGTTTCCAACAAAAAAGCAAACTATGATGTAGGAGTTACATAACCATAAGCAACATATCTGCATGTTGAGAAATGTAAATTAATATGGACAGACATCACTTTCTGGGTAGAAAATAGATAGTTTTCAAGCAATATTCAACAACTAACAGTTAAATTCCAAATATTATCGGTTTATGTATGCCAGACTTCCATTTTCATACACCTCTCAACTCTTGACAATGACCAAATATTTTCTAAAGAATATTTTGAAGCAGATTTACACATTTCTGCATTTAAGGCATTCAGACTCAAATTAGTTAATTGTCCAGTCCATTCCGTGGCAGTTTTTCACACTAGATACCCTGTTACGTGCACTATATTTCTGTCTGTATTTGATGGAGGGCTTCTTTGAACCCATGAATTCTGGGAGTACTGTTTAGTGGGAGTGTGCCCACAAGTATTGTTCTCAGTTCTGAAATAAACCAGGCATATTTTTGTCTTTAACAATTCCCCATGTCTATTTCTGTAGAGTTATCTTAGAAGATATCATTGAACTATTATTTGTCCTCTCAGCACAGTGAAATGAAAAAAGAAAGAAAAATTACATTGAGACAAAAACAAATATCCAGAGGATTGTCCCAATATTGGAACCTTGCATAGAAATCATAACTTTCTGGCCTATTGAAATGACCCATGAAATGAATCTTGTGTCATGTAATAAAAGTCTCATCTGCTTGCAGGCAGACACATATTTTACTGTCTGGAATTGTCCAGGCCGGCCGGACGATTTCTGTTTCGTAGAGTGCATGCCAGGATTTATGCCGATCTGGAAAGGACAGTGCAAATCATTTGCAATCGACGACAAACAAAGTCAGAAGTGAAATTATTCCTTTTCGCTTTGTCCTTGTCTTCCTTATATAAGGCTACAGATTACCAATAGAGAGTCTTAAACAATAAGAAAGGGGAGTCGGTGCATAAGAAAATGGGAAAGAAAATAACTTTCCATGACAAGATGCCAGATAGCTTCCAGTCAAAATATGTACCCACATTTTAAATTAAATTTTTTTTCAGATATGTATTATATATGCCCTTATTTCACCTGGAACCCTGTGCTTATTTGCATTGCCATTGATATTTCAAGCTCAGAACATGTCATGTGCCCCTCTGCGATACTGTTCCTCTCTCTGAGAAAACATTCTATTCCAGGACCAAAGCAACCAAAGGGAGACTGAGCGGTAGACCTCCTCTTTTGTCTGTCAGCTTTATGCTTCGTTCTGCAACCTGTGAACACACAACCTCCTGTGTGTGTGAACAGAAAATGTTACAGATGCCTACCTCTTTCCAAAACACACTTTCATTTTTCCTCGTCTGGCCACGCCAAGGCACCGAACCTCACAGCACAGAATAGAGCAACGGCCAGCTCCACCAGCCCTAAATGATAACAACACCCACAATGCCCTGCTGCCCAGGCTTTGGCAGAGCCTTGCCCCAAAGGGTTGAAAAATTTGTTCTGCCAATATAATTTCACGCAGCACCTGCTGTGCTCTGAGCTAGGCTACCCCCCCCCCCCCCCCCCCTCTCTGCCGGTGCTCTGTTGTCCCTTTCAGCTGGCGCGCCTTTCACAGATCGGAGTGATGCTCCAGTCTTCTTCACCTTATCTCAACCTCTAGCTCCCCCACTTCTCTCCTCTCCTATCTGCTGACGGTGCCGAGGAGTCCCCAGTGTGCACGCGGGCTGGAGTGTTATGTGTCCTGCAGCCTCAACATCTGCATACCGCCATGCGTCTCCTCTCCCCGTGGCCAAATTGATTTGTCCTATTCAGCAGGTCGGCTGCACCGAGCGCCCGCACATAATGGAATGTGAATGTTTTTAATTAATTCTAGCTTTTTTTAAAATTTACTCTCATCTGACACACTGCAGAACAATGCAATATGACAAAGAGGAGGACATGGTCTGCCATTGCTGCTTCTCTCATGGATTGCATTCACCTAACAAACTAGTGTGGCTGTTTATCACTGTTGACTTGTGGTAGGGAGGATTATGCTAAATTGTGATGAAAGCACCCCGCCACTGTTCTGTCCCCAAGATATGGAATAAAGCGCTGCACATAAATTGAGAACAAAGATGGCATATCATCTCTTCTCTTCTTGGCAAAGCAACATCAAGGTATATCATCCCCTGGCTATCACGTCAGCACTGAATGAAAATAAGTGATTGAAATTTCAAGTGACTGTTTTGCTCAGTTAATGGCTCTCCAGTCAATAGTCTTGGAAGCTCACCTATTTTACGATCGCTTCTCTCTCAGTGCATTAACCACAGGAGGGCTTAATTGATGCTTTGGTGACATTAATGCCCCAGCGCCGTGTATATTAAACAGATCCACATCAATTAGTAATGTGTTTTCTGTAATAACCAGCAAATTAAATGTCAAAAGTTACATCACAGCTTTGCCCTTCCTGAGAAAAAAATAGTTTCATTAGCCACCAAAATATAAAATATAACCTGAGAAAAAATAACCAATAAATAAGGATTATTAAGGAAGGAATGTAATTTGTACAGAGAAATTAGAGCACTGTGATACCTTCTCATTGGATCCAGGTGTTGCATTATGACCATCACACTATCAATGCTACTGTACTATTTTGCCTATTGCAAAACATCTTTGAAAATTGAAAATATAAATAACAATATTTCTTCTTAAATAGAAAATTAAATGTCTATTTTATTATACAATGGCTTCGTTTTCATTTTGTGCAACTTGAACGTTCAAAATGTTCAATTGGATTCAGGTTGGGTGATTGACTTGGCCAGTCAAGAACATTCCACTTTTTGGCCCTGAAAAACTGCTTGGTTGCTTTAGCTGTGTGTTTGGTCATTGTCCTGCTGCAAAGTGAAGCCCCGTTCAATGAGTTTTGAGGTATTTACTTGGATCTGAGCGGATATCATGATTCTGTGCACTTCAGAATTAATTCTGCTGATGCCCTCAGCAGTCACATCATCAATAAAGAGAAGAGAGCCAGTTCCAATGGCCGCCATACATGCCAAAGCCATAACACCACCTCCATCATACTTCAAAGATGAGGGGGGTGCTTTGGATCATGAGCAGTTCCTTTATTTCTCCACGTGTTTCTCTTTACATCACTTGTACAGGTAAATACTCAGCTGTCAATAAGAGTTCCAGAACTCTGGTTTGCATCTTGAAGTGAACCCTCTGAGGTTATGCTGGTGTAGTCTCCTCTTTACTTTTATTTTTTGTCTTTGAGACATCAATGCCTACATCCTGGAGAGTGTTTTTGATCTGTTCAACAGTTGAAAAGGGGTTTTTCTTCCCAATTAAAAAAAGTATTCTTCCCTCATCCACTACAGTGGTCTTCCATAGTCTACCAGGTTAATTGCTATTGCTGAGCTCACCAGTGCGTTCTTGCTCCTTAACAATGAACCAGTTGATTTTAACACACTGAATGTTTTGGCTCTGTCTCTGATTGATTTACTATGATTAGTCCCCCCCCCATGATGGCCTTGTTTTACTGGCAGTGACACGTATTTGGCCCTCATGTTGAGAGACAACAGCACAGACTCCAAATGCAAATGCCAGACCTAGAATCGACTCTATACCTATTGGTACCTTTCTTGTGTGTGAAATAATAATGTAACAGCACAAAGCTAGCCAAGAAACAGCTGAACAGACAATTAATTTTGGTTCCCCAAAATGGGGGATTATGTACAAAAAGGGCTGCAATTCCTACATGGTTCACCCGATATGGATGTTAATACCCACAAATTAAAGCTGACAGTCTGCAAATTGACCTCATATTCATTGTTTCATTTCAAATCCAATGTGCTGGAGTACAGAGTCAAGACAACATAAATTGTGTCACTGTCCAAATACTTACGGACTGCACTGTGCGTATCCAATTAAACCGTGGATACCTTTGTAGACAATCTCAAGCTTAATTACGTGTGGCTTTCTTTTGTTTAGGTGTGTGTGCGTGTGTGTGTGTGTGGCTGTCTGTACCCATCAGTAAAGTGGGTTTTCAAGATAACAAAAAAAGCACACTTTATCTTATAGCAGCTCTTACCTGAGATAATTGAAGCCAGACGAACAACATCAGACAGGCGAACAGTCACAGGCTCATATGGGGATGTTTCGTAGAATTCCACTCCTATAAACAATGAAAGAAATGTGGGTTAAAAATGCACAAGGGTGTGCTACCACTTTATATCACCCTTGATCCTTGCCTTGATGAGTTATTATATGAAAACACAGCTGGTTTTGTAAACATGAATTAGCATGTATTTTACCTTGCGGAGTCTAAAAAGTGCCGCGGTCAGATTGTTTCCTACAGAGAGAACATTTCGTTCTCCCTGTGATTTTGGGAGAAGCAAACCCTGAATTTGAAGTGTTTGAGGAAAATCACAAATTAGAACTCAACTGACTGCATCATACCCCCGCGTCTACCTCTCTCAGGCTTCCTAATCCAGCATTTAAAATTCACAGCCATTCTGTTTGATTCAGACAAAACCCTCTGGTGCGTAATTGCTTTGCATTTTGAGCCTAAAAAAAACAAAACATAGCCGGTTGAGGAGAGAGTCCATGGCCTCAGAGATTGTTGCTGCCCTGAACTCTGGGGAGTGGAAGCTATGGGATTTGTAGCATGATGGCCATTTATCAGTAGAAATCAAGATTTTGTTTACTGCAGCACTGTGGTTTTTAAAATAAAATGTTTTTTTTTCATTCCCCTTTCAAATGGCAGGATAGGAATGGAAACTGGGGGACTGGAGTAGTTTGTGCAGTTTATGTTTGTGGTGGATCAGCTCTTGGGGAACTATCTACACAGAGCATCAGGAATGTTCAAGTTTGCCTAATTAGAACGTTCATACAGCATGAAATAAAAAGGAAATAAAATACAGCCATACGTTTTCATCTGCTTTCATATTTCCAGTGTTAGGCCAGGGTGGTACTCACAATGCTGGCAATTAAAATGGCTTCCCCAAAACCAGACTTGCTGTTTATCACAGTGCACAACTTCACATGGTTTCTGCTCTATGCAGATCCATTTTCAATTCCTGGCTTTACTGAATTTTAATTGAATTTAAAATGAAGTTTTACATACTGTTTTTATAAAAATGTTCAACCAAATTAAAGTAAAATTTCTGATTGGTTTTCAGTTGTCCTAGTTAAAATTAAACCAGTTATTACACCTCAACATCCCATGCATATCATACCCTTCTTGTTATCCTAAAAGCTGGGATGACAATGCCCTGAAAAAAACTATGCCCCACTGTATTGTATGTAGCATACAGATTTGCTCATTGTGAAAGGGTTTTATCTGTACACAAATAATGTTTAAAAGGAAATCCCCAAATCATGGAAATTAAATACACTGCACATTATTGATTTTAGTGCCTTGAAAAAAATACTAAAATCTATGCTTATCTGTAGAAGGAATGGCAAAAAAAAAAGATTTAGCTAGATTTGATTTTATCATCAGTGAAGTTTAGGGATTAGCAAGGTGAACAGTAAGTCTTTCTTCAAAGTCTTTTTCATCAGCATTATCAAACACATCCGGAACCTGACATTACATTACATTACAGGCATTTAGCAGACACTCTTATCCAGAGCGACTTACACAAGTTTTTTATCATGTTTTACATATTATCCATTTATACAGCTGGATATATACTGAAGCAATTCAGGTTAGGTACCTTGCTCAAGGGTACAACGGCAGTGTCCTACCTGGGAATCAAACCTGCAACCTTTCGGTTACAAGGCCAGTTCCTTAACCATTACACTACACTGCCGCCATAATCTATTTAATATCTGTTCAGCATAAGATATCTTGATATGACAATACAATATAACAAAATATATGCCTGAGCTGGAGAAGAATCATGACTGTCAGTTCTTTTTAAAAGCTTTAAGAACTCTGTTGTTGAAATCAAAGGTCCAACTGTTGGCTGTAGTATCATTTCAAAGCTTTTGAGCACACCAGCCTTAGTTTTCAGAATGGACAGCTCTGTAGTCAGTGTTATTTTCTAACAGAAAGAATAGCATGACGTTCTCTGTTGTCAGGTTGAATCACCAGTCATAAAGCTTTGTCACTTATTCCAGAGAAACGTGGGCAACCCTGAGATCTGATGGTAGGTGACATCTGTGTGGCTGAACCTCACAAACTCAACGTGAATTATGTCTCAGGACATTTTGGTGGTTATGTGTTTTGAGTGGGCCAGTCACCCAGCATATGCAGTACATGTAATCACTTCTCACTGATTTCAATCCCTACAACGCCCACTCTTGCCTCATTAAAAAGGACTTGGCTCTGTCTGTGCGCCTTCACCAGCTTGTGTTAGCAAATCTTCGGAAAGTTCAGGCACACGTTTGTTTAATTCACCAAAAGGGAGTCTTTTAGCAATTGCATTCCTTAATGACTATCAGACCTGTGCTCAGTGAGTAATTGTATTTGTGGCAAACTGAGTGTTATGGACCGTGATCGTTGAGACCTACAGTCCTAATTATACAAAAATGCATGCTAAAATAAAAACAAATGCACTTGCAATATATAAAGTGTAAGTCAGGTAATAGCATTACACTTACATTGTAATCAATAATATTACAACAATAGCAATATAAAAATTGTCAAAAGTTACTGTACATTGGTTAGCAATGCTACAAACCCAGCTGTTCGCACTAACAAAGATAACATAGTTAGCTTTGACAAGAAGGGTGCAACCTGGTGAAATTCATCATAAAATAACTGTCTGCTGATGCCTGTCAGTGGCTGCCCTTGACATATTGCCTCAATGGCGTGTATACAATCAAAATGTCCTTAACTTTACTTGCAAAAATATAAGTTTTTGTTATTGTTTTTTCACTGGCACAGTTCAGCAAGTTAATTTTGGTAGTATAAGACACTGGACAGTCAGGTCTCTGGAGATCTCAAGTGACTCTTGACCTACCATCTGGGAAAAGCACTTCCAGCAACTGCAATCACCACACGAAAGGATGGAGTGGACATTGGTCAGATTCTCAGAGGGCAGTTTGCAGAAGTGTGATGTGTTTGACACATGCCTCCACTTTTTGTTCATCCAATTCCCTTCGTCCCAGTTTTCTTCCTGAGGAACATTCCCTGTTGAGCTACAACAGCTACAGCTTTTGTTGCGTACGCTATGAAATGGAGATTGCTGTAGATCTGTTTGAGTCAGTGCTTTCCAAGGTCTGAAGCTACAATATATACAATCCTGCTCACATGTGAACCTTCTTTATGGTTTGAATTCCTACCTGCGGTTCATTGCTCTGAGTTCCACAGCATCAAGAGGCTTAGATCAAAAATTCCTGTGTAAATCTAACACTGCTGGTGTACATTTAACACCCTAGGGTATATATATCAGACCACGGTCTCATATAAACACCATAGGGTGTTAAATGTTTTTGCTGTGTGGTAGTAACACTGCTCACTTTTTGGTATTAACCCTGTTGAATTTGCCAAACTGGAGAATATTTTTTAAAATAGTGCCTTTAACTGTCAAAATTGAGGATAAATTCAAATAGGTTGAATTAAGACCAATGCCTCTCCTTAACAGCTGCTTGTCTAGGAAGCTATAAAAGCATTTCAAAAGGTGGAATAAATCATGAATAAAAGCAGATTCGTTTTTTTCCAAAGTTTAAACTATAGTATAAGCACTCAGCTTTATCAGTGTCACTCTTGTTCTGCTAGCAGCTCTGTAGCGCAGTCCTCAATACATTTATGTTATGCCCTCTAAAAACTGCTCACAACTTTACATGACAGCCACACAGCAAAACATGTGTGCAGGCAGTGCACACCAGGTTAATGGATGTTTGGGATGTACGGAAAAATAGCATGCTGATTTAGACCAATTAAATGCATGTCAAACTGTGGATAATCAAGCTGAAATCGAACGCGATTCATAATGTGTGTAAAATCACAACCGTGATTGACAAGCACACTGTTGCCGAAGGACAACAGCACCTAATGTGGATTTCTAGCAAAGGACCCCCAGCACCTTTTAATGACTATTGCCACAGTACTACTACATTCACCGACGTGACAATAACTACATCTTATTCAATCGCAATTCTTATTTTCTGTTCTCGCCCCGATTTTGTCATGGCACCAACAATCTTCCTGACAGGCAGCAGCGATGATGGACCTGTGCTGAAAGGGACTGTTTTCAGGAGCCACAGGGAGTCTGGCTTTGAGATAGCAGCCTCGTTTTGTTCCAAACCCTCCTCCAAACCCGCCTGTGTCCGCCTCCACACACCAATGGCATGGAAACTTCCAGAGAGAAAAGAGCCTGCTACTGTGCCGAAACGCAGCAATTACAGCTCCCTGTCAGTCCAAGAGTCTTTCAAAGGCTTCCGGGACCCAAAAGGCTAAGCTCATCTAAACTACAGATATGACATTCTGCCAGGGCATGCAATCGGCCATGAATCTAGAAACTGCCCGTTGGATATTAAACCCTTATTGTTCGTTTTGCCATAAAAGTAAAGATTGGTCGTTTTTTGTGACACGGCAGTTTGAAGAAGACGAATGATGGCATTTTATCTCTGCTTTGAGATCAAAAAAAGAAGGAATGTGCTGGTTATTTTCTTTATGTTTTGCCTTGGGCTTACGATTGGCCCTAAGTATTCGACTGGAGCTGGCAGGTGATGCTGTTTGAGTTTGTGAGAAAACCACACCATTCAAAATAAACCACACCATAGCGAGCATTGTGGATGCAATAAATAATGATAAAGCTGAAAAAAAAATCAATGCTTAACATGCATAACTGTGTGAATTACTTCTCTACAGTGAATACATAAAGGATCCATCTCCGGATGCCCCAATACAGATAATAGACAGCCATTTCATTGCTTGAAAAAATTGCAGTTAAAAAAAAACATTTGGAATGAATGAAACCAGACAGAAACCCTTACGAGCCGGGCTTATTTAAGAAACCCTTACTTCTTATTTGTGATTTCTTTTTTCTTAGAAACAAATCAAGGAAGACTGTCCTGTAAGAATGTATTTAATTTGCTCCGATGTGTTTTTTTTTTTTTTGAGGGGGAGAAGTTTGTTGTTTCTCCAGGCACCCTAAAGGCACGAGTCTAAAACCAAACCACAGGTAGAATGGAGTTTACATTTGACTCTCTTTGTTCTTTTCTTATAGTAACTTAAAAAATACTGGGTGATACATGTAGAATAGCTAATGTACAAGGAAGGAAAACTGCTGACACTGACTGATGATGAGAACAACACAGTGCAGTCGTTTTCTCCGCTAGCTGTTTACATGGTTGAATGCAGTGCTGTTGCCGCTGATAAAATGGCAAACGCTGCATGTTGCATATCCCAGCCCATTTTAGATGTGTTCACTCTGTAGCTGGAAAGATATTAATATGACTTGGTTTTTATATGTGGACAGTACATCAAATTAAACAAATGTGAGAATACATGCTGCTTTAATCCTGCTGCCATGCAGGATTCCAGCAGAGGCCTGAATTAGATCCCCTTTCACAAGCCAACATCAGGCACTGATGTGCCGCAACGGGTATCGCTGTGGAGTAATGGCTTGGGCAACTGGCTTGTACCCAGGTGTGCTTGTAGGCCTAAAACCCAGATGGTGTGCCATTGGTGTATCCTTGAGGCAGGTAATTTAATCTGAATTGCGTAATTATAATGGACTATTTAATGTTGTTCGCCATTTTAGTCACCCCGGGTAGGCAGATATGCTTAAAGTAAAATAAAATAATAATAATAATATGAATAATAATTAATATACCTTCATACAACTCTCACTACTTTGAAAACTGCAATGACATGATCTAGGTGGACTTGCTGTGCGAAGGCGTCCAAGGTCTGTGTGCGCCTGCTGTTTGTTTTGGTCAGAGTATCCCCGGCGTGCAGATGATCCTGCTCTCTCCTCATCTTGTCCTCTAGCAGGTGGAGGTTGCGGGTACGAGCTGCCTCCCAGCTCCCAGCAGGAGGCGGTTGCAGGTACGAGCTGCCTCCCAGCTCCCAGCAGGAGAAAGGGAACCTGTCAAGACTGCTATCCCTCTGTGAGAAGGACGCTGCAGGAGTCCAGGCAACAGCAACCTGGCCCTGGCCTCTCAACCCGCATCCTTGGAGACTCACTGGACACATGTCTGAAGTACAGTTTGGAGCACTGGCAAAATATGGGTGAGCACCAGCTGTGAAGCAGAGTGTCCAGGAATCACTTTGATGCATATTAATCCATGATTACCTCTAAAACGGACTTACCATCAGCCCCCTTTTGTGCCCTACAGACCCTGTCTCTTGACGCGACTCAGGGGCCCATAGGTAAGGGTTTCCATTTGAAAGCTGCCCTGGTAGTGGGTCATTAGCAGTTAAATTCAGCTTTGTTGACAGCTGTTTAGACAAAGGCTCCACTGAGTTTCCATTGTATCCACATCACTTACTGCTTTGGCATGTAAATTGTGTTGTTACTGAAGATGTAATCACTTTATAGACAAGACAAGCCTTTTCCAGCAGAGCTGGAGGAAGCCTGCATCCAGTGGAACTGATGTTTTCCAATGTGATTTGTTCTCGCTTCTTGGATTCAGCAGGTCAGTACTAATGGGAGAAATATATGCAAAGCAAGCGTGAAACTCCAAGGACTGCCTGATTAATTTATTACAAACACAGCTAACTGGGCTCTGTTCTAATATAGTTAAAAGCAGCTATCAGATACCCCCTTTTTTCAAGGTACTTCAAATAATTTACATCCAGATTTGCTGATGGAGAAAAAGGTTTACAGCAAAATATTGGTTCTTACTGATGGATATTAAGTTTAAATCAAGTTTTTGACAGTTTGGCAGTGCTTTTCAGCTTACTCATCTCAGGAAATATGCATTATGCTGTTTAGCATTTCCTTTAGCAATTAAATAAATGCGGTGCAAAACCTTTTAAAGGAGTTACATCCATGAGTATTAATGTTGTGGCCTGTGTGCAATGTCGCTATGATTATTATGATAGCTTGGATTCATATTATTATGATTGGACTTTTAAAGGACTATACAGGTTCAAAGTTCTGACCCTGGCCTACACTGCAGCCAAAAGGTCAGGCCCCTCCTACCTACAGGACTTAATCCAGCACTACGCTCCTGCTCGACCACTTCGCTCTGCTGCTGCAGGGCGACTTGCACTTCCCTCCCTCCGTGTTAAAGGCTCCCGCTCGTCCTGACTGCGGAGCTTTTCCACCCTAGCTCCCCAGTGGTGGAATTAACTCCCCACTCTGCTGCGCTCAGCTGAAACACTGTCTGTTTTTCGTCGTGGTCTGAAAACGCACTTTTTCAGACTCCACCTCGACTAAACTACAGGGCCATTCTATAGTATTCACTTCCTGTTTTATATTTAACGTGTTTTTGGTTATTCTATAGTTCAGAATGTATAGCTGACTGTGTGTACTTCTCATGTTTATTATTTGCTTTGTAGTCGCGTCAATGACCTTCAATATGCACTTATTGTACGTCGCTTTGGATAAAAGCGTCTGCCAAATGATTGCAATGTAAAAAATACAGGAGTGCAGTTTAGAATATTCTTTGTTTAATTTTTGGAAACCTCTCAAAACGGTCAGACCAGCTGTCACAAAAACAGCTCCTCTCCTGAGCACCAGATGACGAAGTACTGGATGGTTTGAGACCAGGTGAAGAAGTACTGGATGGTTTGAGACCAGGTGAACCCATTCTCCGCACTCAATGCCAAAGAAGCTTCACACACATCTGGCAATCTCTGCAATGCCCCCTAGGGTGCAAAATCAGCTATGCACATTTCAGCAGCTCCACCTGGGATAGAATTGTGACACCACGACCATCGACCGCACTGTGCAGTTGAGTCTATTCTGATGAACATTTTATCAGTGGTAAATGTGCTACAGTATATTTAGTGTGTTTTTAGTAATTAAAAATGCAATTATTTTTCATTCCTCCTATTGAGTAAGGCGTTATTCAATGCAGGGGGGAAATAACTGTAGGTATTACAAAGGACTGGTATGCAAATGTTCAATTAGGGCACATACTGTAGCAGGGGTTACTTTAGGGAATGGTGGATGGACTCCTGATTCCTTCTCAGGCCATGAATGTGTTTGCTGCAGGTAAGTTTGTCACAAGGCACTGCTGTTCCCTCCACCCCCGGTGATAGGCATCAGTTTAATTTGCTTGTTGCTTTGTTTGCGACAATATAATTACGGGAAACAGACCGAGTGCCTGATGCACTGCCTCAGCGGGAAAAGTTAATCATAGCTTTCTTCACCATAGAGCCTCTGTGTAATTTATTAGATCTACGAATGCTAATCAACTTCGCCGGTGCCAAGATTTTCCGAGAGCAGCCCTGTATTTCTGTCCACATTTGTCAAAACCCCCACGACAGACGCACAATAGACTATGCGTTTCTACCTGTCCCGGTTCCAGACATGCTCAACAGTTCAACAGCGTGCAATCTGCCAAAAGTTTGCCGTGACGTGCGCCATGGAAGCTCGCGTCTGTCGGCTCAATTTGCCGGTCCATTGAGTGGGTTAAAACCAATACTTTCAGTCAAAAAGTATGACTTCCATGAAAGCACTTTGGTGCACATCAATAATGCATCACGCCATTGTTGAGAAGCAGTAGGGACATTCTGCAGAGTGGATTAAAAATCAGTGGGACCAAGAAATGAAACCTTTTAGGGGGAAAAAATTGGAGGATTTAGGAAATATTTTGGAAAAGGGTGATACAAAAGCCTAGAATTTGAGCCAGATAAATAAACATTATAACTTTCAATGGAGACAATGAACAGAAGCATACAGTCCACACTGAAAGCATCTTCCTCCCCGAGTGTAATGCAGTCATTCTGTGGAGATTATCACCTGCCGAACCAAGGTTTAATTTATCATGATAATTCAGTGTAATTCAACATAGGTCTCTGGGGCTGGAAGGTCCTGTGGTTTTTGTTGAACCTTCATGTTAATCACTTGATTACCTCTCAGATTAACCCTGATTTGATCACAATGTTTTCCATGTTAACTGGAAAAGGAGAAGTGCACCTTCCCTGTGTGCTCAGTGCTTTTTCACTAAAACAAAGAAGAAAACGCCCACAGACCATGCGCGTAGCCTTTTAAATTTATAGCTGTATGAAGGAGGACAGGCGCTGCTAGTTTGTTGTGTTCCTTTTGAAATTGTGTTCAAAAAAAGTTTGCGAAAACTTTTTCCTACGTATCCTATAACATTCAATGCACGTTGCTCATTCACTTAAGAATACCCTGTTTGTATTTACACTCCCACATACCCACTAACACTGCTGCATCATCTATCTCTATTGTTCCTCTCCCACACATACCTGCTGCTCTGCTGAGAAATGGTAATTTTTTAAAACAGACTGATTTACTTGGGGGAAAAATGTTGATGCAAATAAACCCAATCAAGAGAACTTTGTTTCCAAAAAAACAACAGAACTCTGCAGCTCTTGCCCTTGCCAACCTCTGCTTGTGTTTCCATAGATTGGAGTTACAAGTTTATTCTGTTTCTTCTATCTTCTCTGATTCTTAAACAGAAGGTTCCAGTGGCTATATTAGAGTTCGAATCCATTGCCGTAGTATTGTTCTTGGGCATGGCCTTTATTTTCAGGAGACGTATTAAATTGGGATGAGCTGGCTTCAATATTTGGAGACACAATCATATCACTATAGACTAACCATCCTACATGCCTTCCATCCTCCGTTTTTGTATTAATTTTTTTAAACCTGTATTTATACTACGTAGGTTGACTGTGCATATGTGCTCTTCTACAGCAATGCTGTGATAAGGCCCCCCCCCCCCCCCCAATTAGCCTAACCTGTATATCTTTGGATTGGGGGAGGCGACAGTGCTATCCACTGCTCCAGCATTCCGCTCATCTACAGCAGGCTCTGTTTAGCAACAGGAGTTTCCGGTGATTTCTCAACATCCATTAAAAATGTGTTGTTCTTGGTCCCAAATTTTCAGATGACATTGGAATGGAATGTTTCAGTGTTTATGAAAGACAGAACTTTCAATGTTAGGAAAACATTGAGAACCCAGCTAACAACCGCTTCTCCGAACAAGCTTTAAGACTGTTTGTGGTTTCTTCTCGTCATAATTTAACCTCACAAACACATAGTAATCTACCCAAACGTTCTGGAAATGTTTTTATTTTGTTATGTGCGTATATGGTGAGTCTACAGACTCTTGTGTTACACTCATATCACCACTGTTCTTTGTCCGTCTCTGCTCATTGCCTTACTTCCCAGATGAAAAACTGCACCATAACACGCCTTCACAGCATGCCATCAGCCAGCGAAAAAGAATGAAATCAAAATGAAAGCGCATGCATATACATATGAATACATATGAATATAATTACAGATAAATGCATCTAGGTATGTTCCTGACCATGGTTCAATAAGTATCTTTGAAGCAGTGCCAAGTGCTGGGCAAAATTCTGTTAAATTGGGCAGGGTTATGCCTCCAAAACAATTAATCCTTTCCTTGCACGTAACCTATATGTACTTCAGGGGGATTGTGTGCTTCTAAGGGAGATTCAGA
Source organism: Synaphobranchus kaupii (assembly GCA_029718625.1). Taxonomy (NCBI): domain Eukaryota; kingdom Metazoa; phylum Chordata; class Actinopteri; order Anguilliformes; family Synaphobranchidae; genus Synaphobranchus; species Synaphobranchus kaupii. The sequence continues at coordinate 20,913,723 of CM056376.1, read as the reverse complement.
TAGCTAGCTTACAAGTAAGTTAAAAAGACTTCTCGACCACCACAGATCAGCTGGCCTGGACAATGGGCAGAATTCAATCAACGCCTGTTCCTAAATTAAATTGAATGACAATTAAATGCAAGAGATGTTTTCCCCATTGCAACCACCATTTGGCGAGATCAGTGATCACCATGTATTGTTTGCCAAGAAAAAAAAACACTTGCAAGCAAACTGTACGGACAAATGTCAGTTGAGTTGTGGAGATCTTGGTGCTACGTCAGCCAAAAATGCAGCAAAAATGATATACCCCAAGGCATTCTACACCTTCCAGATGTGGAGTATATGCTGATCCTGGTTCAAGCACTTGCATTGTGCTATCTTTGAAAAAAGCAGTATGTTATTCTTTTCATTATTTTCAAGGAGAAACCCAGTGCACAAACTGGTATTCAGGCAAAAAGCACACAAAAGTGTAGTCTGAGAGCCGGGCGAGACAAACAACAACAAAGATTGAGCGCTAGGAGGGGAAACGAAAAGACTGTAGATGGAAAAGCTACATGCCACTGTTTCCGGAGAAGTGGTTGAGGAGAGAAGTTATGAATCCAGAACTCCTCATTAATAAAAAATACTTGAAAGCACAGTAACCAAACACAGCTTGCTTAATGCGTACCAATTTGATTCCGGCAACAATTATTAACAAAAAAGAATGAATCCCACAAGCCAGATTTAGATGCGTTGTGTTCTGTTTCGTAACTGCCAAATATGTGTAACTAACTTACAGAATTTGTAATGTTTTTGTGATACCTCGATGCTATACAGTGAGAGATAAACATAATTAAGTAACAATTCAGAATATGATGTGCTTACTAATGGTCTAATGATGTCACTGTACTTAAAAACATGTATATTGGATTTTATATTCAACATAAACATGTATGAAACATAATATTACGGAGCAAAGGGTTTCCAGACTGAGAAATTCCACACAAGGGTGCAATCAGCATTGTTGCTACAATATGTTACACGTATACCTCTCTCAACAGTACATATTGGAACCTCATGTGGAATTTTCTCAATATGAATAGTTAATAAAACTTTTAGTAAAATGAAAACCAGAGAAGGCATTTACATAAAAAATGCTTTTAATGGAGATTCTTATTTTCTGTCTTTTTTTTTAAAGTCAGTGCTTAATCTTCTCTGTCCTGGTTTAAATTGTAATATCTAGGGTAATATTTCACTCTTATATCCACTTCACAATATAAATGTCGTTCTTCTGCGTGCTTCTGTTCATAGCATGAGCAGTTCACTGCCTCATTTGTGCCTTAACTGCCACTGACGGTGAAATTATTTCTGACCAAGTCGAGCACTGCAGCAGCATTCCCAATGTAAAATGAATAAGTATTGATATGAGTACATATTGTGTAATTACGGCATATGGATTTGCCAATCGTTTCTCTGCCCTGGCCTGTTTTTAAAGAGATATAAATTTAATTAAAATCACAATTACTTGTCTCTTTTCCATTCAGGGCTAATTGGAATGCAGGAAAGATTGGTGAGAAGAGTGAGCTATATCATTAATCAGTCTTTCTGCGCTCAACGCATTCGAGTTAATTTAATTTTACTGGGCTGATACTCAATTCCCTCCTGCAGGAATGAGACCAATTCGTTACCCGGGCTGTTTCAGGGCAGTGAATGTAATCAGACTGGGGAGTCACTGGCTACATGTAAGCACAGCCTGTAATCTGATTGAATTTCTCACTAGCACATAACAGTGGGCATTCGTTTACATGCAGATAACAGTGCGCAAAAACATTTTTAATTTTACGGACAATAACAGCTACATGTGTTTTTTTTTCCATCTTCAAAAGCACTCATAAATATAGGCAGTACACATCCAGCTCTCGTTGCAGGAAAATTCTAATTGCCGCTGAAAATGGATGCTTCTGCTATCACCATTTCAAAAAATAAGAAATCCTGTACAGTACATTGGAACAAATAACGTTTTTTAGAAAAAAATTTTAAGAAGAAAAAACATTTTTTACAGGAAATGTGGATGGATCACTGCAAGGGTTGTTTCTCCTGACTCATTTTCCTATAGAACTCTATGGGGAAAAAAGTCAGGAGAAACAACCCTTAAAGTGATCCATCCACATCTACTCCATATCTGGCAACAGAGTGATGGTTTGGGGCTCGTTTGATAGCTCAGACCCTTGATAACTTACAGCCATTTAGCCAGCCATGTGTTCCATACTATACCAGTGTAAATTACAGCTGAATCTAGTCTCACCCCCCAATTTCCATAGAGATCCATTCAAATGCAGAGAGGTTATAGTATCGCTTGTAACAGTACCTGAAAATAAGATATCGACAGTTTTTTGATGTTGATGGTCACAGACTTCAGGAAGTAACAGCATGTAAAGGATATGCGACCAAATATGAAATATGATACTTTAAAAATACGTTAAAGCAAAGGGTATGAATACTTATGTAAATGAGAAATTTTATTTTTTTATTTTTAATAAATTTGCTAAAATCTCAAAAAAACTTTTTTCACATTGTCATTATGGGGTGTTGTGTGTAGATGTTTGAGGCAAAAAATGAACTCAATCTATTGTAGTATAAGTCTGTAACGTAATAAAACGTGGAGAAGGTGAAAGGGTGGGGAGACTTTCCGGCTTGACTGTATATATATACTGTATATAAATGAAATTATGAGCCAATTACAATACCTTAGTTTCACATGCAAATCGAAAATAGCACAAAGAGACTGAAATGATGAAGGAATAAGTAAGATTGTATAATAATTTGATTTAATTTGGCATTGATAAAGTTGTCCTCCAAAAGAGGGGGGGGGGGTATGGCTAAAATATAAATGAAAATGATGAGCCAGTTACATTAACGTAGTTTCACATGTAAATAGAAAATAGCACAAATAGAAAATATGAAGGAATATAGCTTTAATCTTTAATATCCTTCTTTCCATTTAAGATTAGATAATGATTTGGTATTATTGGGCATAAATAAAGTTGACCTCCTATAAGATGAAGGGGGTGGAGGTGGGTTTAAAATGTAATAAAATTATCTTATCCACTACTATACTGATTAGCCTATACTTTAGCTTTATATGAAAGCATCGCAAATCTCATCTAGGGCTTTGAAAAAAAAAAAAATCTTCAAAATGTTCAGAAATTAAACACTTTATTTTAGAAAATGCCCTGTGTGAGGTTGTGTAGAAATGCAAATTTTGCATTTGGGGGAGGACCTCCAGACCCCCCGCTACTTCGTCCCCCCCTTGTGCCCCACCAACATCTCTTCATGCCCCCCCAATCAAAGCAGTCTAGAAACGCCCCTGGAATCCAGACCATGCCAGAGGCAGATATAATCAGCATTCCCGCAGAATATCGCCACACAACTGCCCATGTTGGGGTGGGGGGGGTTGCACCAGCACCAGTGTCCCCCCACTGGTCAATTGGGTGCCTGCGCAAGCTACACATGACGTGTCCTCCTCCGGCTCGATGTCAGTGTGAGTGTTCCTGGTGGTCTAAAGAGTGAAAAGAAGCAGCAGCTTGGCGATACATGTTTAAGAAGAGCATATAATTTGCTGTGCTCTCCTGAGTTTACAGGAGAGGTTGCAGTCATGAGCACAACCAAACCAGGTATTTTACATTGGGAGAAAATAGGGGTTATGTAAAAACTGTAAACGTGTCGTTTTACATATAGATGAATTTCATATTGCCCTTTAAATGAAAATAGCAAGAGGAAATAATAGTATTGTTTCACATAAGAAGAACTCATACAATAGCTGCCCCTTGAGCACCCCAGATAAAAGCCACACTAAATACTGAGTATCGAGACTGATAGAAATAGAGTCTTGGTTCTGGTTGGATCAACAGTTCAAACGCATTTACTGTAAACCAAAAACTGACTATTGCTATTGTAATAGTTCATCTTGCTTTACTAAAATTAAGCGATTTGGGAAACCACTGAGTGATAATAAGTAGCAAAATGGAATTCAAACTATGATATTTAGCAAGGAAAGGATCATGGGAGTATCTTTAATCACCGTGATTTGTTTCACACCTAGGAGCTAGCTGAGCCCTAATGTCTTCATTACCACGCGCTGAAATACACATGAAAAAAAAGTATACAATGAACCCCCCAGCCCACAGCCTTCAATTCAATAATAATTAGAGTCCGTGTTATGCATAAAAATATCATAGAACCTAAACTGTGAAACCGTTAAGAGTGAAAAGTCATCTTCTCCCTCAGGTAGCATCCTTGAGGGAAACTCTAATACCCACAAACCATCATTGCACTTTCCCCATTCCAGTCCTGCTATTTGACAAGTCTCCAGCTATTACACGTTAATTTAATAAATCTCTTCCCGTTTCGTTTTTGTGCAAGATGATTTGCCTGAGGGTAAAAAGCTAATCCCCATAATTAAGATGCCATTTGACTCCATTTCCACTGACTGCCTTCTTCCTGCCCTCAGCAGTGAGGACTGCAGTCTTCATCCTTAATCTGTGGGTTTGGAGCCAGGTGCCCATGGCGGCGGGAGCAAAGCTGGCAACACAGTCATTGACCACCTGCAAGCACATGGGACACTTTCGAGTCCGTGGATGGGAATAAATTCCTCCGACGGTGGTTCATTTAATTTTAGGGAAAACTCAGAATGGATTTCCGCCGCCTTAGACAAGGCCCCTGCCTGCAGGCAAAGTCAATTTTTACAGCTGTCTTTCATTTGATTTGTTTTAAGGTGCTGCAGACTAATTGCAGGAATCTCGATCATTGATTTCCCCCGGATGAAATGAGCAGGGGGGGTATCTTTGGTAATGGAATGGCCCACAGAGTGCAATTGTAATAGGAAAGCGACTGCGAGTGAGCGTTTTAGTCCTTGGGGAACAGCGCGTGCTAGTGAGTCATTTCTTTCCCAGGAACGGTCAGGCACAGGAGAAAGCACAAGCGCCTATGGAATTCTCTCAGTTCTGTTAAGCGTTTACCTCAATGCCATTGCTCCGCCGTATCAACATTCGGACAATAAAAGACAACTTCCTTCTGCTTAGGTCTTCAGATCTATATAGTCATGTACACCTGAAGTCTGAGGGGGGGGGGGGGGAATCTAGCCTCTCCGAAGTGTCAAGCGAACAAACCCTTTGGCCCTTAATTGTAATTGTTGGTGTGGAAATAAATTTGATAGTAGACAGATTAGAACGACAGCATGAATGAATGAAGAGCTGTATTTCAATCTTCTCACTCATTCAGCAGCTGCTGCGAGATGGCAGAAGGTTATGATGGCGAGGACAGCAATACCACAGATATTGTATTTCCTCCTCTATTTGCCATATATCTGTCAAATCAGGTCATTACAAGTCAAATCACTTCCAAATGGTAGTACTTACAGTAAGATAGCAAGATGCGTGAAGCGCACAGAAGTCCCTAGCATATCGCTAAATAATTGCCCGACCCCAATAAACCCTCTCTCTGTATTAATTTATTCTCCAGAAGACTCAGGTCCGGTTTAATGCACCCAGGGAAACCTTCTAAAGAGTATTTTGCACTGCATACTAAACCTGGCTCCTCCAGTATTGATATCTTGATTTAATTATGTGATTCCATTAAAGTTGCATTATTTTTTTTAATGAGATTACCACAAGAGTATTGGCAATAATGTAGAAGCATTATGTTTATTAGACTTGAGAATTTTGAGCCCTAGAGAGTATATTAAAATTTGTACAATTTATATTGCGCGTATTACAATTACAAGAAGGCAATGATAATACGCTCTGCAGGGAATCAAATGGAAATGACGCACAAGCTATTTATCCCTATTTGCTATTGTACAAAAAAAATGTACAGACATGCAGTGCCATCCATAATTATTCACACCCTTGATAAAACTCAATAAAGTAGCCTATATTTAATTAACTTTGGAAAATAATTATTTAACAGAGACAACTAAAATAACTCAAATTATATCTTTAGATCCATGAAAAAATAAGCATCTGCTTCATCATTTTTATAACCCAGTGAAACAGGAAGTCATGGCAGGCCAGATGATACAGTTCCCTAAGATTAGCTTATGAAAGTTTCAAGTAAAAAAATATTTCTTTCTAAACAAAAGCATATTCTCTGAGAAGAAATGTTAATATCAAAAGAATATAAATCATTTCTCCCTTTTTTGGAGAATACAATAAAACTCATTACCTGTATTGTTTTATAGAGCCTACAGCCCGCTCATCTTTATCAAGGGGGTGCATAATTTTGGTGATATTGCAATATTGTGGCTGTGAAACCAGTGGCCAGTAGCAGTCTAACTTGTAATGTGCCTAAATAAAGAAAGACGAGAAAGAAAAGCAGGACGGAACTTTCTGGCGCTGCACCTGAGAATTCAATAGGAGAAACCATGACAGATTTAGCGGGAAGTAACTGTGGGAAGAATCTTGGGCTTTGCTTGTCATAGGGAAATCTTTTTTTTTTTTTTTTTTTACATTTTTACAGGCATGCAGGAGAAAACACTCATAAATAACTTTTCTATTGTGTTTTCCTGTCCCCAATAGGCCAATACATAATTAAACAAAATACATTTTTGACAATGGTTTCCATAATTGTAATCCAGCTCATATCAGGGGCCAAAGTGAAAGGTACCAAGATATAAAAGAGGGACCATCAGGACATGTGATGTCAAGTGTCAAAATATGCCAAAGGGACGCTACAAGTTTACCTTTCTTAGTGCTGTGAAAGGAAATCGAACGCCGTGAAATGTTTCCCGGAGAGATACAGGTTGATCATCCCACTCATTTTGTCGTCGTCATTTTAGGATTTCAAATTATTTAATGATATAAGAATGATACTGACAGAGAATTACAACGATGTTTTCATGTCAAATGTGCCCTTAGGGGTTTTAAATGCAGGGTGGATTCAAATAATCTCAGAATCCAAAGTAAAGGGGAATTGAATGACGCACAGGGAACACCTTGGCGCATGCTAAACATGCTTCTTTTCCGCTCACCCATTCCCAGTGGAACGAGTAGCCTCATTTTTTAGGGCATATTTAGCGTTGTCACCAACTTAACTCTCTCAAGCACGCAGACAGGCGTGATAATGCACGGCGGTCTCTGTTTGGCAAAGCCCATTTGAGAAAGTCTTTACTGTGGTGGAAATGAGAGAGTCCGGGTACTGCAGCCGCCATATATACTTTGCGATGGCTGTCCTCTGTCATCGTCGCACAGGAACTCAAATTGCATTAAAGGCAACACATTTTTTTTTTAAGGAATTGAACTTAAGATGCAATGTCAATCCTGACCTCAGAAATGGTCTCAAAGTTTGTGGAGCACTTTGGCATGGGGGCCACTCTCTGGAGCCCCCGCAGAAATATTGTGACCTGTTCTTACAGGGATGATTTAGAGCTTGACACAGGCAGAGGAGGAATGAGGGGCCCATGGAGAAGTTAAGCACACAATGGCGAGCTCTCATTGCCTTTTGGTCTGCGGGCCCTCTTTATGAGTGTGGATGGTTGGGGTAATGGTCTCTGACTGCCGCTATTGCTCACAGCGCTAATGGCTGCATCATGGGAGACTGCGAAAGGCATTAGCAACTCTTCCGTACGGACACAGGCTCCCTCTCTCCACCCCCCTTGCCCCTCCCCTTCCGCCTTACCCCCGCCTCTCTGCCAGTGACCTTCAGAGGACGAGATTTCCTCGAAACGACGGCTCTCGCCGCGCGTCATGCGTTTCACTCTTCCCTTTATTTTCTTTTGCGTGTTCTTTAATTAGCTCTGGAATCTGCGAAATAAGGAATGTATCTAGGATATGCAAATGCATTCAATTCCCAGTGCTCTAGTCTATTCAGTTTACCTTTTACAATATCAAGCAAACGAACAGAGCCCCGAGCCTTTTATTCCAGCTGTGGTTATAACCTGCCGCTGTTTTATTCCAGCTGTGGTTATAACCTGCCGCTGTAAACTAATTGAAGGGTGTGCGCTTCTTTGCCTTTTAATCAGCCACTCACGGGGGAACCAAGGTCAAGCTGGGGCACAAGGTCACGGAGACACCGGCCCTTTCAACTCCCAGCCGGCATTTGTCAAGAGCCCCCCCCCCCCCCCCCCCCCATGCCGGTGTTGGGACTTTGTGGTGATTTATTACTCACAGATCAGTCATGCGCGTGAACAGCAATGACACGGTCCCTTGCGGAGAATCCCAAAAGGCAACAGTGTTCCATCTGGGGGCTCCTCCTCAGCCTCGCGACACTCTGTTTAGCATTGTCCACATGCCGCTGCAGGCAGTTAGCCAAGAGGAGCACTGCACGGTGTTAAAATGTCCCTCTACCTGCTGGGAAAACCTTTCAGAGCTGGTGTTCCGCCCACGACAGTCAGAGCTTCCAGTTGCGTGCTGAACGACTTCTTAAGTGGATACTGACATTCAGAGTAGGCACGGGGCTCACCTTTCCTGTGCATAGCTTATGAGAGAGTGAAAAGAGCTCATTTCCTGCGAATTTTAACTGTTCCCTTTTGACAAACCCTTGCTACGTGCACAGTGGATTACGATTGATGCCAGTACAGATGAGGCTTTGGCATCTTGCGAATAACATGTTAATTTCCTCCATCAGAACAAATGGGTTAATTTGTCCTTCGTAAACTGCAGTAGTTTGGGTGGCAGGAACGGAGATCTGTATTTTCTTTACACTCTGATCTGTCCAGGCTCATCTGTCCAGCCCCCCCCCCCAAGCCCCCCTCACCCATCCCCCAAGCTCCCCTCACCCATCCCCCAAGCTGTGAAGCGCCATTTCAGCACCAGGAGAAAGCAGACAGCTCCCGGGCCCAGGATCAGTACTGCACGGGCTGGTATAGGGTTTGAAAACACGACCTTGAATCATTATTTCCCTCTCGGTGAACCTGCCAATGCCGTTCTATTTCGCTTCACACTCTGTTGCACCAGATGGGGAGGAAAACAACCGTTTGATACTGTGTTCTGATTTTTGTTTGACTTTAGCTTCTCTCCACACAATCTCATCAATTTTCGTGCTTGCGCCGACTTACATCTGAACAGGCGTCAGGAAATGATTCAAACATAAACTTCGATTAGGTGTGAGGTTTAGATTTCCCTGCATTTCATCCACAGAATTATTGCACTGAACCCCTGCCACGCTCTTCTGGCACAACAAATAGCCTCAGTGTGATCAAGAACAAAGACTCGTGAGTAAAACACTTTAATGAGGTTGCTCCTGTTTGACATCCAAAGTAGGGCAGGAAACTGGGTTCTCTGGCCAGAGGAAATGCTGCCAAATTGGGAGCATCAGAGTCACAGGAACGCAGTGTAGTTGCTTTCCCCTCACGTCGCAGTAGGGCGACGGGACCAATATCTGGACGACGCTGAAAATGCCATTAATCTGCACACGTTCGGTCTCCTATGAAAAGGCCCTTCTTCCATTTTGACTTTTGCTGCAGGCTCTTAAGTATGCTGCCGCACACCTCGGCGCCTCATTGAAATGCCAAGTTAAAGTGGAGCATTCGCTCTAAAAGCTCTCTCTGATTAGCTGTATCAATAGCGCCTTTTGTCGTGGTTCCCAACAACTGCCGAGGCCTACGCTTATAAATCAACACGCATTGTGATGCTGTCTGAAACTCATAATGTGCGCCTAACACCACTAAAGGCAAATGATTACAGCTCTTTCAGAACCATTAACGCTCGGTGATGGACACACACGAGACAGCCTGTGCATTCTTATATACCAGACTCTACAGTACCATAGTGCAGAGGGTCAATGACTGTGAAACTTTCAATGGGGCTGTAGTCCTGTTCCACATACTTAAATAGACAACATAGGAATAATTGATGATGGGAACAGGCCATACATATGCATGTACTTATATGCAGCGCCTGTACTATCTATTGCTGTCTGAGGCTGCTGACTCCACAGATGCTCAAAAGAGACGGCAGGTCAAGCGTTAACCCCTGGGCCCTTACCTTCAGTCAGACCCATGTGAATGCTCCAGTAGTTCTGCAGGCACTGTAGCTCCTTCTTCATGCCCCGCTTACAGCGGCAGTCATACAGGGGGCTCTCCTGCAGCACCTCCAGCGCTGCCTGGCACTCCTTGTTGGCCAGCATGGTGTTGCTGTCCTTCCCCGCCAGGCACTGGCGCATGATGCGGTAACGGGAGCTGCACTGCGAGTTCTGGTTGCACAGGTCGCTGGCCCTCACGCAGTCCACCGGGGTCCTCCAGCCATGGGTCCCCGCCCCAGACACGGCAGAGGCGCTGGCCAAGGAGCAAACCACTTCATCTAGGGGAGAGGGAAGCCCCCGTCCATTAGTTACGGAAGATCACCGCCACATTGCCTTTCAATTATGACATCCAGCCAGCCGAACACAAGCAGAAAACCCACAAAGGTGCCAATGCACTTTTCAGGCGACTGAAATGGTTTGTGCCAAACCTGTATAACACAATGCATAATTGGTAATAAATTAGAAAAGAAAATGTTTTGTATATTTCACCCTGCTCGTGATGACAAAGCTAAAACAGCTGTATTCATTTGTTAATTATGGGTCATTTTTGCTTAAGACACACACGTTAGGGGCACACAAACAGTGCAGGCATGCTTAGGACTGAGTGAGAATGTTTCCATACAATATATTTCTATAATCATAAATACAAAGTCAAGGCCCTTTCACCAAACCTAACCATATATTCAGTCAACACTCTAGGACATATATAATTTTTTAAACCTCATTTACAATTCTAGACTTTATTAAAATCTTCAGTCATCAAATTGCATATGCAAGCTAACTGGAAATCAGTGTGATATTTTTATTATAAGCAATTGATGAGCTGCGTCTCCCTATGATATTTGTAATGAGAGACCATTCGACCTTCAAAAGCAATAGTCAAGCATGTGCATGTACTTATCTGAAAGAGCAGGAGAAGGGGAATTTTTTTTAAATTAAGTTGGTTTTCATGTTTAATGTTCTGAACATCTACACAGCATAGGCTACAAATGTTCTTTAGGTCAATGTATCTTTTGGTACTATTGAAATATCTCACTTTATCTACAAGGTCAGAGACTGGCATTAATCATGACAAAACACTGTGAAAAATGTACACTACAGTGATTGTCAGTGATTTCTGATTTATGATAAGTATTATTAGACTAGGCAGGCTGGGTGTTTAATTGAGGTTAAATGGATTTAGACATTTGCCCTGCAGTCCAAGTTTGAACAGAAAATATATTTGTACTAAATATGGTGCATTGTCAATTATGCACAGTATCCTCGCAGTGCCTCACACCCCAGCACAGGTACTGAAATACAATAGAATATAGTGAAAAATGTTTACGCATTCATGTATATAAACGCACGCGCACGTACAGAGAGAGAGAGAGAGAGAGAGAGAGAGAGAGAGAGAGAGAGAGAGAGAGAGAGAGAGAGAGATACTTTGCGCAATGGTGATTTGAGTGCATACATTTGGTTTCTGTGTATGTCGGAATGTTAGTTATACCTGAAGATACAATAAATTGTGCGTGATTTGTTATGGCTTACGTTTCGTCAAATCAACTTACTTAGTATCAGAGACAAATTGCTGGACACGAGCGCCACCTTCAGGATGAACCGAAACGGACTAACATAATAAGCATAGCAAAGTCCCGCACTGGACAGAATTACATGTACAGGCTCAAACTGGGGAAAGGCAAACTCAGATGGTGAGTAAAATATTGAAGGAAACATCCACTCAGAAGATGCCTGAGCGCGTTTCTTGCCTACATAGGCTACTGCGTCTTGTAGCAGTAGGCTACTGACTACAGCATGATATCAAAATCACACCCCCGACACCCTCATTTAGAATCGCGCCTTGGCTGACCGTGTCCTCATCAGGTATATCGGGATTACATGTATAGGCCTCCACAATTTACTGATGCACTATCCCCAAACATGCCTTAACCTTCCATGACATAAGTAGAAGCTCCAATAATTATCCACTGCGTGTGTGTGTGTGTGTGTGTGTGTGTGTGTGTGTGTGTGTGTGTGTGTGTGTGTGTGTGTGTGTGTGTGTGTGTGTGTGTGTGTGTGTCTGTGTGCATGTGCGTGCGTGCGTTCGTGTCGCTGAAAGTTGAAGAACTCAACCGCGACCATCAGTCAATAGGTTATGGAAGTTGTGCTCTCGGGCCCGGTTTGCCAACATACCGCACAAGCATATTGAAATACTCCGCAGATCTATTGTTCCATGCTTTGGATCGAAAGAAATGCACAGTCTCTGTTGGTCCGTAGCCTAATAGCCTACCTGTGACCTTGATGTTACATATTCCGTTTCACGTCCGCCAACTGAAGCACAGTTCAATTACATATCACTATTTAATTGTTGCATCAAACTATAGCCTACGTAATATTGAATGTGACAGACGGGTAAAGGAATTCCGTTTTCCAACAGGTTAGCATACAGACGTCAATTTGCACTGGGGGGGCTAATGAGTTTTAACTTAGAAAACTGAGTTCACACACACACAAACCATTTATATAGGCCTATGCATAGGCTACTAAACTGCTTACTTTCTGACAGGATGTATCGTTAAATTACTTTTCACTTAATTCAGTTCATGATGCAGATATCGGATATATTCTATACACTCGAACAGCAACAACGTAGGCTACACAAATAATTATGGTGGATAAATTGCATTTCATTTATAGCAAGGCATTGAACCTGCAATACTTAGGAAATTACTTCCAAAGGCTTCCATTTATTACGGTGCCCATGGAGTGCACGATCTTGGAATACCCTATCCATGCATTTGTTTCGTAATAAAGTTAATTACTTATCATTCGTGTTCAATTACTTTTTTGAGTGTGAACGAGGGGGGTTAATCAATGTGAATGCAACTTCACTCACCTAAGAAAAACAGGACGCTGAAAATATGCATGAACATCATGATAAATCCAATGGGAACTCCGACTCAGGGAGCTGGAAACAGCGAAGCCCCTATCCAATTTTCTTTCTCCTAATAAATTTATGATAATTTCCTTCACCGCTCGTTAGCACTCCAGTGTGGTTCCAACGGTGTGTAAATCTAAATATCCGAGCATGTCTTCAGTATTTTTCAATGTGTGTGCAGTCCCTGTGCAAACAACTACAGCCTCTAAATAATCCAATTCGGGGGGGAAAAAAACTTCAAATGAAGCAATTCAATCCAGAGATTCCCACAGAACTGTTGTTCTGGGTATATGTAAACAGCAATATCCTTTCGAATGCAGGTATTAACGCGGGGTTCCAAACGACAAAAAAAAATAAAAATAAACGGTGCGTTCATATACTGCGCTTGTCAAGCTTGTTCTGCTCTGTAGGTCCAGATTTCTCTTGCTTGTCATCCACCGATTTCCTCTAAAAGGAGGATCCCCTGAACCAAGATCCTGATAGTCACCAACTTTGCACGGCGGGAAAAACGCATAAGAGGCACATAACACATAAATTGAAAAAAGGACTTATTTTCTCCGTTATTCCAGTTCTTCTGTATCTATCCAGAAAATAATGATTGGTCTGCCCTCGTAATGTATCTGAGACACATTTTTAATGCCAGGACAGAAATGTAATGCATTTAATCATTAACAATCTAACCGGGGCAGTGTGGACGCGCCCTTGTCATCAGCAAAACTCGGATAATTCCATTGCAAACGCTGACAAATTAGATGATGAACTCGGAGCCATTATTATTCGTATACCCACATGTAAATACAAACGAGAGGTGTAAGCTTATTCTTTCGTGCGTTTTCTTCAGTGCGTAGAGTTGTTTTAAAAGGTTCGTTTTAAAAGGTTCACGGCAACAATCAGGTGTGCTAAACTTGAGGGGGGAAGATGCCTCTTCTACCAAATGTTGCGTCTCTCCCAGATTCCTCTTGTAAATTAATTCTTACGCCTTTTCCCTTGGCTGAGCCTTGCGCTCCTGCCCCCCACAGATGAGCTCCGCACGTCAGACGACGAGCAATCAGAAGTGCTGAGCTTTACTTTAGCAGCCGGCAGCGAGATGAACTTTACGGACCTATTTTCTTGAATGCTAGAACACAGGCACCCCTCCTGCAAGAAATTATTGACAAAACTGCAACGCAAACGTGCGTAATAACCGCCCGATGCCCCGCGAGATCAGAAACGGTCTTTCAGCTATCCCTAAAACAAAACCTTTCTAGAAGGCGAGGGCTTCACTGAAAAAAGAGGAGGTGCGTACTGTACACAAGGTATTTTTTACGTTAGCAACAGAATCATCCCAGTTATGCCGTTTTGTTTTTCGGACTTAAAAAGTCATTATTGCATACAGAGGGAGCTTATGCTTGAGTAAATGCCTTTCTATGGTTTAACCGGTCGCTTCATTTTTCAAGCACATCTAATTGTAATAAAGAACAGGTTCTATTCCATTTTTGGATAGAGCAACCTCAGATCTCAGACTAGTTTGGGAACATTTTGATAGGCTATACATGTGATTGGCTTCGAGGACACGATTTTCCAAGAAAAATACGCCATAAATACGCCATTGTGTTTCATGAGTTTTTTTTAAATAAACTGCAAATTCATTTATCCGTTTCCTAACATAAGGCTATCGCAACAAATGAAAGACCGCCGATAAACTACTAAAGTGCAAAAATGTTAAAATCGGACGTGACCTTAAGAGGATAAAAAAATTGGCACCTTAAATTAGGTTCGATTGCGTCTCCCGGACTTGTGTTATCACGATTCTCACACCACAGTCAGCTAGAGTGGATTGTGGCTCAGCAACGCTGGTGTGGATAAAATGCCTTGCCACAAGCTACAGTATCTGCACCGTATACATCCACGCACAGGCTAGCCTACTTCTTGTGATTTGTCATCGCTAGAACTGAACTGGATGAAGTTGGCCGGAGGTACACAGGGCTCACTGAGATTGCTTAGACTTTTTAGTGTGAACGCCGAGGTCTGTCATGCTTCCACTTGCTACGCTTGCTCGCATTAACTGGGAACAGGCTGCCCTGGCGGTATCACGCTGAAAGCGGGACTTGGCCACGTGCCCACGACCACTCATCCCCCCCACCCTCACTGCCGTTCTGTTGCAAATGAAATTCATATTGACATTTAGTTTGTTCAAGTAATAAGTCGAAATGTCGCGCATTTTTCACATTGTATATTAAGAAAATAAGTGCCGGTGAAATGTTTTAACATGCCCACTATTATGTCCTTGCGCAATTATGCAGGCTGCTTATTTGAGAATTCCTTTAGTGTGTTGTTTTTCAGGGTTTCTGCGCTGAACGATGAATTGGCTCATCAAAATTGCCAAATCAAAATCATAATTTGTATTAAAAAGACGCTCTGATTCTTACGTTTGGCACTGTATAGAGAGCCAGGACTAAGCCTCTAGGATGTTCTAAGATAATACACAAAGATATTACTGCAGTGCATTGATAAATGCTGCTTTTACAAATGATTCCTATAGGTTGTGGTTGAAGATTTGCTTTATTTTTATCGATTGAAATAGTTGCACATGTTCAAAACCAGACCTGGGCAAATGTATTTTAGAATACACCCTTAAGATCAGTACACAGCAAAAATACTGGTGTAAATCTAACACTGATGGGGTACATTTAACACCCTATGGTGTTAATGTGAGGCCCCTATCTCATATAAACACCCTAGGGTGTTAAATGTACACCACCATTTTTTCTGTGTACAATGTATTTTCATCAACATTCAGAACAAAAGTATTAATTTATTATATTGCATGTAGTGATCTTGATAATGTCTCTGTACGCACTTACTGTACGTCGCTTTGGATAAAAGCGTCTGCTAAATAAATGTAATGTAATGTAATGTAATGTTGTGGTTATTAACGTAGAATATTCACCGGGCTCGTTTAAGATTGTTTACCTGCAACTAAAGAGTCAAAGTATTTAATATAAGTATGTGACCTAAGTCTTGCTCAAAGTGCAACTTCATTCAACTGTAGAGCATCATATATAGGCTACAATTTGCATGTAATTTTCCAACAATATGTTTTCTTATTTGTAAATAATAGTTTACATTTTTAAGACAATGTATGAGGAAGGTACCTACATGTGTAGTAGACTATATCTGTCAGATTTTTAGTGCACATATTCTTTGTAAAGATGCATCTTCCCCTATACTTCGTTTGTATGAGGTATAATTCTGTGAATTCTAAGATTTACATTACACTATAGGCATTAGCAGTTAATTGGCACTTTTCATAGTACGTTTATTGTTTTGTGTATTTATTATTTTGTGTATTTCCAGGTACATCAAACGGTACATTTTCAATGCAAGATTTGGAGAACTTGGATGCATCTGTCCTTGTTATTTGCTTGAATGTACATAATTGATCTGCATGCATTTTCCAATTTAAGTTACAAATGACAGGGCACGGCGTTATGTGTCAATGATCTCAGTGCACATAGAATAAAAAACGGCTTCCGAATGCCTCCTCTTTTGCAAATGAATGCACGTCTTGCGCATTATTGAAATGGACCAGTTTTACATCATTGCCTTGATGCAAGCTGGCCCCACATAAATCTTTGAAACAGAATCTTTCTTGAGTGACAGGCAACACTGACACACTGCTTGCCAATTGTGAAGTGATGAGGGAATGTGACGTCAGGCCTTTTATCCAATAGGAAACATATGCGGGTGTGCAGGCAAAGAAGCAGGCTCTTTTTGCCTGGTAGTCAAGACTGATGTCACCCCGGAGTACCATTTCCATTTGATATGAATTACAAGAGGATACAGCTAAGCTGTATAAAAGCATTAACCTCAGCATCGCCAGTCAGCTACCATTCTTCTATTTCCATTTGATTATTTTTTTATGTTAATGCAGATTACATTACTTCAATTCATCTGGTCCTTTGTCAGGCTAACATAATGTCTCCAGTCAAAATGTATTCTTGCTTGCATGGTTCTCTGTGCTTGTTGAGCTGCTCCAACACAATAAACTGTTGATGTTTAGTGTATGAATGCCAAAATTCGGGTCCAAAACACCCTGGGCTTAAATGGGTCTCATAATAAGGATGTTGAGTCCAAAGTGCATTATGTAAATCTAAGGTCTCACAGCAGAAGGCTGTTCATAGATATATAGATTTGGAATATAAATGAACACGCTTTTTTTTTTTTACAGTATTTTGAGAGACTTCTAAATCTCTGTTATAGTAAAAAGGTGTATTGTATATTCTCTCAGATAAATTATAATCATGCTTGGCATGTTATGAACGAGCCTCAGGGCTGTTTGTCAAAGGAGAGACATTGGTCTGCAGCTTGGCAAGAGGACATTCAACATAACTGCTATCTGCCTTTGATGGCATAGCTGGAAAGCAGTTCTCCATTTAAAGTGAAGTGTTGAAGGATAATAGCCCATTAATGGGGATAACAGTTTTACTTTGTTTACCTTTATCACCTATTTTCTCTCAAATTTGAATGCCACAGTTGCGCCTGCTCGTGCTCATTACTACAAGCGCCTCTGTCAGTTTTGGAGATCGCAGACAAGCGTACACTTTCGTCTAAAACGCATGTCAAACTGCGGTTTGTTTTTAGGTTGCTCAGGCAGACTGTGGGTGTTCACATCTCTACAGGGGGTTACTGGTGTGAGCCCAGTTTATCTGGGGCAGTTTTCTCACATGCAATTCAGTCATCCCTCAGCAAGAGGCCGATAGAGCCTTCTTGTAAGTCAATTATCACATTTCCCCTGCCCAGTAATCCTTAACAATTGCCCCTAATTAAGGACAGATGATGACTGGCGGCCATTTTCTCTCACCGCCATGTGTTGCTTTAAGTGCAGAGAACAGCAGGCACGCAGTAGACTTCCTAAGCAGTGGGAAGTAGGTTTACGTATAAAAAGTGCAACTATTTTAAATGCACAGTAATTGTTCAATTAGAATAATCATAACAATAAAACAGTTTGCATTGGCATAGGCTTAAAGAATGGAAGGCTGAAACAGATTAAGTGAAATTAAAAATGGAAGATTTAACCTGTGATTATATTAGCTTGAGCTGTGGTCAGTTGTGTGCTCAGTCTCCTCTGTCATTCTTGGGCAATGCTTAGTGCAAACTTGCCTATAGGAAGAGAAGTATCTTTCTGGATCAAAGGAGTTGGTTCGAACAGAAAAGTATCGTATTGCCTTCTGCACAACAATTGGAACTTATTTTTCACCTCTGTCCCAGATCTCCCCAAGTATCAAAAGAGTGCCTTGTTCATGTGCCAATTGGTTTATGGCTTTTGAATTGCTTGTCAGTGTCTTAGCAACATCTTTGGATGTTTTGATGCAATGGGTATTTATTAATTTGACTGCACTGTTGTGTCTGTTGAGCCAGTGTTTGATATTAATTTTTCAGTTATCTGGCCTTATTGTATGGTTCATGTATTCTGACCTCTTTATTCTGAATTCAGCAGATCATTGCAACCAGACTTTTGCCATGTTCTGTGCCCCTAAACCCTTGACACGCAACAACTCCCACCACTGTGCCTGCACAGCAGTATTCTGTGTGATGTCCATTTCAAGGTCCAGAAATCTGGAGTAGAAATTGAAGTACTGAGAATGGCACACTGCAGTATATTAGCGACTGCCCCGCCTCGTTTTGCATGGTTTTATGGTCAAGTCTGAACCTCTATCTCACACCTTAGAATCACCATCTAGAGCAACTTTCTGCTTGAACAACGCTTGAAAATCCTTTTGACTGTTCCAGGGAATTTGTTAATATATGGGAAATTTCTCGCCCAAATGCCATTCTCGAGTGCCGCTATGTGAGCACTGGAGGTTAATTAATGTACACGTATAATCAAGCCTTTGAGGGTTTCATTGTATGTTTGCAACCTGTACCTTGCAATACATTATGTGTCAAATGCAGTTACATTGATGAGAAGTTTAATAGGCATTGTCTGATGATATCCGTGACTGAGGTGTAATTTACGGCGTCAATATGGTATACAGTTTAGGCACGGATAGCTTTTAAATCGGATGTAACTGATTTTCCTTGCAGAATAAAGAAAATGTGAAAAGTGGCGTCACTTTTTCAAGTGGAATGTTTACACTAAAAATGCATCCCTCAAATATCTGCTGTAAAATGTTCAATGTTCTGTTCACTGACAGGGGATACCCCCTCTTATTTTCGTACCGTGATTGATGTTTTTTTTTGTCTGTAAATGCCGGTCTATCGTTGCTCTTTTGTGTTTCTGTGTAGATTTGTTACAAATTGTGAAAAAATACTCAGTTAGTGTGCAGTGTACCAGGAGGGAACTGTTGCACCTGGCTGCTCGGGGACTTCTTTGTGTTTGATATTCCATGTCACATTCCTTCTTCTCACCTGGTGTATTGGGTCAATTAAACCTAATTTCTCACAAATTGACTAATAAGTCAGGCGATTGCAACAACCCAGTACCTACAGTGCCTCGTTGGGATTTAGGTGGTAATGCAAGTTAAAATCATTCTCTAAATATATAGAAATGTATACTGTGTATAACTTCTATGTTAACTACAGTGCCAGCAACAGTACTGCATGCCTTATATTTTGTCAGCCCCAGCACATGAATGGGTGTGGTTTTGGTATAGCTTCAGGTTTAGAAATTGTCGATGAATCAAAACGACCTCTCTATTGACCTAAAAAAACAGTGACTGATTTAGGGTCAAAATGCTCAATGAACTATTGTCATATTGCCATATTTTTAACAACAATGCGTGAAATCCAATCATGAGATGCTCTTGGCTTCTGACCACTTCTCAATTAGTCAGTGATACAAAAATGCCGGACTGCACTGTGTTATGAAGAGGCTTTTTTTTTGCTCAAGGCACATAAACACAGCCTTGGTGATGTGATTACTATGACAAGGAGGTTTTCAGAGCATGGCTCAGATGACTTGTCTATGACATATGAACAGCAATCACAGGGACATTGTAGAAGAGACACCTTTGTGAATTAGTGTCACAACACCTGCACTTTTGATTAATCACAATCAGGCAAACACAGTTACGAGCTCTAATTGGTCATTTTGTTCACATGTAAATTGTGGTATGAAATGTCAAAGTCCTTCGTGCCGAAGGATCCATTTTTGAGTTAGATGTATGTTTATGTACTTTATTGATCATGGTCAGATAAAGAAACTTGAAAACGCACCTCTGGTTCCAATAATACATGAGAACCAGTGCTTAGCCCAGTGCACTTGGCATTTGGTTGATGGCCTCTTAGAATTGACAGTGTGCAAGCTCAAGGAAGACCACAGTCCCTGTGATTTTACTGGTTCTCTACTTTGATGTTAATTTTTTAATGTCATATTCATTGAACCCAGAGGAAAACAACAACAGTTGCCACCAAAAAATGACCCGGTCTCCGGGCCATTCTGCTGATGTAAGTATTGCACAAGACGCAAACATATTGGGGGCAAGATCAGTTATATTTGGCATGGATTGATGCGAACAAAAAGTGTGTGAGCAATACCAAAATACTGACTAGAGGAAGGTTACGAGAAAAATAAAAGGTTTTTGGGCATGCCTTAAACAAGACTTGCACGCATACATCATCGCAATAGGTTTTGATAGTTTTTTATTATTATTTGCATGAATTCCTTCCAATATTTTATATTGTTTTATAAAAAATACAGGGAATGAATCAGAACACCCATAATTATGTAATTCTGAAGGTTGGTGCAAGGGGAAAAATGTATTCTCCTCCATCGTTTTAAAGCAGTGGTCCTCAACCCTGTTCCTGGAGATCTACTGTCCTGTAGGTTTTCAATCCAAACCTAAGACACACCTCATTCAACAGCTAGATATCTCATTGAGCTGCTAATTAGTAGAAATAGGTGTGCCAAATTATGGTTTAAAAACCTACAGGACTGCAGATATCCAGGAACAGGGTTGGGGACCACTGTCTTAAAGAATAGTGTGCCTGTATTAAATATCCACAAACTAAAATCTGAGAATCCCTGTCTTTAGAGACTTTACAGAAAAGTAAAATTCCACAATGCATTTGTTTGCCATCATAGATATTTTTTTGAAAATGTAGCAGATATCAAAATATTGTTAATACCAGAATAAATAAACATTTATACAAATGCAAAATTGTATTGCTTTTGTTATATTAAACCCTTTTGTTTACATTAAAAAGGTTGGTTCTAGGGTAGTGGTATATTTCAAATATCCAGGAGAATTTGTCGCTAGGGAAGTACAGTTTTAATATACTGTTCATAACATAGAATGACATATGGAGTATCGTTTCAAAACAGGATAGGACTGGTTTTGGGAAAATCCCAGGCTAATAGGTAATTATTTCCTACCTTGTGGAGTACTGGTATTGGCTGAAAGGTGTGAATACACAGTGAGGTGTGAAAACTGTAAATGGATAATAGCACACAATAAAAGTGACGCTTTCTGCTGCTCTGACCACAGTCATTAGCTCATATTTGTATTGATTTTAATGTAGAAGATTAAATGGCCAGCTGTCACCCTAAATATTAATCAGGTCACTTGAATTTGGTTGCCCTGTGACACAGAGCCATTCAATGTTTATTAGGTGAGACCTGCTGTAATGTTTGAGAGCAGTTGTAATGGAAAAGAGTGGATGCAGTATTATGCTTCAATAGAGCTCTCAAGGTTTTTACATCATGTCTTCAGTGTAGCTGGGATTGCCTAGGATTCCGTTAGCATGTGCCCTTCATTTTCAAAAACAATTAGAAGCGATAATTATTATTTTTCATTCACAATCACAGCTCGAGTTAAGTAATCACTGAAACTAACTCACCAAACCGAGCTTGTGAAGAAATCATCAAAGTTAGGGATACATGTTTGAATACAGGTTGAACACAGGCCATTGTTTGTGTTATTACCAGGAATGATCACATTAGATCACATTACAGTTTCTTTCTAGCAAAATAAAGCATTGTGCAATGACTATAGTGTCTAGGACAGGTGCACGTATCTACTGTATAATTATGATCTATAGTTCTTTGCATTTAAATGTATTATATATACCTAGAATTCAAGCCTCTGTTTTATTGGTTATATGAAGTGGGAATATGGGTCAAATCAAAAGCACATCAAAACTGAGTATCAGGTGAAAGAGAAGGTCTGTACACTTTAACCCTTAAATTGACACAGTTATGACAAATAAAATTTATACAAAAATGAGCTGAGACAGGATCCCAGCGGAAATAAGTAACATCTCCTTGTCTGCAGTCCTTCAAAATTACCTTCCTATCCCTCCTTCCAAATTCTTATCTGCATCCATGTGCTGACCCGTTTGTTATCACGCTGTTTTGGAAATCAGCGGCAGTGTGGTGGACGACATTCATTTTCAGCATGTTCGCAAGAGAAGAGGGTTATCTGTACCCGTCCAGACCCCAGCCCAATGATAATCATCACATAATTTTATAATCCCAGAAAGCATCACATACACACAGGGGGAATTCAATTAAACCAGCAAACCAAATGACAAGTGGAGGAGTTCATATATTATACCATGTTGGCCAGCTGAAATTGCTAACATTTATCATGTTCCGAGGCAGAGCTGGAACAAAAAAAAGAGGGATCCTGCTTTTGCATGCAGCGATGACTCCGTACAAGTTTGCAGGAAGAGCCTGTGATTATTATCGATGACATAAATAATCTTGGGACTAGTAATAATGTGGGTGATCCACTGACTGCCGCAGATACAGGGAAGTATCTGCAAGGAAACCAACCGATAGCGTGGATTGAGGTTTTATGTTTTAAAATGCTGATGAGAGTTGTATATAATGCAATGTTGATTCATATTCTGCAGGGCAATTATAAATGGTAAACATATTGAATGTGTTTCATAGGTCCATTATTATTTCTATAGTTGGAATAATGTTTTTAGATTTTTTTTTTCTTTTTCATAAATGATCATCTTTAAACAGGACTGTCATGTCACTCTTGACGTCCACTTGACACAGCTGAAGCATTACAAAACAAAGCGCACATTTCAAAGCTGTTACCCGTCCTTAATATTAGTGCTTAACAAAAGCAAATAAACTGTGTTTACTCTGGCTTCATAGGCAACACTGGCTTTCGTTCAGAAGGCTGTCATATTACTTGCTTTTGCGGAAACATGATTGTTTGGATTAATTTCCCATTTGTCAGCACATGTGGAAAATAGGGTTGGAATGAACAAGGTGTTCACATTGGAAATGCACTTTGCACAGTGCTTCCCATTTCTAGGTCCCATTATGCTGTAGATTTTCCTTAACTGAAATTCATGATTGGATTAAATACCTTTTAAATCATTAAAATTTTATTTTAGATTGTAGCTCTTGTGAAGAATAAAGCTGTGAAGTTAATGGTGTGTGTGTGTGTGTGTGTGTGTGTGTGTGTTGTCTGTGTGTATGACACTTGGTGGATAGCAAAAGAAAGATATTACTGAAAGTGTTACGTATCAGATACGGGACGAACCCAAGTGCAACGACCAGGAGACAGATTCACAAAAAAGGAGTTTTTTAATAAATTAAGTGTTGGGGTAGTCCCAACACTGTACAGGAATGGCAACACACAGAATAACACAGGTATTGCCTGGAAGCCCGGGGCGGGCTGCTCCAAGCCGGAGCTGGACTGGAGGATCTGGAACTTATCGTTCCAAGCCGGAACTGGACTGGACAGGAACTGGACCGGGAGGTCCACACGGGAATCAGGGTCTGGAACGGAATGTTCCAAACCGGAACTGGACTGGACTGGAACTGGACCGGGCGGTCCACACTGGAATCAGGGTCTGGAACGGAATGTTCCAAACCGGAACTGGACTGGACTGGAACTGGACCGGGAGGTCCACACTGGAATCAGGGTCTGGAACGGAATGTTCCAAACCGGAACTGGACTGGGCTGGAACTGGACCGGGAGGTCCACACAGGAGTCCGCGTCTGGAACGGAATGTTCCAAACCGGAACTGGACTTTGAACAGGTAGTGATACGACTCACGCCTGGACTGGACTGGAACTAGCAGGGGAGCGACTCACTACGGCAGGGCTGGAACTGGACCGGAATGACTGCACCGGTACAGGACAAACAAAAACAGAGGGGGATTAGTGCAAGGAAAGGCACGGGAAGGACCGGGAGGTTCTCACGGAGGTGCAGGGCTTGGCAGGTAGGTGAATGATGAAGCACGGCAGGGCAGGGTAGTGTGGCGTAGCTGCGGTAGGTCCGGATGGAGCTGACTGGTCTCCAGAGCTCCCGGAACCGTAACCGAAGACTTTGGTGGCTTCTTCGGCCGGACAGGAACAGCTGGAGGGTAGCCAGGAATAACGCCACCGCGGAGCCTACGCGAGCAGGAGGTGGAGGTACCGCAACACACACAACGAACACCGGGCTTACGAACACTGCTGCTGAAGAGTGGGAGCTGGGTTAGGTGGAGGAGAAGGGAAACAGGTTAGCTACATTCACAACAGGAAATAACTGGGGAGGTAAACTACCAATCCGTAGTTTCGAGCGGAACCAAATGCTGTAAGGGGATAATATCCCACAACCAAGCGAGTAGTTCGAAGTAAAAGACCAGATAACACAACGAGCACTAAACCCAAGTGACGATAGTTAACGAACTGGCGCCGACTGGCAGCCAGCCGAAAGACTATATAGTGAGGTTAATGACAGAACTAAATAAGGAACAGGTGTGGAAATAAAACGGGAGTGATTGCGAAACACCAGGTGAGGAAATGCATGCAACGAGGGGGAAGGAGTGAAAGGCGGAAGTAAGACAAAACAACCAGACGAACAAGACAGGGAAGGACACGCCTAGTCCGCAGCAGCGGGGAAAACACGGACAAAAGGATCCAACATGACACGGAGGGAAAACAGGAAAACACGGAAAACGAACAGGAAGGGAGCGGAACATTACAGAAAGAGAGTAATATCTTTCTTTAGGGAAGACACTGAAGCCAAAAAAACATAGAATATAAGGGAAGGGCAGGGAGTAGATATTCACAGAATGTTCCAGTATGTGAGAAAATATATTTGACACTTAAATACGAAATAAATGTAATATTTGCGCTTGGAAACTAAAAGGAAATGAATGGCTCACACAAGTATTGACCACAAGGACTCTCCGTGACATTCCTTTCATAATATCAGAAACCTTTTTACCCATTCCCCATATTTAATACAATATTTGTGCATATTTTAAAAAAGTATATGTTATGCATACTTCCTTCATAATCAGCCGCCAATGCCTTTTTAAAGTTTTTGTTAATATATTATTGAGATAATTGGCATATTAAAGACAATTTGGCGCAATCTTGATGGCCACATACGGAACAGTGATGCCTCGACAATGGGAGGTGGCATAAGCACGGGTCTACTCTTTCTGTTTCTTGGCTTGTCTGTGCCGTGCTTTGAATCAGTTGCGTTGTTTGGAGATGAGCTGAATCTGCGCGCCAGATGTTGAAATGGTCTGGTTGAGATCGGAGCGCTGCTGCTCGAGCAGCCATCACCTCGGTTTACCTCAAACCCTGAGATAATGCCTTTCAGAGGATTTGTTGCTTCTTGCTGCCAGAGGCTCCTTTTAGGCTCGTCTCTAAGCAGCCACATTTCTCAACAACAAAAAAAAACCTCACCTATGGTAGGCAGATATGAGCTGTGCCACACGCCTCCTGTTTGGTTGTCATTATTTAATAAGACAATGTGCCCAAATCCTGAGTGACAAGGGCATTTTGGGACTTTCAACGTCTATTTCTACATGTACAGACTCTATGGCTCCTGTCTGTCAGTGTGAAATTCTCATGAATTCTTGACCTTCTTAAAAAATATTTGTATAAAAAACATAAAATGGTACAAACAAAATGTTGTTATGTTATCCTCGCAGTCAGACAATGTCCTGCGTGGACAAAAATAATGGTTGGGAGTCAGGCTTTTTATGCAAAAATAATAATGAAGTAATTCATAGCCCATCCAGTGTTAGGATCCTGATACGGGACGAACCCAAGTGCAACGACCAGGAGACAGATTACAGAAAGTGGAACTTTATTAAGCGTTGGGGTGGTCCCAAAGCTGTACACGGGAGCAAAACAGGTTAGTTAGTTAACACAGGATAGCGTCCAACTGAGGACTGCTCCAAGCCGGAGCTGGACTTGAAGAAACACGGAACTGTTCCAAGCCGGAACTGGACTTGAACGGAGGTGTCGAAAACACCGGAACTGGACTGGAACTGGACTGGAACTGGACTGGAAACTGGATCGGAACTGGACTGGAAACTGGACCGGAAGGTCCACTCAGGAAACGGGAACGGCACGGAACTTGTTCCAAGCCGGAACTGGACTTGAACGGAGGTGTATAAAACACCGGAACTGGACTGGAACTGGACTGGGAACTGGACTGGAAACTGGACCGGGAGGTCCACTCAGGAAACGGGAACGGCACGGAACTTATTCCAAGCCGGAACTGGACTTGAACGGAGGTGTATGAAACACCGGACCTGGACTGGAACTGGACTGGAAGCTGGACCGGAAGGTCCACTCAGGAACACAGGGGACGGCCCGGAACTTGTTCCAAGCCGGAACTGGACTTGAACGGAGGTGTCTAAAACACCGGAACTGGACTGGAACTGGACTGGAAACTGGACTGGAGCTGGACTGGAAACTGGATCGGAACTGGGCTGGAACAGGACTGGAAACTGGACCGGGTAGCTTGAGTAACCGGGCAGAAAGCAGAGGTTAAAGGCAGGGTGTTGTGACAGGACTGTAGCTGGTGAATGCACCGCCGAGTTGGAAGGTGCGGCGTAGCTCGGGCAATACTGGCGTAAGCCGGCTGGCATGCAGAGGTCCTGGTACCGCAACACGAGTACGGGAGGTACGTAACACGGGGAGGACAAACACAGCTGCGGGAAGACTGGAACTGCGGCGTCTGGAGGTTTTGAAGGGAAACAGGTAAATGCATGCAGCAGCGAAAGATTAGCAGAGATAGCTACCAGTCAGGAAACCAGGCGAACAGGTATGAACCAGCAGGCTTACAAACACTGGACCAGAAACGGGATACGAAACAACACGGTAGGTTAGTCAACGAACTGGCGCTGAATAGCAGCCAGCCAGGGGTTTAAATGGTGCAGGAAGTGAAGGAGAAAACGAGAAACAGGTGTGATGTTAAATCAGGAGTGATTGCCGAAGCACAGCAGTGAGGAATGTGAGTAACGAGAGGGGCGAGTGATAGGCGGAAGCTAAAGTGGAAAATGAAACCAAAAGTACCCGAGGGAGACGCCCAGTCCACAGCCAGGAGGGAAACACGGACAAGGGATCCAACATGACACGGAAGGAAACAAGGAAAACATGGAAAACGGACAGGACGGGAACGGAACGTTACAGTACCCCCCCCCTCAATGTACGCCACCTGGCGTACCCGGAGGCCTGGTCTTGTCAGGGAACTGTTCGTGGAAGTCTTGGATTACTGAATGGTCCAAGATCAGGCTCTTGTGGAGCCACGACCTCTCCTCAGGACCGTACCCCTCCCAGTCGACGAGGTATTGGAAACCCCGGCCCCTGCGGCGGATATCAATAACACGGTTCACCGTGTAGGCCGGGGCGTTGTCAACAACTCGGACGGGAGGAGGCGGGATGGTAGGGGTACTGAGGGGGCTGGAGGAGACAGGCTTAACCTGGGACACATGAAACACAGGGTAAACTTTGAGGGAGGCGGGGAGGGAAAGTTTAACAGACACCGGGTTAACTAGACAAATGATGGGGAAGGGACCAATAAAACGGGGCTGAAGCTTTCTGGATGAAGAGGGAAGGGAGATGTTTGCAGTGGAGAGCCAGACCTGCTGACCGGCCCTATACTGTGGGGCTGCGGTCCTGTGAAGGTCCGCCAGACGTTGGGAGCGGGAATTGGCGTGAAGGAGTGCGGTGCGTGTGAGTCTCCAAATGTTTTTACAACGAAGGACATGGGCCCTAACAGAGGGGACAGCTATCTCGGCCTCCTGGGTCGACAGAAGAGGGGGTTGATAGCCTAAAGCACACTCAAACGGGGATAGGCCAGTAGAGGCACTCTTAAGGGAGTTATGTGCGTACTCGACCCAGGGGAGAAAACGGCTCCAAGAGGCAGGATTGCGCACTGTAACGCACCGCAGGGCGGCCCCCAGGTCCTGGTTCGCCCTCTCTGCCTGACCATTAGACTGGGGATGGAAACCCGAGGAAAGACTAGGAGAGGCACCCAGGGCTGCACAGAACGCCCTCCAAACTCGGGAGGAGAACTGGGGCCCACGGTCTGACACGATGTCAGAGGGGATCCCGTGCAGCCTGACCACGTGTAGCACCAAGAGCTCAGCGGTTTCAAGGGCGGACGGGAGCTTGGGGAGGGGAACAAAGTGAACCGCCTTGGAGAACCGGTCCACTATTGTCAGAATGACGGTGTTACCTTCTGACAACGGCAGACCGGTTACGAAGTCCACACCAATGTGACTCCAAGGACGGCCAGGGACGGGGAGGGAAAGGAGAAGACCGGAGGGAGGCTGGTGGGAAGCCTTGCTCCTGGCGCACACCGAGCAGGCCAGGACGAAGGCACGGGTATCCCCTTTAAGGGTAGGCCACCAGAAACTCCTCCTGACGAGGGCGATAGTTCTGGCGACACCTGGGTGACATGCCAGGCACGAGGCGTGAACCCATTCGAGGACCTGGGAGCGGACGGAATCGGGGACAAAAAGACAGGAGTTAGGGTTATTGCGGGGGTCCGGTTGGGAAGTCTGGGCGGCCTTCACAATGCCCTCAATCTCCCAGGAGACCGCAGCCACCACACAGGAGGCCGGCAAAATGGGCTCCGGATCAGCAGGACTGGAGGGAGGGGAAAAAATGCGGGACAGGGCATCTGCTTTAATATTACGGGAACCAGGGCGGAAAGAAACAGAGAAATTAAAGCGTGCAAAAAATAACGACCATCTAGCCTGACGAGAATTGAGCCTCTTGGCAGATCTTAAATAAATGAGGTTTTGATGGTCGGTAAAAACAAGAAAAGGGGTACCTGCCCCCTCCAGCCAGTGGCGCCACTCCTCAAGAGCCAGTTTTATCGCCAGCAGTTCCCGATCCCCGACATCGTAGTTCCTCTCGGCGGAGGACAGCCTCCGGGAGAAGAATGCGCAGGGATGGAGCTTGCTATCAGAGGCGGACCGTTGAGACAGAATGGCCCCCACGCCGGTGTCGGAGGCATCCACCTCAACGACAAACTGCCGAGAAGTGTCAGGGTGAAGGAGGATAGGTGCTGAGGAAAACCGAGCCTTGAGTAGCTCGAAAGCTCGCTGGGCATCGGAATTCCAACAGTAAGGCAGGGCAACGGAAGTGAGTTTAGTCAGGGGAGCAGCAATGGAACTGTAATTGCGAATAAAGCGGCGGTAGAAATTTGCAAACCCCAGGAACTGTTGAAGGTGCTTGCGGGAGGTGGGTTGGGGCCATTCTGTCACCGCCTTGATTTTCACAGGGTCCGCCCGGATACTGCCCTCCTCGATAATGAAGCCGAGGAACGGGACCGTGGAAGCGTGGAAGGAACATTTCTCAGCCTTAACAAACAGCTGATTCTCCAACAGCCGCTGGAGAACCTCTCGAACGTGACGGACATGCTCCTGCGGGGATTGAGAAAAAATTAAAATATCATCGATATAAACAAAAACGCTCCTCCCTAGGAGGTCCCGCAGGACGTCGTTCACCATGCTCTGGAAGACTGCTGGGGCGTTAGTAAGGCCGAAAGGGACCACCAGGTATTCGTAGTGGCCCAACGGGGTATTAAAAGCAGTCTTCCACTCGTCCCCCTCACGGATACGCACCAAGTGATACGCATTCCGGAGGTCGAGCTTGGTGAACGTCACAGCTGGAGAGAGGGCTTCAAAGGCGGTGTTAATGAGGGGAAGAGGGTATTTGTTACGGATGGTGACCTGGTTGAGGCCCCGGTAGTCGATGCAGGGTCGCAGGGAGCCATCCTTCTTCCCAACGAAGAAGAACCCTGCACCGACTGGGGATGAAGAGGGACGGATAATACCCGAAGCGAGGGAGTCGTGGATGTATTCCTCCATGGCTAGTTTCTCCGGTCCAGACAGACTGTAGAGGCGTCCCGATGGCAGTTTAGCTCCAGCCAGTAGGTCAATGGCGCAGTCATACGGCCTGTGAGGAGGTAAGGACAGAGCACGTGATTTAGAAAATACTTGCGCGAGGTCGTGATACTCGCTGGGAACATTCGTTAAATCCGGTATAGGTTGCATGGAACAGGGTTTACTGGGCCCCGGAGGGGGTAGTGCAGAACGGAGACAGCTGGCTAGACAGTGGGCACTCCACGCCAGGATGCGACCGGCTTTCCAGTCAATATGGGGATTGTGGAGGCGAAGCCAGGTCTGACCTAAAACCAGAGCAGATTGTTGGGAGTTAATCAGTAATAGCTGAATGGACTCCCGATGATTGCCAGATAGAATTAATTGGATAGGAACGGTGGAGTGGGTAACTAACCCCAAACTCCTACCGTCCAGAGCTAGAGCTGAAATGGGTGAAGTGAGACGTTCCGTGGGAATGCCGGCCCTCCTGGCGAAGGTGATATCCATGAAGCTGGCGTCAGCTCCGGAGTCAATTAGGGCCGAAGAAGATAGGGTCTTGTCCCTCCAAAGGAGAGTAGCCTTGAACATGAGGCGGTCCTGGGCAGCATGGTTGGGGGCGATGGGGCTCGTCAGTACGCCCAGTCTTACTGGCGAGCCCCTTCTTTTGGGCGAATGGGACAGGAGGCGATCTGATGGCCAGGCTTGCCGCAATAGAAACAGGATCTGGTGCGCTGACGGCGCTGACGCTCCTCGGGATTGACCGCAACTCTGCCCAGTTGCATGGGCTCTTCCTCGGACCCGCCCGTAGGCGCCCGAGATCCAGTGATGGAGTGTGAATGAACATTAGAGACGACGGAGGGCGAATGACGCCCGGAACTTCCTCCCCGCTCCCGGGCCCGGATGCGGAGACGATTATCGATGGCTATAGCGAGGCTGATGAGGCTATTAAGGGAGTTGGATTCCTCCCGAGTGGCAAGCTGGTCCTTGAGTTCCTCGCTGAGAGCTTGGCGGAAAGCCCCCTGGAGGGAGGCGTCATTCCATCCTGACTCCGCGGCGAGGGTACGAAACTGAATGGCCATCTCTGCGACACTGCGGTTGCCTTGGCGAACTTGAAGCAGACGCTGGGTAGCGTCACGTCCACAGGTCGGGTGTTCAAACACACGTCGCATCTCTGCCGTAAAGGCTGCGAAGTTGCTGCATAACGGAGCCTGGCTGTCCCAGATGGATGTAGCCCACTCCAGGGCGCTCCCTCCCAGGCTGCTCATAATGAACGCGATCTTGCTGGAGTCAGAGGCGAAGGAGGAGGGCTGCATCCGAAACACTATGTCACATTTAAGTAGAAATTCACGACATCTCCCCAACCCCCCGCGATATAACTCGGGGTGTTGTACACGGGGCTCACGGCTGGAAGTGGGAGCCGGTGCCTCCGGATGGGGTTCGGGAGAGGAAGGAGTAGGGTTGGCTGGAATCCGTAGTAGCGGTTGGTGGAGCGAAAGTTGGGATACTTGCTCCGTGATGCCCCTAACTACTTCCAGCACATCATCCAAACGGCGACCCTGTTGGTCGCTGATCGCAGTTTGGCAGGAGAAGGCGTGGCGAATCTGTTCCAGATCGGCTGGGTCCATATTGTTGGCCAGTTCGTTCTGTTAGGATCCTGATACGGGACGAACCCAAGTGCAACGACCAGGAGACAGATTACAGAAAGTGGAACTTTATTAAGCGTTGGGGTGGTCCCAAAGCTGTACACGGGAGCAAAACAGGTTAGTTAGTTAACACAGGATAGCGTCCAACTGAGGACTGCTCCAAGCCGGAGCTGGACTTGAAGAAACACGGAACTGTTCCAAGCCGGAACTGGACTTGAACGGAGGTGTCGAAAACACCGGAACTGGACTGGAACTGGACTGGAACTGGACTGGAAACTGGATCGGAACTGGACTGGAAACTGGACCGGAAGGTCCACTCAGGAAACGGGAACGGCACGGAACTTGTTCCAAGCCGGAACTGGACTTGAACGGAGGTGTATAAAACACCGGAACTGGACTGGAACTGGACTGGGAACTGGACTGGAAACTGGACCGGGAGGTCCACTCAGGAAACGGGAACGGCACGGAACTTATTCCAAGCCGGAACTGGACTTGAACGGAGGTGTATGAAACACCGGACCTGGACTGGAACTGGACTGGAAGCTGGACCGGAAGGTCCACTCAGGAACACAGGGGACGGCCCGGAACTTGTTCCAAGCCGGAACTGGACTTGAACGGAGGTGTCTAAAACACACCGGAACTGGACTGGAACTGGACTGGAAACTGGACTGGAGCTGGACTGGAAACTGGATCGGAACTGGGCTGGAACAGGACTGGAAACTGGACCGGGTAGCTTGAGTAACCGGGCAGAAAGCAGAGGTTAAAGGCAGGGTGTTGTGACAGGACTGTAGCTGGTGAATGCACCGCCGAGTTGGAAGGTGCGGCGTAGCTCGGGCAATACTGGCGTAAGCCGGCTGGCATGCAGAGGTCCTGGTACCGCAACACGAGTACGGGAGGTACGTAACACGGGGAGGACAAACACAGCTGCGGGAAGACTGGAACTGCGGCGTCTGGAGGTTTTGAAGGGAAACAGGTAAATGCATGCAGCAGCGAAAGATTAGCAGAGATAGCTACCAGTCAGGAAACCAGGCGAACAGGTATGAACCAGCAGGCTTACAAACACTGGACCAGAAACGGGATACGAAACAACACGGTAGGTTAGTCAACGAACTGGCGCTGAATAGCAGCCAGCCAGGGGTTTAAATGGTGCAGGAAGTGAAGGAGAAAACGAGAAACAGGTGTGATGTTAAATCAGGAGTGATTGCCGAAGCACAGCAGTGAGGAATGTGAGTAACGAGAGGGGCGAGTGATAGGCGGAAGCTAAAGTGGAAAATGAAACCAAAAGTACCCGAGGGAGACGCCCAGTCCACAGCCAGGAGGGAAACACGGACAAGGGATCCAACATGACACGGAAGGAAACAAGGAAAACATGGAAAACGGACAGGACGGGAACGGAACGTTACATCCAGTGCACCATTTCCTCATCATAGATAGATCACGTGACTGAATAGCTATGGATAGATGTAAATTGTCCAGTTTATCAATGGCTTCCTGTTCTAATGTCGCTTCTGTGCACCTATAGGAGCCGATGTGGCTCTGAGGTCTGTCCTTCAAAGATGACCACCGACATTCATTATTCTATGTGCCTTCCCGCCATCTTCATTCACATCAATGGGATAAGTGTTTGATTTGAGGGTGGAGAAGCCTTGCCTCGTTCAGATGTAGAGTGCAAAACAGCAGTGAAGTTTCCTTGAATAGCATTTTTTTTTTTTTTTGCAATAGTGGCCATCCAGCGGAGGAAACTGCCACTTTGGTGCAATCAACTCACAGACACAGTCGGCTGCAGAATCATTATATGCTGGTGGAGTGCTTCAACTTGAGCGTCCGCCTGCCAGCCTGCGCACGCGTTCCTAGGTCTCGTCGAGAGGAGT
Organism: Synaphobranchus kaupii; assembly: GCA_029718625.1. Taxonomy (NCBI): domain Eukaryota; kingdom Metazoa; phylum Chordata; class Actinopteri; order Anguilliformes; family Synaphobranchidae; genus Synaphobranchus; species Synaphobranchus kaupii. The sequence goes on along the minus strand of CM056376.1, from coordinate 20,880,241 downwards.
GCAGCTCTACTTGGGATGGGCCCCCGGGAGGCACGTGGCGGGGAGAGGCAGAGGAGGCGCTTTTGGAAGTGGGCGGGATGATAAGTACAGCCTGCAGGTGAGATTGACAAGTGGCGCATCTTGTCTGAGAGGCCCATGATCAGCTCTTTCGCCCCGCAGTTACGTGTGTGTGTGTGTGTGTGTGTGTGCGCGCGCGCGCGCGTGTATTTGTGCATTTGTGTGTGTGCGGAGTGTGGAAGCCACCAGTCCCACACTGCGGCTGGCGCGTCTCTACGGCGAGCTTTAATGGTGATGAGTGGAGGGGACTCATATGGAAGCCCTGGCTGCTAGTTCAGACAGTGAATAAAGAGACGTGATGGGTGACAAATTACTGGGAGGAAATAAGGCCGTCTGATATTAAGCAAAACCAGTTTGATTCTGCCAAAGGCTGGCCAGGGTTTTCATGATATGACTTTATTTGTTCAAAAGACAACCGCAGAGTGACCATTCTGACGTCCTGGAAAATTATTCAGTTTGATTTCGTCCAAACAAAATCAGCCTTAGAAACCTCCACAGTGTATTATACCCTGATCTCTGCAATCTGAATTCTGTTGAACACACTATTTCCTGCAGTTCACCCGGGTTGCAATCAAACCATTGATATAACTGACGCCTGTAAAATGAGCATACAGTACATGACAGGACAATAATAAAAAAGGCTGTTTATTGTTTTATGCTTCCTTATGTGCGCAGTGTCCACCCCCCCCCCCCCCCCCCCCCCCCCCTTCAACATCTGTCAGTGAGGGGCTTAAAAAGCTCCTGGATGTTGCAGTGTTCTCTGCCAGAGGGCAACAACTGCCACACTAAAGCTGTGGGTATGAATCTGAAGTCTAGCCCCAAGGCAAAGAGACCCTGCCTTCCTGAGAAGACCCTTGAGCTGCACCTTCCCCAGTGCAAACCACCGTGCACATAAGTATTCCCCTTAGGCAGGCGGACTATGAAGGCCAAAAGTCCCCTTGTAAGGTATAACTGACAATACAGCCCAGAATGCAGAGAAGTCCAAGTTTCGATGTTGAACGCCAGCAAGACTTCATCTCCCCGTCGCCCCCTTATTTCCGCTGCCTCTTTAGACACATTGTCGCTTGTTAAGTTGGAGCTGAGGGTTGGATCTTGTGCAAAACCGTGCTGAACGTGTGCAGCGCTCCTTTGAGGTTGAGTGCGTCGCAGTCCATACATGGTCATGTGTTTCTCTTTTTCTTTTGGTTATGTAACAGGCAGTCAGTGATAAGCTCAAAAAACAAACCTATCGAAAAGATACTTTTCCCATTTGCCAGTACAATGTAATCACTATTGATATAATGCAAACAAATATATAAAAACCAACTGATGTTTTGCCCAGTGAATTACATTTTCCGCATCTGACAATATATACATTTGAAAAAGATTGCATGATGTACATTCGAAAACTTAGGAATTAGTTTTGAAATGTAATTGATATAAAAAATTGAACACATCTTAAGTTCTTACATATTTTCTACTTTGTTGTAGAAAAGAAAAAATTATGTTTTTAATGCTAATATTTAATAGTGAATATGTTGTGCATTTATGTCCACCATTAATCATACTTAGTATTTTGGGTGGCACTTTACTTGAGGACAGCATCTTATAGCTTGAGACAAATGTCATAAAACAGTCATAATGTATGAAACGTTGCATTGCCTGGTGTCCAGTCACATTATGACAGCATTATGATGCATATTATATGCATCATGACATATGGGTCAACTAAAATGTTATTGCATTATTGCATCCTTTCATTTAATGACACAAAATAAACTACAATCATGTAGTGTTTTGAGGATTATTAATTTTTACTCGAAATGTATTCATGTGATGATTATATGTATATTTTCTGCTTTTGAACAACCTTTTTTCTTCAAGCATCAATTGCTGTCTTCAAGAATTGCAGGCTATCGCGGTGGCTCAGCTGCTCAATAATCTAACTGATGTGATTATGATGATATGAAGTCTAATCACCTGATATTCAAGGTGTCGAACATTTACTAATTGAAAGGGGAATCAAAAATCTGCAGAACACTCAAGACACCATTTCTCTTCTAAATATAGCCCAATTATAAGACATCTACTCAGCCTTGGTCTGGAGGGATGCAGCATGTCAATACAGCTGGGTACGTATGCAGCGGTTTCAACCAATCATTGTTCTGATTATTTACACTGAGCACAGCCCACCACTTCTGAGAGTTAGTGCTTTAAAGAGAGCAGGGGAGCTTACTGGGTGGCAGCCCTCGAGAACTTTACAGGTCATGAATTTAAATGTTATTCAGCCGTTAAAAAGAAATTAGCCAAAGTGAATCGATATGTCTGTTCTCACACTTGCAGTTCTGTCGCTTCCTGTAGACAGAATCCTGCCATAATTGGTACAGATATGTTGTATTTCTTAACACCTGTAGCATTCATGCACTTTAAACTGACCAAAAACAACTTGCAAAACTACATTCCTTGGGATATGCAAGTCATATCACAGCCTTTAGTTAGTAGTTCCCAGTACAGGCTCATGGGGGCGCTTGTGCAAAATTCGGAAACAGGTACCGTTTTTTGAGACACTAACAATCGGTACATATTGCCGAATTCCATGAGATCAGGCTCAACTGGTCAGTCAGTAAAGTACCCTTATGGAAAAAATATACTGCAGTATATTGTAAATATATCAAAATTATATTCGCAATATATCTAAAATATACTGCAGTATATTACATTCCCATAAGGGATACAATGTGCTTAATGTATTTTTTTTGCATTTGTTCTCCTAAATTGTACATGACTTTTTCTATATTCTACCATACTGACTACCATATTGACCTGTAAGATCGCAGTACATTCAGATAAAGACTTGCAGGTTCGCACAGGAAACCACTTGTTTGGGATAGAAGGTCACATTGCATGGAATGTTCTGTTTACCAAATTTCTAAGTGTTCCAGGATTTTTGTAACTGAGGGGTCATTGAACTGTTCACTCACAGGTTTGTAAACCTCTTGTCAGAATTAGAGGATAGATAGACCATTCTGACTGGACTCAAACAATCCAAATGCAACATTAGGTACAATTACAATTTCTTTGACATAAAAGTATTTGTGTGTGCATGCGTACTCATTTGTATGTGTTAAGTTCCTTTAAGTTGACGCACACACATTTCTCAGCACATACACACCTTTACCTCTTCGTAAAGGATACGTGCCCTTCCCTGCAGGAACTTTCTATAGCCTGCAGGAACTTGGAATTAACATTCCAATGGGCCACACACACATGCATTTCAGCCCACTGGGGAAACAGACTGTGTTTGATCCTGTCACAGATTAGTCCAAATATACATCATCAGAGATCTATTGTTATTGCTTTGTGTCAAACAAGGCTCCTGTAAAAGCAATTAACGTTCATTAGTTTGCCTTTAATTTATTCCAGTTCCCCTATTGTTTGATTTTAAGTCTGTATTTAGTGGCATTTGAATGATGCGAGGGAAGGTCCCAGCACATTGAAATGTCAGAAACAATTTTATGGTAATATATGGTAATTTGTTGTGTCCTACAAATTTGTCAGAATAGGCCTATAAGTATTCCATGAGCACTCTGGAACTGCGTCATTTGTCCATGCTTTGAACCTGAGCTGATTTTGTTCATTTGTCGACTGCTGATACATTTGGGCCATTTCTACAGTCATTAAAAGTTTTTAAAAATGGTCACGTCTTAAGCAAAAAAAAAATGAGTAAGCATAAACCTAGGCAGTAATTTCAGGCTTTACTTTAATTTTTAAAACATATTCAGTGTTGAAATATTTATCATGTATAGGGCTGTTGGCAGTGAAGCTTTAAAACGATTTAATTTTGTGATGGAACCTGAGAAGATGTATGGAAGCCCTCACGGTGTTCGCTTTTGCTTTAATCAAGAGGATTTTGTTTCCTGTTCTCCTTTTCACCTCATTCATTTTTAGCTTAGATGAGGAGACTTAGATTTATCGAAGTGCCACACATTTGTTGAAAGCAGTAACCACCCCAGCAACGATTTGCCTAATGCTTATCTCTCCTCCTGCTGGGCATGTACCTCTCTCTCTCTCTCTCTCTCTCTCTCAAATTCAAAGTCAAATTTGCTTTATTTGCATGACAAGTATACTGACATTGCCAAAGCACTTTCTTAAATACAGCAACTTAAAAAAACAAATTGTTGAAATATTAATTTATTTCCAAACTCTCAATACAGAACAACACGTAACAGAATATATCATAAAATCAACATGGTTATGATTTTTAAACCCCTGATGACTCCCAACCAGTTATTTTTGTTGTCAGATTGTGTCTTCGGTAGAATCTTCTTCCGCCCATCATTGAATTGTTATCCTTCCTCAGTTGCCATTAACCATTGCCATTTAAGTCATATTAGTGACTTGCTATGCCAAAAATAGACTTTATCAATGAATAAATATATCAGCAAGGTGAAACACTGTGCTTAATTGTGTTCAGTGCATTGATGACGACACACGGAAAACATGATCAATGACATGATTTCAGACATGATCAATGATTAAAGTTTATTACAGGACTGGGAACTATAGATGCTGTAACCTAACTAGGCAACCGCTCCTGTAAGCAAGGCTGTTTCTTCAAAACCCAGACAGGTAAATAAATAAAAGACATTCATCTTCTACAATGAGGTGAAAAAGGCTTACTTGCTATGAGGCCTGTGAGCTAGAGAACAAAATTTCATTTCTCTTAGCCATCCTCATAGCTGAATTACTTGTCACTTTAAATAGGTTGTTTGGTTGAAATGATGGGATGTTTTTCAGCAGAGCGCAATAGGAAGGAAATGGAAAACTCCACAGACGGCATGGCCCATGTACAGTGTCATATATTACAGGCACAAGCAGGAGCTTGCAGCTGCCCCCATTTCTCTCAGTGCTGTGACATTTTCAAATGGACTGTCTTGGGAATAACAGGTACTGTTATTACAGATTATCAAGTGCGGGAGAACTGCTTCCAGGACCTCTCATTTCCATCAGCTTCAAGGGGGGACATTTTGTGTCCTACTAATAGCACATGGGCATAGGAGCTGTGAGTTCTAAATCTCAATCATTTGAATCAAGCCTGTTAATATAAAATCATGCTATGAAATGGTGTCTGTTCGTGCTTCACCTTTAGACACAAGCTAAAATTCATCATTATTATGAGATCCTTATCGTGAATTGGGGTGTGATTCTCTTTTTTTGACAATGTAATTGTCTCCATAGTTTATAAAGTAAAGCAATATTAATATGCCCTCCAACATCTTGCTAATCACCCTCAGCTTCTTAAAATTCCTCCAGCTGTGCCAGGCCCTGCATGCCCCTAGGCACTGTGCCATAGAGCAGCACAGAGCAGTAGCCTACTGTCACCTTTCTGAGACACTTCATTGCACAGGTTATTTATAGCTATAGATGTCTGTCTCTGGGAGTCAAACACATAGTATTGCCTCTCTGTGTTCATTCACACTCATTGAGTATTCAAATCTTTCCTCTTTAGCCTGTGCTGTTTCAGTTTGCGCCTTTCCCCAACACTTTAATTACCTTTTGCTGTAAATAAGGAGGGTAAGGCAACGGAGATGTTTCGTCTAGGTTTGTCATTAGGTTTGGCTGTACCTTTTGCAATTACAGCATTGCATAGCTTTGCTTGCAAGCGGAGGAGTTGTGACTGGACACTAGTGATTTAGAATATTTTGGCTGAAACTGCCCTGACCCAGTTCAACTGAAAGGGCTCTGTTTCCCGGGCAGACCGTTAATCAGTGAATATACCCAGGTAATGGAAGCAATGACATAACCTTCCTGCAATTATTGGAGAAATCCCTTGACAGGATGTGTAATTATTTTCCTATGAGGTAAAAAAAGAAAACTAATAAGTGGTTTAATTATTTTCTGCGTTTTTATGCTAGGAAGTCATTATTTGGCCATATGACCGGAATGTACATTATCCGAGGATATTTGTCTCAAGGGACATATTTTCTGTTAACACTGTTCATTTGGTCTTCTACTGCAAACCATGCTTAGAAAACAATATTTAATGTACAGTACTTTGATTTCTCAGAAAGAGTCAATTCTAAGATGCGTTTCATAAAAGTGAAATTTGTGTTGTAATTGATGTTTTCTCTATTTATTCATTTTCAGTTATTATTTATGTGTGTCTTTATTCTTCTTTAAAAATATTCATTTCGTTTTATTGACTGCTCCTCTCACAGATACTGTACTGCAGGGAGCGCTCTCTTTTGAAGCCTTGATAATGTAAAAATGTAAACAACAAAAAAGTTCAATAAATGCAAATAATGGGACGCACTTCATTTTTCCTGTAATGCTACAATGAAAATATATCCACAACATCTTTAAAGTATTATTTCTTTCTATATTAGAATTCTTACACAACTCAATATTTCTAAATGTCTGGTTCTAGGCATAAGCAAAAAAGGGTGGTCAACTAGGGTGCCATTTATTGGGGGCGGAGTCTGCTGGTGGAGTCTGAGCTTCATAATAAAATCCACGTGTTGTCCATGATAGTCGGCAGCATGAGAGTCAGTCGCCTCAGGTGACAGAGAGGCTAGAGCCGTGTCTGATGCCTACAGCGGTATGAGCCTACATTGCCAGTACAATTGACACCATACACATTTTTTTATAATTTAATATTATGTACGTTATTATTTTTCTGTGGGTATTCACATCAAGTGCCTTGCTAGAAATAATTACCGACAAATTGTAAAGGACAACAATTAAACCAGCAGGCAACCCCTGATATAATTGTGTAGACCACAAGAAATTTCTAAGATTAATTGTGGAATTAGTTATGAATTTTAGATTGTCAGAATACTTGAAAATCCCCCTTATCCTGTTGCACACAAAGGCCACAGAACAGGCTTTATCATGTTGTGTGAATTTTATTGAATGTTATGGAAATTATATTAGCGTTAGAAGATCACATTACCTTGCTTTTCCCATTATTTGCTGTTCCTCCTTGATACGGGAAAGCTGACATTATTGCTCTCTGTGCAAAAACAGTAGCAAAAACACACAAATCATGTTGATGGGATGAGTGTAGCTCCATGAACCCAAAAATAGGCAAAGCTACCATGTGTTATCAGCAGCTCACAGATTTAGCTGACAAACTGGCGTACCAGTGTTTTGCTCTGGAGAGTCTTCTCATTGGTTCATATGAGTGATTGGGGTTCATGAGGTTCCACCCCCAGTCCTCCACAACAATTAACAAAGTCACCAAATGCCTTACATGTGCACCTCTCCAATGTTAACAAATGTTCCAAGTTAGCACTATTAAAATATGTCACTTTGGCCAAGCTGTCCTTCAGATAAGGTTGTCTGATGAAGGCCAGGTCAGCCAAACATCATGATTTTTATAATAAAACAAATGAGTATTTTCTGACTAGCAGGTGTCACACCTATCAGCCTATGGGAGTGAAATTGTATAAAGCCAAACAACTGGTGTGCCATCTTGTCATCACACTTCACATGTTGATAGCACCTTGGAACTAGAACAGATTGCCTGAAGCAGAGTAAAACGGAGTAAAACGGAGTAAAACAGAGCCTTTACAAACAGAATTTTGTGATGTCTCACATATTGTGATTACGATTATTGTGATGATGAAAGCAGTGTTGAGGGTGATGAAATTATAAATCTGGATTTTTACTTCAACCCTCTGTTCGAAAACCCAGCTCCCAAACACGTTCCTTTACCACGCTGCCGCCATTTGTAGTTAGAGTGCGTGAGCAGCATGCGCACAAGTTCTTTTGGAGAGGGCGTTTGTGTACTCCACTCTGTCTGTCACTCTGAGAAGGCTGCTCAAGTTCACTCTTCCAGCTGCGTGAGGATCTGTGGGGGCCACATTGCAGCTTGTGTGCCCTCTGTATTTCCCCCCGGCTTTGACCCAGGGTCCACAGGCCCCGATCTGCTATAACACTTCACCTTCACATTGGTACAAGGACATTTCCCCCCCACCCTCACCCTCCCCCCCACACACACACACACTGAGACACTTTCCATTTACCTGCTGCCGAGGACTGGAAATCATCTTCCTCTGTCTTTCCTCTGTCATCATCGTGTCTGCTGTCTCCAGGCAAATGCAAATGACATCCCAACGTGTGGCAGCGGATCCTGGAGGATAATAGGAAAAAAAGAAGAGGGGAAAAAAAAGTCACAACTCAGGAGAGAATGATTGCACCGGTCGATCAGAAAAGAAAGCGATAGTCATCGCCTTCTGCACATTTATGAAAATGGACGTTTGCAAAACGAAAATGGAAAAAACACTGAGTCTACACAACGTCCTCTGACAAACTTGATTATGCTCAGTGATGGGTTCAGTTGTCTGCAAACTTGCATGCATCTTATGCTCTTTCCTATGTCCCCAGCCCAATAGCGCATGTAAGGCGTCGGGTTCGGAGGACCGGTCGCGACCGTGAGGGGATCAGAAAGTGACCCACAAGACGTGGGCACCACTAGTATAATAGGGAAGGAATGTCCGCGAACGGAGCAGAGAAAATAAACAAACGGGAATAAAAACTCCCGGTGTGAAGCCAAATGATAGCAACCCAGAGAACTGGGCGAGAGGCTCGCAGACTCGAGCAGAAACTAGAGAAAGGAAGATGAATTTGCCTCTAGCTCAGTAAACTACCGAAGAGCTGAAATAAAGAGGCAACCAGAAGCGAGGCAAAAGAATAGCGACCCTGGCGAAGCTTGTAGACTCGCGCAGCGAAAAGTAAAAGAAGAAAGAATTTACCTCTAGCTCGATTAGATACAAAGAGCTAAATAAAAGAGGCAAACGAAAGAGAGGTAAACAAAAGGTATTCCTCAATGAGGAAGGAAAATAAACGGAGAACTTAGAAGAGAGTGAAAGAAAAGGAGAAAGATCCTAAGATCAAAACCTAACTCAATTCTAACGAGAGTTTTACTGCTTAGCTTATTTGAAACAACAAGGAACGCAGGTCTCCCAAGTGCTATACCTTTATCGGCTTTGTGAAGTAGCAACAATGAAAAAATCTATCCATACAAAAGCATAGAGACCGGAAGGCGCAGCACTTAAATAGCCAGCAGAACACCTGACACAGGTGAGAACAATAAGTGCCGGGAGGCGGAAAAACAGGACGCCGTCCCGAAAGAAACCTCCGCAGAGAAGGAATGGCAACCTGCAAAACCGTGACAGGCGCATACAGTATATTACCTTTGACTATGGTGTGCCATAGTGCTGAGACTTGTAGCTAACTGGGCTTTTGGCCTGAAGCTTGCAGGTCCAAATCCTGGCAAAGTTACTGTTGATGCACACTTACACAAGGATCTTAGCCAGAATTGCTTCATTACCCAGCTGTATGAATGAATAATATAAATGTAAATCATGTCTCCCTCTGCAAGGATGAAAATAATGTAATCCTATGACACATGTAAATACATGAAAATTTATTCTTCAAAATACACATCCATGCAAGTGAATAAATGCCACACAGCAATACATTCATAATTCATACATGTTATCTACCACTGATGATGCCAGAGATAACCTTGCAATAACAAATCCCATTGCTTTATTGATATATTGTAATTGATGACAAAATAATATGCCCATGACATTTTAACTGCTACATACATACTGCATATTTATAAACAAAGATGTAATGTATTAAAAGTTAATCTCCATTTTCTGCATTTTCAGGCCTGCCAGTCAAGAAGAATTTAACAGCGTGAAAAATACCTAGAGTGTGGGGCAGAATCACAATCCATCCTAGTAATGGATTACGTTAAGACTCCGATGTGTTTAACTTTGATGAAGAATCGCATTCCATCCATCAGAGCCTTTCAAATTGTCAGACTAATGCATTGCGTGGTTGGCTTAACGCATCATAAAGGAAGACCCACAGACCTACTACACTTCCCAGAATGAGCCTCTGCTGTTTAATTCCCTTGATCCCCACTGCTACACTGTCATTCTCTTTCTCAGTAATGGGATCGATCCGAAAAAGACAACCAAGCTCTATCCTTGCATAATGCAGGGCGTTCACCTTGTGGTAATGATACGGTTATGATTATCATGTCAGGAATATTTCAATGGCATAATATCAAAGTTGCCCCGCAGGGAAAATGCCTTCATCGGGACAGAAGCCTCCAGACCACACATTAAAACACACTTTCAGAATCAAAGGCTCTTGATTGATGATCGAATGCACTTTCATTGCTATCATCAAACCAGTTTTGCGCAGTCTCTTACAGGCGTGTTGAGTTAATGCTTTTCAAAAAACATGTCTTCTTCTTTTTAAGTACCAGTATAGGCCATTGATTTCTTGTTAGAGAAAGCAACATTTCCACAGTCTGTCTTATTGCTTGCTGTTATTGTTTTGCTGTCATTTTTTGATTACATTACAGCATTTAGTAGTTGTTCTTTTCCTGAGAATCGAACCCACAACCTTTGTGTTCAGCTTATTTGTATCATTTTCTCATAATAGCTGTGATATGCACTCCGATGAAAATTGTAATAATTAAGTTATTACTTGAGGAATATTTATCTGTTTATGACAGGTCGTCATCATTTGTGTTTCTCTCTGACAATGTAATTGCTATGTTAAATCTAATTGATTAATTGATTAAGTCATAGGGCTGTGTAATAGGCTGCCGAAGGCATTTATTTTCCTAATATGACCCCTTCAAAGAGGTATTCGACTGGTTTTCACATTCTCAACAAATCATGCACTCAGTTAAACTCAATAACAGTCAGTTGCATAACTCAGTTAAAAGAATTCAACTTAAAAGTTAATGACCTGTAAATAGGTTTTCTTCAACATTCGGAAATTACTAATTGTCTTTGACCAACAAGACAAGATGCAATCAGCCTCTCCAACCACCAAGTAATTCTGTGGTCAGTATTATTACATGCACAAGTAATCAAGCACTGTGGACTCACTAGTTACTGACATGAAGGGGGCCATTCACCTCCCAACCAATCATCATCCAGTATTTTATACCCACTGTATATAATTTCAAATATAATGTAGAAATACAAAAACATTACCCACTTAATATATTTGCTTTCATCATACTCCACAATTCAATACCTCTGCCTTGGCGTGCACATGCGGTTGCCATGTCAATAGCACAGTAACTTTTTTTTTTTGTGTGTAAAGTTTGCTTTCGTTGAGAGTAGATGGCAGTTTGACATAGTTCTGAAAGTTTTGTGGAAATAAAAACTAGAAATTGCATTTATTCCTCAGTGGAATATATTGAACAATGTAATGCTCAACAAGGACAAATGCTGATTGAATTATGGCCTTAATCCTAGCATCAATCTGGCTACTTAAAAAATAAAAGTTTGCTTTATCTAATATACTAACAACTAATTGTAGATGAGTTGGCTTTGAAAGCTACCCTCACAAATTGCTTTTTAAAAACATAGCTTGGAGACAGCATCACTCAGGGGTGGTGTTGATGTCTCCTGGAAGTCCCATGCAGATGAGTGTGATGCAGATTGACCCACGGCTAATTTATCAAAATAAAAAGCAGATCAATGCTTCTGATGGCTGTGTAAATAATGAGCTCCTGTGGAATTCACTGTGATTTATGGCAGAAAGGGACGACTTTAGGGCTGGATCCACAGAACTGATGGGATTTGAGCCTGTGATAAGATGTTTCCTGTGGGTGTTGTAATAAAGAGCATTTAACTGTTCTTATGTTTCCAAAGACAAGCAACAGATGGAGAAGACTGGGGAATATGCCATTTTAGTTTGAGATTAACCAGATAATTGGATGTTCTTTCAAATCTTGAGAAGCTTGAAAAAGCTTCTAATTTCTTCTGACACCATTGCTATCCATACATAGCCTAATGCTGTAGGTGCACAAAATTGAACCTGGTACACAGGAGGTATGTAGGTGACCCAACACAAGAATATATTTATATTCAGTATGCATTTCATTCTGTGCAAACCTGTGTAGTGAGGGGCATCATTAACCCCGACAGAGTATTTCACTGCAGAAATAAGGGTTTGGATAGCATGTGTGCCAGGGGGACTGAAATGTAAACATTGGTAGTATGTGCCATATTGATCAGAAAGTTTACCATAACATTGGTATGGTCTCATACCCTTACAAAACTGGATAGTTTACTGCAAACTTGCAGCTAATATGTAACGCATTTTCCACAAACTAAATAGTTTATCACAAAATGTTGCCAGAGGTTGGTCAGAGTTTGCCAGTAGTGGTGAACTAAAAACTTTTCAAGAAGTGAATGGCAGTTCCCAGGAAGCTAATTTGCATGTGAAAATATGAGCTTGCGGCAAACCTGCGGCAACAATGCCAAAGGTTTGATGCAAATTTTCCAGAAGGTCTTTATTTTTGCAAGGGTACCTGACTGAGAAGCAGATTGAAGGAGGGGCTGGGAGGTGCTGGTGTATCAGGGTAGCCGATGGGACTATGAAGACATCCACCATTTTGTACTGGAGAGACCTAGAGTGACATGCGTGTCAGATTTTCTACTGTAAGTGGATTCAGTTAACTTGGTTTATGTCTGATGGAGAGAAAATAATTCCGCAATTTACTACATGTCAATGCTACATGGTCGTACACAGAAAACCAACACATGGAAGGCATTGTGAACGCCAAGAGCTAACCCTTACGTTCAACATACAAAATGAGTTTCAATAATTAGTGCTATGAATTATTAATTTCTTCTGACTTTTCATCAACCCACAACACTACTTACGGAGTGCACAGGTATTATGCTTGATAAATAGACAGATACTTACAGTGCTCAACTTATGAACACATCAGTTATGTAACTGAAGTACCATTGTGCTTTTTGTTTGGCAGTGAACTCTTAAAATATCTTATGTTATTACTGAAATGAATATGCATCTGAAGAGGGGGTGGGGGGGGGGGGGGGGAAGCACGAGAGTGCAAGAGAAAATGAGACTGACAAAAAGGAAATGAGACTGAGTGACACAGACAGAAGGGGGCAAATAAGAGAGAGGAGGAAGGAGAGGGGTGAAAACAGCCTGACGGTTTCAGTGTTTCTCTGTATTGCGTCACAGGGTAGGCCCGTCGCAGCCTGCAGGGCTGTGAGCCGTGGGTCAGACCCTGGGTCATGGGGTCGGTACAGAGGCCGGGCTCTCGCACACAAAGCTCCAGCCTCAAACAGAATAAGAAAAAGCATCTCTGGTTCAGTTGAGTTCTGAACAACAGAACCTGTAAAAAAAAAACTTTCAGTGCGTAGGATAGGCCATTTTAGGATAGGCCATTTGGATATGCCTTTGGATAGGCCATTTTAGACTACCTATTTTTGTCTATCATAGTAGGACAATCATGAATAATTTACACATGTTTTACTAAAATATAGAAATTTACTAAAATACTTCTAAATACAATATTACACACTTTAAATATAACTAACAGTAGCAAGTGTTTTAAACCCATATGCTTAAACAAAAATACAGTCTGTTTCAAGAAATACAATGTGTTGACTGAATAATTGAAAATAAAGATATTGCACTCGATGAACTAGATGTCAATAGATAGAAATACAGCTATTGCAAAAAATAAAGTAATAAAGATATGAGACATTAACGTTAAATGCAGCTATTAGATTGAAGTATTACTAATTGATTGACCTGCTGAACCAATTTGCTAACTGCCCTGAAATAATTTTGTGTGATGAAGTGGGATGATATTTTACAACGCCATATAAAAATAAATTAAAGTCAAACTGCCATGTTCTGTCTTAAATTTAACTTCAGTCCCTGAAATAGCATCCAGCAGGAAAGCACCCCGAATCTGTGTATGTTCCCTATAAATCCCTCCCTCAGGTTTTATGTAAGCTGACTGCCCAAGTTGTGTTAGAACATTTTTTACTGTGATCATTTTGTCAGTCCAAAATCATATGCACCAAGCTATCGCTAGCAAGTGATGTGCAAGTGGCTAATCTGGTGTATTACAATCAGCAACAAATCCTCCAGTCCCCCAACCACATTGCCCGTGATCAAACAGGTCACTTTGCTGAACCTGGCTCCTGATTTAATTTGAACACATAACATTTTATTCAGCTTCATTCAGCAAATTTACATAAGATATTTTTCATTGTGACAACAGATATAACAGACAGCTCTCAGTACCAGAAAATAAGATATCAAGAGTCTTTTGATGTTGTTGGGTCACAGACATCAGGAAGTCATGGCATGCAAAGGACATGCGACCAAATATTAAAAATGATTACTTTATTCTATATATAAATGTAGGGGTGCCAATAATTGTGGCACACATGGTTTTGTTAAAAATAATTATTTCTTGATGAGGGATTTTTTTTTTTCATAATAAATTTACATCAATTAAAGTTTGGATTTTTCTAATTTTTTCAGTGTGACATTAAGCTAATTCACCAAACGGTGATTTTTTTATAACCCTTTTTACTCATCTTTACCAGGGGTGCCAATAATAGTGGAGGGTACTGTATATACCTCATGTGGTGATGAACAGAAGTTGGTTCAGAAGTGTCCTTATCGGTTACCAAATCCTATGGGTAAAGGTTGTTGCGATACTGTTTCATTTGATTTATGTCCCATGAATGAGTGTTCAGTGCTCTCTTGTTGGGTTGTTAGGCTCTTCTGATTTATAAGTGAAGCGTGACTGATAACAGTTGGTTTAAGCTCTTAGACCTTTATCTCTGGCCCAAGAAAATAGTGTGAAACTCTCAGCTGGAATGTGCTTTTAAAGAGAAATATATAGGCCAAGTATGCTACAAGTTTTGCCAATGCGATATTTACAGCTGAAGACAGGGCCCAAGTGTTTCAGATGAAAATCTAATCAGTGGTGCTAAACCTCTGGAAAATCTGAACCCTGTGAAGTTTAACTTGTTGTTCCCAAAGATACTTGTAGTCAAGGCAGAATTAACCACAGATTATATCTATTTCATTTTCCAATATTATTCTCAAATGTAATAAAGGAGTTTGTAGAGCAAAATTAGCAGGTAATGATCTACAGCTGTTGTTGAGTTGTTCCTTTGATTGTCTGGAGAGCCTCTAGTGCTCTGGGAGTCTGTGATTGTGAACCCCAGTTACACAGACAAAATGTGCTTATTCCCTCACTGGAGAGAATATTCAGTCCAGTCAGAGATTAATTGCATCATGCAGCAACATCTGCACACCCTTCAGATACACCATCAATGTTGGTACATGGCAATTGCTTTTAATCAGGAGTACAATTATCACACTTTGTGAACTACTGGGCCTTCAACAGGCATTATTTCTGTGCAGGTGTATAAAACCCTTGCAATTAAACTGCTCAGTCACCAATAGCTTGTTTTTAAACTTCAGTGCAATAGGACTGTGGAGCTGTAACACAGCATGTGTTTGGGGACAATGCAGAATACATTTCCATTGATTACATGTGTTCATGCGTCCTGCTTAGGCAGGTGACTCAGTTCAGTGTGTGTGTGTGTGTGTGTGTGCGTGTGTACAAGTACATTTTTGCCTTTTTTAACAAGAAAATTCAGTGTGCTCTGCAGTTTGGGATGTCAATGTCACATGTTCAAGCAACCCCCCTACGCATACACAAAAATAGCGGACAAATGTATTTTGAAGACTCTTGGGAACAGGTGATAGTAGGACAAAAGAGCAGTATTTAATGTCATTCAAGTAGTGCTGGAAGTGACAAACGGCTTTTATTGCACTGAAGAATATGAAATTAATTTTGTCAGAAACTTCCTCTCAACTCCTTAATTTATCTTTCCATTTCTGGTCAAATCTCTGATAAAAAAAGAAAAGAAAGAAGTATCCATTTCTGCAGCGGACACATTATAGTTTAATCCAATCCCTCGTGCTCCTCAAGATAAATGATGTGTCTGTATGTCTTTATCAGGATGATCCATGGTCTAACCTGTGAATCCTCATTTCCCCTCTCCAGATGCCCTCAGTTTAAGCTGGGGGAAGAGAGAAAAGCCCGGTTTCTCCTCCTTCATTTCTAACACCTCTGACAGCAGGAGGCTCGTCGTCACAATCTGTTTGTCAGAGAATGTTTGTCATTGAGAGGAAGGACGTTTCATTTTCCAGAGAAAATGGCCAGTCATCCTGAGTGTAATGGGACACATCATACAACATTAGATGTCTGCAGTGCTTGAGGGAGATGTGTGCTAAGTGCCCCATTACTTCATGCTTGCTTTAAAAAGACGGGAAACTGTAATCCTTGGTGTTTTGTTTGATTGCTGCATAATGGATTTGGTTGTCCGAGCCTTTGTTTTTCCAAACGGATAAATCAAATTTAAACCCTTTTAGCCCCAAAGTTTTCTTTCCTTGACAACATAATTGCCCCATTAACAATGCAATTTGAGTCTTTTCTCAATTATTTAAAAGTGAACTAAAAATCCAAGGAAACACAGCATACGCCACCTCTGCTAGGTGGTACCGACTGTTTTCTATGCATTAGAACAGGACAATTCGTTTTTTACCGTTACTTTTATTTTTGAAAAAACTGTTGTGCATTTTCATGAATTCTGTGATATACCACTTTATAAAAAGCTATTTCACATAACACCAAGCCATATTGATATAGTACTGGCAGGCAAAACCGATTGCATACATCACATCAGTATAATACTTTTGAAAATATTTGTGGAGAGTGATCATTTAAATGACTAAATATTACAGAATATCTATCTTGTGCTCTGATTGAGTGTACGACGGAGACTACACACTTTTTGGTCACTGTGCTACAGATGTGAATGGGTCACGATATGGGTATCCCCATGAACAGACATTGCAACGGGCGATCTCAGCCACTCAGAGTAGTTGTTCGAACGATAGCTTTCTCTGCTGTCTCTAAGAAGGCCGGTGCTGATAAACAGCCCAGAGTGGGTCTCTGTGCTGCTAGTATTGTGGTGATGCTCAGCACGCTGAGAGCCCCGATTTTGGTATTACACAGTGAGAGCCATTCTGTCTTTATAGCATTGCTCCTCATATCACTGCGGCACATTCAAAATTACAGGCCCAGCGTTCTTCAGGCTTGTAATGGCTGTAATTCTGCCACATCTCTTTCAGCTGGAACTCCAGAGGATATTTGAGGCATCAGTCCACGTACAGTCCTGCTAAAGTCCTTGGTTTATTTCTGCACGTACATTTGACTTTTCATCAGATGAGTGTAGCAGTGGATTAGCATTGCTGAGACTTAAGTTGACGGGGAGCTGGATCTTACCGTATATCCAGTTCAGTTGAAATGGTGGTGACGTGTTTGCTCATTTGCTCTCACGTTGTAGGGACAGTGTAACAACGTGAACAGCCTTGGTCGGTTCAGTTGTTGAAACAGTGAGAGGCTTCCTGACCGCATCATTCACAAAATTCTGTTGGGTCACTTGTGGCCATCTTAAGCACATTTTCCTTTGAAACATTCAATCTCAACAGAGGTTACACACATGAGAAACCCATTTAGCTGTCAGCATACTATTGATTTAGCGGTAATGGTAACTGTCAGTTATGTTACAGTGACAAGATTATCTGTCTTGTCTGTAGCCCATTTTTCATTATTTACTAAGTCACAATGAGTTATTATACTATTCAGTTATACAGTTTGGTATTCATACATAGCTATTTTTATGAATTCAGAGTGATGATATTAATTTCAAAATGTATTTTCTGCTTTCAGCCACACAAAGAAAGCATATATACCTTTGCTTATGTAAGAAATACTACCATTTCTCAATTTCATCATAAATCAAAATCCAAAAACCAAAATCATTAAAGTCACAGGGCCATTAGCCAAGTCCATCCTCATAATGCAGACAGGGTACTGTTTTTAAAGAATTCACTGCAAGCAGAACAATGTTAAACTGAATATTTTCTCATCTAAATGTGACAAAGACATCCAGAAAGTAACTTCTTATACGTATTTAAAATTTCTGCACCGAAGCCATTTTAATCAATCGTGCTTATACTGAAAAACCTTTGGACCATGGATTGAGTGCCTGAAATCATGCAAGTGTTTTGCGTTTATTTTTTTTATTTTTTATGTCAGCTTGTGGTTCCTGGTTTGGTTTCCGCCACTTAGATTACTTAAAGCACTCCAAAGGCTGATTTTCTCAGCCTAAGTCTCGGACCTCTATACCATATGCTTGCGTGTGCGTGAATGTGTATCAGCAAGGGTTGAACAAAGATTGACTGAGGAAAAAAAGCCAGAGAGCTAGCATCTGTTTCATAGCGCACAGAACGGCGTGCTGTCGCATGTTCTTTAATGCTATCTAAACAATGTGGAGAGTGAAGCAGTCTTTTGACATTGTAGGAAATCCAAGACAGCAGAGTTTTTTTTTTTTTTTTTTAGTCCTGCTTCATTCTGGTAATAAAAAAGGTTTACTCATGAAGGAACATAAAGTTTGAGCTTTCGACAAAATCTGTTTTATCCGGCGCTCCTGCACTATATTCCCACCCATTAGAACACCACGCTCTTTTTACCACTAGCCACTGTATTTATACAAATCTCCTCCAGCAGAGAAGAGTTATATTTTTCCTTGCTATATTTTCCCCCTCTGTCTGCTATCCACCAGTGTCACCAGTAAGCAGTACAAATGTATAAACAAACATGGTATTGTTTTGTGATTGTGGTACTATTGAAAGAGAACTGCTTCCAGAGATGCTTGTTATTTCAGTTTACAGATATACGTACGTATATAAGAATATCTGCTGTACTTGTGCTTAATTTCAGGGTCTGTATGATGGATGTGAAAAATGCATTGCATTTGTATGATGTATGTGAAAATGTAATTTTCTTAAATATATAAATGAATCCTGACGTCAATGCAAATCAAGTGAAATTTAAATTATGCTCAGCGGCTTCATAAACAAGATAATGTTGCCTTCTGAATATGACCTCAGATGTATGGTTTGGTATATGTTGTCAGCTAATGCAAAATAAGTTCAATTAAACAATGTGCTGATATATGATCTGTGCTGTCATTTGCAGAAGCTAACCAGAACCTGCCAAGCAACACTAGGCAGTATCATATAATTATGTAGCATACAGTATATGAGGGTTAGCGTGTGGGTTAGCATGCATTAATATGTATATTACACACTTTCTATTGTACAATATTTTCTCTAAAATATGATAATTTAAGAGCCTGATACAATAAGGTCTAATTTTCCTTTTGCCAATATTGTATCTGAAAATTTTACAGGTAGTGAGGTACTGCACACACACGGATCAGAATTTCTGAACGTACTTAGAATTATTTAGATAATAGCCATGCAGAGCCTGGTTGATATCATGCTTAGCCATTTTTATACACAATGGGATTAGCGACACTATTTCTCACTGTGTCACTACAGTGAATCCATTAAGCAGGTACAATTTTGTGCAAACTTCATTTTGCTTTCATAGCTTGCTTTGTAGATGCAAAGCAACCCCGTAACATTAAAGATCCAGCACCATAGTTCACCACAGGTATGTCATCCTTTTCACCATACAGGTACGTGCCCTTCTTTCCATGCCAAACTCACCACAGGTACGTGCAGCCTAAATAAGGTTTATTGTGGTCTCATTAAACCATTTTTGATTAAAAAAAAAACCCCAGTTCAAATCAAACTTCAGAATTCAATCAAGAAAGGGATAACTGACCTCAAAATGACTATTTCAGTATCCAGAACATAAATTAATGCAAAATATCACAATGATTACTTTCATGGACTGGTCAGTGACATCATTTGTTAAGCATATTATTTCCTATAGATGTTTTACAATTTTAACACATTTTTTCACATAATTTTCACATATAGAACAGTAGTTTATGATAATTTTCACTAGCTATACATGGTTAAACCAGTAGTATGGTTTTCACTATAGAGTATTTCAAAGACTTACTATGTGAAAATGCCACGACACAAAAAACATCTATCATATCTATCGGTAGTCAAATCACAGATAAGAAATGGTTAGAAAATGGTTTTGCTTTGCCAGAGTGACCTGCTATCTTAGAATATGGGCATAGCTGTATGGAAACATTGTTGAACATTCAGCTAGATACTGCCAAATGGATAGCTAATAAATGCAGACCACACACCATTAAACATATAAGTTAAGACATACTAGTAGCATGCAAACTCTCAGGTAGTAACAAATTGGCCTCTCCTGAGCCCCTGAACCAATACAATTATATAAATGATAGGCTGGAACTGGATGTAATTAATTTACTAGAATTATGAATTTAAATGTTATACATTTTCAGAACATGGTGCAAGATTTTGATATGGAAGATTTCTCCTTTTTTCTTTAAACATATAAAACTCATTTTCAAATGGCTTTCTGGTGGCAGGTTTTTTTATATATATAAAATTTAAAAAATAAGTAATTTCAGTTTATACAAACCTTTGAATCATAAATTGAACCTTTGAATCATAAATTGTGGTTACACTGTATAATACATGTCTTCCATAAAGATCTAATTATTACATGCAACCATACTGACTTGCACAAAGATGTTGGCATGGTTAATTTCTTTGTCATACAGCCACATC
Organism: Synaphobranchus kaupii; assembly: GCA_029718625.1. Lineage (NCBI taxonomy): Eukaryota > Metazoa > Chordata > Actinopteri > Anguilliformes > Synaphobranchidae > Synaphobranchus > Synaphobranchus kaupii. The sequence continues at coordinate 20,859,706 of CM056376.1, read as the reverse complement.
ACTCAACCTTGACATCAATAAGGTAAGATTGCCATTACTTTTTGATTGCCATTGGCATAAAAAAAACCTTTTTTCAGCTTCCAGCTGTTCTGTACTAAACTCCAGTATCAATCTTTGTGTCAGGCAGCTTTGATAAGCCATTCGTTGCCATGGTACTACATCCTCTGTCAAATGCACAATACAGCAACTAAAGCGGGCTATGCAGTTAGAAACACACAGCTAGCCTTTCTGTGCGATTATTATTACTATAAGTTGAAAGAGAAAAAAATGCTTTCTTCATGACTTCAGCCTTTTATGTACCCAAAGGTAGTCATTCAAGTTTGATTGAGCAGTTGAAAAAGACATGCAGAGCTGTGGATTGTCTTTAATTGCTCGCAGCTTTTATTTGATTTAATACCTCTACTTCCAGGACACAGCAGGAGTCAATGCTTAATGGAGCTCACCTCTCTCTCCTGCAGTTCCCCAATTGTTGAATTTAGTCATGCTCGACAATAAAGTACAGTGCAGATGTTAGGGGATGTCATGGTTATGCAAGTGAAGCTTTTCTCACATGGTTAGCTGACCAGAGGAGATGTTCCAAAAGCTAAGAGTGTTGTCACATGACCTAACCATACTGCCCCAGTACGACTCAATGCAAAGCAAGGCTTCATTGCTCTTAGCCACTGGAGTCGAAGGGTCTTTAACCTGTGATTTATGTGAGTGTCATTAGTCATTCTAAATAGATTCTAAGTAGAATGGTTACAGCCCTTCCAAGATCGGGTGTCTTGCTTTTCTTCAAACCGCAAGGCCAATTATGCAATTGACTCATTGACCTGTGTGGTAAATGCTTTTTCCAGCTGTACTCCCTGGTTTCTGGGCATGGCCGGGTCCTAGCTGGATAATGTGGAGCTGCCACACTTGTTTCAGTGTTCTTACTACCCTCACAGGATTAGCCAGGCCATGTACCACAGCCCTGCCATCCGTTTAACCTGTTATACAAGCACCGGCCTGTATGGCAGCCCTGCCATCCGTTTAACCTTTTATACAAGCACCGGCCTGTATGCCAGCCCTGCCATCCATTTAACCTGTTATACGAGCACCGGCCTGTACGCGGACCAGAAGTGGGCATGTACCACAGCCCTGCCATCCGTTTAACCTGTTATACGAGCACCGGCCTGTACGCCAGCCCTGCCATCCGTTTAACCTGTTATACGAGCACCGGCCTGTACGCGGACCAGAAGTGGGCATGTACCACAGCCCTGCCATCCGTTTAACCTGTTATACGAGCACCGGCCTGTATGCCAGCCCTGCCATCCGTTTAACCTGTTATACGAGCACCGGCCTGTATGCCAGCCCTGCCATCCGTTTAACCTGTTATACGAGCACCGGCCTGTACGCGGACCAGAAGTGGGCATGTACCACAGCCCTGCCATCCGTTTAACCTGCTATACGAGCACCGGCCTGTACGCGGACCAGAAGTGGGCATGTACCACAGCCCTGCCATCCGTTTAACCTGTTATACGAGCACCGGCCTGTATGCCAGCCCTGCCATCCGTTTAACCTTTTATACGAGCACCGGCCTGTATGCCAGCCCTGCCATCCGTTTAACCTTTTATACGAGCACCGGCCTGTATGCGGACCAGAAGTGGGTTTATTTGCGTTCATTGTGTTTTTTTTTACGGTGACATTTTCAGTCTGGTCACGCAATTTACCATTTAAAAGTGTTAAAATTCACAATTCTATTTCTATTAAGAACAAAAAACTAACTTTAACTTAAGTAAGAAGGTGTGGTCAAAAGCTGCAAAAGACAGGATATTCAAATGAGCACCACCAAGCCAAACTTCAGCTCTCTACACTATCAGGGGTTTCCTTTTTTTTATTTTTTTTATTATTATAGCTGACTGATATACAGTTCTATAACTATGTTGGCCTACTGTATTTCAAATAACATGTACTCATCAGTGGGCAGATTGGCTCAAACCTTCTCTCAAAGAGCCAGGCAACCGGGTCCTTGTTAGGTGTGGTTGTGAAACCACACCTATTGTTATTCACCATACTTATTATTATTCCGCTGATTTTTGAGAACCTATCTCCTCCTACACCATTCACACCATCAACACCATTCATACCTCATATTATACCTTCAGACACCATCCATGTTGCTATAAATTTTTATCCTTTATACCATATACACTTTTTCAGATAATTGACCTTTTATCGCCAAAAAAATTAATGGGAGTCAATGGGCACATTTTGAAAACCGATGCAATAGAATGTGGATGCTGTAACATATTACGCTGCTTATGACATCACAATGCCTTCCTCTACAACACTGTTATGACCCACCAATGCTATCCCAGATGATTTGACATTGGTCGCGTTAAGTAACTGAAGTTAACTGAGTAGCTCACGGTGAGAACGCTCAGTGTGAGCACTGAGTGGATTTTTGAATCACTTAACGTTCTGCCCTACGTCTGAGTTTGGAAAAATGGCGACGAGAAATTCCAGAGCTAACAACATAGCCTACTTCCGTCTCTGATCCAAATCCTAAAGTGCTCAGCAACGCTTTGAGCGGCTCAGAGTGATCGAAACTGAGCAACCTGTTAAGTCCTCTCAGTTTGCCTACTTAACGCCTTGCCTTTTTGTGCTTTCATCACAATTCATTACTTCTTTGCATCACTTCCAGGTTCTTTAGACTACTTACCACAAAATAGGCTACATCACCATACACTTTCACCTTCTTTAGATCCCTTTATACTGCATTACCCGTTCATACCATTTCCACATTTTATTTACCACCATATTACCATCTTTCTATGCCATTTCCAGCATTTGATAACACTGTGAAGCAACCACACCGACAATGTCTTTAGGAATTGTTAATCTAGTTTAACATGTAACATGAGTGGACGGTATCCTTATCTCGGCAAGGGTACAGCTAGCAAAATCCATAATAGTTTTTAGTCCCAGAAACGTGCTAACTTGGAGAAACATTAATAGAAAATCTATTGTCTACTTAGCAATTCTCTGGAGGAATTCTCATTATTGTCCATTTCTCTGTGGCACGCCCTGCTGAGTAGTGTCTACAAAGCCTGTGCCATAGGGAATGTTTGTTCAGACTCTCAGGAACAAATTGAGCCCACCTACAAGGTGCTATGACAAGTATTGGCCAAGCAGTCCCTCAGAATAGCAAATGAGAGCCGCTGATGCTAGCAACGACTCGACATGGACAACTTCTCCCCAGTACACAGCCAGCCAATGGCAAGCTATTACAGTGATGGCTGACACACATTTTTAGCTAATTACATTATGACTACAACGGTGCATAGGTTGTTAGACTTGTGCAAAAGCACACACGTTGTTTTTCTTGTGTAAACAAATCACAGCCTTTTCAGTACGCACTGAATATGCACTCTGAGAACGTTTGCATAGGACATAGACTCTTCTTCATTGGGAAAACATTTGAGAACGTTCTTTCTTGTTTTACACCTAAAATAAAATTTGCAATGGTTAAATCTAAACAGAAGACTCATTATACTGTGGCTGAGGCCTGGAAGAAATCACTTGCCTGAGGAGCTGCATATTTCTGAGGAGGAAGTGAAAACAGCAGCATTGACTCCACAGCAGAGGACATGTTCATTGAAGGACTTGATTCCATTTTTATTATTATTCAGTATGCTTATAAATAAGCAGTAGGCCTGATTTTGTATAATAAATTGTACATGTGAAATTGGATATGTTTGATGCATAAACTAAGGCCTAAGCAAATGGTGTAATGATGATATGATAGCTAAGTACATCATGAAGCTGATTTATAAATTGTTATAATTTATAAAGGACTATAAATTATCTTAATCAATTTCCCCCCTTATACACTGTATATAAATAATTTATTAATATCATTTATGAATGCAATTTATGCAGAATAATAGCAGAGGAATGAGCAGTAAGAAGTCTGTACTGCAGACAAACTAAGTCAACAACTTTGCCCCATTCTATGGTGGGGGTGGTGGTCCATTCTGCAGTGAGCAGGCCAGTGAATGGGGGTGGAGTATTTGACAAATAAACATTGCATACTAGTAAGACCCTTTGGACACTTTTGGAGAGGTTTTGAGACACTCCAAAAGGTAAGTAGACACTTGGAGAGGTGACAAAAATAATTTTCTAAATCAAAAAAAGTCGTTTGTACGGTAGTGTTGAAATGTACAAAAATATATGCATAGTATTTTACACCTCTAAAGAACCATGTGATTACCAAGTGTACTTTTGGAGTTGAACCAGGATTGGGTCAGCCTGTGTTCCTAAGCATGCACAGCCACAGGCATCTCAAAAAAATAATCTTAGGCAAGAAAAAACTTGCACTCCCATTTTTTTTTTTTTTTACTTCTTTGTAGTCAAAGGGGTTCAAGAGTAACCATTCTATTTTGTGTATGTCATTTGCAGGCTTGTGTTATAAAAAGGGGGTGCTTGAGAAGGGGTTCACAGATACTCATTACGTTACATAACATTACAATCACTAAGCAGACACTCTCATCCAGCGCGACATACAGAAGTGCTGAACATCAGTGTAACTCTCAGGAATACAAAAATAAGGCACAGAGGCTCATTAATAATCAATAAGTGTACGTGTAAGTGTATCCTAACAAACAGCAATTTGTATCATGACTAAATAAAGTAGCACTAGACAGATAGCATATCCGTACACAGCTATAATTAAAATTGTATTCAACGACAAATCCAAAGAAAGAGAAAAAGAAAGGCTAACTAACGGGGTCAGGGGAGTCATTGTGCAATGTGAACAGGGGAGACTTCAGCCTGCGTCAGATTATGGGCAGGGTTTCTGTCCTTCTGACTGAAGTGGGAAGCTCGTTCCACCACCAGGGGGCCAAAACAGAACCAGAACACAAAGCAATCAGATCAGGAGCACAAGTTTGACAGCAGCGAAATCCATCATTAAAAGGAATTAGTCATGTACAGAATGTTATATTCCCTTAATTTACTTTTCCTCATGTAACTTGCAATGCTGTATGATGGGCTAAACTCATAATCAACATCCACCCCCCCCCCCCCCCCCCTTTAAAAAAAGCTTTTACATTGATCTCTAGGAGGAATTCCTAACGAAATGCCGGGAGTGGGATAGGATATGTTCAACAGCACTGACAGTATACGGGTCCCTGGACTCCAGGAAGTGTTTCTTCCCAATGCATTTAATTCTCCCTTTGCCATTTCTCTGCCTTCTATCTGTTGTGATCATATTGCTTTCACTTATAGAAGGAGGCTGCGCTCTCTCCAAGGCATTGCAACATTTTTGGCAATGAAAATTGAATCTCCTATCTTTAGAAGCGAATTCTCTGGCCATACAATTGAGTGACGCACATGGCAGGGCAAGCTGTAACCATGATGTGTAGACCTCTTCAATGCAAAACTTATATATTATCATCAGCTTTATTCGCAGTAAGCCAAATATGAATGTGTACACATTAGTGAGTGCAAACATGCTAACCGTGAGAATACTTCTCACACATGAGCGTCGCGAACGAAGTGTGCATAGCAAGTTCTGTCAGGAAACTCCATCCACCATCGCATCTGATACTCAACCAACCACATGCACACACCTCTAATGGAGCGCCCTTTTAAAGCCAAGAATCAGACCTCCCTGTGCTGCTCACTGCCGCCCTAACCCTCCCTGTGCTGTTCACTGCTGCCCTAACCCTCCCTGTGCTGTTCACTGCTGTGCTGCCCTTTGTTTGCTTGGCTGCTTCTGTATTAAAAAAATTGCGATCACCCTCCCCCACCCCGGCTTCCACCTATTGTTTGGATGCCCGTGCTCCAGAGTAGTACTTAAAGCAGATCCATTCTGTGCCAAACTGAAATAATTGTCCAGCACATTCTTTGAAACATGTAATTTGAATATGTGAGTTGTCCTGACTGAAATGTTTTCATATTTGTAGTGCTGAGCCACATACAATATTCCCATTGTTGCAGAGGGAAAACAAACGTAACATAAACTAATGAAAAGTATTATACTCATTATCAAAATGAGACATTGCTTTTCCTCATCCCAAAATGTAATCTTTTGAGCTCTACAGTGCAGAACGGAGATATTGAGTGTTATAATGTATGTAGCTTCCAACTCTAAAGAAATAGTACATTTTGTTCACATGATATATTAAGTTGACATGGTATATTATGCCTTCTAGAGAGGCTGACTAGAGCCATGTGTACAGAAGCCTTTCATATATTCTGAGGGCAGCCGCTCTTTGATGTTTCGATTGCTGCTGGATCTGTATTCTGAAAAGGCGCTTGGACATTGAGGTCAATACAGACAGGTTACGGTCTGGCCACGGAAGGCCCTGCACCGGCATAGCACTGAATCGATGCACTCCACTGGAGTGGACGCGTTGTAATGTTTAAGTACTCAATAAGCAGACTGTGTTCAATGAGAGTTGTACAGCGGAGAGAATGCATTCCGCACAGCCGGATTGACGGGATGGGAAATAGGATGCAGCGATTTGATTTGAATGCATCGCCGTTGGCCAGTTTGTCCAGTCTCTGCCAAGTTTCTGATCACATATAAATAGAGAAGCCTTCAAGCTTCTCCCCAGATCACATTCAACAGATTTACAGGCTGCTCTTCTTTTCAAAACTTTGAGTCTATTACGCAAGCTTATGAGACTGATGCAATATGAAAGGCAAAGCCTGCTTAATAAATAAATAAATAAATAATGCATTAGACCACTTTAAAAGTGAATATATTGTTTGATTGGCATGCATTCATCCCTGCGGTTATCAAGTAGGAATCAAATGGTCTCAAATGATATTGTATCCTACAGAGACAGCATGTTCACATTCAATTTATGAAAACAATCATAATTTTGGTGATAGTTCAATTTAATTTCAAGTCAATCCTAAAAAAATTTTAACTTCTTCAGTTAACTGTATGTCATGAAGCATACATGTTCGGTGTGCCTGGGAGTTATATTACAATGATATAAGTGTCTTTAGAGCATAGGCCATAAAAAAATATGGACAAAGTCACTGTTACGTCACCCATTGCCTTCCCACGGGCTCGTAAAAACCGTTTTGATGCTCGGTCAGGCGGAAGTACAGTTTTCGCCGCCATGTTGTACAAAACAGCCTCATCCCAAGGCGTCATCAAGTGACGATTTGGCAGCAGCCTACGGCGTCATCCTTTGGATGCAGAAGGAGGCCTTTTGCATCAGCATTTGACGCACTCGGTCGCAAATTCACAAATCCTACTATGGCAAAGTCTTTGCTCATGAATATTCATGTGGTTGCGCGTAAATTTTTGTGTTAGTGATTCCCGTACCCCACCCCCAACCCCTAAACATAACCTCACAGGAGTTCACGTAACTCGGGCTCATGCCCGAACTGTTAAGATGGTGCGGCAGTGTAGTATAATGGTTAAGGAACTGGACTTGTAACCGAAAGGTTGCAGGTTCGATTCCCAGGTAGGACACTGCCGTTGTACCCTTGAGCAAGGTGTGTACGTCGCTTTGGATAAGAGCGTCTGCTAAATGCCTATAATGTAATGTAATGTAATGCCTGACCACAGGAGTTCACGTAACTCTCTACCAGATGAAGAAAAAAAAAAGCAGAATATTGAAGTGCCACAACCAAAGAAAAGTTATGTGGCCACAACCGCCAATATACGACGCAAAAGGCTACGTCAATATACAACGCAAAAGGCTACCTTTGGCATCAGAGGAGCGACGCTTGGGCAGAAGTGTCGCTATGTGACGAGTACGGGTGATACCACGTTGTACAAAAAGAGTCTGCACTGTGGAGCCAGAGTCTGCGCAGTAGGGAGAGCCTCTGACTCGGAGATGCCACGGATTGGTCCACAAAAAAGTGTTTAAACAGCATACAAATGACGCAATAACTTAACAAATCTGCACATGGGGAGACATGAGAAAAAGCACCTGTTGCGACTGCATGCTCTGGTGAGAAAAATGCATTCGGTACCATTGACTTGCATTGAAAAACGCGACTGAAGGACCTATACTGGGGCCAGCCGTATTGGTGCTAGAGAGCAACGCTCGCAACAAGACCAGGAAGGGAGCTTCAAAAATGAAGCCCGGTTTTGGCCACTTGTTTTAGAGTCGACTCCACTTTTGGCACCCCTGCTTCTTCTCACGAAGTGGTTTAGTCCAGATGCGGCTTCAACTGAAAGAATATGCTAGGGTTGTGTCGCTACTGGTACTAGATGTTGCACTATTGCACACCATTTTGGCATAAGCCCATCCTTGGACAGTTTGTCGTTTTTCAGCAATGAATCCTGCAACTCTGCCAATGTTGTAGCTGGCCTCTTGTTCTGACAATTGCCATTCTCATCCAGTTGTTCAGTTTGGTAGGACGGCTTGATCTTGGTAGTGTCTGTGCTGTGCCATATTTTTTCCACTTTGTGACAAGAGACTTAAAAGTGCTCTTAGGAAGGTTCAAAGCGTTTCCAATCTATTTATAACCTTCTTCAGCCTTTTGCCTCCTAACAACTTCATATCAAACTCCCATGGCAGTTCCTTGATCTTAATGACCTTGTTAACGTATTTACTGTTAATTACGAATCCCCCGCACTGACTCGTAATTTGCTTCTTTTGCACTGTGTACAATATTACAAATATATACTCACTTGGCTGTTTTTAATGATACCACATTATGCTAATCAGTGCTGGAGCCTGACATGAACACAGATACGTGCCTTCTTCATTGTCTGATCATGAAAAAGTAACATTTTATTGGTCGTTGGCACATTTAGTATGTTATTAAATGGGCAATATGTAGGGAGATAACATTACAGGAATCATGGGAGACAGAATATATGAGGGATAAGCCAATCAGAGTGTGGCAAAGGAACAAGGGTAACATCATAATGGGGGGAGGGGGGTCAGAGTTGTCTTTCCTCCTGGATTTGAACTCATTTTCATTCCAAGTAATATCCATTCTGCGATGCATTACCTTATTGTAATTTCTGCTGGCTGATCTCCTGCGTAATAAAATACATACAGTTTTGCACATTTAGAAAGATTACCTCTGTTGAGTTTACTTGGCGGACATGGTTTCATACTGATTAAAATCACATCTGTAAGAGCCAGCTCAGTCTCATTTCGTTTTCTTATCAGTCATTATTCTACAGCAATTTCTTCTCACTTTTTAACTGGGGAACTTTGGCGACTTGTATAACTAATTTTAAATTAAAAAAGCTGGTTTGTGGGAAACATACCAGTGTGACAGTAAGGAAGCCTCCCAGAGACAGTGAGTTACAGGAAGGCGTACACCCAGGAGGGTCAGGCGAGCGCCACTTAAAGGGTTACGAAACAGGCGCCCCATCCACAGCACCAAGGTGAACCCACTGGGGTGATTTAAGAGGGCAGGTCTTGCACAAAATGTTTGTGCGCCCGGGTCAGCGTTAAGGGTCAAGCTCTCGGGAGAGGGACCCGTTCGGCATGAGCCGCTTACGAAACACCCCCGACGCGTGACCATTTGTCACCTTCAGCGTAAGGGTACGAGCTCAACCTTCCCCCGGATGTGCGACGAGAGGCGGGGCGCTGTGGTCTCGCGACGGTCTCGCGGCTGAGGTAGCCCCCTGGGAACGCTCCGGCGGTTTGAAGTTCGCCGCGGATACACGCCGCCCGCACCAACAATCACACGGGATGTTTTGCAATTGTGATTCGCAGTTTATTTGTCTTTTCGCTCCCTTGCTGCACACGTGTATAGTATATCTTGGCTCCGTACACATTTGTAATTCAGCCGTCTCTGGTTTGAGATTTGCGAGCAGCAGTATGCACGCAGGATGTTTTATTTATGACACGCACGTGCATGTCGGCACACTCACACTCACGGTGGGGAGAGACGTTCTGCAAACGCCGCGCTCAGTCGGATGAAGTCAGAATTTTCCCTGGTGTTTTCGTTTGCAGATTCATTAAAACATCAAAAGTAACTCAGGCATTTAATTACCGTTCAATCTTAATTAAATTGCTATTGTCCAAATGTTGACGTAATTCCTCATAGTGCTGCCTTTGTACTTCTCTGTCTGGGGAACTAAAATCATTTAACAGAATTCTGTGTTGTATTTGTTTTAATTGAAAATAGAAAATCCTTACAGCTTCCTGAAAGAGGAAATTAAAGTAAAACTGAAAAGATATTCAAAGCCATCATCGAGGCACAAAATTAAAGTTAGCTTTTTTTCAGTTTCCTTTGATAGCATATGTGCTTGTTGGCAAAAAAAAAGTAAGCTATCCCATTTAATAGTTGCTTGACCCATGTTTCAGTTTAACAAGTTTTGGGTATCTTTTGAAATTAATAAAATGTTTATAAGCTATTTCCTTAGAGAGATCCTTTTTAAAGATGTTTTATCCTTTCCAGTGAATAGTAAAAACGAGCTCTAAATAGGCAGCTATGCATGTGATGGAGAGAAGTGGTTCAGACTGGGGCACTCTTGACTTTCGCTCTTACCCTTTCTGACTCATTTGTATGTACCGAAGGAGAGCATGCAGGCTTTGTGGCACATGCATCACTTTGCCCGGGACAGCCACGGATATTATAAATATTTCAATGGCACCTCGCACCTCTCACTGTGTTACGTCGGCCACCCCTCTCGCGGGCAGATTGATCTCCCAGATCCGGCTGACGATATGCAAAGCTCTGCCTTGAACAGGGCTGCCCTCATTTGTTATCCAAACCCTGCACAGAACCTGGCAGTCTTCAAAAAGCACTTTATATGGCAGTTACAAATTAAGCCGGCAATTACAAGAGGCTCCTTTTGCAGCGCGCACTGCACATACGTTTCATCATCGCCGACAGCCCGGTGAATCTGGCCGAGTTTGGATTGATGTTTTCCTCACAACCGACCATATTACAAGCAGCCACCCTTCACATGCAGAAGATGAGCCGAAGAACTCGGCACCCGATGTTTTGAGGAGTACGAATTTCGATTTAATTTGCCTCGTCCTGAATAACACTACTACATGGAGAGAGTGTTATGGAAAAAACGGGTCAGTCACTGGAAACGTTGTGTGATGGGTTCAAGAAGATTTCTTCCTCAGAATACCACTTAAAATCTGGATAAATCCACTAGAAAATCATACAGCCAAGATTTAAATAAAAAATATATATTCTGACACAGTGGAAAAAATTAAACAAGTGCCCAAGTGCACCACAGTCACAAGACTTTCATCACTGCTTTGACAGTTAAAATCTTTCCAAAATATACAAAAGACCTTGTGCAGCATTCTGCATTAAGTTCACCGCACATTGGCTGCAGGTTAATCACAAGTGAATACTCAGCTATGAACAATGATATAATGAACACAGATTGCTATTATTAGGCCTATTATTGCTATTATTGGGTGAAGAGATCTAAGACCGTATGCAGGAGAGAAGGGGGAAAAAACAGAAAATCTGTGTTAAGTGTAGTATGCATATTCGATTAAGTATTATGTTAAAATACCTGCCTGTGCGCGTATGTATGTATGTATGTACATTGCATTGCTGTGTGTGCCCAATACACACACAAATGCAGAATCACAAATTTAAAAGTGGATGTAATTAAAAATGCTGCACAATGTCATATGTAATATATAATTTGGAAAGATTTTGACTATGTAAGCACTGAGGAAAGTCTTGCAACTGAAAAATTTGCGTTTGTTGTGGGGTTTTAGTGCACCCTGCACCTGGGCCCTTTTCTTTCTCACGATGTCCAAATAGACATGTTTTCGCAATCTTGGCTGTATGACTTTTCCATTGAATTCACGCCGTTTTTTTCTTTGTCACGCTACCATGCGAATTTCTGAAAACATTGACGAGACAAGGCGCAGTTTCTATTATGTTATAGTATTCAGTCTTATTGTGAGCCATCTCCCGCTCTGGAAAAAATCTTTTTCAATAAATTATTAGAGAGTGAAAACCCTGCAGGTGAGACTTGGAAAGCGATAGCTTGGGTTTAAAAAAAACCCCACACTATCTTGTGACTGCATTTCCACAGTTCAAAGCCATGTGATAAGAAATGAGGAGAGGAACTTACATGGTGTGGTATCAACATGTTGATATTTTGATACTTAATCAGTTGATATATTCCAGTGATGGGATGCTACTGATCTAATGCCATTACTCTTACCTGGACACAGGATGGTAGATTGCAGAGATGTGTTTGCCATGGTTATACCACTATGTTTTCGTTTTTTTTGGTTCAGATACCCATGGCTCAGGGAAACAGGGACACTTCTTTTCCAAAGCTGCTGATTATAGCATCAAAATCGTTTTGAAAAACATACTCTTTAAAGAAATGGAAACCATTTGCCTCAGGCAGGGTGTACTTTTATATTTCCAGTGTAGTGCAAATCCAAAACAGGTTTATTTTAGTACATGTAAAATTAATGATGAATTAATTCAGCTGAGCATCGAGGACTAAGTTTGAATTATAACTCTGTAAGAGGAATTGTTTCCATCAAAATGTCAAGTAGTTTAGATTGAACAGCTCAATTGTGACAATCCTGTTATTTGGATAATATTTTAAATGCAGAAATAATTATCTTTAAATTAAGATGAAATAATTCATTCTAAATTTTATAAATGCCAACTGTGGCATGGAGTCCCATGAGCTATTGCATTTTGACCACTGTGTCCCATAGGACCTTTTTGATCCACCGGGAGTCGCCTGGTTGACTGGGCAGCTAAAATCTCTCTGTACTTAAAAGGTCCGTGCCGGTGTATGAGTGAGTACCACGGTCTCGAATTGAATGCGGCCCGTGTCGGTGCCTTATGTGGCTGGCAGCCCAACAAGGGCAGCGCACAATTGACTTTGCGTTGCTCAAGGGATATGGGAGAGATTCAGTCAGCTGGGACATCAGTGTTCATTGCTCGAGCAACCCCTGTTGGCTGCCTGGGCGCCCATGGCTTGCTCTCTGCGCACACGTATGATTGGGTCTCCTCTGCCCCTACTCCGCGTGTTTCGGAGGAGAACCACAAGTTGCCTAAACTCTACCGAGCAGGCAGCAGGGGGCGTACGTGAGCACGCTTGGACATAGTTTGCGAATTTGACATTCCACTGGCCTATTGCAGAGTGCACGCTGAATGGTTGGCTGCTTGCATGGATTTTGTATGATGGCTGTGCTAGTCCTTGCCATCCCAGATTATTGTAATAATGGGGTGCTTGCCATGTACATTCCCAGGGCCCAGAGTCTACTCCAGCCAATCAGATTTTACGACATTCTTTTGCTAACGCTCACATTACTACGATGAATCACAGTAGGTTTCAGGCTAGGGTTCTCCGAGCTTCTGTAGCAAGCAGCGAGCTTAGGCTGTGTCCGAATCAGAGGCCGGCTGTGTCCAAATCTACTGCGTCCTGTGTACTAGCATACTGGTACATACATTTGTGAATCTAATTTTATTTGTGGAAGGTTCATCATATTTAATTGTTTATGTTTGAGACAATAATTGAAAGAAATCAAGCATTATCTGTAAAAAATACTTTAAAAAATCTGAGCTCATGTGTACAATGTATGTAAAATAGTGAGGCAATGTCTGGCTTTTTATAATGAATAATGAGTGCCAAAAAAAAAAAAATGGCAGCAACATAATGGATTGAGGGACAACAATCTGGCAAGTAGGAATGCATCTGTTTGTGGTTATACAAATGTATTTGTTTAGGCACTCGTTTGCTGCTGCTTGCCTTTATGCTGAGCATAAGCAGTTTCCCGTGAACTTTTATAATTAAAATGTTGCAATTACAGGGGCCCTGTAAGGGTAGATTGCAGTGACACCAATATTGCGCTCAATTACAATTAGCAGTATGTGATCACAGTTCCATTAAAAAGCAATAAGGAGAATGATATGGGCACTGGAATTGCTATTGTGAGTGTCGTTGATCGAAATGTCGCAGGTGCTCCTGAACTGTGATGAATCATTTACACTGCCTCTAATTACGCAACTGTAATTGACCCTATTCCTGCCCTTGGGTTTCCAGATGAGGAAACTGTTACATGTGTCCCTAATGATTTTCAAGCATCCGCCCCCCCCCAAATATAGGACATGTAATATGTCACATCGCATCTCTAGGACATGATCTCACTTGGCCTTTAGCCCAGGTGTTCAGCTGATCTCTGTACTGAGAGAAATTTAATCCCCATCATCTAAACAAGTGTTGGATAATTGATCTGTTTGTGTTATATGTTAAGGATATGTTCTTGGCTTGCAACACATTGAAGCTGTGTCAATCATACATATCAACTTTTGTATATTATTGTGCACGTCTGGTTGTGCTGGCTATGTTGAAATCCATTGGAAGGCTATAAAGACTAAATTGAAATGTGTCTTTATTTCATAAGTTATAACCGAGAGGTGCCTGCAAAATATTAATTTGTCACTCTCTGGAGGACAGTGGTGGGCCAGCCCTGCTGTTGAGGTTTCCCAACCGATCACAATAAACAGCTCCGATCCAATGGCTACTCACCAGTCCCTTTACTTTTCTGACGACCAGACCCCGAGGGATGCAGTCAATATGTCAGTGTCGAACAAAATGGGTTCCTCATAAGCCACAGACTCAGTAAGCATGTTTGTTTCAGCCTCTGGTGCCTATGGAGAAAACATCAATTCAACTAATCAAAGCACGAGACGGGAAATATTTTTGCAGCACTCTGGAACTGTTTCCTGTTGCACTAAACGGCAAACCTGCTCTACCAAACTGCCGCTCACGACTATTTGACACCGTTTCACAACGTCGGCTTCAACAAGCGAATGCACTTTCCCTGACATGTCACGTCGACTGCTCCGTGCTAGCTTGCACTAATTGCACTTCCAAAGTGAAGCCCGGCCTTCCTTGGTTCCGCTTAGACGGACGTGCAGATGCACGATAGGTTTGTGCATGTGTGATTTTCACGGCATTATCGGGAAGGGGTGGTGGCGCTGGTAAGATCTAAGCCCATTCTATCTCCTCACTCACTCACTGCTTGTCTTTGAAAGAAAAGCAGTTAAGGTGTGGTAGTTTGAATAATTCCATTGGATTCTGAAAGAGCTTGCAGAAAGCTAGCTTCTGACATTGCCTGTGGATTCTTCAGTAAGGGGCAGTGTTTACGCTGTCCAAACACATATTCTTTAAAAACTTGCCTGAACTTGTTCAGTTCTGCTTTCTGTTCAGACGTTAGAAAATCACACGTTGTTTGTGCATTCCCAGCCACTAAGCCCCCTCTTGTAGGTGTGAGATAGCAGGCAGATTAATTATAAACTACACAGGCTTCAATGTGATATCTGTGCAGCGTAAACAAGGTTACTTCATGAAATTACAATAATAGGTTCATTATTTTCCCCCACAGGCTTCCCAAGGCAGAGACATGATCTATAACTCTATAAAGTACTGGATATTGTCAGTTATAATGTTTGTATTTTTTTTGCCAGTTGCATTGTTCTACAGAAATAGCATAGGAGCTTAGCTGTTCTTGTACTCTCCCTGTGAACTATAAGTGCTTGCTGGCCCATGTATTTCAGAGTGAACCTCATAAATACAGTGGTTTGACTGAACAGTGAGTTTACCTTCAACTGCATGTACAAACGTTTTTCATCCCGCACAACATTTTTAGAATTATTTTTGGATTTATTTCAGTGCTCTCTCAGCATTGTCCAAGTGAGTCAAAAATTAATGACCATAGTGCTCAGTTTAATATTGTAATTTATTCAGTATTTATTTATGCGTCTGGATTTGTTACATTGCCAGACTGCATTAAACCTCTGCATTTTTCACCTCAAAAACATGAATATGGAACAATGATCCATACAGTAAACGATACGAAAAGATACAGTATGCAAAAGTTGCATGCATGATTAATGCAGTGCCTGTTGTGTGTGTGTGTGTGTGTGTGTGTGTGTGTGTGTGTGTGTGTGTTTTCTTGCAAGCGTGTGTGTATTTGGGTTTTTGTCTGTGCTTATATGTGTGTGTATGGGTGACTGCCATGAAAGAAAGAGTCTTTTCACTACCTTCTGTCAGTCTGTGGTTGAAAACATATTCCCCGCTGGTTCTTGTGTAAATGTCTTTTTTCCTTATTGATTCCTAAATCTATATATATTTTCTTCTCCCAAGGTCGCTGTCTGAGTCCTATGTACCAGGGTGTCATTACAGTAATATTAAATCAGTCGCTGCCTGCAGCGACCCTGAGCCCCAAGCTTTTGATTGGGTGAGCAGCAGTCAATTCCCAGTTTACATGAGGTCATCTCAGCCTGGAGTATTGACTGTCCCAATCAACAATGCTAATTGCAAGAGATTTGCTCTGATTGCATACTGAACAGGAACCCATTTGGGCAAATGGGAAAAAAAGGTATTTTCAGCCTTTGCTACACATTTTGCTTGAGCCTGTTCAAGCCGACGTTAAATAAGTGCCCTTCAGATCCAATGTTAAATAAGTGCCCTTCAGATCCATACTCCTAACGGCTTACAATTTACAAAGGTCTTTTTTGTATTTGAACATGCCGTATAGTCTATATGTGTGTGTGCATTTGTGTATTTGTGTATGTTTGT
Organism: Synaphobranchus kaupii; assembly: GCA_029718625.1. Lineage (NCBI taxonomy): Eukaryota > Metazoa > Chordata > Actinopteri > Anguilliformes > Synaphobranchidae > Synaphobranchus > Synaphobranchus kaupii. Next base: position 20,843,205 of record CM056376.1, on the reverse strand, counting down.
GCTTGTGTGTGTGACAGATGCACAAATGCATCACCCCACTGCCAGCTGATGAAGCTGACAGCCATAAGAGCTCAGCCTGAAGAAGAGATCACTTTATGCAACCGAGCCGTTTTTTTCTCCAGGCCTCCAGGGGATTTTACCCCATTAAGAAGCAGGCAAACACCATCCAAAAGTCCATGCGCTCCTTCCACCAACCGGATGTTATTTCTACATAGTCTAAAGAGGAATTGCACTGTGAAGTGCACTGCTGAAGCCATAATGAGATAATCAATGGTCATGAATATTTCCCAGTGTGTTAACACAGTGCAATGGATTTGTCAGCTTCAATTATTTTGAAATCTTCTACTTGTTGATTCTTGACTTTTTTTCTCATCTGTTTGTATCCAAGACGAAGCCGCCCACAATATGCATGTAGTGTATGCTCCCTTTATTTTCTGAACTATAATTAGGGCCACCGGTTTATCTCAACCACGTGACTCGCAGGGATTTAAACAGTGTAATTCAACCGTTATCCGCCAGTGGACCCTGTAGGGACTTGAACGACACAATCAAGTGACTAATTATACAATCGAGAGAAGGAAAAAATACATACGATTAAGTGGCTAGTACATGAGTCAAAGAAGGGAAAGCTAACATGGATGGAAGTAATGCACAAAAATGACATCTTTGAGCAAACGGGTGCAGCAGTGTCCGGCTCGTACATTGCACAGAGACACATTTTATTTATTTCGCCGAACTTACAATGTGATAATAAAGATAACAATAGACTGACATTTAAAAACAAAGAAGCATCAGTTAAAGTCTGAGATCGACAGCAAGGGGGAAACCTCTGGCAGCAGGGGAAAAGCAGGGGAAAAGATGCGATGGCAGGATGTCAATCAGGATTTAAGAGATGCGTTCTTAAGTGCAAATATCCCACTTGAAAAAGTGGACAATCCCAAATTACATGCATTATTAATCAAGCATGCAATAAACAGGGGGAGAATTCTGTCAGCTAAAAAGGTTACACAGAAGTATGTGCCACAGCCCACTGCTTTGCATGAAATCTAAATGAAATGACTGGTTGAAACAACTGACAGCGTAGCTGTGGTCACATACGAATCAACAGATGGGACAGACAATTTATTTTTTTCATATTTTATTTTTTATTCAAGGAAAATCCATCACAACCGATTTGAAAGTTGTCATTGCTACATTGCTACATAGCCTGCATTGTATTTAACTGCCGTGAATTACTTCTCAGTTGTGGATGGCATACAAACAGTGCCCTCCATTATTATTGACACCCCTGGTAAAGATCCTTTGCATGCCATGACTTTCTGATGTCTGTGACCCAACAACATAAAAAAACTCTTGATATCTTATTTTCCGGTACTCTTACAAGCGATACTATAATGTCTGTGCATTTGAATGTATTTCTATGTGGATTGGGGGGTGGGAAGGATATGCGACCAAATATTAAAAATGATTACTTTAATCTATATATAAATGCGGGGGTGCCAATAATTGTGGCACACGTGGTTTTGTTAAAAATTATTATTTCTTGATGAGGGATTTTTTTTTCTCATAATATATTTACTTCAATTAAAGGTTTTTTCAGTGTGACATTAAGCTAATTCACCAAATGATAAATTTTTTATAACCTTTTAGCTCATCTTTACCAAGGGTGCCAATAATAAGTGGAGGGCACTGTAAATGCTTATAAGATTATTAAGGTTGATTTAAAAAATGTGACTGCATGTCTAACTGGCAATGCGAGTTATATGTTAAAAGCATATAAAGACATCCTTAAAATCTTGTTGCCAAATTCAGTGCATTTAACTTGAATTGTGTCACATCCCGTGCTTTTATCTTGATTTCCTGGTTTTCCGTTTCTATGTGTATACTGTTCCGTGTTTTCCCGTTCTCCTTCCATTTTGTCTCCACTTCCCCGCACCTGAATTGTGTTTCCTCATGTGTTCTCGTCTCACCTGTTCCTCGTTGTCTCGTTAGTAATCTGGCATATAGTCTCCCCTGTTTATTTGTTCTGTGCCAGATCGTCTTGTACCCTGCCTTGTGCTTGTCATATTACCATCACGCGTTTTTGTTGTTTCCTGCCTGTTCCTGACCTGCTCCTCGACCCTGTGTACCCATCCAGTTCGTCTTCTCCTGCCTGCTCCTGTCCAGCCCGTTCCCATCCAGCCCTGCTCCTGTTCTCCCACCTGCCTTGCCCGTTCCCGTCCAGCCCTGCTCCTGTTCAGCCCTTCTCCAGCCCTGTGTTATCTTGCCCAACCCTGCTCCAGCCTGCCCGTTCCTGACCTCCTGCCTGCTACCCTGTGTGGGCATACTTGTAAATAAAGTCTCCTGCGTGGAGTTCAACCAGCTGTCTGTCTCGAGTCCTGTGTTTGGGTCCTATCCAGTATATCACTAACAAATTGACCACATTGTGGCACTAGCAAGCAGTATTTGGGCAGGTAATTTCCCTAATGTTTACAGACTCGTGGCCACTGTCAAGAAGGTTTTTAAACATTGTTCAAGCCAGAAAATGCACTTCACGGAGCACATTAGTAGTCCAGATTTTGAGAATTGTAGATCTGAGCTGGACATTTTTGTGCAAGTTAAATGTCACATAACTGCTATCATGTGACTATTCCCCACTGCTTCAAGCTAAAATTTCTAATTACTACCATATGTTTGCAGGACTGAATTTAACTTGTGACTATCCCTTGTAAACATCGCTGTCAATCATTATTTGTGCTTAATTAGTGCCAGTAACTTTTTCAACGGTGACTGCGGCGATGAAAGCGGGATAATTGTTTGACACGTTGCTTGACAAAAAGTGCTATCGCTGGTGGAGGACTGAAGAAAACTGCGAAAAAACAAGTTGAGAAACCGGTGGCCCTAACTATAATACACACACACATTTGCCATCTCAGACTTAGCCGAATCTTAATGAACAATATACCTTCAAAGAAATAAAGTATTTATACATTTTGGTTTGCGTAATATTATATGTTCCAGCCAAAAACTGTTTTAAGTGACATTGAGAAATGGTGATGCTGAAATAACGGAAATACGAGGGACACGGTCATCCTGCTTTACTATTGTAATGATAGTGCTTACCAACATATACTGCTACTCCTATACTGTGCGTGGCTTCGAAATGTGCTCAACTCTCAGCAGGACAATGTCAATTTAGCTTTGGACAATAGCTTGAGGAAAAATTTTATAATTTACACAAGAGAATATTTACATTTTCATTAACCACTGTACCTGAAATTCCAAACACTTTGTAATTGTAATTATTATAGTGCAGACAAATCTGTGTTTATTATTATTTCTGAGCACCTGTGAGCCAACATGCGAACAATGGCCAACACACTGCTTTTCGAAAATAGTGTCTCTTAAGAGGTAGTAATAATTTATATATATTTTTAAATATTAGTTATAAAATTCACACATGTACACACACACACACACACAATATAACTAAAGCTTGTAAATGCATAGCACAGTAACTTCTGTTATGAGTTTTGGTATAGCTTTGTTCATGGGATGAATTCAGGTTTTGGAGTAGTAGTTTGTTATGATTTTAATATTATGTACACGAATTGAGGGTTCTGTGTCCTACTGCTTCATTCTGGAAAGCTTTAACCACACTGGGACATAATGTCATTGAGAATGAATTAGCCCAAAGAGGGCTCATCTTCTGTCCCTCAAGAACAAATTAATCAGCAGCTGAGTATGAGCACTTTAAGTATAGGGTTACAAGTCCTTAATTAAATTTTGCCTGACCAGCTTGGTAATTAACTGATCTCCACTGGGCAACAATAAAACCGTTAAAAAGCATCTAACAGAAAGTTTGGTTTCTAGCTGTTTATTGTACCATCTACTGTAGCTGCAGTACCTATAGATTATGAATAACTGCAAAATGTACTACGTCCATGTAAACTCTCATGATTAGACGTTTTTCCAGTCTTCAGCGGTCCAGTTTTGGTGATCACATGCCCACTGTACCCTGTAGCAACTCTGTAGCTACCCAGAGTGTTCTTCTGCTGCTGTAGCCCATCCGGTTCAAGGTTCAACGCGTTGCACATTTATGTGCCCTTCTGCACACCACCGTTGTAAACAGATGTTATTGGAGCATTTGCGGCCTTTGTGTTAGCTTGAACAAGTCTGCCCTCTGACCTCTCTCATTAACAAGGTGTTCCCTTATAAAAATATAGGCCGTCCAGCAAATTTGTGGCAAACCTTTGGCATTGTTGCCACAGGTTTGCGGTAAGCTCATATTTCCACATGCAAATTCGCTTTGTGGAAACTGCCGTACACTTCTGGCAAAGTTTTTAGTTCGCCACTACTGGCAAAGTCTGACAAACCTCTGGCAACATTTTATGGAAAACTATTTAGTTTGCAGCAAATGTGCTACATATTAGCTGCAAGTTTGTAGCAAACAATCCAGTTTTGTAAGGGTTATGGCCACATAACTGCCACACACTCAATGTTTTTTGGCTATTGCACCATTCTCTGTAAGCTCTAGGGACTGTAGTGCGTGAAAATCCCAGGAGGTCAGCTGTTTCTGAGATGCTGGAACCGCCACGTTTGGTACCAACAATCATACCACTGTCAAAGTTGCTTAGATCACGCATTTAACCCATTCTAATGTTTGGTTTAACATAAAAACTGAACCTGTTCAGCATGTCTGCATACTTTATATATTGAGGTGCAGCTAAATCATTCGCTGTTTGGAGGAGGTTATTTGCATTAACGAAAAGGTGTACCTATAAAAATGGCCGGTGATCGTATGTATGCAATGACTTCTACGCAGCCCTGATATCCCTATAATTACAATGACACTGATGAGAGATGGCAAGGAGGGTGGTTTCAATAAAAACAGCCTGTTCATCTGCCATCAAACAACACAGAAACTATCTGCTGAAACTGCAATATTTGAGTACTGAGTTCTTGTTTTTTTTTTTGACACACATTTCACTCACTTATACCGGGGCCTATCTACTGGCACTGGGTGTTTCTATTGAATGTTGTATTCAGGACTTTTAGAAACACATTTTCACAACGTGGCTCTTTTTTCAAAGCACAGATGGTTTGAGGATGCAGAGCTCCAGTGTGCATGTGACAAAGGTTTGTGTGTGGATGTGCACAGTAAGTTAAGCAGTTAAATCATATGTTTTCCAGACAGATTAAATAGTGTGTGTGTGCGTGTGTGCGTGCGTGCGTGCGTGCGTGTGTGTACCAAACTATTTTTGGCAGATTGTCCTGATGAATGTACATAATTTTCATGGTTTTTTAACCTTTTCAACTTTTTAACCTTTTTTTTTCTTTATTCCACAATTTTTGAATGCCCAGACATTTAAAGCTCACCCCACATTTCAAGCTCCTCCATAAATTCAGGAGGAACTCAGTCCAGTCACTAGTCGGGAGGACTAGCACATCATCGGAAATAGGACACACACACACACGCACACACACGCACACACACACACACACACACACACACACACACACACACACACACACACACACACACACACACACACACACACACACTCTACCAGCTCACTGTGTAGCCATTGCATTGGAGGAAAGATCTTATGCAGCCGCCTCAGGCAAGCAGCAGGCATCATATCACCCAGAGGAGTTGCTATTGATCATTGAGGTGAGGTATACTCTGCCTACTGAAACTCCCATTCCTCAGGTAATACAATGGCCAGTTATGCTGGATTCCTGGCCAAGGTCAGTACTGTTAAGATATGATTCCTCACTTACCCCACAGCCCCCATATAATAATAACAATAATAATAATGATAATGGCTTGCATTTATATAGCACCTTTCTCACGTTCAAAACACTTTACATACAGCTAAATGTAAAAGTATTGGAACAGTTGTGTCAAATTGGTTATTTCTCCTCTGTACTAATCAAATTAGTATTTCAAATCAAATAATGACTGAGGCAAAATTAATTGGTGGGTGGCTTATTGACAAAATAATAAAAGTTTTTACTTTACAAATTCTGTGATACAGGAAAAGTCAAAGTGTTTGGTAAACTTACTTAATTTCACTCATTTCCGTAGTGTTCTAGTGTCAGAAGCTAAAAATAATCCTGGAGTTTTCACTATTTACTGTAATTGCTTCCATATTTGTCTCATTTTGTTAAATGACCACAGGAGAAAACAGCGAGACTATAAAGTGATCCTTAAAGGTTGTATCAGCGATTTTGGGTGGAAACATAAATGATCACATTCATCTGATTTTTCCTCACGATCCGCTAGCTGCCCGCCCCATAAGCAGGCCGTCAAAAAAACGCGTCTCTGTAGGCAGCCTATGCTCCGAGATCGTACACAAAAACAAATGGTACTGCCAACTACTCAAAACCAAAATAAACAGTATTCCAACCAATCACAATGATCTGCACAAACGCTAATACTCTTATCTCGCTGAAATCTTGACGGATTTACAAACGGTTTGGTTTCTTACAAACGTTATTAACGTGGTTATAATTCTGGATGCTTGAACACTATTTTTTAAAACATAACATAATTATTCATAAGTATGTTTGTTTGGGATTTCGCTTCAGAAGTGACGTCACGTTTGTGCAGATCATTGTGATTGGTTGGAATACTGTTTATTTTGGTTTTGAGTAGTTGGTAGTACCATTGTTTTTGTGTACGATCTCGGAGCATAGGCTGCCTACAGAGACGCGGTTTTTTGACGGCCTGCTTATGGGGCGGGCAGCTAGCGGATCGTGAGGAAAAATCAGATGAATGTGATCATTTATGTTTCCACCCAAAATCGCTGATACAACCTTTAACCCTATTTACTTTGGCCCTTTTGAGGCAATGTTCTCCTGGTTTCTACTAGTTTTATTTAAATGTCAGTATCTAAAAAAATATTCCCTGCAAAATCCATGGTTTTAAGTTTGAACTGAAGAAGAAGCTGTATCATTCAGAAATTTGCTACAGAATACATTTATTTCAGAATAGTCACATACAGTATATATATAATAACCATAACATACGTCGCCTAATGTATTTAAATACGTTTAAAAAAGAACGTACGAAAGCGCGTGCGTATTCACACAAGTACAGTAACGAATTTCAGCGCTCAGTGCGAGGGGAGGTCACTGCGGAAATGTCGACTGTATGGGACTTTGGCGAAATATAAAAAGATAAACTCTTCAGGGTTCATGAGAAAACAGCTGTAGCTGAATATACTGGTAAGTACTTGGTTTCTTAAACATATTTATACGAGAGATTTTGGAGCAAAAAATGAGGTGTCTTCTAAACCGAAAGTGGATCAGGTACTGTATATAGTACAGTAAGCAAGGGAAAACGGCGAATACTGATTTGTACAACGTTTTTAAAAAATATTATTGTTTCTATACGTCAACATGATTTTCTTAGCGTGTATAAACGGTGCATTTGATGCATTTTACAGTCTGTGGCTGTAGCCAGAGGAGGGTGCGTGAGTGCTGTGGGCTACTAATAGCACCCTCCTAATTTACTGCACGGCAGTGTAACTGGAGAAGCTGCGGTTTTCGCAAGAAGCTACCCTTTAAAAAAATACTGCGTCAAAATTTTTGGGGTTTTCTTAAAGCTGTAGCTTATAATTTCAGATGAACATGATACTGTAATTGAGACGGATACGTCTCAAACCACTAGGGGTGAAGCTTATAGAGTTAACAAAGAATGCAGGTATCACCTCTCTCCATTTAACTGACTGGTTATGGATGCTGACTGAATATTTAATACCTGCTTCAGTGCCTTTTCATATGAGACTAACAGCATGTAAAAACAGATTCTTAAAAAAAAAAAGTAATTTTTAGCACTGTTTTTTTCTTTTTCTCTCATAATTTGTGTTTTGAATGGCATCTTACAAGAATGCTGATCTGGGTTGAAATGCTAATCACAAATGCAGCTGTCAACTCCTTAAGAACCTCAAATGTGCAAAAGAATTGTTTATTCATTTTATAAGTGCAGTACAATTCATAGTCTTTGATGCATAAAAATGAAGCATTCATCAAATAAAATGGTTTTCATAAATATTAATCAAATAGAGGCCACAAGGGCATTCTGGCTATTTAGAATGTGTGAACTCAGAGGAGCTGGAAGAGTTTGTGAAATGTATATAGTTTCCTTTCCCTGCTGCAGATTTCATTTAAAAAGTATAGCATGCATGCTCAGCATTTATTGAAACCAGCAAACCATCCATCCAAATTTTCATATTAAAGTCCATCCAACTTAAAGGTGTAAATTAATGACGAGGTAGAGGGGGACATTGTAACATGTAGACCTACTCTGCACCCCTTAGGCCTACTATTTTTCTGGCCCATTGATACCAATGACTTTTCACATACATAAGACTGCAGTTTTTTCTGAATGCGTCAAACTGATTTTTAATAAATATTCTAATATATGGATTTATTTGCTCTCTGATATATAGAAGCATTGCCCTTCCTATAGACTTTGTACAGATTTTGCTGAGATAGTTGAGATTTAATTGCAGGCAACATAACTTATCAGTGTGATACGCTGGTTTTCTGTATCATGGAATTATAACTCCAAAGATATGTTAAGCCTTTGGAGTCTTTTTCAAAAAAAGGTTCTACAGACGCTGCCTTTGTGTAGTTAGTAAATTGTACGTACATTTTTCATAAACTGTGCAGTTATAGTGCTTCCATGTTATGTTCCATGAAATGAATATAAATCATACCTTTGCACTATTGGCAGCTTAAAAAAGGGAGCACATCCCAAAAGTGGTAGATAATTGGTTTTCAGATCTGAAAAGCTATGACATGAAACCCCTAGATTGGGAGAGAAGTTACCTGTTCTCTGTTAAACTCCGGAAATTATGAAATTACCCAGAAAATGTCTGGCACCAGCCATCTCTTCCTGCCTTCCTTCCAACTCCTGAAGGTCTGACCTGGAAGTGTCATTTAAGTGTTTCCAGGAAGTCATTTATAAATATGGTATGCTACAGACCTGAACACCAGAGAAAAATAGACAGAAAATAAAATTCTGTTTTGTCATTTATCTTTAAAGAGACAAATTTCTTGTTTCCCAAAGCTGTTTTGAGGAGATGGATCATTATGCATTTGGCAACAGTAACGGTCACAATGGTCTGACCATGTTGTTTTTATTTCTTTGTCTCATTAATTAAGACAGACCGTCACCTATTTTATTTTTGCTTCAGATCAGGGCAAGGGATTTGCAACCAGGCAACTTGTGCTTTGATAAATGGCTTGTATCAGTATCTTACAGAGCGTTGGGAGTTTAATTAGTTTCTGGTTGCCGCTCCCCTGAAGACGTGAAGAAGACAGCGGGCACACACTTTCCTCAGGATCCTAGTCAAGGAATATATCTGTGGGAGAGGGCTGATGTCATTTAAATCCACTAGAAAGCCTATTAACGTGTGGGCTTTCGTTTGGCTCACAAGAGGAAAGACTGATGTGAATAAAGCAAGTCACAGTGATACCAGGGAATATAACATAGAAAAATGTCCTGTGCTATATGCTAAGAAAATATATATTAAGAAAGTAAATTAGTCTTTAAATGCTTGCAGAAAGCTTGTTTCTAAGACTCAAGGTAAATTTTAAGTTTTGAATGTAAAAAGCATACTGTGCAAGAGCTGGTGTAGTTATCTGCACACCATCAATTTTTATATTTTGTAATTATTTTGTATTTTGTAATTAATTAAAATTTTATTTAAATACATTTTTCAATTAATTTAAAAATAAAAGACAAATAAAAGTGCATTTGCAGAACTTCAATGTTTAAATTATGCATATAATATTATATTGACATAATACAATCAGATATAGCCAGATCTCAATTAGGCTATTGGGCGAACAATAAAATTGCCAATGGATTATTCTGATTGTTGGCTCAATCAAGCCAATCAATTTTTAATGAAGGAAAATCAATGAAAACAGGTTAAGACCAATGACCAGTTTAAAGGTAAGTTTGATACCGGTAACAGCGGTACCAACGGTGTTTTAGGAGGGGAGGAACACCGGTGTGAAAATAGTAACACTGATACATCAGCAGGGCAAAATGTCTCTTTCATCCTCTGAAAATTCTCTTTTATTTGGATCTTAATGAGATGAGGCAGAATGTGTAATGTTCCGCTCCCTTCCTGTTCGTTTTCTGTATTTTCCTGTTTTCCCTCCGTGTCATGTTGGATCCTTTTGTCCGTGTTTTCCCCGCTGCTGCGGTCTGGGCGTTTCCTTCCCTGTCTTGTTCGTTTGGTTGTCTCACTTCCGCCTTTTCACTCCGTCCCCCCTCGTTGCATGCATTCCCTCACCTGGTGTCTTGTAATCACTCCTGCTGATTTTCCACACCTGTCCCTTGTTTAGTTCTATTATTAACCTCACTATTTAGTCCTTCGGCTGGCTGCCAGTCGGCGCCAGTTCGTTAACGTTCGTCACCCGGTGTTCATGCTCGTTGTTTTCCTGGTCGTGTTAAAGAGAACTACTCGCTTGGTCGGGGAATATTATCCCCGTGCAGCTTGGGTTCGGCTCCTAACTACAGTCTGGTAGTTAACCACCCCGTCAATTCTTGTCGTGCATGCAGCTAACCTGTTTCCCTTCTCCTCCATCTAACCCAGCTCCCATTCACCCGTGGCAGTGTTCGTTTCCCCCCCGTTATCGTTGTGTGTGTTGCGGTACCTCCACCTCCAGCTCGTGTAGGCTCCGGGAGAGCTTGCTACCTGGCTACCCTCCAGTTGTTCCTGTCCGACCGAAGAAGCCAACGAGTTCTTCGGCACCGGCTCCTGGAGCTCTGGAGACAGTCAGCTCCTTCCGGACCTACCGCAGCTACGCCACACAACCCATCTCTGCCGTGCTTCACCAACCACCTCCCTCTCAAACCCTGCACCTCCGTGAGAACCTCCCGGTCATTCCCGTGCCTTCCCTTGCACTAACCCTACCTTTTGTTTTTGTTCTGTACCGGTGCAGTCAATCCGGTCCAGTTCCTGTCCTGCCGTAGTGAGCCGCTCCCCAGCAATTCCAGTCCAGGTGTGAGTCTCGCACCTACCTGTCCAGTCCAGTTCCGGTTTGGAACAAATCCGTTCCAGACCATTGTTCCAGTGTGGACCTCCCGGTCCAGTTCCAGTCCAGTCCAGTTCCGGTTTGGAACGACTCCGTTCCAGACCCCTTGTTCCAGTGTGGACCTCCCGGTCCAGTTCCAGTCCAGTCCAGTTCCAGTCCAGTCCAGTTCCGGTTTGGAACAAATCCGTTCCAGACCCCAGTTCCAGTGTGGACCTCCCGGTCCAGTTCCAGTCCAGTCCAGTTCCGGTTTGGAACAAATCCGTTCCAGACCCAGATTCCGGTGTGGACCTCCCGGTCCAGTTCCTGTCCAGTCCAGTTCCGGTTTGGGAACGAAACATTCCAGGCCTGCCAGTCCAGCTCCGGCTTGGAGCAGCCCGTCCCGGGCTACATACTGTTCCTGTGTGATATCGTGTTTTTTCCCCTCTTGTACAGTGTTGGGACTACCCCAACACTTAATTTATTAAACACCCTCTTTGTGAATCTGTCTCCTGGTCGTTGCACTTGGGTTCGTCCCGTTTCTGGTTCGTAACAGAACGAACTGGCCAAAAATCATGGACCCAGCCGACCTAGAGCAAATTCGCCACGCCTTCTCCTGCCAAACTGCGGTCAGCGACCAACAGGGCCGACGTTTGGATGACGTGCTGGAGGTGCTGAGGGTCATCACGGAGCAAGTAGCACAGCTAGCTCTTCACCAGCCGCTTCCGCGTATTCCTGTGGGCCCTACACCGCCCGCGCCGGACCCGCCGGTGGATCCTTCTGTGCCCACTTCTCTCCGTGAGCCCCGCGTTCAACACCCAGAATTATACCGCGGGGAATTGGGAAAGTGTCGCGAATTTTTGATGAAATGCGACATTGTATTCCGGATGCAGCCCTCCTCCTTCGCCTCCGACCCATGTAAGATCGCCTTCATTATGAGCAGTTTGGGAGGTGGTGCCCTGGAGTGGGCTACATCCATTTGGGACAGCCAAGCCGCGCTCTGCATCAACTTCGCCGCCTTCACTGCTGAGATGCGGCGAGTGTTCGATCACCCTACCTGTGGGCGGGACGCAACACAACGCCTACTTCGGGTCCGTCAAGGAAGCCGCAGTGTCGCGGAAATGGCAATACAATTCCGTACCCTCGCAGCGGAGTCCGGATGGAATGACACCGCCCTTCAGGGGGCTTTCCGCCAGGCGCTTAGCGAAGAATTAAAGGACCAACTTGCCACCCGTGAGGAATCAACGTCACTCAATTGCCTTATTAGCCTGGCCATCGCTATTGACAACCGACTCCGTATCCGGGCCCGTGAGCGAGGGGGGAACTCCGGTCATCAGCATCAACTTCAACAACACACTCGCTCGCACCCTTCTGCCTCTGGATCCAGGGCGGCGTCTGGTGTCTCTGAGGAGGAGCCCATGCAACTGGGCAGAGTTGCGGTCAACGCCGAGGAGCGCCAACGTCGCCTGCGATCAAGATCTTGTTTTTACTGTGGCAAACCAGGCCACCAGATCGCCTCATGCCCCATTCGCCCAAAAGAATAGGCTCGCCAGTAAAACTGGGCGTACTGACGAGCCCAATCATACCTTGCCATGCAGCTCAGAATCGCCTGGTCTTCAAGGCCACTCTCCTTTGGGGGGACAAGTCCGAAGTTTCGTCGGCCCTTATCGACTCTGGGGCCGACGCCAACTTTATGGACATCACCTTCGCCAGGAGGGCCGGCATCCCCACGGATCTACTACCCTCTCCCATCACTGCCTTTGCGTTAGACGGGAGAAGTCTGGGGTTAGTCACCCACTCCACCGTTCCCGTACAGCTCGTGTTATCCGGCAATCATAGGGAGAGTATTCAACTTCTGCTCATTAATTCGCAACAATCCCCCATAGTTTTGGGTCAGACCTGGCTCCGCCTTCACAACCCTCATATCGACTGGCAAGCCGGTCGTATCCTGGCGTGGAGCAGCCACTGCCTGGCTAGCTGTCTCCGTTCCGCTCTCCCCCCTCCGGGGTCCAAGAATTCCAGCACCAACTTACCCGAACCCGATCTGTCCAACGTCCCCAAGCAATATCACGACCTCTCCCTCACCTTCTCCAAATCACGCGCTCTGTCCCTACCTCCTCACCGACCCTACGATTGTTGTATCGACCTGCTGGCAGGAGCCAAGCTCCCGTCGGGTCGTCTCTACAGTCTGTCAGGCCCGGAGAAACTCTCCATGGAGGAGTATATTCATGAGTCCCTCGCCTCGGGCATCATCCGCCCCTCCTCTTCTCCTGTTGGTGCTGGGTTCTTTTTTGTGGGGAAAAAGGACGGCTCACTACGGCCCTGCATCGACTACCGAGGGCTAAACCAAATAACCATCCGCAACAAATATCCTCTTCCCCTTATTAATACTGCATTTGAACCCCTCTCGCAGGCCGTCATTTTTACAAAGCTCGACCTCCGTAATGCGTACCACTTGGTGCGTATACGGGAGGGGGATGAATGGAAGACTGCCTTCAATACCCCGTTGGGCCACTACGAGTACCTAGTGGTCCCCTTCGGCCTTACTAACGCCCCGGCAGTCTTTCAGGGCATGGTAAATGACGTCCTGCGAGACCTGTTGGGGAAAACTGTGTTTGTTTATATCGATGACATTTTGATTTTTTCTAAGTCCCCTCAGGAGCACATTCTCCATGTCCGGGAGGTTCTCCAGCGTCTGCTGGAAAACCAGCTCTTTGTCAAAGCAGAGAAGTGCTCCTTCCACGTCTCCTCAGTCCCGTTCCTCGGCTTCATCATCGAGGAGGGCAGCATCCGGGCGGATCCTGCCAAGATCAAGGCGGTGACAGAATGGCCCCAACCCACCTCTCGTAAGCACCTACAACAGTTCCTTGGTTTTGCCAATTTTTACCGTAGATTTATCCGTAATTACAGTGTCATTGCTGCTCCCCTAACCAAACTCACCTCCACTGCTTTTTCTTTTTGTTGGAACTCCGAGGCTCAGCTCGCGTTTGAACGCCTTAAGACTCGGTTTTCCTCAGCCCCTATTCTTTGTCACCCTGACCCTACCCGCCAATTTACGATTGAGGTGGATGCCTCCGACACCGGCGTGGGGGCCATTCTGTCCCAACGAGCCGCCTTGGACAACAAGCTCCATCCCTGTGCTTTCTTCTCCCGGAGGCTGTCCTCCGCCGAGCGGAACTATGATGTCGGGGATCGGGAGCTTCTGGCCATCAAGCTGGCTCTTGAGGAGTGGCGCCACTGGCTGGAGGGGGCAGGTAACCCCTTTATTGTTTTAACTGACCACCAAAACCTCATTTATTTAAAATCTGCTAAGAGGCTTAATGCCAGACAGGCGAGGTGGTCATTATTCTTTGCCCGATTCAATTTTTCTGTGTCCTACCGCCCCGGTTCCCGCAATATCAAGGCGGATGCCTTATCCCGTGTTTTTTCCCTTCCCTCCAGTCCTGCTGACCCCGAGTCCATTCTACCGGCTTCCTGTATGGTGGCTGCGGTCTCGTGGAGGATTGAGGAGATTGTGAGGTCCGCCCAGACTTCCCACCCTGACCCCCGTAGTAACCCTAACTCCTCCCTGTTTGTTCCCAACCCCGTCCGCTCCCAGGTCCTTGAGTGGGTTCACGCCTCCTGTCTGGCGTGCCACCCAGGTGTTGCCAGAACGACCACCCTCGTCAGGAGGAGTTTTTGGTGGCCCACGCTCAAGGAGGATACCCGTGCTTTTGTCCTGGCCTGCGCGGTGTGCGCCAGGAGCAAGGCTTCCCACCAGCCTCCCTCTGGTCTTCTCCTTCCCCTCCCTGTTCCGGGCCGTCCTTGGAGCCACATTGGCGTAGACTTCGTCACCGGTCTACCATTGTCAGAAGGCAACTCCGTCATTCTGACAATTGTGGACCGGTTCTCCAAGGCGGTTCACTTTGTTCCCCTCCCTAAGCTCCCGTCCGCCCTCGAAACTGCGGAGCTCCTGGTGTCTCATGTGGTCAGGCTGCACGGGATCCCATCCGACATTGTGTCGGACCGTGGGCCCCAATTCTCCTCCCAGGTGTGGAAGGCGTTCTGTGTAGCCCTGGGGGCCTCGGCCAGTCTGTCGTCTGGTTTTCATCCCCAGTCTAACGGCCAGGCAGAGAGGGCGAACCAGGACCTGGGGGCCGCCCTGCGGTGCGTCACTGCACGCAATCCCGCCTCCTGGAGCCGTTTTCTTCCCTGGGTAGAGTACGCCCATAACTCTCTTAAGAGTGCGTCTACAGGGTTGTCCCCGTTCGAGTGCTCATTAGGCTACCAACCTCCTCTCCTGTCGGCCCAGGAGGCTGAGGTAGCAGTCCCCTCCGTCAAATCCCACATCCTCAAGTGCAAACGCGTGTGGAGACTTGCACGCACCGCACTCCTGCGCTCGAATGCCCGTTCCCAACGTCTGGCGGACCTGCACAGGACCGCAGCCCCTAAGTACAGAGCCGGTCAGCAGGTCTGGCTTTCTACTTCCAACATTTCCCTTCCCTCCTCCTCTAAAAAACTTCGGCCCCGTTTTATTGGTCCCTTCCCTGTTGTTTGTCTCATTAACCCGGTTTCTGTTAAACTCTCCCTCCCCTCCTCCCTCAAGGTCTACCCCGTTTTTCATGTGTCACAGATCAAGCCTGTCGCCTCCAGCCCCCTCAGTGCCCCTACCCTCCCTCCTCCACCCGTCCGGGCCATCGACAACGCCCCGGCCTACACGGTGGACCACATCATCGACATCCGCCGTAAAGGTCGGGGCTTTCAATACCTCGTGGACTGGGAGGGGTATGGTCCTGAGGAGCGGTCGTGGCTCCACAGGAGCCTCATCCTGGATCAATCATTGATCCAGGATTTCCACAGTCGCTTCCCTCTTAAGACCAGGCCGCCAGGTACGCCAGGGGGCGTACGTTGAGGGGGGGGGTACTGTAATGTTCCGCTCCCTTCCTGTTCGTTTTCTGTATTTTCCTGTTTTCCCTCCGTGTCATGTTGGATCCTTTTGTCCGTGTTTTCCCCGCTGCTGCGGTCTGGGCGTTTCCTTCCCTGTCTTGTTCGTTTGGTTGTCTCACTTCCGCCTTTTCACTCCGTCCCCCCTCGTTGCATGCATTCCCTCACCTGGTGTCTTGTAATCACTCCTGCTGATTTTCCACACCTGTCCCTTGTTTAGTTCTATTATTAACCTCACTATTTAGTCCTTCGGCTGGCTGCCAGTCGGCGCCAGTTCGTTAACGTTCGTCACCCGGTGTTCATGCTCGTTGTTTTCCTGGTCGTGTTAAAGAGAACTACTCGCTTGGTCGGGGAATATTATCCCCGTGCAGCTTGGGTTCGGCTCCTAACTACAGTCTGGTAGTTAACCACCCCGTCAATTCTTGTCGTGCATGCAGCTAACCTGTTTCCCTTCTCCTCCATCTAACCCAGCTCCCATTCACCCGTGGCAGTGTTCGTTTCCCCCCCGTTATCGTTGTGTGTGTTGCGGTACCTCCACCTCCAGCTCGTGTAGGCTCCGGGAGAGCTTGCTACCTGGCTACCCTCCAGTTGTTCCTGTCCGACCGAAGAAGCCAACGAGTTCTTCGGCACCGGCTCCTGGAGCTCTGGAGACAGTCAGCTCCTTCCGGACCTACCGCAGCTACGCCACACAACCCATCTCTGCCGTGCTTCACCAACCACCTCCCTCTCAAACCCTGCACCTCCGTGAGAACCTCCCGGTCATTCCCGTGCCTTCCCTTGCACTAACCCTACCTTTTGTTTTTGTTCTGTACCGGTGCAGTCAATCCGGTCCAGTTCCTGTCCTGCCGTAGTGAGCCGCTCCCCAGCAATTCCAGTCCAGGTGTGAGTCTCGCACCTACCTGTCCAGTCCAGTTCCGGTTTGGAACAAATCCGTTCCAGACCATTGTTCCAGTGTGGACCTCCCGGTCCAGTTCCAGTCCAGTCCAGTTCCGGTTTGGAACGACTCCGTTCCAGACCCCTTGTTCCAGTGTGGACCTCCCGGTCCAGTTCCAGTCCAGTCCAGTTCCAGTCCAGTCCAGTTCCGGTTTGGAACAAATCCGTTCCAGACCCCAGTTCCAGTGTGGACCTCCCGGTCCAGTTCCAGTCCAGTCCAGTTCCGGTTTGGAACAAATCCGTTCCAGACCCAGATTCCGGTGTGGACCTCCCGGTCCAGTTCCTGTCCAGTCCAGTTCCGGTTTGGGAACGAAACATTCCAGGCCTGCCAGTCCAGCTCCGGCTTGGAGCAGCCCGTCCCGGGCTACATACTGTTCCTGTGTGATATCGTGTTTTTTCCCCTCTTGTACAGTGTTGGGACTACCCCAACACTTAATTTATTAAACACCCTCTTTGTGAATCTGTCTCCTGGTCGTTGCACTTGGGTTCGTCCCGTTTCTGGTTCGTAACAGAATGTGTGTTACTGTGTCCTTGTTTAATTCTTCCAAGGCTTTCAATCATCACTGAGAATCTGTCATCATAAACTGTAATTTAGAAACATGATGTCAAAATGTTTTGTTCAACACAGTGAGGGTCTTTAAGTGTTAGTCATACTTAAGCAAGTTAATCAAGTTATTTAATCCAAACTTCTTGAAACAAACAAAAAATCATCAGTAAAATAAGGTTGAAAAAAGAGTTTTGTCATAAAGACTCCATGACTTCTGTTTGGGTCAAATTGAAACATTTAGTAAAAAAGAATGACACTTTTGAGAGATCATAGATCATAACAACCACATAATCCAGTGTAATCCATAAACATAACAACCACATAATCCAGTGTAAATGTGGTTATTGCTTTGTGTTTCTACTTGCTGTTCATCATCTGTATTTGCTTTATGTCTTTTTGTCTATGCTTTCTTTTACTATAATAATATAAAGATGAAACATAATTGAGAATGTCAGTTCCAAACAAATATCAATAAACTACATCATAAAAACCTTGTTTCATTAAAATGTTTCACAGATAAACATGATTTATGCCCTCCATGCCTTATAATGGATTCCCTACAGAAATCACATCTTTATCACAAATAATGAATGACATTTTCATTGCTAAATGTGATCTAGAAAATGGTTAAATGGCAACCATTAAACATTGTTTATATTGTTTGGAATTGAGATAAAGATAATATTGAGTATTTTGCGTAAATGTTTCTGTGTTGCTTTAAAATCCCAATAATTTCCTGGGCATATTTGACCCAGGCTAACAGGTTTCACAGGTGCTAATAAGTAAACAGAACACAAGGGTTAATTACGGTGGTATACATGCTTAATGAAGGATTTCTGATCATTTTGTAAAGTGACCAAATAATCTTAGGATGATGTTTTGGAGATTAATAGGTGAGCAATTAGCATTTTGGTAAAACAGGAGTAAGTATTACCACTGTAATACTTGCCTCTTTCATCAAACACATCCATAGGAGCCAAAGTTAATTTCACAGGGAGCCTAAGGAGAGAGCATTACTACCATCTACTGCAATGGAACTGGGGAAACCCAGTTCACAAGGCTGATTTCAGATATACTCTGAGGCAGGGATAGTGGCTTCTGCTCATAACCTGTGTGAGGTACGCAGAGGTACTGTTTCCCCTTGCACAAGCTCTGTGTGGTGAAACCGCAGGTGCAAAAGCAAAGCAGTTATATAGCACTCACCTAAACCACACTAATCAGTCACACCTGTTTGATCTAATACACTAGGAAAATATTGAGGGAACTCTTAAAACTGATGTCTGTCAGTTCCATGTGGTAAGGAAATGTTTGCCACATACAGCAAAAAAATTTTTTTTAAACTGCACATTTTCCCGTATTTGTATTGCATCTGACCCGAGGCACATCACAGTGTTGTCTCCTCAACCTAAATGATTACTTGCATGGGCAGCCTCGTTTATGTAAAGCACTTTCACTCAGGCTAATATTCGCACAATGTCGGAACTGTACAGTCTTAATATCGGCATCACTGATCTGAGAAAATGTCTTCACGCAAAGCCTTTTAAGTCCACACGTGTAACTGTCCATCTCTTAATGTAAATCTGTTTCATGCAAAACTTGTGTACAGAGCAATAACTACTGTTACCAAAAACTGGTGGTATTTTTCAGCAACAGCACCAATATATTAAACACAATATTAATATTACGTCCCCCTCAATAACTCACTCCCTTGCTTAAACCATTTTTAGCTACACCGTTAATGAGTAAAAGCATCCATTACCGCGTCAAACGATGCATTAAAACATATTTCGCTATACACGAGTAGGTGCTGTTGTTTTTGTTTCATTATGCTTCTCCCTGAAAAACTTGGGCACCTTGAAAACTCAGTGACTTTCAACAGATCCCAACATGCAAGTTATCAAGGGCAAGTTGTACTTATTTGACTTGTCTATGTGGGTAAAATATAACCACTTTTCTGGTTATTAAAAGTTAAGTGCCTGATCAGGTGTTGCTTATGTACCTTATGTTGTAAGTAGCTCTGGATAAGAGCCCCTGGACAATATAGTATCATGTAATACATGCACAGCCAAATTACCATGAGACCACAGTCTCAAACACCAGAGGGTGTTAAATGTACACCACAGTTTTTGCTGTGTGTAATATAATGCAGGTGCTATAAAAACGAATGCAGTAGAAAGTGAGCCCTCCCACACAGAAGAAATTCACTGGTATTAGGTACTCACCACGGCATGATGTTAGTACAAGTAAAGCATCAACCTGCCTGATAGATGATGAGGTAATGTGGTATACTTTTTTACTTTAATGATGACAGAATTACCCATTCACACACACACACACACACACACACACACACACACACACACACACACACACACACACACACACACACACACACACATCAGTGTGCAGTACCTGTTGTATCCCCAGTTTTCATAGCTTAATTAGTCAGTCACACAGTGCCTTTATATTCACTTCCATAATGAGAGGGAAAGGAACTCAGTCCATGATGGAATATGAAGTTGATGCCCGATATGCCTAGCTGTTTGTGGGGGGGGGGGGGGGGGGGGGGTCCCAGGCATGTCAACCACAAAGCTATTAGAGCCTCCGCTACCATACCTCCCTGTCACTTCCTTTGATGTATTAGCCGCGGTGACACTTCAGTGTGGTGACACACCTGTACTGTGACAGACCCTCAGATTTATCGGGGAGGGGTTTCATCTGTGGGGCGAAGAGCTAAGCCTCCGCAGGTGGTTTACACCGACAGAGCACAGAGGGAACCCGGCGCACGGTGTGTCCGACAGCTTTGTCCGGATGAACAAAGCGAGTCTGGCCAGCGGTGGGCCGTATTGTGTGTCACACAGATAGCGGCGGTGAGAGCGTGTTCTCCGACACCATGTCTACTCCCTCACCGCTCGGCCTGTCATTCACAGCGGCGAAGTGCAAAGCCCGCTGCTGCTTCAAGAGGCATTCCTTGACTGTGACTGTTGCTTCGCTACAATGGGGCGATGTACAGGTCTGTGCTAATGGAAGTGGACTGCTATATACTGTAAACCCAGAACACAAAGCATGTGCAGGACACAGCAGTGCTAGCAAAGCTAGAAAAAAGTGATTAGAAAAACAGTGCAAGGGGTATTATGTGGTTAAAACGTGGTTAAAACGTTTTAAAACGTGGTTAAAACGTGTTTTTGTGATATGTGAATTTCTTCGTCAAATATGCTAATTTAAATGAGTGAATGATTGAACTAGCTTTTTAACCATGTTAATTCACTGATATTGTGAAGAAGGGAGGCTAGGCAGAAGGATGGAGTTCAAAGAAAAAAGCATTTGCTGAACACTTCACGGCGCAGATGATTGATTTCAATCGCAAAAGGGGAACAAAAGAAATACAAATCGTGGCTGTCACCGGTGTCAGGTGAGCGTACTCCTATTGATCTCCTCATTTCCTCGGTCCTGAGGAGAAATGTACTCTCGCCCCAGCATGCACCTGACCTCGCCCTCGCTCCCTCACGGACATTCCCATCTCCAGGCTCCGCCCTCGTCACACTTATAAACTCCTCGCCCTAATAAATTGAGTTATGTTAAAGGCGATTTGACATTAATGTTTTTTTTGTTTTTTTTTTTACAACAGAGGGATTGCTGAACAAGGTTTGACACTGTGAATGAGCAGCAACAACAGAATATTATGTCCCCCATCTGGGACTGACCTTAAGCGCACAGTAAAACTAATGGAGCCTTACCCCGGCTCGTCTTTTACGCTCCAGCACCCGCTTTTCCAATTTATTCTCTCCTTTCCTGTTGGTGCTGACCCCTATGTGTTTTAGCGCTAATTGGTGGGCGCGCTCGGCTCCCAGCTCCTCCGCACTTGTAAATGTCCTCTCCGAGACCTTGCCGTTCCCTCCGGGATCATTAATCCACCCCACAAGTCGCTGGTAAATGGGATTATCAGCACTGTATTATACAGCACATTGGATGCGCCTGCTGTGGAACTCTGTCTTTTTTATACTGTGTGGGCCTTTGGGCTGCCTTAGCGCAAGGCATGCGTTTAATGACATGGATGTTCATCATGTATATGTATAAATCCTTGTCTACAGTATATATATAGATATATATATACTGTGTATATATATATATATATACACAGTGCCCTCCACTGTTATTGGCACCCCTGGTAAAGATGAGTTAAAAGGGTTATACAAAATTCACCGTTTGGTGAATTAGCTTAATGTCACACTGAGAAAATGAGAAAAATCCAACCTTTAATTGAAGTAAATTTATTATGGGTCTGTGACCCAACAACATCAAAAGACTCTTGATATCTTATTTTCTGGTACTCTTACAAGCGATACTATAACATCTCTGCATTTGAATGGATCTCTATGGGAATTGGGGGGTGGGACTAGATTTAGCTGTAAATTATGCTGGAACAGTATGGAATACATGGTTGGTAAAATGGCTGTAAGTCATCAAGGGTCTGAGGTATCAAACGAGCCTCAAACCATCACTCTGCTGCCAGACATGCAGTAGATATGGATGGATCACTTTAATGGTTGTTTGTCCTGACAAATGTTCCTATTGAACTCTATGGAAAAATAAGTCAGGTGAAGAAACCCTTCAAGTTATCCATCCATATCTATTGTATTTCTGACAGCAGAGTGATGGTTTAAGGCTTGTTCGATACATCAGACCCTTGATGACTTAGAGCCATTTAGCCAACCATTTATTCCATACTCTTCCAGTGTAATTTACAGCTAAATCTAGCCCCACCCCCCAATTCCCATAGAGATCAATTCAAATGCAGAGATGTTATAGTATCGCTTGTAAGAGTACCAGAAAACAAGATATCAAGAGTTTTTTGGTGTTGTTGGGTCACAGACATCAGGAAGTCATGGCATGCAAAATATATGTGACCAAATATTTAAAATGATTACTTTATTCTATATATAAATGCAGGGTGCCAGTAATTGTGGCACACGTGGTTTTGTTAAAAATAATTATTTCTTGATGAGGGATTTTTTTTTTCTCTGAATAAATTTACATTAGAGGTTGAATTTTTCTCATTTTTTCAGTGTGAGATTAAGCTAATTCACCAAACCCTTTTTACTCATCTTTACCAGGGGTGGCAATAATAGTGGAGGGCACTGTATATTGTGTGTGTGTGTGTGTGTGTGTGTGTGTGTGTGTGTGTGTGTGTGTGTGTGTGTGTGTGTGTGTGTGTGTGTGTGTGTGTGTGTGTATCTGTGTGTCACATTGCAACAACAACAGGTTAAAGTTTAGTGTCTAAGTCATCTAAATGGTGGAGTTTGAAGTTAGCATCGGTGTTGTCGGGTGATTAGCCAAGAGAGGGACTGTGAAAGTCAGCTGGATGTACTCTCTCCATCCTCCTCCCCTCTGATGTGGGGGCAGTTAGTTGAGCCATGGCTCGGAGGCAGGGCAGTTAACATGTATGAAGCTGATGCTTTCAGTTTGCTAGTCCTGTCAGCATTCAACATCATTTCATACAATTAAGGCCCTACTGAGCATCCTCTTCTGCAGGCAGAAAAATGCATTTAAACCTCAAGAGCCATTAACGTATCTGACCTAGACAGCAGAGATATATTCAAAAATAGCCAGCAAGTGGTATGAACATCCTGCAAAACCACCACGCTGAGAGGAATCTAATCAAGAGCTTAGCCTTTTCCTCTGGACGAGTCACAGTTCCTACTTTGCCTCTCACCAGGCAAATTAGACTTATAATAATTATGCTCATTAAAATTAAATGTTTTAATTTTTATCTCTGTGTTACCGACCATTCATTTCTCTGATTGTTGAGAATTCATTTATATTTCTGGGTGTTCTCCACACTGGTAACAAGAAGTGGCAATTGGGCTTAATCTAAGAAAGAAGTATGTGAGTTAACGCAGAAAAATGTGTTTAATGAGGCTTCATAAATTAGCTAGCCAGATAATTTGTCAGCAAATGGTGTTCTGCTTTATAAAAGATGTACCATGGACACAAAAATTAAAGCTGAACTAATGAGCAACAGTTGCTCTGCCACAGCCCAGCCTCCTACAGACGTCATACTGGCACTGCATGCTTATAGGCAGGGTATTGATGAGATTTTATTGTTTTTTTACCCTGTTTAAAATTAAACCTGTTCTCACATTGAGGTTATGTAGAAATTGTATTGCGTTCAAAGTCATAAAGCACATCACAGTCAGTCATCAATGATCTACTAAACAAACGGGGGAAAGATCAATACCACCGATCCATAATATACTTAAGTTTTCCAAGGAAAAACATGCTGTAACGGGGTGCTTAATGCATCCAATCATTTCAACTTATTTCACTGCGTAGAACATTTAATCATCAAGTTACAATGCAGCACCTCTTGCACTGCGAGCATGTTCAGGGCATTTGAAAGTTGATTGGCAGCCACGGAGAATGGAACATCAGCATGAACCAACTGAAATTAGACCATGTCCAGCTGTGATGTCCAACAGCACATTTTACCTTCAGCTGATTACCAGTTCAGATACCTGGGTTTAAACTCCTTTGCATGAAGAATGTAGAGAATAAATGTGTGGTGAAATGCACACAGGCCTGAGGTGACGTGTGCAAAGGACACAGCGCCCATCGAGTCCTCCGTGTTATGTTTCCCTGTGTTGTGAAGGCACAGGGGCGCACGGTCGCAGAAGCAGCCGGTGTTTTTACTGTTTAACCCGTGGTGATGCCACCTGCGTTTAGGCCAGGCTACTTCGCCATTCTGTTCGGTCACTGATTTTGTTCGGCTTCTGCTCGGCGGGAACAAGTTTTCCAACAGGCATTAAGTGCAACACCCCTCCCAGACAGAAGGTAACAATTAAAGTTGGGAATGGGGGCCTGCTGCTACATACGCAATACGACAAGGTCTTAAGAGGTTGTGACAGGGAGAGGCACATAGTGGTGAGGGGGAATAGGGCAAATGCTGAAATGCTCAAAAGGGTTTTTTTTTTTTTGCATGATTGTGGGAGCAGGGAAGCGACAGGCAGTGAAAGAAGATCAAAGCAGGGATTTCTGCAGCCTGGAGGCTGAATGTTGATAGAGTAGAGCGAAGGTGAATTGATTTGTATGAGAGCAGAGCAGTGATAATTTTTTTAGAACCCCCCCCCAAATCAATCCCCGAGGGACAGAGAGAGAGAGTCTGTTTGCTTTTCTGAACTCTGCAGAGTCTGTATTTTCACTGGGGGTTTTTTTTTTCAAGGCTTAATGAGTATTCGTGATGCGAAGAGCGAAAGTGGGACTACTGTAGCGTGCTTCAGAAAAAAAAACACCGCCGCAGATGAAACAATGTGTTGGTGTTTGCTAAATGAATGACTCAAGGGTGGTGTGAATCTCACTGACTGTACAGAATGTGAGAGGAATTTCTCACCAGGGGATAAGTTATACATTTTGGAAGTCAGATGTGGCATGCACTGTCAAGAGCAATGGCCTAATCAAAGTTACTTTATGTGGCTTTGATGCGATGTGCTGGATTTTTACAATATGGATGAGGGATGACATAAATGGAACACTGCTTAATGCAGCAATTTACGTTGGCTGTGGTAACTAAAAAGTACAAGTACAAAAAAGTATCAACAAGGAAAACAGAGCAAAGCACACTGCACATCCAAATCTTCCAAGGCAGCACATTAAATTAGGCTCATTTTAAGCTATTGGAATATGTGACACACGCCCCCTGATCTATCCTTTTTTAATGTAAAAGCTGGCAAAATATTTTGATAAAGATTTATATATATTGCATCAAAAAAAACAAAAACAGTTATTATTCATAAATTAATTTACATTTCAAACAATGAAAACACACTAGTGAGCTTTTAATAATTTTTTCGTGCAGAGGATTAAATATGTGTCTGCTAAACTACTGTCTGTTGTAAGCATCAGAATCGGACAGCCATTTCTGTAACATTACCAATGGAATTGCCTTAAAGATTGCCGAAGACCCTGCGCAGTACCATTTTGTCTTTTTCACTTCAAAGGCATCTTTTCTATTTGATTTAGAAATGAAATTAATAAACCATTAGTTCAAGTGGAACTGTATCTGCTACTCAATTTGAAAAAGATTCAGCAGAAGACCTGCTGGAGGCGAGACAAAAAAAGATTGAGCACTCTTATGATCTGAAATATCATTTTATAACCAGTTGCCATCTTTTAAATGGTTTTCCCCTGTAATGACATTGCAGCTGTGGCAGCCAGTGGTTGTGTTGGAAGAGTGGATCTTCTGATTGAGGGGGAATACCTGGAGGGCCAGATCAATAAACAGCTTCAATAAAAATGCAACAGAGGCAGAGACAGACAACGGAAACTGAAGAGAGGTTATCAGGGGGACAAGCCTTGAGGTCAAAAATGTCTGTTCCATGCTACACTCTACAACTCCTCACTGCAAAACTCATAAGGGGGGACTTTACATAGGACATAGTTTCCCTTGCGCAGGAGGTAGTTTCATACGAGGTATTTATGCGTATAATGGAGGAAGAAGGATACACGGCCTAAAATGGAACATGTAGAATAAGTTGTGTTGCATCGGCAGTATTTCAAAACTGGACTATCACTTTTCTATTTAAAGACTACTTGATCCTTTCACGAGAGGTGCCTTCAGTTATTACTGCAAGGAAGTTCAGCCTTTTTTCCTCTGAAATCACGACTGCCCCGGTACAAGCTGGTATGCCTACAGTGTCCACACCACACCCTGGCGTGGACTTGCGGACTTGGAGCTGGGAAGTTCCACACTTGTGATGTGTAGAGGGACCCATCATGCCCAGGTCACCTGGTTCGCTTGACCGAAATGTTAAGCAGATCAATCTGATATTATTGCAAATGCCTCAGGCATTGGGGTGATTTTTTTTTTTACCAAAGAGGAAATGGTATTCTGGATTACAATTATGACTGCCACTCAAACATCACATTACTGCACTCTATAGGAAATTGAAATTGCTTCTTATATGTACTGTATATAGCATAGGCTTGCCAATTGCCTGTCTGTCTTTAAGGTGATTTAGAATCCTGTGAGGCTGATATGTCCAGGCGTATCAAAGTGATTTTCTTCCAGCTGTGTGTGTGTGTGTGTGCGTGTGCGTGCGCTTGCCCAGGGCGGCATTGGGCGTGGTCTCCAGGAACGAAATCTATAAAAACAACAGCTCAGTCTATACACTTCTAGGCACAAACAAACCTCCTATTATTGCAGCTGTTAATGTCTTCACCCTTGCAAATGGATTAAATGCAAATGTTCCTGGATCATTACATGCCTGATTACACTTCTATTGCTGGGAGTGGGTTGCCTCAAAAATATTAAGATCCCTTCTCTGTAGGTAGCATCAAGTGTTGTTTTGTCAGCACGGGCAGATGGTAAACAACACAGGCACAGACACGGAGGCACATAAGGTGGCTGAGGTGCTCAGTAGTTTGGTGGAGGTGAGGGGGGGGTTCACTTGGATGAATTGTTTTAACCTTTGTCTTTCAGCATCAACAGATGTGTGTTTCTTTTTGTACGTGTAGCTGGAATCTTTCCAGCAATTGCGGAACCTCTGTCCTGGATCATGGGGGATTAATTTCAAAAGGACTGAAAAAGTGCAAATAGCATGCACCGAATCCGAAAAGGTATTTCATCCACCGATCATGTGACGTGGAGGCCTGACAAAGACCAGGTTGGCTCATTCAACTTTGCTATGGGGGATGTAGAAGGGTATGTGTCTCGGTTTTTGGAAGATGTAGGCCCCTGAAGCCTCTTTGCAGGGACCCGAAATGTAAATATATATGCGCAAACATGTCATGAACATGGTGAGAAAATGTAAACCGTTCCTGATGAATCACCACGCTGACCTTCCCGTGTCAAAACCTTGACAAATGCAGGTCATTTTCCTTAGATAGTAAAATGTCTGCAAAGCATGACAGACTTACAGTTCTGTAGAACCCTCACAGAATGCCTGTTCAGCAACAGTTATATAAATCAGGGTTCCGAAGAAAAATCTGCCATTTGCACATTAACCAAGCTTTATTTTTGACGGCAGTTTTATTGTAGGTGGAGGGCAATCGCTCCTCAGCTGCCATCCTCCCAAAATGTTTGTCCATAACTCAGGAGGGAGAGTAACAAAAGAACAGAATGGTCACATTGTCCTGCAGTCTGTCGTATATATTCTGCGCCCAACGCATTGAGAAAAGTACAGAACGGCAAAAAATGGGGAATGGCCTTAACAGAATACAAACCGTGTTTCAGTGCGGTAATGGAACAGGTAGAGACAGCCATTTGAATTGTTTGGCAATTTTATCTAGGAAGGCAGGAGTCTCCCCAGACCCTGCCTGTGATAATTGAAGATGTTATTATTTGGCTTGCAGCAGGAAGTATTCTCTCTACATTGTCACGAGCATGCTCAAGCAGATGCTGGCTAAATTAGTGAATTCATCATTGACTGTTGTACCTCTTTTTGGATGATTGCTACACTGGCAAACAGAGCCAACCCGCATCACCTATTAGTTCATTTTTCATGCAGCAAATGAACGCCACTGTTCACTTTATCTTTACTCACTTTGTTATATGTTCGATTTTTTATTTTATTTTAAAAAGGGAGACATATAGGGAAATATAACATTCTATTCCCTCAGTGGCAGTGATTGTAATTTATGTTATGGAAACCAAAACTCCGTTACACCTTATTTTACGGAACATGTACGAGTAAAAGGAAAAATATAATTTCTTCCCCCATGAAAATAAAAACGCCTGACATTTCATTTTTAAATTTAGCATAGACACTTGTTTTATTTAGCTTCTTTGATTTTAATTTTAATTTTGGAGTCATGCTGTGCAGGGCAGTGGAACATGACTGTCGTTGTCTTTCAGTGGACTTGGCAGAACTCAAGTCAGACATGTCCAAGGAACGAGGCAACAATGCATCTAGATAAGTGGCAATGATTGCTTTATTTTTCTCTCATAAAAAAAAAAATATATATATCCATTTTAAGTATGCACAAATATTTATCTTGATTAGTTTTACATCAGGACAGTTGTCGTTTGTTTACCATGGGATCTTACTTAGTAATACAAATTCATGAGAAATTGAGTGAGCATGCATTTGCATCTCCTGTCTGCTTTTTGTTACAGTATGTTGAGCATTTGCATGACAGTACTTCCATTTGCTGAATGCAGAAGCTGAGGTTAACGAGGCCAGTTCTTAGTTTCTATCTGGATTCCTATGCTGGTGGTATCTCTCAGCTGGAAGTGAAGAATTCAGGGCCCCTTTTCAAGAAAATTAACTTTGACATTCCAGTAATTGACAATTACAGATGCTGCCGCCATTGCGATGTAAATGCTCTTAACTTTAATTGAGGACATTGTGACTGTATTATTAGAATCAGGACCAGAAATTACAATGGGTGATTTCACTATTGATAAAATTAGCCCTTCATGCCTGTAATTGATTGCCATGTTGCCCTGTCTGGTACAATTTGGCCAGAAAGCTCACAGTGGGATTAGAGAAATCTTGCGTTTTATAAATCAAAAAGCTACTGGTCAGAGACTCTGATTGAAATGGGCAGATACAGATGGAAAGCAGTATGTTACATTCTGTTCTAAATTAATTACATCTCTACCGCCAAAATAATAGGATCCTGTATATATTTATACATCCAATTTATATAATTAGCACTTTTTTCAACCGTCACCATCGCTCGCTCTGAAAACGTTTCCTTGAACAACCAGGCAGAAAATGACGCGGCTTCAAAACAAAACCCTTGTCTGCTATCAAAGCAAATCCCACAATAGATCGCTAATAAAATGTTAAATAAATTAATAAATTTATTGTGGAAATAATGAATCGTCTGGTCTTTGCAGCAGCTGTGGGCTGCCACACGATGACCTGACATTTGTTCGCTGTACCCGGGTGAATGCACACTGAATCCTGCCATCAGGCTTTGTAAAGGGAACCGCTCACAGAGGTTAGCTACACACAATACAGTGTGTGCCAGAATGCCGCACTCCTGACACTTCCTGTTAATGCCAAGCTGTCCTTCCTGTAAATATCAGAGCAGATGCGACCAGCCATTTGTTCCTCCGACTCCCCTACCTGTGGGCTACATTTCCTCCTCATAAAAACACACTTAATTAGATATACTGATATAAGAATATACTGGAATGGTGTTTGCCATTCTCCTTATTATTTGCGTGCTTTAGGCATGAAGCAGTTTTGTACTTGGCCCATGAAATAGTGCGGCTATCAACATGTATGAGAACCAACATAAAAGGCTCTCATCAAAAGATTGTCCAAGCCTTAATGACTGTCATTTAAAACAGCCATTCTCAAACAACCTACTTCCATCACCCTCATTTATTTATTGGTTAAACCATAACCAATGAAATATTGTTGGATGAATGCTTGCGCTGTATGTTTGAATGAATCATTAGGCAAAATAATTTATCGCCTGCAAATAACTGTGCCTTGAATTCCTTGGGACCAGAACCCCATCAATCCGACCACAGTGCCCTCAAATGACAATTGGGGATCCTCCTTACAAGGTTGTTGAACGTGCTGATCACGTGTATTACCACGAATAGTGGCAGTGACAGGATTAGAAAGCAACAGTGTTCATATTGTGTATGATTACTGGGAAGAGCACTTCATAGTTTTCAGAGAATCCTATATTGTAGAGGAGTATATCTAATGTGGTAACCTCTAAAGAAAGGAATGGTTATAAGCCATATGGGAAGCGACCCAAAAAAAATGTCCTTTAATATAATGATAAATTTGCAAATATAGTCATGAGCAAATTAGCTTATTAGTCTATTCTCCACTCTTCTGTCCGGTGAAGGGTTATTTGTTTTCAGTTGAGTATTTGACTCTGATTGGGCCATAGGTTTTTCAGCCATTGATTGTACTGAATATTTACATCACAAATGGTTGTCTGACTGAAAGGTTTATCAGGCTGTGGAATTTTATCGCTAGAATGATAACATTTGTATGTCTGAAAACCATAAAACAGCTGGTGCCAATGTGGGGTACATGGTGGTGGGCTCAGAGATGCCTTATGGCATCTTTGGAATCGATTTGACATCAGGAGAAGCATCAGGTGGAGGATTCTTGAAATACTGAGGTAAGAAGTCATTGCTTTCAAATTATTTTCCCTGTTATCTTCAATTTAGAAGCTCCACTTGTGTCTGTGATGTCACAGCTGCTCCACCATGTCTGAAAAAAGAGGAATACAACCTGAACTTGCACCCCCGTCCAATATGCCGCCCCGAGCCAGTCACTGTTTTCCACACTGCCGGCCACACAGTTACCGGAGAATTAGTGCCAACTGATGATAACTCACAGCTTATGCGTGCATGGTGTGTCAAGAGGAATAATTACAACAGTTTTGAAGGACTGTGAACATATTAATATGGACACCATGTCTGTCTTTGCACCAGGGAAAAGCCATTTCTGCCGCAGAACTGATCTTAAGATGCAGAGAGCAGTCAGAAGAGGGAGCGGTCTGGAGAAGCCTATTTTTTGAGGACTGTGCACATCTTACTGTCTGAGTATTTCAAGTGCAGCCCCATTTCCCTCTGTGTGACAGATGCATTCCAGAAGCACCCTGGCTGTCATGAAGCCAAATAAGGAATGAGTGAGGCACCGCAAAGTCGGGGTTCCAAATCCCGTCTGGTTAGCGTTTAGAAAGTGTCAGATTAAACTGGTGCACGCATGACAAGACGCCGTGCATTCAGCGGCAGAGATAACAAGAGGTTTGCCGTGTACAATGTCAGTCTCCCTGGCTAATTGCTAAGAACCTCTTACTCTGTGCTACATAACAAAGGGATATTGTCATTTATGGAATAATAAGCCCCCCCTGAGTTTGTTCTTCTGTGGCCCAGAGCCTGAAATGTCTTCATGTTCCCTATCCTTATCATCATTATTGGCCATCTGGTCATCATACAGGCTTCCACTTGATAGTGTGCATGTAATGGACAGGTGTGTGTGATGTAATGGACAGGTACCACAATCTCAAAAAAACATTTTAATGACAAATTATATATATATATATATATATATATATATATATATATATATATATATATATATATATGTGTGTGTCTGTGAAATGGTTAGATTAATACTGTAGTATAAATCTCCTCCAAACACATGTACACATGCACTGCACACTGTCAGTCTGCATGTAGTTCACTGACTGTCAGAAACAAGCTTTTCCCATTCTCCTGATTCACTGCGAAAAATTACATGAACATCATGTGGGAGGATAAACTAGTCAATATCATCACCTGAAACCAAACTATGTTCTCTAATTTAGCATAACTCAAATGGATGTTAAAATCAGCTGTGTAGAAACACAGTTAATGCCAATGTTTGTTCCGTCAGCGGTTACATTCTCTGTCTCGGTTTAATTATGACTTATTTCATCCTGTATTGAGAGGAAACAACTCAATTATTCTAAACTGGCTTTGTAATTGTTGGAAATATTCCATTGGGCCATGGGTCACCTGTAAACTGTATTACCTGTACACAGCATAAAAAGGTGTATGGATTTGTATTAGAAATGTATTAAAAAACCACAATGTATGAGCGCTGAATAAGTATAGAGGCATACTGAGCAAACAACACTGTAAGCACTATTATCTTACAAATGAATAATGAGTTGTTATGGAACAAGAAAACTGTGAGAAGCTGAAGATTAGCAGAAGCTCAGGCTCAGAATTTGACAATTAGGAACCAAGAAGGGGGCCTGTAAGAATTCTTATCTGGTCACAGTGACATATACCCATCTGTATCTTGTATTTTGGATTCTAGGCACGCACATAGTCATTTTTGCACGCACGTAGTCATTCATATTTTTGGGATGTTTTGACTATGGCGCCACGATGATTGAGTGACTTGAAGAGATATGGTAGCTCAGGCCAATAAGGTTAGCTCAGGTCACTAAAGGGAGTTTGGGTGTTTTCCAAAACTCTCTAAGGGGGGTTTGGATACCGGGGGAGGAGATTTCTGAGAACCACAGTGTTTTCCTGAGAATTGGCACATTTGGGGTTATAGGGGTTAACCAATTAAAATGATGCTAAATGATGGAACCATAGTGGCGTGCAGTAGTGACACACCTGCAGGGCGGAGATTTGGGTTGGATTTGTGGAGGATGGGATGGACTATGTGCTCAAACAAATGTATAAATGGAGATGTAACTGTAAACACCTTGAACACTTCTGCAGAAGCTGTTTCGACTTTATGAGCGTCTGTGTGACGTCCCGTTCCCATCCAGTCCGTATTGCCATGTTTTCCCCTTTTCCTTCCGTGTCATGTTGGATTCCCTTGTCCGTGTTTTTCCCCTCTGCTACAGACTGGGCGTTTCCCCTCGGTCTCGTTCGTTTGGTTTCCCACTTTAGTTTCCGCCTATCGCTTTCCCCCCTCGTTGCATGCATTCCTCACCTTTGTGCTTTGCAATCACTCCCGGTTACTTTCCGCACCTGTGCCTCATTTATTCCAATTTCACTCCCCTATTTAACCCACCTGACCCTGCTTATTGCTCTCAAACTTAACTTACCTCGTTCGTTGTATGGTCTCCTCGTTTCTGGTCCCGTGTTTTCTGATCGCTTGGTTGTGGGTTTAACTCCTTACAGCTTTCAGTTAACCTGTCCTGCAGTTTGGTAGATATCCACCCCTGACGTTTTGCTGTTTGCATGCCTCTAACCTGTCTCCTTCTAACCACCAGCTGTCCCAGCTTCTACCCGTCTGTAGCAGTGTCATTTCCTTGTGTGTGTGTTACGGTACCTCCAACTCCAGCTCGAGCTAGGTCCGCAGTTGAGTTCTAGCCTGGCTACCCTGCAGTTGTTCCTGTCCGGCCGTAGCTACCTCCTGTGCTGCGGTTACGGTTCCAGGTTCCTCTGAAACTCAGCCAGCTCCAACCGGACCTACCTGAGCTCCGCCACACCGCCCAGCCCAGCTGAGTTCAGCCGGCTACCTACCTTTGTTTTCGGGCAACTTCCGTGAAACCTCCCGGTCCAATTCCAGTCTAAGTTCCATTCTAACGCTCCCTCTGTTTTCTGTCCAGTTCCCGAGTGGACCTTCTGGTCCAGTTCCAGTCCAGTCCCGGGGTGAAGTTCACCACCTGTAAAGTCCAGTTCCGGCTTGGAACAAGTTTGCCGTTCCAGTAATCCGTTTCCTGAGTGGACCTCCCGGTCCAGTTCCAGTCCTGTCCCGGTGTGAAGCACACCACCTGTAAAAGTCCAGTTCCGGCTTGGAACAAGTTTGCCGTTCCAGTGATCCGTTTCCTGAGTGGACCTCCCGGTCCAGTTCCAGTCCTGTCCCGGTGTGAAGTACACCGCCAGTTCAAGCCCAGTTCCGGCTTGGAACACGCTCCTGGTTTTCAAGTCCAGCTCCGGCTTGGAGCAGTCCGTATCGGACTTCCTGTGTGATACTGTGTTTTACTTTTCTGTACAGCTTTGGGACTACCCCAAAGCTTAAATAAATATACCATTCTTTGAATCTGCCTCCTGGTCGTTGCACTTGGGTTCGTCCCGTATCTGGATCGTAACAGTCTGTGTAATAAAGTCTGAATATTCTGGAAGATCCTGCCTCACTCCTCTTGATTGAAGAACTTAGAAAAAATTAGGACTGTAAGCTGAAAAACTTAGTTTCTTGTCGCTTGGAAACCACGACATAATCAGTCTCCATAAAATGGGCTTCCATAATTAACCTTAATTATGAATGCATTTTGAC
This sequence comes from Synaphobranchus kaupii, assembly GCA_029718625.1. Taxonomy (NCBI): domain Eukaryota; kingdom Metazoa; phylum Chordata; class Actinopteri; order Anguilliformes; family Synaphobranchidae; genus Synaphobranchus; species Synaphobranchus kaupii. The sequence goes on along the minus strand of CM056376.1, from coordinate 20,809,077 downwards.
AAAACAGAATGGAAATAAATTACAAAATTTGTGTTGTCAAATTACAGTTCATACTTGATTAAATAATTTGATTAATATTTCCCCGTGTTTGCCGCTCTCCATTGTGGGCTTTTGGCAATATTAGAGTTGAAAAGAGCAGAAAATTAAACAGTAATGCAATTCAGGGACTGCAGTCAGTCTGTCAGTCTGGTTCATTGCACAGGTCTGATAAAGCACTTTGCTTTTATGCACTGAATGCAAAACTGTTTGCGGTCATTTTGCTATAGTTTGCTTTGGAGGGAATAAAAAATGCCTCCTTAACCTCCGTGACCCACACATACACAGCAGGCATTTCTATAATTTCACTGTTTCCCTTTTGTCCTGTATGTATAAAAAAGCTGTAATTTTAGCACTATGCACAGTTTATGAAATTATTGGTACTAAACAGAAGCCAACCATGTTGTTGATTCCCAGCTGCAAGGCAGAATACCATCTGAAATAATTCTGCTCACAGCTGTGACCACAAACGTGTTTTTCTTGGCTCTCCTCATAGTCTCAAATTGCACTGGGGTGTCTTTCTAAGGACAGATGGAATTGTCCACAATTATATTACATAGCAGTGAAGAGAGTAGTGATACTTCCAGCAACAATAGTACAGATCATTTCATATTCATCTATGTTTAATATATTTTTTAAACCATATCAAAATAATTTTGAAAATCATCCATATGTACGCCTAAAAAGCAGGGGCGTTTCTAGGACCTGAAAACATCCGGGGCTTAGCCCAGTACATCTGGGGCTTTCCTCAGACTTTGCAAGGGGGTCCAGGGGCATCCTGGTCTTTCCTCCTGGTTTCATGTGATGACCCAGTGACTCATTTTTGTAAGGCACAACACTGTTGGTCTGCCTAATTGCAAATTTAAAATTCCATTCCATGACACAGATATGAGCACTAGTGTTTTTGTATCAACAATAGTGATTATAAGGCCATAATGTTCATCTCATCAAAATAACTTCACTCACACACACACACACACACACACAATCTCTCTCTCTCTCTCTCTCTCTCTCTCACACACAACCTTTTTCCATAACTAATCCTGACTATGCTGGCCACTGGCTGTGCCATCTGTGCTACCCGGAAACCATTAAATAAACTTAAACATTAAGACAACATACTCTGCCTAATGAAAAATATATATTTTGACATTGCTTCCCATTAAATTCATATAATGTTCTTCATTTGATTAAACTATGACAATTATTTTATACTGTTAAAGACTGACAAGACATTACATTATAATCTCAAGGCTGACTGTATTACTAAGCAATTCATAGTATTCAATCGCAGACTACATCTTGGTGGCAAACAGTGACTGTAATCAAATAGCAGGTGATTATCATTAAATGACAAGCATGGCCAAATGAGCTGTGGGCTTGCACTGCATTGTACGGCAAAACACATAATGAGAAAAGATTCAAGATTCAAGATGTTTACTATCACACCAGTTTCATACTGTGTACAAAACTGTGTGAAAATCTTCAGCCAGGAGGCTCCAGTAACATAAAGTGATAAAAGTGACAAAGTGGGGGGAAAAAATAAACCAGACAAAAACAATAGGGCACCAGCAGCTTTGCTGCTCGTTCCCTAATAATCAGTCCCACCAGGATCTCAGTTTTTTTGTGATTGTTGCGGCCTAAAATGCTTGATTATCATTAAGCTCTCTCATCACGCCAACTTGTGAGGGAATATCATATTAATAGTTCCAACTTCCAAGTGTGTCAGGGAGGTATGCTTGTAGAAAGATAGTGAACAACCTGTCCATCAGAAAGAGGATGAGTAAAGATAACCAGAATCTACTAGAATTTAGTTGTGCTAGCTTGCTAATATTAATGCATTCACGCAATCTGCCATATAGGGAAAAACTTTCTGCACAATTGCTTTTTAGATGCAATTTACATTGTTGGCCTATTTCTTTGTTACCTTTTCTTCTCCTCTTAAAAAAGCCAAGCAGACTCATTTGTTTTTTACTTTCCATGATTATGCTATTGCCTAAGTACAGTGCTTGTGTAGCGCTTTAATGCCCCCCCAATAACAATTGAAAGTGCAACTAAAGTTCCACTCTGCTACAGTACATTAAAATCAGCTCCTGGGCAGAGCAACACAAACGTTTTATGGACCAAAAATATTCCGGGCTAGGCTCAAAACATTCGGGGCTCCCTAACGACGCCCCTGCTACCAAGGCCATCTTAACTTTTCCATTCCACATTTGAAGATGCTCACATGCAGACTTTTATCTATTACAAATAGTAATATGATTATTGTTATAAATAAATTGTTCAAATGACCACACAACGGTCATATTCTTTGATATTCATTAGAGTGTATCCCACAGTAAATTAGCATTGTTTTTGGGGTTTTTTCAATAATCACGTTTGTTTACCTAGTCACTGAAAATAATGCTGACCTCAAACTGAAAAAATTATTCATCATAGCCATTGAATGTAGATTGTTCTGCATTGTTCAAATATCATAGGAATATAGCATTTGATACATCAGTGTTTTGTATGGAACAGATAGCATACAAGTATTCTAAAATATATCATATTCTACAATCTAGTAAGTGTAATTACATGTACAAATATACTGTGTCAATACCTTCATGGATATGAATTGGAAAAATCAGTGGAATTAAAAAGAATTAGCAGAATTATCAATGTGCACTTTGTTTTAAATTAGTCACAATTAGAATTTGAGGATGAAGCTGAGATCGAGATTGATAATCTCTTCCAAACATGGAGCATAAGGGTAAGTTTAATTAACATACTCTGTGTTAAAATGTCAGTTTAAATGTCCTAGCCATTAGAAGGCCATAACAAATGGTCCGTTTGCAGGACACTGACCCCTGCCTGGAACTGATTACAAATCTGCCTGTAACTGTTTGCTGGACTTTGACCCTGTTCTGTCGACCTCCAATAAAGCCTATTCCTATCACTTCTGGTGTCTGCGATTGGTTCTGATCAGTTCTCATAACAATATATAAACTATACTGTTGAACTAATTGACTTCATCCTGATCTGCAAACTCCTCCTTCTCTGCAAAAAAGTCAAGAACTTATGTTGATTGTGATTGCATACAAGCACATCCATCATTTTGTGAAGTCACAATTCTACATCTTACAGTACTGTTTTATGGTGGTAGAAAAATAGATTTCCAAATTATAAGACCATTTCAATTTCAGCCCTCCCTCCCTCCCCATTCCTTATAACGATGTTGTGGCATTTCACAGCCACCCCTTCAATGTAATACTGCAGTTAATACTGCCCTTCCCTTCATTATCATATCTTTAAACATGCAGTGTAGGAAAATGTCTGATCCTCTTATGGACTGTAAATATTTTGGTAAAATGATAATTACGACATCGCTGATATGGGTAAAATAAAAACAAAAATAAAAGTGATTAAAAAACACTGTAGGTTATCATTTTTGCAAAGCTTAGATTTATAGTTTTTTTATTATTAAAGTAATAAAAGGCTCTTTGTCCTTCATAATACTGTTCGATCATTCATAGAATAATTCACTCGCAGCCATCACAAAATCAGAGTGGAATTTTTAAACATTCTATGAGGTGTTCTCCCTGTTTTCTTTAGGGATGAATTATATGGTGAAATAACTTTTGGCTTCCAGGAACAAAATGGCTAGAATGTAGTTTTGCTTAAAATAAAAACTATAGTCGATACTTCATTGGTCAGAAGTGAGTCCTACCAATGTTCGTTGAATAAATATGAAGTATACTTGCCATAGAGGGCATTATTAGTATTCTGTACATAGTATAATGCATGGGAAATGTTATAGGCAAAAAAGTGGCTGTATTTATAATGCATGACACTTTATTATATGTAAACATTTGAAGTAAAATTGATAGTTAATGCAATGTTTGTATTTTTACAATGCAGCATATATCCCTTTCATAATCTTTGGATTTGTCATTGTAATTTTAATTATATATTTATATATATATTGTATATAAAAAAAAAAAAAAGTAACTTCAGCCTTTAATTAATTTTATTTGTGTGTGCGTGCGTGCATGTGGTTCTTCCTAACATGAGTACTTAAAGACATTTACATGTAAATGAGAAAAATCTGTTAGTAGCAGGTAACAATTAAATCCTGTTATGTTGAGCTTCGGAGAAGCAGCACTTTCATCACAGTCGACATTATAATGGCACTCCAAGCGGACTGAAAGAGCAGCATTGCTTGTTTATTCTAGCACAGCAAACCCAGCAGCTTATTAGGCTGATGAGGGTAGGAAACAACAAATGCTTTATTTGTCAGCATGTCAAAGCGGTGACTGTATGAAGAATGCATTCTTAGTGCACAGTATCCATAGCCTCGCTTTACATGTGATATTTTAAAGGAAGGTTTGCTAAACTCCAGTGAATAGTTTGAGTCTCTGAGATATGAGATATGTATTTAAATAAAATTCTGTAGTTTTTTTGTTTTCCCTCTCCGCATTTGGGACAATACTGATTTTGTGAATGTGCCCAGGTGAAAAAGTAGTATACTTTAGTGTAATAAAAATATAATTTAAGTATACAAAAGTTATTACAAGTACTTTTCCTTTTTGTACTTAATTTGAAGTATGCTTAAAATGTACTTTTAAAAAGTGTACTTCAAGTATAGTCTCAAACACACCGTAATACTTTTAAAGTTTGTTTCAAACGCACTGGTGACATAATTAAATTGTACTGCAAGTGTATTTAAGATACCAACAAATCATACTTTTTGTTAGTGCACTGAACTATACTTAAGTACACAAAAAATAGTCCCATTTTAACATACAGACATAGTGCACTTAAGTATACTAAAATAGTCCCATTTTAACATACACACTGCACTTGAAGTACACTTAAGTACACTTAACTACAACTTTAGTGCACTTAGTATACTTAAAGCACTGCCAATTTAGCACAAAGTACATAATTAGTACAAAAAATACTAAAAGTATACTTTGAAAAAGTATATTACAAGTATAATCTTTTTTCACCTGGGCATGCACCTGTGTGTGTATGTGCACTGGACTGTAGTATAATTTAATGATGCACTGCAAGCATTGTACTGATTTTTCTATATAAATCAAAAGCTTACACATACTGTATAATACTTTACCATTATGTATACTACTGAAACATTCATGCCAATTACTCATATTAATACATCTGTAATATTGTTGGCACACTTTAAGAATGTAGGCTTTTAAAAGCAGCACTACTACGAATACCTGATTAAACCTACAATTACGTATTAAAGATTGGTATTTACAGACTGCTGTCAGTGAAACTTTTGTAAAGGTGCACATTATTAATCATTAAATCAATATATTTTATAGCTCTGCAAAATCTTCAAAGGAAGTTCACTTGTGGATAAAAGGCTAAGATGGAGATTTGGCGTAACAATAGGTAGTGAAATATATCCGCTAAAAATGAGACTGATAACACATTTTGTATAGGGACTGTCCTTATTGCGCAAGCTACGGGTTCCTCAAAAGCCATTTACTGCACGTTAAAAATCTCACCCGCAGCAGTTCAGATTAAGACAGTAAAGCTATTTATCAAAGTACATCAGGTGCACTGCCATTTATTTCCCTAGCAGCAATTGGAGGAATTAAATTTAGAGACCATATTATCCGATAACAAGAGCCCATTTATGCCCTTATGCAAAAGCACTGTATTACAGCAGAGAATGATATTGCCATGTGCATACATTAAGCTATTATTTGAAATCCCAGGTGCCCGATTTATTGTAAGGCAGCATGTGAAAGATAGAGCATGCATTACAAAATAAAAAGGAGACTAACCCCTCATTCACAAGGGAATAGATTGCATGCATGTCTTTTGTCCCTCGTTTATTTATTAGCTGTATGCCATTGTTTCCTACCATTCTTTTTCCTTGTGCATATACGTACGTAGGTTATTTGACATTGCTGGTAATCTTTGTTTTTCCAGATAAGTCACATGCCCATGCCCATCATCACATGTTATAGTCCAGCTTCACACAAATTAACTCATTTGTTTAAAAGGAAGGGTTATTTAAGAGATAAAATCTGGTTTGGTTCACTGTGTTATGCAGGATGCTGAAAATTAAAGGATTGCACTATACTGTTTACTTTTATGGACTCTGTTGCATTGTTTTTTTAATAAACTTTATATATTTATACATTTCAAGTCCCAGAAATCAACAATGAACCCAACACTATAGTATTCTAAGACTGAAAATATGAATTAAAATGTTAAATATAAAAATGTTAACTTGACTAGCAAGTGTCAATGTACCCCCAAGAGTCTAGAACAAACACATGTAAGCAGTTGAATTACTAACTATTTTTAACTTTAACAAAAAGTCCAAATTATTAAGTGTTCAGCGGAAAAAGACTTTACGTATACAGTACGTCGCTTGTACTAAAGCACGCCTCAGAAAGCTTTGATATGTGTGATCGGGTGTCAACCCAAATTATGCTGTAATCTGAAAGAGGCCCCCAAAGCCAAAAGACATTCCGCATTCTACCGGAGTCACCTGTCAGGGGAGCGAGAACCATTTGAAGCATGTCCCTTTATACTTTCCCCACTGTAACTATCAAGCACAACGGGATCACTCTTGAGTCACTGGACATTGTATAACAACAGTCAAGAACCAGACACTTGTCGGCCATGTTGCCTCAGCTTGGCTGACTGCATTCAAGCATTATGGAGAGGAAATTAATAGGGTGGCCACAGCACCATGGGGGGACTTTTTTTTCAGAACTGCACAATATGCTGAGGTAGTTGCGAGAGTGGTGGACACTTTAATTGCATTCCGAGTCCTCATTCAAATTCGAATCACTGCGTGGAGGCATAAATTTGAATAGGCTACTTAAATGTCATCGAGTATTGATTGAAACTTACTTGGGGGCTTTTCAGTGGATCAAGTTCTTGAATGTAATTGCGAAATTGAAATACTTAATTTGCTGAATGGATACCCTCGGATCCTGCACAGGAGTCCATTATATGTACAGGTTCCCTGTAGCTTTTCCCCCACCCCCTTCCTTTCTATCCAGGTGAATATTAAAGCCATCATATTTACATGCATGATGAAAATAAGGGGGACTGTCTTAGCACCGCCAGTGTTAATTCACCGTTTAATGAGCTTAAGATTCCAATGGGGATACGTGTGTGTAGTATAAGTGTAAAATGTACTTTCAGGGTTGACTTAACAATACATATTTTGCTGAATGTATGGAGCACAATTCTGCAATCATGCACACGTGGAGGTGTGGGTAGGTGGTTTAATCTGTCTGCGTTGACAAATTGGCCATTACCAAGGTCGGTACCCGCATTGTGGTCGTGCGATCAGGAAGCATCGTCCAGCCGTGTCTCAGCCTACTAGATCAGGCTAGCTGCAGAAAGCAGCCCTGCAAGTTCCCTCGCCAATGTCAGTGCATGTTGCCCTCGGACACACAGATCGATGTCTTTCTTAATTAAATTAATTAAATGTCTGAGTTAACTTGACGACTCAATGAGAATTGTTCATTCTTGGTCTAAAAAGGATTGATTCAGAGCAGATAGCTTGAAAGCCTGTATACGGGCTTCTGATGCACTTCATGTCTGCACCTTTGTCAAGACAAAGAAATATTAAAACTAAGAGCATTCATTGGTGGTAACTACTTTTCACCCATTCCTTTTTAGGTAAAAGTCATATTTCAAATTAATAGGATCACTATGTCCTGCAGACACATAGTCAATACCTTTTAACCATGCCCTATATGTGTGATATCATGCCCTATTGAGGACAAAAAAGGGAGAAATTATGCCATTAACTTTAACATTATTACACAATGTGTGATATCGCTTCACGCATGACTTGTTCAATTCATGATGACATTTGGCATTTAGGCTTTTTAGTTGACGCAGAGCTCCAGGGATGTGACTCAGACAGAGCGAAGGACCCAACGATCTGTTGAAAAGGGTAAGTGGAGAGTCCGGCTGGTAGCTCTCCCAAATACAGATCCTGTGTTAATGGCAACTACAGGCCATCGTTTCTCGCTGAACGCGATTGAATCCCTTTTAAGAGACATTTTTATTAGTCGTACTGCAATACATAAAGTTATCATCATATTACTTATAGACAAATGAGAGCTCCCTTTTTTGTGCCTGTAAGCAAAGCTTTATGACTTGTTAGAATTTCATCTGGGAAAACAGCTTCAGCAAGCAGAACAGGCAGACGGGGCATACATCAATCAGACGTCAGCTGTAATCCAATCAGAGAGCAGTCACCTGATTACTGTAAGGTAGCTGTCCCGGAAATCAGCTTGCAGTCTTTGACTAAGCAGATTGACTGCCCTGTGTTTTGAAATTCATCTAATTTTGATGTTTATCTTCTTTGAAATTGAAAAAACCAGAGAGCGGGTTTCGAACAAAAAGTGCTTTATAATATTTGTAATATTTGATTATTGAAATGTAAAATTTGTTTATGGGCCTTGTGTGCATGTTTGAAACATAATTCAAGGAAGAATGTTAAACTATGCAGCTGGAAAAACTGAGAGTTAAAGTCAAGCTGCTCTCATTGACGTTAGTCAAAACTAACTTTTCTATTTAAAAGAAACAACGAGGACATCATTATAAACTAGATTCTTCAGATACATGTGAGTGTGTTTAATTAATATATTTTGTAAGATAATTCAAAAGTATTTGTAGAATTTTTATATTTTTCTTTTCAAAAATCTGACCGCATCAAATGGCAGTGATGAAAAGTAACAACTCTCTGTGATTAAAGGGCTTTTACAGGTAATACTGTTGCCATCCAAAGTAAAATTGTTAAACTTTGCACCTCACCTGTCCTCAGAGGCGATTCTAGTGTCTGTGGGGGCCCCAGGCAAAAACATTATTTATTTTTTTTTCCAAAACGACATTCTTAACAGTTACCTTACCCCGAAGTTGTCATGGTTTTGGACCCTGTTGTCCCATGCGGTCGTTTTCCTTGGTGGCCACGCGAGGGCGCTGCCCTGTTGGTAGATGCTTGCTCCGCCCTGCTGAGTTGGGGGAGTTTCTGGTTAAGCTTTTACACCTGTTGCGTGGTCACCTGAGAGTTATATAAGCCTACCGTTCCCTTCGTTCGGGGCTTCGACATTAATTGTTTGTTTATTGTCATGTACTGTGGTGTATTGCTGGCTGTGAGTTATTCGTACCCTGTTGGCTACTCGCCTTTTGTTAACGTCTCTTTGTTGAGGCAGGGCTTATTTCTTGCTGGCTTACTAGTGGATTATCTCGTAGAAGTTTGGGACTGTAAAATCTCTGCTCTAGTTCGCCTGTGTGCGTTTTCCTCCGTGGATGGAGATTTGGGCGATGGTCGGAACTGTGTTCTGTTCGCCTCTCGGTGCATGTCGTCTCATGGGAGATCTGGCATTTCGCTTCGGCTGGGTTGCTTAGCTTGTAGAAGTGTAGAGTAGCTGTTCTTTGTCCCTTTTCGCCGGTTAATGGTTTTCTTATAGAGAGACCTGGCGTGTTAGCTTCTACTGATTTCCGGGTTACGGTAAGCCAGTTAGTAGCTTGGTACGTTTATTCCTGTTGTGTCTCCTTCTCATAGACTGCGTTCTCCTTTGTTGTGAGTCGGGGTTTCGTTACTTATTCCTTTACTGTGAGGCTAGGGCGTGTGTTTATTTAAGTTCGCGGTGTCTTTTGGTTAGTAAGTTTGGGACGACGGTGCTCCGTCGGCTCACCTGTAAAATGTTTCTCATGTGAGATCGGGTGTTTACCCAGGTATGTTTGCTGCATTAGACTGCAAACTTATTTAAGTAGCCATGGAACGTTAAGTCTCTGTTCCTGTTTGCCTCGTTACCTTTCTCCTTATTAAGAGGCTAGGGCGCTTGTGTGATTAAGTGTGCGTTAGTCTTGTGGATTAGACTGCATACTTATTTAAGTAGCCATGGAACGTTAAGTCTCTGTTCCTGTTTGCCTCGTTATCTTTCTCCTTATTAAGAAGCTATGGCACGTGTTTGAGCTAGTTTGCGTAGTCTCTTGTTAGTAAGTTATGGGACGACGGTGCTCCGTCGGCTCGCCTGTAAATGTCTCTCCCTCCTGGGAGATCGGGTGTTTGCCCAGGTACGTTTGCTGCATTGGACTGCGCACTTATCTAACTAGTCATAGAACGTTAAATTTCTGTTCTTGTTCGCCTAGTTACATTTCTCCTGTCTGTGAGGCAGGGCTTGTGCTCGTGTTAGTCTGTTTAACCCATGGTTAGGGTGCAGCTGTCCTGTTCATCGGTTTTTGTGCTTTCCATCTCTGTGTATAGGAGATGTGGGCGATGGTTCGGAACTGTAGTTCTGTTCGTCCTTCGGTGCAATTCGTCTCTTAGGGAGACTTGATGATATTGTGGACATGTTTGCGTGTGACTGCGAGCCTTGAAGCCGTGGAACGTTAATTATCTGTTCCTGTTCGCCTCGTTACATTTCTCCTGTCTGAGAGGCAGGGCTGGTGCTTGTGTTAGTCAGTTAGACGTTGGTTAAGGTGCAGATGTCCTTCATCTTTTTGTGCTTTCCTTCTCCGTGGATAGGAGATGTGGGCGATGGTTCGGAACTGTAGTTCTGTTCGTCCTTCGGTGCAATTCGTCTCAGGGATACCTGTTTATGATGTTGGACATGTTTGCGTGTGACTGCAAGCTTTTAAGCCACGGAACGTTGGATCTGTTCCTCTCGCCTTCTCATACTATCGTTTTATTTTTGCTGTGTTTGTTTGTGTTTTATGTTGTTTTTACGCTCCCGCCCGTTATGTGTCTCGTTTCCGAGACAGGGCGCGTGTTTATTTCCGGCTGTTCAGATCCCTGTCTTTGTGCTCTACTGGGCGACTGGCAGTTAGCCGGTTAGTAGCGTTTTGTGTTCGTTGTCTTGTCTCCTTCCCTTATCTGCGGGGTATCCCGCCTTAGTGGCCTAAGGGCTTAATGATTCCCCTTGCTGCGTTTGGCTCCTCCCACCTCACACGTCACGCCCCATTACAGAAGTTGGTGATTTGATGGAGGTATCTTTTGTTGTGGTGGTCGATTAGGTGTGTCATCTTCAATGAAAATAAATGGAGGCGATGTAATCACCTGAGAAATCTGCTGGACACCACTTTCTGCAGGGCTTCAGGGAAGGGGCGTCACCAGAGATATATGTTTTGGGGGACTAAACCGGTACTAGGGGAGTCTGGGGGCATGCACCCCCAGAAGAAACTTTTCAAAAAGCACCCACAAAATGGTCGTTCCCCATGAGTTTTGAGAGCAGCAAAAGGCCTAAATTCAATAAATAATTTGGCATTGTTGTTGCAAAGAATATTTCTTTAAATTGCTTGGATATACAGCAATAAGGTCAGGCTGGTGTACGTCTAGCAACTAAAATGTATGCCCATCAGCGATGGTTGACACAATGTGCATTGTAGTTTGACAGCTTCTAGCAAGTTGCCTTAATGTCAGAAGAATTCATTTAGGCCTGGCCCGAAGATTATATTTAACCAGCTATTTGTTTTTTTAAATGCAAGTAAAAACCAGATTCCATAGTATACATCTAAATATTCACGTACATGTTGATTAAATTTTCACTTGTGAGTGATGACCAGGAAATCATGTTGAAAGGGGGGAGGGATTCCCTCAGTTATAATGTTACTCTCACATAAGCTTGTGACTAACTATAAACTATTATCTGTCTGTATTATCCAGGCAGTAGCCAACTGCGGACATAAAACCAGAGAGACTAGCTACTCCATGTTGCAGATGGGTTCCGTTTCAAATTTATTTATAACAATAACAGCTCAAGCTTCACAAATTTAGTTTAGGCATTTTAATGGAATAACTGCAAATTACCTAGTAGGCTATATGGGAACTGGACAGGCGAGAGGAGCCAGGAGTTTCAGAAACTAATATGGTTCCCATTAACCTGGCTAACGCGATGACGTGGTCAGGCAGCAGTACAGTCCAGACTCGAGCGTTAGCCAGGATGGGTTCCCATAGTCTATAAGGAAGAAACTCTAGCCTTTTTCTACCAAACTATGGGTTTCCAGTCAAATTTTCAACCCAGTTATATCCATAATACATATACGAATAAGAATCAAAGCATGATTTTACTTGATACAAAGTTGAGTTGTTTTACATGACTAAATAGTGGCGTGTGTACAATTGATGAATAGCCACATTTTACATATTTTTCTAGTCTATGGTATGGATCCAGCTAGCAGTAGCACTTGAGAGCAGACCGATGGAGCAAACGCCTTCATAGCTAATGTTAAAGGGATAGTTCACCCATTTTTAAAAATTGATATTGTTTTACTTACCCACAAAATAGTATGTAAGGCTGTAGTGATTCTGTCCTGGTGTCACCTTTGTAGCTAAAATTGGCATTGTTCCAATTCAGGTTTAGCAAATTTTAGCTACAATGGTGAGACCAGGACAGAATCACTACAGGCATACATACTATTTTGGGGGTAAGTAAAACAATATAAAATTGTTCACAATGGGTGAACTATCCCTGTAACAGTCCCTGAATGTTTTTGACCCTCTGGAATGAGTGCTTACACGAATGTTACTGACAATCCATTAGCTAAGTAGCTTATGTTATGTTGTTATCTAACTTCCAGAGCTCAAGTACCAGTCCAGTAGTGATTGTTACAGCAGCATTAGAACGTTAACTTCTACAACCAAATGTTTCAAGGGGGTTCCCAGATTTTTAGATTGCCATTGCCGTAGGGCTAATGTGATCAGCCTTCGGGGGCCCCCTCAAAGCTTGGGGCCCCAGGCAATTTCCTGCCTTGCCTGTCCTGTTGCATCGCCTCTGCCTGTCCTTCCATAAGCTGAGATCTAAGTTACCAGTTGACATCTTTACAGTGAATTGCCAGAGTGAACTGTCAGTAAGCAACATCGCTGTGTCGACCAAAGGTTTGGACAATGTTACCGCGGCTGTTATCACTGCCAAGCTCTGTTCTGGTCACATTACATTTGCTTGCATGGTACAATAGGCTTGTACATTACAATAATTCACATTTGTTATGGTAAAAAGGACAGTTGAAACCATATTTGAAAATGCCACAGTCATTTTCCCAGGTGAGGTCAAACTATTAATAAGCCTAAAATCAGTAATAGAGTCTTAGATTGAATGATGAATAGTGACAGTTCCCTCACTAGTTTTCTTTTATCCATGGTTTAATTATTATTAATAATTATTATTATTACTATTATTATTATTATTATTATTATTATTAGTAGTAGTAGTAGTAGTAGTAGTAGTATTACTACTACTACTATTAAAGGAATAATTCAGATGCTGATCTGATTTGCAACATTGAACTTGTGACATATCTGAATACCCCTTGAAATAATTTGTAATAAAAACTTGGTCACACTTTAAACAAAGTCTCCATATAAAGGCTTTATATGTGATATATAAAACCTTTATAAACGTGACATAATGGTTTTATAAATCATACATAAGCAAGTGACATGCTTGAAAAAAGGGTGACATAACATGACATCTTATGCAACATGATACGTAACTTTATTAAATTAAATAATAATAATAATAAAAACCAAAAAAAAAATTCAACAGAACTGCTTAAACTACAACACTTAGCAAAGAGAGAATCCAGTAAGGTTATAATTTTTATTTAGAAGTATGTTGAGGTGTTGTTGCTGTGAACAAGTGTCCGTGTGTGTGTGTGTGTGTGTGTGTGTGTGTGTGTGTGTGTGTGTGTTTTTTTAAACTAAATGCTTGGTTATCCTCAGTTTACTTAATGGAATACATTTTTACATTTTTTTTGTGGATGTTTACTTGTCTTACCCCTGGAATTGCACTTAAAAAAAACACACCAAATTATGTGTGTGGTATTCTGACTTCTCAGAGAGTCTAAAAATAATTCAAATTAATGTTGCTCAACAACATAATTGGCAAGACAAATCTTTTTGACCCTTAGACCTTCAGGCAGACTCGTTGCTATAGGCAGGCCTGATGGGGCTGGGCCCGTGCAGTGCCCTCCCAGAAAAATATGTTCTCATTTTCATATAAAACGTATGAACGCAACCCCCCCCATCCCCCCTCACCAAAGCCACAGAATACTGCCCCCCCCCCCCCCCCAAAAAAAAAAATACATAAATAAAATCAATGAATAATTAAAACAATTATATATGTATATACAGTGCCCTCCACAATTATTGGCACCCCTGGTAAAGATGAGTAAAAAGGGTTATAAAAAAGTTTGGTGAATTAGCTTAATCTCACGCCGAGAAAATTTTAAAAATCCAACCATTAATTGAAGTAAATTTATTCTGAGAAAAATAAATCCCTCATCAAGAAGTAATTATTTTTAACAAAACCACATGTGCCACATACGGAAGCCCTGAAAGGCAAGGTGAAAAAAATAACTTATTATAGTACGTACGAGATAAACCTTTTTTTACCTTGCCTTTCAGGGCCTCCGCCGTTAAGTCATACGTACGACTTAACGCTGGCATTGGAGCAGGATTTCCACGCCTAAAACAAACTCATGAAACCAACCTAAATTAGCTGGAATCTAGACGCCGGGGTGGGGTTAATCTAGGTTGAGAGACGTTTTCACATTATTAGCGTTTCGCCGACTTTTCAACACAAAAATGTTCACTGGGTAACAGAAAAAAAGCAATGATTATTTAGTCTTCAAATGCCCATTTTGAAATCATGTAACCTCAAAATCACGCTTGGATTTTTTTTCTCAGAAGATCAGGCTAAACGAGCTGTTATTGGCGTGTGTCAAAATAAATATTAATTATTTCACTTAAATGGCAATTTTTTATTTATTTAAATGGCTATTTATTTCCCCTCATATTTATTTCATGGCGTAGACCTATACATTTCAAGTCGGCATGAAAGGGGCATGTTCAGCTATGATAATTGGTTGCTCAGTCCATAAATGTAAAAAACCAAATACCGCTCACTATTGCGTAGTTTTATACATAAAGGCTAATATAATACATATATAAGTCACATAAAGATCAGTGTATTTTGATAGTGTATTGACAGATGGAGACTTCCCCTGAGAAAATATGCTAGGTCTACAACTCCCTTAATGCTGAACTAATTTAAATGTTATAAACGTCAAGAAATATCTGCATAACACAGGCTACCTTATTGCCAAATATCCCAGAACAGCTAGCATATTTGCAAAAGGCCTTTTAACGATTATAGCCTACAGGAGTTGTCAAAATGTTGAGGTTTTTTGTTGTAAATTAATTTATAATTTTGTATATCACCTAGCAGGATTGTTCTTTCATTGTTCAGAGGTATTTATTTATACACAGGGGATACTGGCATTGCTTCACTCTTGTTCCGCATTGATTTGGAACAGCATCACCATAGCCAAAGACATGTAAATTGTTTTTAATAAAATAATACTAAAAAAGAGCATTGGTCATTTAAAACAAAGAGCAAGCACGAGTTACAGGAAAAGCAAGTTCATGTATACGGTATACTGCATTGTCAAGCCTAGTTTTCAATCTCATTTTTACTTTGATCCATTCTCATTTCATTCAAAGTATCCAGCCAGCCAGGGCTTCAGACTGCAATCAGGGGTTTGCATACTTGTATTTCTATTTTTCACTTACCTTATTTTGTTTCTTTGTGTTGTTTTCTGATCAGCTCTTTGAACGTCTAAGGAATCATTTCCAATCATATAAGAATGCAAACATAATACCAGGTTTGTACCCATATGCAAAATATCTGTAAAAATCCTATAAAAATCACATATTCCCTATACACAACTTATAAAATCAATATGTGGTAGAGAACTAGCATATACAGTACATTTCATACTAAAATTAATAGTTCCCTAATGTACATGATACTCCCTATGAAAAAGATTGAGAGAATGTATAAGAATTGTATACAAATATATAATGTAATACTAATTAACATATACAGTTTTTATGATTTTTAAAAACATTGCAAGTATGATCATATATGATTTTTACAGACCTTTCCCCCACACCACACACAGACACACCCACCCACCCACCTACACACACACGCACACACACACACACACACTCTCTCTCTCTCTCTCTCCCTCTCTCTCTTTCTCTCTCTTTCCCACAGAAACCCTATTAGTCTAGTTTAAGGCAATCGTTGAACATTATATTTTTGGAATATTAATTCCAGGTTTGACTGATGTACTCTTTATACAAATGGCAGATCTAATTAGGTATAAACTTTATGAGCACACCTAAAGGCCATATAGTTCAGACCGTTGTTAAAATGTTGCAATGCTAATAAGAACCTCCCCAAGGGCTGTATTGGAGCCAAAATGGCTGTTGTCAGATAACAAACGCCTGCATTACATAATAGATTAAGCAGGAGTACTTTTTGCCTAGTGGCACAAACACAGAGGATAATTCAGATATTGTTACCATCTCACCACTCTTTATCAGTGCAGAAATTGTTCTTATTGGTACAGCAATTACTGTTGTTATTTGGACAAATTGGATGACCAACAAAAGCAACCATGACACATTTCAGATGTGGACAAGCTTCATAGTCATACACCTACAATGTGATGTATCAAACATGATTTTTTTTATATATTCCAGCTTCAACATTTTTATAATCCATCATGCTGTGTATCTCTGATTTCTAACAAGGTATGTTTTAAGAAAAAGCTATTCTTAATTTGTTAATGATTATATATCATATCCATATCAATTATCCAATCTTGCCATCCTTGTTAAACTGAAGTAAATTGGACTCTTCTCTTTGAGATAATCTTTGAGGTACAGTAATGATAGGCAAATTAAATAATTCACATGGCTTCTCATACCATAGCTATGCTGATGATACTCAACTCTTCCTCTCTTTCCCTCCCTCTACCCCACAGGTTAAGGAGAGGATATCTGCTTGTCTGACTGACATCTCTGAGTGGATGGCTACCCATCACCTGAAGCTCAACCTTGACAAGACAGAGCTCCTCTTCATGCCGTACAAGACCTCCCCACTACATGACCTCTCCATCACCGTTGACGGGACCGTGGTGGCTGCCTCCCGCTCTGCAAGGAAACTGGGGGTGGTCCTGGATGACCGGCTGGACTTCAAAGAGCACATCAGGGCGACGGCACGGTCCTGCAGGTTCCTCCTGTACAACATCAGGAGGATTCGACCGTACCTGACCACCTACTCCACCCATCTTCTTGTCCAGACCATGGTCACCTCACGCCTGGACTACTGCAACTCCCTGCTCGCAAGCCTACCAGCCTGCGCCATTCTGCCTCTTCAACTGATCCAGAATGCAGCTGCCCAGCTTGTGTTCAACCTCCCGAAATTTTCCCATGTAACCCCCCTGCTGAGGTCACTCCACTGGCTGCCAGTTGCAGCCAGGATCAGCCAGACCCTGGCCTACACTGCAGCCAATAGGACAGGCCCCGCCTACCTGCAGGACTTAATCCAGAACTATGTTCCTGCTTGACCACTTCGCTCTTCTACAGCAGGGCGACTCGCACTTCCCCCCCTCCGTGTCAATGGCTCTCGCACGTCCCGACTGCGGAGCTTTCCACCTTAGCTCCTCAGTGGTGGAATGAACTTCCCATTCCCCTACGTTCTACTCAAACCCTGCCTGCATTCCGTCGAGGCCTGAAGACACACCTCTTCAGACTCCACCTTGACTGATATTCTAACCTAGGACTATCAGTTCCCTGTGTTTACTAGTTCCCTGTGTTTTTCCTGTCTGTTTGTTATAGTATATAATAGTATTTAGAATAGAAGTCTAGTATAGCTGATTTACCCACAGCTTACTGTGAACTACAGTCAACGTTCATTACTAGGGATAGCTGCTACATTATGGGAAGGATGTGCTTTGTCTTGTCTGTTCTGTAGTAATCTTGATGACGTCTCTGTATGCACTTATTGTACGTTGCTTTGGATAAAAGCGTCTGCTAAATGAATGTAATGTAATGTAAAATAAAACAACTTTCCAGTAGGGGTTTCACAAGTTTGAGCTTTGATAAATAAATAAGAAAAGTAAAGGCTGTGATTTGTGTACCTTATATTTTAATAGTCTGTGAAAGGTTAAACACATTTAAGATATGATTTTTTTTTTAAATTATTACTTCAGATTCAATGGAGCAATGCCTTCAACAATGCCTGTGCGTCCAACATGTTGCAGTTTTTCAGTGAGCAGAATTATGTAAATTGGTAAATAGATTTGAGATGGGTAAAGTGATTATCAAATATCTTTAATCATCATTGCAGTATATATTTATGGATATTGATAATTTTTATGGGTTTTGATATTTTATATTTCTATTATATCTTATATGAAACTTCCTGAATAACATGTACATGCACTATACCAGTGGTTCTCAAACTCAGTCCTGGACCCCCCCTGTGTATGCTGGTTTTCGTACCAACCACAATTGTGATCTGAGAATTTGAACAAGCTGTTCATTTTTCTCAATTGCACTTTTCATGTTTTGATGAATTATTTAGCCTTTTAAGGCAAATTATGTCAGAAAATAGCTATGCATGCCATGTAGTACAAATGTCCCATGTTCACATTTTGCTTATTGTGCTATATTGCAATTTCATTAAAAGAGGTAACAAAACTGAGCAAATGAAAGGAGGTGAATCAATAGGCTCCTAACTGGTGAAAGTGTGGACACATGGCCAAGAAAACTAACCATTCGGTTGATAATGAACAATTCAAATACAACGCAAATTGATAATGAGCCAAACCTGCATTGTGTTAATAAGTTTAAGGAAACAAAATTATGAAAGAACTTAAACACATGTATAAACTGACCAATTATCAATCAGTACAGCTGCATAGTTTGTGGTGACTAAGTATTGTAAGGTCTCCTGATTCAGGATATGAGTTGAGTAAATTATTTTTTGGAAGTGGTGTTTGCACATAATTACATGTCTGGATGCAAGGTGGTCTTACTTTCCATTACCATGAATGGAGAAATGCAAATATCTGTTGTTAAAAAAGCTGATTATTCAAAGTTCAAAGTTTACTGATCACTTCAGGAGAACACAGATCACATCGTGTGCACAGATCAAAGAGTGGCCTTTTTGCATGGTTCACATGGTAGCTCTTCCAAAATGTCCTCCTCCATTGAAGCTCATTGAAACATTTGTGAACACCATGTCTAGTTTCAGTTTAGTTTTGTTTTAGTAATAAACAATGGAAACATCCTGATGCAAAGCTGCATATTGATGCTCTCAGAAGAAGTCTAGATTTCAAATCCAATTTTGGTTAGCAGGAGGTGGTTTATGGTTTCTTGACAGACATGATACGTTTAAATGCTCTTGAGAAATGTTTGTGGTCTGCTTGAAAGGCAGTTACAGAGAGTGCATTTCTTAGCATTAAATCAAGAATACTAAACAAATCTCTGGGCTGTTTTACTGCAAGTCCATAAATTAAGTGTGTCTTTTTTTGTAAAGTTTTACTTTAGGGCAACTTTGCAGGTTACAGTTACTGTAGGGGCCAATTGCTCAAATAATTATTCACAAATACCCTTTTTTACCCAAAGCTTTAACCATGGCCATTTAAACTAATCTCTTTGTTTAAACCTAATCCCCATAACTCTCAACCAACCTTACTTATTAGTAATGTAAATTGCATGGGCATTAGCTGTAAATAATTAATAAGGCCCTTGGTCCCCCTGCACTAAGTCAGCAGGAAGCATTTCAATTATGGGAAACAGACATATAAAACTTTAACAGAGTCAACACTCTCTACAAATACTGAAAGTTCAAGTCAACAGCCATCTCATCATATAGCTCTAAGCTCTGTGAGATAATCGAATGCACTATTTGCAAAAAAAAAAAAAAAGACAGAATTAGGTACAGCTGTACATCAGGGTAGTCATGCACTTGAATATTTATATAAACACCCTGTGCATAATCAACCATCCCGTTAACCCCTTAACCCCTTATCTTAAGTAACTGCATTAGGCAAAATGAGTGGGCTATTGCATCGCTGACAGAAATTGAAACAGTCAGTAAAGGCCTCATATTTTTAAATCCAGTGGATTTGTTTCACCAGACTACTGTCACTTCTGATTTCTTATTGAACAAACAGACCATAGCAGACTTATTTCTAATTGTTTACACAAGAAATGAAAGACGTCTGAGATCAGTGCTGGGGGGTGGGGAGAAAAGAAGGGCTTTTAAGGGGGTTTCCAAATTTGGAGGAGAGGAATATGATGGTGTGATTCACCATATATTTTCCACATTTGTGACGATGATTTTCCAAAATTGCTCACCCACGCTGTCACCCATATAGTTATTAATGCCAGAAATTGTTTAACATTTCATGCCATACACATTACATTCAAGGGCACTCTATTTGATTGCCTGGGTAAATATTTTTTTAAAACATACCTGAATTCTTTATATCTTTGTTTTTATCCCAAAGGGTTGAAATGAGAGTTTTTAAAATAAAAACATGCCTTATCTGCACAGTCAGTGGTCTTCACTATGCACAAAGTAACTTTTTAAGTACTATGGCTTGGATTTCAGGACTGTAAATACGCATTAAGGCCAATGCATTATGTTACTCTACTGAGCTACATGTACATGCCTTCATTAAGTATGCTTCCATACATTACCTATTAAATGGCATCAGTGGATACAATAAAATTCACAAGGACATGACCTTCATATTCACAGAGAGATTATGTAGTTTAAAGATAATGGAATCCTAATGAAAATCCACCTTGTATGATATATTGTTGCCCTCTACCTTGCTTCAGAAAGAAAATGCTAATACAACTAATCTAACATGCTGGTGAACACTCTGAAGCATTTTGGTCATACATGGCAATATTTATTATCACATAGATATTTCAGTTAGTCAGCTGTCAGGTCTGTCAGGTCACTGGAATTATTGAGCTTTGGTTCGTCTTGTCAAATTTGGCACTTAAATGTGGGATTCCTTTGTGTACGTGACTTTAATTAGCCTATTTATTTGTACTCATGAACATCCTCTTAGACTGAGATTATTAGCAGACTAATGAAAATGTATCCAAAAGACCACAATGAATCCTATATCAGCAGATGTCCAGTCCCCAACATGTGGGGCAATCTGCTGAAGGGTACATCGCACAAGAGTCCCATCCCACACCAGCGTGCATTGGGAGAAAGAAGATGGAACAGCTCAGTGAGCAAAGCAATTTGGACTTCAGTGATATGTTAAAAGCCAGAATGCAAATTACAGCATGGTGAAACAAATCAAAAAGTGTCCTTGCCAAGCCTCACACCCCGTGTGCAAACAAAAAACAGGATACAGAATAAAATATTGACAGAAAGGCAAATCAAATGTGCAAGAGAACTGTTTTACTGACAATTACTGGCACCGGCACTAGTCAGGAAGACAGCAGCAGACATGTCCAGATTTAGACCTGCTTGACTGTCCCTTAACAAGCTGCAACAACGGTATACAATAATGTTAACATCCTGTAACATTTAGCAATACATGACTCAACTGTGGTTGGCTCATTTCAGGAGACAGGCCTGCAAATCTATTATTGTGCCACCCTGAAGCGCAGCCTGTTGAAGTTGCTCCTCTTTCCATGTGAAAAAAAAAGTGGGAAAAGAAGTCCACAAGCCCTCAAGCATAAGGACACAGTCAAAGTTACTTACTTAAATAAAAAAATAAAAAATAAAAAAATAAAATAACTTTTTAAAAAACAGTGGCTATTATAATGAATAAAAAACACCATTAAAGTATGATATCTGGTAGCAGACCTGAGGAGGAGTTTAATGCAAACATAGATATTTCGGTAGGCTACCAAAAAAACTGACGGTACAGACAGACCTGAGAATAGAGGACTGCAACACTGGATGCCACAGTTTTGTTCAGAGAGTCTGCCCCTCCATTTCTGTGTAGATGACTAAGAGATCTTATAGACAACATGACCAACCACAGCAAGAATGCAAATGTGGACAGACAAGTACGAGTTTAAAGTACTACCACTCCAGAAATGTGTTCGGTTTATCAGTAATGAACACACATACACACTTAGCTTAGCAACGCAATTATTCACTGCGGCCTTCAGCACGGAAAGGCTTGTCCCTTAAATTTGAGGTCTAATGTGGAATTGCTTTAATCAAAGGGATACTTAACTTTCTCATAAGCCTTTTATCACAATAAACATGAAGAGAAACAATGCAGCCCCTGCAGTAGTAGACAGAAAAAGAGTTGAGGCAGTTTATAGAAGCAGACGGGACACCAGTACACCAGTTCACAACGTTTCCCTTGGTATGGCTACTGGTTGGTAAAATAGAGGACTATGAGGGCCCCCATGTGTGCAGACCAGGCCCTATAGTTGCTAGTTCAAGCCTTGCTATGTTATCAATCGACTATGAGCAGGAGTTCACAGTGGGCCCTGTCCCATCAAGGGAAGGGTGTGTTTTAATTGGCCAGGGTTTATCGGGTCACCACTAGATTAGTCCCTCCCACTGAAACACCAGGAGCTTAAGCTACCAGGCATCATTATTTAGAGATTCACACCTATTCCTACAGGAGCTGGCTATCTCCTCATTCTCCCGTAGGACTGTACGGACTGTAGACTATACAATGGTCACCAGGCAACAGGTGAGGGTATCGGGGGAGAGCATGTGCTTCAGCTGCAGTGTTCCTGGGGTACCACCATACCAGGATTGTGGCCCATTTCCTAAACCGAGGAGAGAAAGAAAGAAAAGGGGCAGGGAATTGATAAAAAAAAAAAAAGATTGATTCAGTCTAATGTCTGGCCTGACACATTGGATGGTGAATCTTAGTAGTATTTCCAAATCACAGGAGAGTTTAATCATGCCACTGACACGGCGCTATCCATTCTAGAGGCAACGTGAGCGAGCACTCACTTTTTAGAGGTTTATGAGAAATGTACTCGCAAATTGTGAATCACCATTCATAATGGTATCTTTTGCATATGCATCCAAAACAGTGTGCTCCAGAATTCCAACAGTAAAATGTTGTGAACAAATGTGCTTACCACCATGTTTGTCTGCCTTCTTGTATGCTGTATTTAGAATTTATGTACTTTAATATTAACAGTTAGATCTTAGTGATATAATTCCCCCTTGGAATGAATATAGAGTATAAAATGATAAAATCCAATGGTATTCTGTGGGTCATTTATATATTTCAATCTCTTTTGCTGTCAATGAGTCTGTTGTACACTACATTCTCGTAGCTGCTCATATTAATATTCACAGGTGGATGTTTATGTTTTTCCCCCCCATTTCATCGCTATTTTACATTTGATCACCCTGTCTGAAGGTTGCTAACCATTTAAAAGCCGCCTAGCGTACGTGAGAAGGAAGAGGACGTTCGGGTAGATCCAGTGAGTCGCGCAGAATCGCGAAGCCGGGTCGCATACTCGACTTGAGAGCTGCTCTCTTCCTTCCTCTGACTGTCTTTCCGGATGAAGGAGAGCGAACTGCAGCGGCGCCGGGGTGCGATGCAGACCCGAGGGCAGCCGAGTGTCTTCAGAGAGCAGGCGCCGTCACAGCTGTCGCCTCTCTTCTCCTCTCTTCTCCTCTCCCTCCACAGACGGCATAGAGGAGGACAAAGGCTAAAGAACAGCAGCCTCCTCCCCCCAGGTGTGGGTGACTCATATATTAAAGGAGTTATTTATGCAGCACTTATGCACACTTACTTTGAGCGCCACTTGGTTGAATCGCCTGAGATTTCCGCCGTTGCAGTGGGCGTGTTCAGTCGCTAAATGTTCAGAAAAGGATAAATGAACTCGCATGGTGTGAAATGTTTGTGGTCAGAATGTAGGAATAAAGGCAGGGAGACATTAACATTCCTTTTTTTAGAACGACAAAATGTGATGCATGGTTACATTATCCAGTGAAGCCTTTTTCATTATGATAATAATGCACATGATTATACTGGAAATTAGCGTATTCTTAGTTTTTGAAGTCCTAGGCCTCTTCCAGCAGTAAGTGGAGTTACTGACAGCTCTGTCTTCCTGACCTTTACTGAGGTTGTAGCCTGTCGGACGACAGCCACTGTAACAAAAGCAGGTGAAGGAGTCAGTAGGTGTGGATGAGGGAGTGGGGATAGGAAGACTTGCAGCTGCGTGACATGTAACAGCTTTCAGCTGTAGTCTGAGCACTTGTAAAGGTAAGTCCTTCACAAACTGTGGAGGAAATTGACATTTAAAAGAACAGCGGACACAACTGTCAGCCACTGAGTATAACACTTCCCCAAGGTCTTTTCCTTGCTCTCATAAAATCTACACATGCTTGTGAAATGTTTATGTTGAAACCTCACTGCACCTATTTGAGTAGGTCAAAGAACGTGCACTGAAAAGTTGAATGGTGACCAAGAGCCTCTAAGCCTTTCTCCTTTGAAAATGGACAGACATATTTATTCATTATTGCTTTAAATATTGCCAAATGGAAAGTTTTTTTCAATGGCTAGTTGTATTTGTGCAATTCTTGCTGTGGAATTTAGCATTTCTGTGGCCGGATGAAACTGAGCATTCCACCAGCAGCCTCCATTAAAAGATTATGCCTTCCGCAGGACAAAAGAGCAGCGACTTAATCATATGAGTGGTCTGCTGGTTTCCTTTCATCAAAATCAAATTAGAAAAAAATTCCGATTGCATTAGTGAGACACATGAAGACCTCTGAATTGAATTTGGTGTTGTTTGTTTGAGGAAAAAAGGCAAAAAAGCTACAAGAATTATCGTCTGAGTGGGAGTTAAAAGCATAGGAAAAATGATCTGGGAATAATAGTTTTTCTCCCCAGTTAATATCAACAGGCACAAAGACATGATGTACACTGGACATTGCTTTTGTTTTCATGGGTTTTTTTCCCCAGACAAGTGAATGGTAGGCATCTGATGGACTGTTTGTCATGCACTTATGCAAAGACAAAATGGAGACATTCACCAGTACACTACCCTCCATTTGCTGTCTCCTGTGATTGCTCTCTCTCTCTCTCTCTCTCTTTCTATCCCTCTCTTTCTTTCACCCTCTCCCTCTCGCTCACACACACACAGAATCGCACACATGTACACGGTGAAGAGGGGTCATTGAAGACTAAAACAATTCCTAAACTGTTGGCTTGAGAAATTACTTTTCATCTCATTTTTTTGAATTTGTCATCACAACGTGGCAGAGGCTCGGGCGCGGCGGTTCCACATCACGAGCGATAATATTACCCGTGTTTGATACACACATTTATCAGCCGATGCATAATGTTTCTGCCTCGTCACAGGCGAATGAAGCGGAGTGCGGCAAAAGGCCTGAGCGGCTGCTGACTTTCGTAACTTTCGCACAACTTTCCTCTTCGGCATTATGCGCGGCTTGACAGATGTTAAACATTTCCACTACCTTTCGAGTCCGCTGTTGGCGTGTTTATCTGTTCTTCCATTACAGGGCAGAGAGCTGCCGAATTGGTCTGGCGACACTGTCTCTCCAGAAACAGACACACACAGACGATGTGAATGTGACACAGAAAACAGGACGCCACATCATTTCTTCGTTTGGGAGATTCATATTGAATAGTGAACTGTTATGTTTTCATTTAACATATTACTCATTCAAACAGCTGGCTTTGTTCTGCAGAAACTGTAATTCAAAAGTAATTCAAGTACCCTCTTGAGGAGATGCACGAAAAATGCCAATCTATAATTCAGACTCATGTTACCATGATCAGGCATTTGGTGGCCTGAATAGCAGCCCACATTGCTGTGCAAAACTCCTGACATGTCCCTGAATATCACATAAAATGTAGCATTTAGGATAATTCATTAGCTTCACCTGGATGAATGTTTTTCAGATGACTTTGACTTGTTTTATAAGGGAGAACCAAGCTTCCTGCTTTTCTGTGACATGTTTGATTTCACTACTCTGTCTACCAAGAAAAACATTCTGTCATTGGAAGTTAGCTCCTGTCATCTCCACAAACTGTCTCCAAAAATACCTTGTGTTTGTCTGTCTCTGCTTGAGGCCTGCATTTCTGTTGAATCCCTTACTGCCTCATTGCAAGTCCATTAAGGCACTGTATAGAACTGTCAAGCAGTCAGATTTCATATGACAGGTGAAAATTTAATCGAGTCAAACTGCCCTCTCTGCTAGATCACCCATTTACAATAGTTTGATGGCCTATATGGATGTATTTATTTTATTTATTTTTTTATTTTAAAAAGCTGTTACACATACTTAACTATCTGCTGCATAGTCTGAGTATCATGTTTTGTGAGAAATCTATTATCTATTTAAAAAAAAAAACAGTTTAAAATCTTGATGGTTCTTAGGGGAAAATAGTCATCAGTGCCCCCTTTAAAAAATTCTGCCTGACTCCCCTGCTTTTATGAATATGGATTCTTACCTTCTATACAAAGTGATTTCATAATAATACAATATATTTATTAATATTCATATTTGCATTTTGTCAATGTTTCAGAATGACTGATGAGGGAGAAGCTTCAGTGTGAGTTTATCTTGCTTCAGTTTTCATTTTTGAAGAAAGATTTAATATAAATAGGTTGCTTTTTGTAGTTGAAATTGTTTCTACATTCCGTGGATATGTGCAGGAGTTTGGGGGTGGTGGTAGGTAAAAAAACCTTTGGCATTGAAATGTAAGCTTCAATGGATACACAAATATATCAAAATAACCATGAAAATTGATACGAATAAGGAATGTTGGTTGTTGTAAGGACCCTGTAGACATCCACTGATAGGTTTCTACTTCAGTGCTGCAGAAGCACTGTGCATCTTCCTCAGCCCAATGCTGGGAAGGCCATGGCATCTTTCTGAGCTTCTGTTTAATTGAATCAGAAAGCTCCCGCTATAGCTGGAAGGCCCGTGCGATGTGAACAGCTTAAATTAAATGTCCTCCGTCCTCTCTGCAAATTCCCCATCATCGCTCGCTTAACATTTGAGGAAACGCTTTCCTCTGTTTGTCCAACGGACGTCTGAATATGCATCTAGTGGTGGATGGGAGTGATTCAGAACATTGGCGGATTATTCATCAAAATACCTTGTTCTCACTTAACAGGAAGCCAATGCAGAATATGCACAACTGGGTGACATCTAAATATGACACATAAATACGATTGGGCTTACATGGACATCAAAATAAAATACATTTTATAGGGGTGTCACGATACCGATTCGAAATCGAAAATCGATCTAAATGAGCGTTCGATTCCGAACTTCGAAATCACAAGCTGGTTCGCGATTCTCCAAGTTTTTTTTTTTCTCTCCACCCCCGCCCCCCGCGCGCTCTTCTTAGCCTTTCATGTGATGGGTAAAATGTAAAAAAAAGTAGCCTACTTGGCCATCTCTAATGTAAGCGTTTCCGACAAAACGAAACTTGACGCCTTCCACTGCATTTTGTTCGTCCACGCAGGCGTGCGTCCGAAGAAAAAAAAACAACGATATTTCAAAGAAGACACAGCTGCTAGTTAACGTTAGCTTACCGGTAGCCTGCATTACTTTTCGACACATGGCCACTGCCGGAGTCGGAGATGGAGAAACAGAACTGCAAAATCCTCCTGCTTCCCTCAAGTCACCGGTGTGGCAACAGTTTGCCTTCCCCGTGAGTTATATAAACAACGAACGCGTCATTGACAAAAAAACGACAGTTTGTCGGCTATGCTACACGCGAGTACCATACGCCACCTCAGGCAACACGTCAAATATGGCAGGACACATTCGCAGGCATCACAAAGAAATAGATTTGACTGGGAAAAAAACATTGACACAGGCAACTCTTCCATTCTCATTTAGAGCCAAGCTTCCACAAAATTCAACTTGTTTGTAGCATCAGACATGCGACCCTATTCGGTGGTGGAGAACGCTGGATTTAAGCATTTAATGCAGAATTAATTGCCTTGACGACAATGTAAATGTAAATGACTGTTGTCAGGGCATAAAACCAATGTGTAAATTGTTAATAGCGTGGTAAATGTTCAACTGTTTATTATTCTAGAGTCTAGTTTTGATAAAGCTCTTAACTGTTTAGGTGTGTTTAAATATTCTCATATTTTTGTTATTATTTATAATTGTTATTATTCAAATAAAAGTTACTTATTGAGAAACAAGTATTTTTCATTACAAATCAAGACTCGATAGTCTAACAATGGCATAGCCATTAGTTAGACTATAGTGCTGGAAAAAAAAATAGTGCTGAAAAAAAATCGAAAATCGAATCGAATCGTGACCTTAAAATCGAAAGTCAAATCGAATCGCGGATTTGGAGAATCTTGACACCCCTAACATTTTAACAGTGTTCAAGAACTGTAGATCTATCAATATTCAAACTGCATTGAACAAGTCCAGAAACTATGTTCATGCTCGACCACTTCGCTCTTCTACAGCAGGGCGACTGGCACTTCCCCCCCTCCGTGTCAAAGGCTCTCGCTCGTCCCTACTGCGGAATTTTTCCACCTTAGCTCCTCAATGTTGGAATTAACTTCCCATTCCCCTACGTTCTACTCCAACCCTGCCTGCATTCCGTCGAGGCCTGAAGACACACCTCTTCAGACTCCACCTTGACTGATATTCTAACCTAGGAATATCAGTTCCCTGTGTTTACTAGTTCCCTGTGTTTTCCTGTCTGTTTATTATAGTTTATAATAGTATTTAGATTAGAAGTGTAGTATTGCTGATTTACCCACAGCTTACTGTGAACTACAGTCAACGTTCATTACTAGGGATAGCTGCTACATTATGGGAAGGATGTGCTTTGTCTTGTCTGTTCTGTAGTGATCTTGATGATGTCTCTGTATGCACTTACTGTACGTCGCTTTGGATAAAAGCGTCTGCTAAATGAATGTAATGTAATGTAATGTAATGTAACAAGTCTTTCAGAGGCCATGAGCGGTTTTGTCACAGTTCTGATTTTAAAAAATCCAGAGTTCTGATTTTTAAAAATCCAATGCAACTCCATCTTTGGAATAATCTGCCAGTCGACCTTAGAAATACGGAATCAGTACAGAGTTTTAAGAAAAAACTGAAAACATATCTCTTCAGTGCAGCTTTTGATTAAGAACATTTTTTAATTGTATTACTTTGATTTTAATGTACTTATGTTACTTTTATTTTCTTTGTTGTATGGTTTCTGTGTAATTTGCTTGTGTAAAGCACATTGAGTTGCTTTCTGCCTGAAATGTGCTCTATATATAAAATCTGATTTGATTTGATTTGATCCAATGCTTGATAGTATGAAGGCATATTTTAAGGGGGGGGGGGGGGAAGACAGGGCTGATGCATATTTGTTGTTTATATAAATGCTAGTATCATTAACTTAGCAGTGAAAACAGAAACTGAGGAAGCATGTAAATAAGCAATTAACAGTGGGCCAGGCTAAAGCAATGTGGAGGAATTGACAACAAGACATGATGCCAATGTGTAGACCCAGCAGGATAAAAAAAAACGGGTTTCACTGTGCCATTTATTTCTTATTTTCTTCCCCTTCAGGGGGTTGGGTAGGGGGGATGGGGGTTAGGTTGTGGAGTGATGGGGGCGAGAGGCTCTGGAATGATCTCTCAACAGGCACGCTTCTAAAATACTTTAGATGTACACCCTCTGGGAAAACACAGATTACTGCAGTTAATATTCCCTCCACTAATACCCCAACAAGTTATACATCATATTCTTTTGAGAAACACCAGTCATAAGTCTGTGGATTAAATGGCACTTAAGGCTTGTTATATTAAATAATATGATGAGTTAACCTTGTAAATTTCAAAGAACATGTATATCATATAAATGTTAATACATGCATGGTAATATACATATGCATGTAAATATGTATATAGTGTAGGAGCTTGAAATTGGTTTACCGTCAGATGTCAAGAAACAATGAATCCCCAGGGAAGGTGTAGCAGTAATGGAGAAAATATGGCAAGCCGTTTTATCATTTAATAGATATCAAGGCGATTGCATCACGGTAACGTTTAGTCACATCGCATTACCGGTTGATTGCATGACATTGCAGGTTGAAAACACAGCTTCACACGTCGTTATCGACATCGCTTTGTCTCAAAGCAACACTTTCTCTTCACAAAGCAACACTTATCCTCTTGATAACAATGTTTTCCCTCCCCGATATCAAAAAGAAGGTTGTTTGTTCAACGCGATTTTTTCACGTTGTCAGATGCTTCTCATGTCGTTCGCAAAACAGCGTGATATCAAAAACCAACACATCTGCGTTTGAAAGCGGTGAAGCATACAAGTGAGGTTGTAAGTGGAGACGGAAGGTATAGCATGTAACGTACGTTGTAAGCGGAGACGCATGCAAATGAGGATGTCCCTTTGAAGTCTCTGCTCTCAACCAATAGGAGCCCAATTCATTTGCATGCATCACCACAAGCAACCTCATTAGCATGCTTCACCTCTTACAAATGCACCACCACATGCAATCCATCTGTTTTGTGCTGTGGTCAGGGGTGGGGACTTTTGATATCAAGGTCAATTGTTTGCACAAGTGTTGCACTAAAAACCAACAACTTACATTTTGATATCAACTATGCGTTTGCTTGATATCAGCATATGTTACTCTTGATATCAAGGTTTTCTACCCTTGATATCAACCGTTTTATGATGGTTGTATGCAATATGTGGTTGAAAACAGCATTGCATCTGTTGATTGCAGTACTGTTGTGGCTGATTGCATCACATTATCTATAGATATCAACCGTATAAGCATTGTTCACAAATATCTTGCTGCAATGCAACATCAATGAAAGCTTAACGGGATGATATCTGTAAACGATGTGATGTGACATACTGCAACAGTAATGCAATCAACATCTACAATGCTGTTATCAACCAAGTGATGGATGCAACCTGTCATAGAAAAGTTGATATCAGGGACATAAACCCTTGATATCAAGAGTAGTTTGCATGGATATCAAGAAACCACATGGTTGATATCAAAAATAAGTCGTTGGCTTTTAGCG
The DNA here is from genome assembly GCA_029718625.1 of Synaphobranchus kaupii. Taxonomy (NCBI): domain Eukaryota; kingdom Metazoa; phylum Chordata; class Actinopteri; order Anguilliformes; family Synaphobranchidae; genus Synaphobranchus; species Synaphobranchus kaupii. Next base: position 20,778,152 of record CM056376.1, on the reverse strand, counting down.
CCACACATGTGCAAACGACTCAGTTTGATATCAAAAATTGCAACCCCTGATCACGACACAAAACATGACGACGTACCAAAAGATTAAGCCGTTTCAGCTTTTAATCAACCATTTTTTGATATCAGCAATGGGATATTGGAATGCACCACATAACCATTTGATTGCAACACATTACATTGGATTGCAGGATGTATCCATTTGAAAGCAACACCTCCTACTTTGATATCAACATTTGTCCTTAACAAAGCATCTTTGCCCTTTCACAATGCAATACGCCTTCTTTTTGATATCGATGCTCGACATTACTGATATCAGCATTCTAGCTGGTTGATATCCATGGTTTAAGAGGTGATGCATGCACTTGCAGTGATAGATGTAAATGAGGTCGCTTGGTAATGCAAGCAAATGAGGCTGTAGGCGGAGATATGAAAATGAAGAGTAATACTTCCTGCAGTACAGCAACTGTTCACTAGGTGGCAGAACCGGTCTACAATTACCATAGGAAGAAGTCTACAATTACCAGAAGAAGAAGGATCTAGTTTACTGAACTGAACGAAATTCTATTAAAATAAGAGACGGAGGCTGAGGCAAACGTCAATGCCTGTCACTAATTTTCATTAAAAAATAAAATTTCTCCATTCATGATTTTAACCCGATACTGATCATTTGTACAATGTAATGGTTTCATTAGTTTAGGACACAAACCCCATAATTATTTGTGATTTATAGAACTGGACTTAAGTACCGAAACAGTGTTTTCTTCATTTTTTAACAGCGACAGCATGGGTAGGTTATAGCATGTATAGTTTTTATTTATTTTTTACAAGAAGGCTGTATAGGCTATGTTTATGGATATGTACATTTACATTTTATTCGCTTATGGTAGGCTATCCATAGTTGCTGCTGCCTGTGTCTGCTTATCCAGAGCAAATGTCTAGAATTGTAAGATGCTGCAGGACTACTTCATAATAATTCTTAAAGAACTAAAATATGGTTATAAAATGAAGAACCTTGAAACATGCATTACACACGCAATAATAATGAACGTAGCCTATAAGTCATAGGCTATAGTCTATGTAAGAGGCTGGTTATTAAGTAAACACTATTGCCGAGTTAAAGGGAAGACAGTATTTGGTAGTTAGCCAGCCTATTTAATTGTCTAGATACACGAAAAAGCAAATGGTGTGTAGGGTAGGCTATGTACTTGAAATCCAGGCAATATAGGGTATGCTATAGGTGAAATTCGGAAACTAGCTTTGTTTCCGAAAGGAATGTTCATGTCGTGGAAATTCTCCAACTCCGTAATTTGTCACAGTCTTTGAGATTGCTTACTTTATTACCGTGGCTGAGTGTAGCTACACGTTTGGAATATGTAGCTTAGCCAGTAAGTGAAGTGTATGGATTCCTCAGTTTTGACTAGTGTGATGGCTAGGAATATCCCTGGCAGTCTGAAATACAGTAGGACGTAGTAGGCCTACGTACCAATACTTGAGGCGAGATCTGAGCTCGGGGATATTGCTTTTGTGCCCCCACAACTTAGAGCCAGCCTAATCGACTGCCGCATTTGTTTCAATTATTTTCGCAATTATGGTTAGGTTATTTGCGTTACAGGTCTTTTTCTGGTAGCCAAACTAGTGAGATCGGAAATGGATTGAACTAGATAGCTTGCTGCTCAATGTCTTTATTTTCTCAGTTGCTGGCTAGTAAGAATTAAATCAAGAGAAATAATGAAAATAGCTTAGGTCTAGCAAGTGAACTGATGTGGTTTATTTACAGTTAGCAAAATAACGGTAACATCAACGTGTAGTTATATTCTGAACAATAACGTGGTACAAAATCACCTGTCATATTATAAATGTAGCGGATTAAAACTGCACATATCCATTTTAACTCATGGGTAACACGAAAGATGACAGTCAGACGAATCCGTTGCCAGTCGGAGGACAATCCTTCTGTGCGAGGTGTGAGCTCGCAGACCTCAGAGTTCCCAGCATGCACCGCACCTCACAGTTCACTGGCAGCTCACAGCTCGCAGTGGCAGGTCGCTGTGGCAGCTCACACAGTTCACTGGCAGCTCCCACCTCAGTTCGCTGGCAGCTCACAGCTCCCACCTCATAGCTCGCACACAAGCTTCTAGCAGCTAGCAATTATACCAGTTATTAACGATTTATCTCGTTTTTCTTTGTCTTTCTGACATTCCTCACACCGCATGCTCTTTTTCAGAAGTAATGAATCACAATTGCAAATATTTGTAAATAATGTAAATATTTATTTTGGCAGGGGTTAGCCTACTTTCATTTGTTGCTTGACCATTTTGTGGACCAGTGGTTTGCTCGAGTAAATCATAATCTGTCAACGTGAAGGATGGAGTTGGAAAAAATATGTCACCGTCATTTTTACCGGTCATTAAGCTTGTTTTAATGTTTACCGATTTTATAACGTTTGGGTTGCATTTTTGGATGTTTGTCGGTATTATAACAGCTCCCGTAGGCCTACAGCCACAATAATTACGCGTAGCCTATACAATACAAAGTGCAGAACATGGTTATTAAAAAACAACAAAAAATAATAATAATTCACTGTCCTATATTTGTGCTTTTATTGATTTTATTGGTGTGCTTTTATTGTTTATAAAAAATGCCCACTGTCCCAACATCAAGCTATACAAATTATGATTATAATAAAGTGTAACAGTACAGTAAACACTATTGAATTCAGATTTAAATACAATACATTGTCATTTATTCAATGTCCATGCCTACGAGCGACACGTCATACTCCACAAACTCCTGGTTCCTCAAGAAGTGCGGCACGGTAGCCTAGGTAGCATTGTCCCTGAAGCCACACAGAAAGCGGTAAAATGTGGATTGTGTGTGTCTTTGGTGGACTATATGTTCAGTTTTTTTCCAGTGGTCCTCGTCCCCCCCATGTCTCTTTTGCCAGTCTTAGTCCACCATAATGCCGTCCCGAAGGAGGCTTTGGATTCTCCTCCGAAGAGTGACCAGGTCTATTGTTGTTTTTTTGCTAGACTATGATGTTCCTCGCCTCATAGTCTAGAAAAAAATATATTTTATTGGATATTCCAAAAAACTTAAACAATAAAAAACATTTTCTTTGTGTTTCAGACAAATTTACATAAACCACATCACTTCTGGAGTGGAGGAAAAGAGGACACATTTTTCGAGTAATGGAACGCACCGGCGTCATTCGCTGAAATATTTTTACTTTTAAAAAAAATCGTGCTTTTTCTGCATTGGAAGAACTATCGGTCAATACAACTATGCAAGGGGGGCAATTTCCACACAAAATCCTCCATGGTGCTAATTCACACTTAGTTCAATAACTATCTACATGATGGATATTTATAAACAAAATGTTCTAGCCTACTGTAACACTTAAACTGTTAGTAGCCCCACGTGTAATTCCAACATTTATTTCGGAATTTCAATCTTAGCCACTATTGCTGCGCCGCGCAGAACTCTGGGAAGGTGGGCGGCTCTACTTTACCACATAATTTAGGCCTACAAATTGAATGAACATTGACTCAACTCTGACAAATCTCGAAATTTTGAAAAATGTTGAGTTTTATATCCAAAAATTATCATGATACGTTCAGTCGAAAAGAATGAAGTTGTAATTCAACATTTATATCGCAATTTCAATCTTACTCTCGCTGCGCCGCGCAGAACTCTGGGAAGGTGGGCGGTGCTAATTTACCACATAACTTTTAGTCCTACAAATTCAATGAACGTTGACTCAACTCTGACAATTCCCGAAAATTTAGAAAAATGTTGTTTCATATCCAAAGATTATCATGATACATTAAGCTGAAGGGAATAAACAAGTTGACAGGACGAAAGAGGGCTGTTGATTTTTACAGTAGGCTAGCTATAGGCTACACTTCACACCATTCAGTAACATTCAGTTTGAACAATTAAATAAAATGTATGCAATTTATCAATTAAATTAGTAGCCTATAATAACACACTTCTCACTAGTTAATGTGTATCAGAAAATATTTATTGAACAAAAAATTGTATTGAAAATATTTATTGAACAATGTACCACATATTATATATATAGCCTGTGGAATTATGTACTACACAGGACACACTTAGCCTATTAATTTTTTTATTTGTGTAACGCTGCACTGATGCTTTAGCGCAGATAATTTGTAGACTATCAAAATTGGCTATTAAGTATAGCTTTAGTTTATAAAACAAAATTAAATTTCCCAAGGTATGCTTACAGATACATTACCGCAGAAGCTATGCTAGAAAATGCACTGCAAAACATAGGCCAACCATTTTAGGCGACAAAAATACCCTACAAAATACGGCAGTGGGTTTACAGTTTCAAGTCCACACAATTGCAGTCCACTCGCACAACGAGGTTGATTATTTTTCAATCGCAAATCTAACCTTTTTCAAAAAGCGCCATCTGCTGGGAAAACGTTGTAACTGATTGTTTGGCTTCTTCCATTACATCTCCTGCATTACTTTGTACATAGCTTTCAAAATAAACACGTGGATAAATGAACATAAATTTTAGTCAGGTAGATTAGTTTTAACCCTTTTTCTGAACAAAAAAGATTGTTCCATTGTAGCTTTTCCCGTGGGGAATATATTTTATTTACCACCCGGCTACATGAATACTGTGTTGTGCTTTTTTATGAGGTCTCTTGTTGGAAATAATCCCATCTCATACGTGAACCTTCCTTTATGAACAATATCTCTCTACAAAATCTCAAACGCATTCTCAAATCTCTCCCTCTCCTCTGACGAAACCCCACGACTTGGGTATGTAAGTCCAAATGGCTATATTTCTGCAGAAAGCGATGTCCTGGAATAAGGAAAACTCTGGGTTTGCGTTCATTATTACACCTTTTTATTACGCTTACCCTATCCACGGCTGCCCCCTAGTGGTAGTCGTTGATATCCCAATTATAGTAGCCTATTCATATTTGTCTGAAAGTATAAATTAATTTACAAATAAAAAAAGACTCCTACATTTTGACAACTCCTGTAGGCTATAATAGTTAAAATTGGTTTTTACAAGTAGGCTAGCTGTTCTGGGAAATTTGGAAAGGTAACCTGTGGTATGCAGACATTTCTCACATTTGTAACAAGTACAATTTTACGAAAATCAGCCGAGAATTAAGCGAGTTATAGTAGATATATTTTATCAGGGGAAGTCTGCATCAGTCAATATAGCCTACTACCAAAATATGCTTATCTTGGTCGCCTAATATGACCACAATTTAACTAGGCTTGATTAGTTTAGGACACAAACCTAATCGTTTGTGAATTATAGAATACTTGGACTTAAGTAGACTACCCAAACAATGTTTTTATCATTGTTTTGCAGCGATAGCATTGAGTGAAGCATTTATTTAGCATGTAGGCTGTTTATTTCTTTATTTTTACAAGAAGGCTATACATTACAATAGTTTACACCCAAATTTTTTTCGTCGCTTCATGGCATCTAAGAGTAATCTTTGCGGGGATGGGGGACGTTTCCCCTCCAATGTTGAAAGCATGAAAATGCCCCAATAGGCCTATTAATTAACCTAGTTAATTCATTCATGTGTAGAATGCGATGTAGCCTATAAGTATGCTAGGCTATTCTGGCTATAATTAAACGCCGTTGCTGGATTAAAGGGAACAATAGCTAGCCATATTATTTAGTGCACGAAAAAGCAAATGGTGCGAACGAAATCCAGCCAATAGACTAGGTGAAATTTGTAAGCAAACGTTGCTGTTCCGAACAAGAATAAGAATGCAAATGGTTTGACATTACCCCTTGCTGGCTAACTGAATTGGGGGGTATTTGACAACACAGGAGTGAGCTCAATAAATGAGTAAAACCCGGTTAACCCCCTGGAAATACCCCCTGGCTTAAGTTACAGTTAGCGAAATAACGGTGACATCAACGTGTAATGTTATATTCTGAACATTAATGTGTTTTAAAAAATCACCTGTCATAAAATAATGTAGCCTATTAAAAATGCACGTATCCATTTTAACTCATGGGTATCACGGAAGACGAAACGTCAGACGAATCCGTTGCTTCACAAGGCTGACGATTGATAGCCAATAGCAGCAATGAATGAAACCTCATTTGCATCCATCACCGCAAACAACTGGTTTTGTGGTGATAGGTTTCGATATCAAAACCTGTTGTTTGCAGTGATACATGCAAATGAGAAGAGCCCTGCTCTCTGCCAATAGAAAGCCAAGGAATTTGCATGCATCACCGCTTACAAACTAGTCACCTCATGCAATCCATCAGAGACATGTTTTGCGTTGTGTTGGGTTTGATATCAAAACCTGTTGCGTTGCGGTGATAGGTTTTGATATCAAATGTATTGCATGCAATCCGTTTATGAGACATGTTTTGCGTTGTGTTGGGTTTGATATCAAAACCTGTCGCGTTGCGGTGATAGGTTTTGATATCAAATGTATTGCACGCAATCCGTTTGTGAGACATGTTTTGCGTTGCGTTGGGTTTGATATCAAAACCTGTTGCGGTGATAGGTTTTGATATCAAATGTATTGCATGCAATCCGTTTATGAGACATGTTTTGCGTTGTGTTGGGTTTGATATCAAAACCTGTTGCGGTGATAGGTTTTGATATCGAATGTATTGCATGCAATCTGTTTATGAGACATGTTTTGCGTTGTGTTGGGTTTGATATCAAAACCTGTCGCGTTGCGGTGATAGGTTTTGATATCAAATGTATTGCATGCAATCCGTTTATGAGACATGTTTTGCGTTGGGTTTGATATCAAAACCTGTTGCGGTGATAGGTTTTGATATCAAATGTATTGCATGCAATACGTTTATGAGACATGTTTTGCGTTGTGTTGGGTTTGATAACAAAACCTGTTGCGTTGCGGTGATAGGTTTTGTTATCAAATGTATTGCATGCAATCTGTTTATGAGACATGTTTTGCGTTGTGTTGGGTTTGATATCAAAACCTGTCGCGTTGCGGTGATAGGTTTTGATATCAAATCTATTGCATGCAATCCGTTTATGAGACATGTTTTGCGTTGTGTTGGGTTTGATATCAAAAGCTGTTGCGGTGATAGGTTTTGATATCAAATGTATTGCATGCAATCCGTTTATGAGACATGTTTTGCGTTTTGTTGGGTTTGATATCAAAACCTGTTGTGGTGATAGGTTTTGATATCAAATGTATTGCATGCAATCCGTTTGTGAGACATGTTTTGCATTGTGTTGGGTTTGATATCAAAACCTGTTGTGGTGATAGGTTTCGATATCAAAACCTGTTGTTTGCGGTGATACATGCAAATGAGAAGAGCCCTGCTCTCTGCCAATAGAAAGCCAAGGAATTTGCATGCATCACCGCTTACAAACTAGTCACCTCATGCAATCCATCAGAGACATGTTTTGCGTTGTGTTGGGTTTGATATCAAAACCTTTTGCATTGCGGTGATAGGTTCTGATATCAAATGTATTGCATGCAATCCGTTTATGAGACATGTTTTGCGTTGTGTTGGGTTTGATAACAAAACCTGTTGCGTTGCGGTGATAGGTTTTGATATCAAATGTATTGCATGCAATCCGTTTATGAGATATGTTTTGCGTTGTGTTGGGTTTGATATCAAAACCTGTCGCGTTGCGGTGATAGGTTTTGATATCAAATGTATTGCACGCAATCCGTTTGTGAGACATGTTTTGCATTGCGTTGGGTTTGATATCAAAACCTGTTGCGGTGATAGGTTTTGATATCAAATGTATTGCATGCAATCCGTTTATGAGACATGTTTTGCGTTGTGTTGGGTTTGATATCAAAACCTGTTGCGGTGATAGGTTTTGATATCGAATGTATTGCATGCAATCTGTTTATGAGACATGTTTTGCGTTGTGTTGGGTTTGATATCAAAACCTGTCGCGTTGCGGTGATAGGTTTTGATATCAAATGTATTGCATGCAATCCGTTTATGAGACATGTTTTGCGTTGGGTTTGATATCAAAACCTGTTGCGGTGATAGGTTTTGATATCAAATGTATTGCATGCAATACGTTTATGAGACATGTTTTGCGTTGTGTTGGGTTTGATAACAAAACCTGTTGCGTTGCGGTGATAGGTTTTGTTATCAAATGTATTGCATGCAATCTGTTTATGAGACATGTTTTGCGTTGTGTTGGGTTTGATATCAAAACCTGTCGCGTTGCGGTGATAGGTTTTGATATCAAATCTATTGCATGCAATCCGTTTATGAGACATGTTTTGCGTTGTGTTGGGTTTGATATCAAAAGCTGTTGCGGTGATAGGTTTTGATATCAAATGTATTGCATGCAATCCGTTTATGAGACATGTTTTGCGTTGTGTTGGGTTTGATATCAAAACCTGTTGTGGTGATAGGTTTTGATATCAAATGTATTGCATGCAATCCGTTTGTGAGACATGTTTTGCATTGTGTTGGGTTTGATATCAAAACCTGTTGTGGTGATAGGTTTCGATATCAAAACCTGTTGTTTGCGGTGATACATGCAAATGAGAAGAGCCCTGCTCTCTGCCAATAGAAAGCCAAGGAATTTGCATGCATCACCGCTTACAAACTAGTCACCTCATGCAATCCATCAGAGACATGTTTTGCGTTGTGTTGGGTTTGATATCAAAACCTTTTGCATTGCGGTGATAGGTTCTGATATCAAATGTATTGCATGCAATCCGTTTATGAGACATGTTTTGCGTTGTGTTGGGTTTGATAACAAAACCTGTTGCGTTGCGGTGATAGGTTTTGATATCAAATGTATTGCATGCAATCCGTTTATGAGATATGTTTTGCGTTGTGTTGGGTTTGATATCAAAACCTGTTGCGGTGATAGGTTTTGATATCAAATGTATTGCATGCAATACGTTTATGAGACATGTTTTGCATTGTGGTGTTTTGATATGAAAACTAGTTGTTTGCAGTGATAACCTTCCCAAATCTGGAACGACTGAAGTAAAAAAGGGCCGTTCCGGGTTCTACTAAGTGCATTAATTCAGCTCACTCCTGCGTTGTCAAATACCCCCAATTCAAGTAGCCAGAAAGGTATTTTAAAATTATCTTACTAATCGAGTTAACCAGCTTCGTGGACCTATAACATATAACCTGTGCCAATATCAAAGAAGACCATCGCAAATTAAGAGTTGCTTGGATAATTTACCCGACATATGCCTAGGCTACTACAAAAAAACAAAACATGAAGCCATTAACGTTTGCTTCCAAACTTCACCTATCACCTAGTAGGCTAGACTATAGCCTATATTGCCTGGATTTCGTTCGCACATTTGCTTTTTCGTGCACTAAATAATCTGGCTAGCTAGTTCCCTTTGATCCAGCAACAGCGTTAAATTATAGCCAGAAGCCTATAATAGGCTACATCGCATGCTGCACATGAATGAATGAACTAGGTTCATTAATAGACCTATGGGGGCATTTTCATGCTTTAAACATTGAAGGGGAAACGTCCCCCATCCCCACAAAGATTCCTCCTAGATGCCATGAAGCGACGAAAAAAAATCGGGTGTACTGTAAACTACCGTAATGTAGCCTTCTTGTAAAAATAAAGAAATAAATACATAGGCTAAATAAATGCTTCACCCAATGCTATCGCTGTTAAACAATGAGGAAAACATTGTTTGGGTAGCCTAGGCTACTTAAGTCCATTCTATAATTCACAAACGATTATAGTTTGTGTCCTAAACTAATAAAGCCTAGTTAAATTGTGGAAATAATTAGTGTTAATATCATTAAGGGAGGGTTTCTTTTTTATTCAAATAAGCGATAGGCGCTGACGTTTTTAGCTCCGTTGCGTATTTTGATAGAATTTCTTCCAGTTCAGTAAACTAGTTCCCCTTTTCTTGATGGAAATCATAGGCTATACTGCCATCTACTGGGAAGTTGTGGTAATGCAGGAAATATTGTTCTCCTAATTTACATGTCTCAGCCTCCAGCCTCATTTGCATGCATCACCACATGTCGGTGTGCAATGTCCTGTAGTGAGTCTTCAATCGACATGTGTGTAACGCATAGAATATCACATTTGATATCAGGCATGGGGTTGCTTGATCTCTGCAAGAGCAACTCTTGATATCAAGTTAGCTACTTTTGATATCGAGCTTGCAATGATGGATTGCATCCATCACTTGGTTGATAACAGCATTGTAGATGTTGATTGCATTACTGTTACAGTATGTTGCATCACATCCTCGACAGATATCATCCAGTTAAGCTTTCATTGATGTTGCATTGCAGCAAAATATTTGTGAACAATGCTTATATGGCTGATATCCATAGAGAATGTGATGCAATCAGCCACAACAGTACTGCAATCAACAGATACAATGCTGTTTTCAACCACATAGTACATACAACCAGTCATAAAACGGTCGATATCAAGGGTAGAAAACCTTGATATCAAGAGTAACATATGCTGATATCAAGCAACCACATAGTTGATATCAAAATGTAAGTTGTTGTTTTTTAGTGCAACACTTGTGCAAACAATTGATCTTGATATCAAAAGTCCCCACCCCTGACCACAGCACAAAACAGATGGATTGCATGTGGTGGTGCGTTTGTAAGAGGTGAAGCATGCTAATGAGGTTGCTTGTGGTGATGCATGCAAATGAATTGGGCTCCTATTGGTTGAGAGCAGAGACTTCAAAGGGACGTCCTCATTTGCATGTGTCTCCGCTTACAACATACGTTGCATGCTATACCTTCCGTCTCCACTTACAACCTCACTTGTATGCTTCACCGCTTTCAAACGCAGATGTGTTGGTTTTTGATATCACGCTGTTTTGCGAACAACATGAGAAGCATCTGACAACGCAAAAAAATCGCGTTGAACAAACAACCTTCTTTTTGATATCGGGGAGGGAAAACATTGTTATCAAGAGGATAAGTGTTGCTTTGTGAAGAGAAAGTGTTGCTTTGAGACAAAGCGATGTCGATAACGACGTGTGAAGCTGTGTTTTCAACCTGCAATGTCATGCAATCAACCGGTAATGCGATGTGACTAAACGTTAACGTGATGCAATCTGGTTGATATCTATTAAATGATAAAACGGCTTGGTTGTTTTGTTACTTGCAACCTAATTTACATGCTTCACCACTTTCAAACGCAGATGTGTTGGTTTTTGATATCATGCTGTTTTGCGAACAACATGAGAAGCATCTGACAATACAAAAATTTGCGTTGATCAAACAACTTTCTTTTTGATATCGGGGAGGGACAACATTGTTATCAGGAGGATAAGTGTTGCTTTGTGAAGAGAAAGTGTTGCTTTGAGACAAAGCGATGTCGATAACGACGTGTGAAGCTGTGTTTTCAACCTGCAATGTCATGCAATCAACCGGTAATGCGATGTGACTAAACGTTAACGTAATGCAATCGCCTTGATATCCATTAAATGATAAAACGGCTTGCCATAAGAAAATGCCTGTTACAAGATAGATTTTTAAATACATACAAACTAATCTTTGTAATTATTATTACTGTAATTATTATTTGCTATATAACCTTTCCACATAACTTTTAAGTTCAAATTCAAAACGTTTTTGCGAAGTTTCCAAACAATTATTTTTAAACATGGGCACAATTGTTTGCCTTTGAAGAATATGTGACCGACCTTGGTAAAACGTCCCCAATGACAGAAAATGTGTTTCGGAGTTATTTACATTTTATCTAAGTTGAAGATCAGATGCATATCTATTGCTGGAAACCAGCAATAGATATGCATTTAGAAAAGCAGAAGCTAAGTAAAATGGCCACATATTAATAGTGCTATACTGTAGGTGTGATTCAATGCTGAACACGGTAAATTTATAATTATGAATATTCATATTTAGATAAAATAGGAATGAAATAAAACAAACAACAAAAAAAACTTCAGACTGTAAAACATTTCCTAGGGATAGATATGCAATACTAAATGTGAAACATGCAAGTAAGACAAAGGACAACTTAGAGATATTAGAGCCATTGTTTTAATATTTGATTGATGATCTTTTTTTAAAAATTTGTTTCTGATTTTTCCCCATTTTCTCCCAATTTAGTAGCCAATTGAACCCCTATTCTATTTCAATTCCCCCCGTGTAGCAACCGCTAGAGAATCACCGCTACACAACCCCGTCAGCCGGCGATAGGACGGGAGGGCGCCACGTCCTCTTCAGGGCGCAACTCCGCCGAGCTCCTGACCGTGATTCCAGCCCGCCTAGGGCCGCTATGCGCGCAGCGATTCTCTCCGAGCCCCTCCCCCCACCCGGAAGCAGCCGCCAATTGCTGCTTCCACAGGGCGCCGGCCATGCTCGGATCTGGCAGGACCGGGGCGCGGTTGTACCCCGATCCTCGGAGTACAACCGCACCGACTAAAAGTCAGCACTTTTTACCGCTGTACCACCGCGACGGCACTGATTGATGATCTTTAATGTTAAGGAATGAATAATCGATAGTCGTTAAGGTAAATTCCATAGCGTTATACTGTATCTCACAAATAAGAATTTGAGTGACGCAAGAGGCAATACTTTTCCATACGCAAAGAAGAAAAATAAGCATCTTATGTGCTTTATTTACACCTTTTTTACAAGTATGGTAAGTAAACATGGTAGTCTTTCGTTGTTCAACACCAACTTTGTTTTTTAAGGATATCTCAAATTGCATCTTTGATGTTATTTATGGATTATTACAACACTTGATCGTCTGCTATCAAGCGTCCACATAAATGTAAATTAACACAGGGCTCTATTTAGAATCTTGGAGGACACATTTTAGCCTTTATAGACACATTTTTGCATGTTGACAGATCACATCTGAGTTCAACATTTCAGTTCATTGAAGTTCTCAAATATCTATCTATCTCTAATATAAAACGGATATTGATATAGGCTGATTTTCAGTGTATATTGGCTCTACTGAATAATCGGACAGTACGACATCCGCCTTCGACATTGATGGCCGCTCACATATGTGTGGATATACTGTATATTCTCAGACATTTACATATTAATTTACGAGTAGACAACACCATCTGGCATGCTTGTTTTCTTTTGTAAACTATTCACAGTTGCCATACATTTTGCACTCACCCTATAAAAGGTGTTACTTCTCATTATGGGTGTAACAAAACAAATAATGATGTTTATGTACTAAATAACATGGTGAGACAAATACCTTCATTCGACAGTTGAAAAAAATGCACAGCATATTTTAAAGGCAATGTGGCAAGGCCGTATTTATCAACATTATACCTTTTTAACAAGTAAAGTGTTAAGACCCAGACAGCGGACTGAACCCAAATGCACGACTCAGACAAGAGATTGCCAATTCTCAGATATTTATTGCTCAACAGGGCAGTCCTGTAGCAAGGGGAGAAAGACAAGACAGGTTAACAATGCACAAACTAGATTATTGGACCGGGTAGGCTTGTTCCAAGCCGGAACTGGACTTGACAACCGGACTGGACTCGTTCCAGGCCGGAACGGGACTGGACCGACGGGCGGCACTTCTTCCAAGCCGGAACTGGACTTGGCAACCGGGAAACGCTCGTTCCAGACCGGAACTGGACTTGACAGGGCTGGACTGGACTGGACTGGACTCACGACAGACAGATGGACAGACAATTGTGGGAGCGCTAAGCATCCAATAATTTAAACTTCAACAATGGCATTCTCCTGAAGAGTAGGGAGCGACATTTAATACGAACAGTCCGGGTTTGAGGCTGCGGGGAATGAGAGAGTTAGGAGAGAGCAGGGGAGGCAATGGAAACAGACAACCGGTTAGAATGAGCAGGGGATGAGCGGGAGCGGGAGAGCAGGACCGTGGAACGGGATCCGGATCGGACCCAGGCGTAGCAGCAGGCCAGCAGCAGTGAGCGCAACCGTAACCGTGGCAGTAGATGCGGCAATGGCCGGACGCAGGAACAACTGCAGTGTGGAGGAGCAGAAACACAAACGGCTTGCACACACGTCAGGAGGGAGGCTGTAGACCGCGACACAGGCAGGGACGACCAACAACTGCAGTTAGGCGAATTGAAGCAGACAGAGTTAGTTTGACAAGACGGGAACAATGAACAGCAGACATGCTGTTCCAGGCTGGAGCAGACTCAGGATTTAAATAGGGCAGTAAGGCGAATTAACACCTGTACAGCCAAGACTCAGGAATATTACTAGACTGGTTACTAGGACTCAAGGCAGGACCAGAGGTTCACAGACAACAACGTTAGTGAACAAGACTTTCGCGAACTAGGTCTGGACAACAATTAACGAACCAGCCCAGGACATGGAACACCGGGTGACTAAATACAATCCTTAATTGGTATCAATTATGTGCCATGTGTGAATGTGTGCGTGACTGATTAACAGAGCGGAAAGTGTGTGGAATGTGTGCGTGAGTGATTAACGGAGCGGAAAGTGTGTGGAATGTGTGCGTGAGTGATTAACGGAGCGGAAAGTGTGTGGAATGCATGCGGAACGGGGAAATGCGTGAGTGATTAACGGAGCGGAAAGTGTGTGGAATGCATGCGGAACGGGGAAATGCGTGAGTGATTAACGGAGCGGAAAGTGTGTGGAATGCATGCGGAACGGGGGAATGGGATAGGCAGAGAAGAGTGGAGTGAAACAGAGTGACACAAACGGGAAACCACGCCCAACCTGCAGCAACGGGGAAAAACGGACTAAGGAGAGACAAACACGAGACTGGAGGAGAAGGAAAACACGGGACACAACAGGACGGGAGTGAGATCATCACATAAAGCAAATGAACGATCAATATTTGATTTCTGGGTGATTTGCCTATTGCCAACATGTTTTGTTTTGTAAACATCTATGCTCCCTTGGTTGCTTTGGTACCTCGGCACAAAGACATCAGTATGCAGTGGCTGTCAGTAAAGACAGTAGCAGTGCAAGGTAGATGCCATTATAAAAAGCCTAATATAACTCCTAATAGAAAGACATCCCTATTTGTGGTGATGGTGCCTGGTCCGTGTCCCAAAAGCCTATTCCTGCATGTTTTACCAATGCTTATTCAATAAAAATACTTCAAAAGGAACTAAAACTTAGCCATTTTATCACTTTGGATAAATTTAAAGTCATGATTATAAACGGTGAAATACAGTATAAACTAAAGGTTGAGTGTTTGTAATCTTGCAGATAATTTTCTGCTGTTGTGGAATATAACTTTTTAATGATTTTTTTAAAATACTTTTTAGTTTGTTTTACTGCACTGTATTTTTTGTAATTGTATGATGGCCTCTGGGCAAGGCCTCTGTTGTAAAATAGATTTTTATCTTAGTACTTTCCTGGATAAATAATCTTTCAAAGAAAAGATAGAAAAATATTTTATTAACAGTGACACTGAGCTTGTTGACAACCTGCTTCTTGCCCAAAAGCCTTACATATTGATGTGCTTATTTCTATTATTATTATTATTATTATTAGTATTACTACTACAGTATAGCTACCTGAGACATGTTCAAGACCGAGATATGAGTGTACTCCAGTTCAATTAAACTGATTATGAAGTGAATTAACTACAATTAAAGGCAGTTCATTGGACAGACAATCAGCTTAAATGATTGGCTGGATATCAAGATTCCCAAGATTATTTACATGAAGAGGTTGTTGAAATTTGCAGACGTAAGCATGCCACCCAACAGAGCACCCCTTTACCTGTCTCTCACAAACAGTTAGCATCAGCAGAGCCAGGCTTTAGCGTCACCTCACTACCATCCCCACAGATATTATAGGCCAAGGGGTGGGGGAGATTAAATTTAATTAAATTGGGAGTCGTCTAATACAAGTGAAAAAAGGTCCCTTTCATTCGTATCTCCTTTAATATTGAATTCCTTATCTTTAAGATTCACCACCATGTGTAAATGACTACTTGTATTGAGGTTGCCATGCATTGTGTCATCTTTATCAAATAATACGTTCATTATTTCCCCCTGGCTTCTGTAGCACGGATGACCATTGCTGTCCCTCATCTTTTTAGTACACATGGAAATGCTGTGTCTCAAAATGGGGCAGTTAATACAATGGAACCCCTCTTCACATTAAAGATGTGGTCCAAGTACAGTTACAGTCCCAACGCCTTCCTTTTGTTAAGGAAGGCCAAGTCTGTCATGGGCACAATAACCTTTCATATATTGGCTCTGCTACTGAAAGATTATACACACTTATTTTTCCAGCAAATTCAACGCGGTGTTAAATATAGAACACACCGTGCGACATGTCTCCTCCTGCAGTCTGAATAGCCCATATGCTGTAGAGTAAAAAAAAAATCAGTATTTTTTAATCCTCCCTAGGGTTCTTGCGCTAACATAGCGTTATATGCAGTCTCAGTTGTGCTGCCCTGAAGCTCTAACCGATTTTTAATTCATAGTTTATTTTAATAGTTAACTTTTATCAGTGTTTTTTCATTGTCTTTCAGGTTAAAAAAAGACAAATGGAACTTTGAAAGACCTTTTCCCCTTTACTCCAGGTCAAACGGATGTGGATCCATACGGCACAGATCCAGCACGCTGGGATAATAATATTAATACATATGTGTGGACAATATAAACATCAGAAGCGGTGTTTTTCAAAAACTTCTAACAGAAAATGGAGAAGCTTAAGCTAAAATGTGTAAGCGATTGCTATACACTACACATTTGCCGCACACACAATCCAATCTTACCGTTCCCTTTCATTTATTATAAAGCGCTTTAATCCATATAACAACACTCATTCTTTAGGACGAACAAAAACCACGTTTATTCATGAAAAAAAGAGGCAAAAACCGTTATGCGCATAAGCATATTACTCACGTTTTTGTTTTGTTTCCCATATCATTAAGTGTGTTTGCTGTTTGCTTAACGTTAACCCATGTCCTTTCAAAAATATAGCCTATTAATTTTGCCGTATGTAGCCTATGCAATATGTCAGGTTTAGACTATAATTATAATTATGTTCATACAGTTGAATGCGTCCAGCAAATAACTCCGATTCATACAGTTGAATGCATCCGGCAAAAAATAAATAATGAAAATGGTTGGCTCTATGAGGTGGTAAACCCCCGCCCTCTAGGGGGGTCCGGGGGCATGCCTCCCTGGATAAATTTCTTTAACTTCTAACACTGAAATGTATCCATCTGGTGCACTTTGAGAGGAAAATTAAGACGCTAGATCCGCAAAGAATTGTGTGCTCTTATAAACAATCCAAAAACCCATCAACTTGTAAGACGCTTGATCCTACACTGGAGCCATCAAATAAATTACATAAAAGCTGTCACGTTTGTTGTACTGGTTTATTTAAAGTGTTTGGAATCACAGTCCAAGTTTGCAGTAAAAAATACATGACACCGCATGCTGTCAGATTTACAGATCACATTCAACTTTAGCTTTGCTAACTTGACGCCGGAAATTATGTTTGAAACCATTGTAACCACATTCACATCGATGAAGCTAGCAAATAGATCATTACTGCAAACAATGTTGTCTCCTCAAAATGTGTTCTGGACCGATGGCTTAGCTCAAGCGACGCTGCAAAGCATGCTAATAATTATGCTAATTATTCTGAAACTGAATGCGATCTGCCAATTCAACGAGCCCCCGATTTGGCCAGATTTCAGATTAAGCTTTCTCAGAATCTATCTAAATATAAATAAGTCAATTTTATTTTATTTCCAAATTATTATGCATCCAAAAATATTGTAACATAACTGTATATTCCCTCAAAACTATTCTCCAAACAGGATATCCTCTGTTCCCCCTCAGTTTTTTAGGTGCAGGTTGGCCTTGTTCTGAAACAGTAGCGGAACAAATTACAGTTTACAGGCCACCACAGTTTATTCACCTGTAGGCCTATGTAATTTATCCCCCGCCATAGCAAAGATAAAATTTTCACAATTAGATTTTGATCATAATTTTACAAACGGACATATGTGATAGGGAACATGCATGTTTGCACTTCCTGGATTGTTTTGTGTTTAGATTATGTGGTCGGGACGAGGAACATATGTATCTGTATTTCCTGCTTTTCGTGTTTGCAGTGAGACGAGAGGCGGTAACGTCATTACTCCTACCAATTAAGCATGCAGCGTATGAATCAATACACTGTGTGTATTGCCGTGTTTTCCTGTTCCTGTGATTTCCTGGCATTGTTACGAATTTCTTGGACTCCAGTGCGAGGTAGAAGGTGTGTTTCCCGTGCTATGCTAACATACCATCTCTGTAGATTGCATGCTACGTTCACATTGTTTATTGTTAGGTTGGAGTGATTTGTGCAGCCCTTGGTATTTGTAGGGAGTAATTTGCTCCTGAGGTAATCTCTCATCGGGTTCCATTCTCGCTACATATTGATTTGTGACTATTCTTTCTCAGCTGCTGTTTTGCGTACCCTAGATCTTCCCAAGGTGTTGATGTGTTTTGTAACTGTCATTTAATAGGCTATTTGTTATAGGGTTGCCACGATACCAGAATTTTAAACTTCAATACGATACTAGTATAAAAAACGATACTCGATACCTCTTTCGATACCACGGCACACACACACAAAAAAAGTCCTAGGCACACAAAATAGGATACATTTTTTTTGAATTATTATTAACAACCTGCACACAGTGCTGGTACAGAAAAAATCACTGAACACTGAACAAGATTAACATTATTATTACTATTCTTAAATGTTTTCCCTACCTTGTAGGCCTATACATTATTTATGTCGTTATTATTGCTTTTAGTATTATTTCTTTTTTTTCTCTAATGTTGCTTCACTACTGTAAACACAGTACAGTCTCAGTGGGTTTCCCCTGTAAACAAAGGATAAATAAAATAAAACAAGAACATTCCAATTGCAAGGGTCTGGGTGTCCTTTGCAGCTTCTCTCTGGTGCTATATGAGAGAAAATCCATAATTAGATTTGATGGTATAATTATATATAACTTAAATTCCATGTATTTTTATACAATTAAAATTAATAAAACTTTCTGTCAGGTCCAACATCAGTAATCAATGTAATCATTGATTACATCAATTGCCAAGATCAGCCAGCTATTTTACGTTAGCTAACGTTGGGTGAAACTAATTTTGGATAAATGTGTAACATTATGTCGTCAGCTCAGCTGTCAGTGCAACCCTGTTAACTTACTTAGGCTAATGTAGTTGGTGTCGTTAAGCAACACACAACATAGCAAGCCAGCTAGTTAGATGCTAGCTTGCTCTGAGAAAAAAAAAAAGCTAGGCTAGTAAATGTTATAGCTGCTAACGTTAGCTCGCTCGGGGGAAACTTTCTGAGCTCATCAGCATCACATCGCAACGTCATTCATGACAATAACTTTACACTTATGAAATTATATTAACTGAACATTACCTCTCTCAATTCTTTGGAGAGATCAGGGTGCCGGTCCTTCAGATGCTTTGCCAATTTTGAAGTGTTCCCTCCTCTTGGCACCGTTTTGAAGCTCCTTTTGCAAATCTTTCGCTTTTCCTTCTGCATCCGCCTCATAGGCAAAATATTGCCAAACAGCACTCCTACTATTTTCTTTTTCAGCTTACGTTAGTTCTGGAGCTGGACTTGCCATGGCTAACTCTAGCTAGCTTCTTGAATAACAGTGACGGGTCGCTGGCTGTTCTGAGTGACATCCACTGGCGTGTTTTGTCTCTCGCTCTCCTTCTGAGTACCAGTAGTGCTTGTGCCTCTGCCACTGTCACTCACTCACTCTGTTAGTCACGTGGTGGGTTTGTTGCTGGAGAGAATGCTGTAATGAAGCCAAAGGCATTGAAGACCCACAAATATTTTATACAAATTAAAAAAAATGTAATTTAATATCGTTTTTTTTAATAAAGTTGAGATCGTATCGTTTTTTAAGCACGTGGTATCGAAGTATCGAAGTATCGATACTTTTGACAACCCTAATTTGTTAGGGCATAGTCTATGGTCACAATCACATCTATTCACGTGCGTCGGCCAAAAACACACGCCAGCTTTACATGCCTTTACATGACCAATCAATATATGACCAAGCCACAAATGAATAGAATATGAAAATAATAACTACCTCTCCATTGCTCTCTCGCAACAAGGCAGTCGGACCAGTGTAGCTTCCCAGGTCCGTTGCTTGACTGTAGCTACGTCTCGCTTGCTATTAGCACCAAGCACTGAACTGATCATTTTCAATGTATTTGTTCAATTGGCCTGTAAATAAACATTATTAGCTAGTTCTACACTCGCATTACGTAGCACGAATGCTAGCTACTGACCACGGATTGGTTCAAAAAGATAGCTCGTCTTTTCATAAACGTGCACAACAAAAGTGTTATCTTATTGGACAGTACTCAACTTCCCGCTCGTAGTTGAGCAGTGATTGGTTATTTGTCCTGTTCGAGTGATGGACCCGGAAGTATCCGGGAAAAATTATACGCTGAGAAGAATTGTAGCCTACGCTACACCGGCCCGAAACAGAAGAAAATCAGACCGGCCCTTCTGGCATTTGCCAGAACTGCCAGATGGCCAGTCCGGGCCTGGGTAGAGCTAAGGACCGAGGAAAGGACACAAGGAAATGATGCAAGGAGTGAAAATAAGTGATTGGACTGAACCCAATGCGTTTCGTTTTACAGAATTGCATATCTTAACAAAGGGGACGGTTTTCCCAATTTCCCTTAACAAGGGGTCCGGCGCTCCCCCGCGTTCAACGACAATTCGAACACTGGGTGTAGGTGCATTGAGATGCAGTAACAATAAAGTCGTTTTGTTTTCATGCTGACATATGTGTGTGTTGGATGGTGTATAGGGATTAAGGGGCCTCAGAAAGGTGGGCAGCCCAGGGGCCTATCGTTAGTTAATCCGTGCCTGCCTAGGGTGTTAAATGTACACAAGTAGTGTTAAAATTACACCGCCATTTTTGCTGTGTGGAAATTAAGAAATAAAATAGGTATTTCTGTCAATTACAGAATGTCTGCCCAGAGTACCACACATCACCTCCTAAAGGCTGAATATATTTCCAGGGTGAAATCACAATTTGATTAACAGGAACTTTGCTAGATTTGTTTTATACATTTTTGGTGGTAGCTTCAATGCAAGTAGAATTTGTGCTATTTCAGAATTTGAATCTAGTTTTCATACCCACCTGTAGGCAGGGTTTTCGTTATCCAAATTGATTTCCTGAAATGTAACACAAATACTGTACATGTTTTGTCAGTGAAAAATGAAGGGTTCATTTTGTGAAATGGAACACTGGTTCATGTTGCCGAGCGAAATTTATCTGTTGAATCAATAAAAGGAAGGAGCGGCATTCTGGCATGAGAGGGAACACTGGCTTTTATGTGCATGCCCGGATAACAAAAGCAAGTGTCATTTAGCACTGGATAAGAGCAGGATTTGAATTTTAATCATGCTTTCATCCATCTTGTCTTGGGGATCACAGTCTGACACTCTTTAATGGTTTACTCTGAGGGAGTATCTGTTGGTATAATCTGATCTAGTTTCCATTAGATCCTAATACCCAGGCCTTAAATATATGCATATCTAAGTTATTTAAATGAGTCTGTCTTTCCCATATTTTATACTGTTTTACATCCACACTGGGACCTACTGTAGTTCCCCTGTAAGAAATAGGCCATTTTCTGATGCCCATGGGATACAGGAAGGCTTTGCCAGTCAATGATAGTGTTTTATGGTGTCATGCTGTGCAAACATCTGCACTGATTGTCAGATTTCTGTAATGAGTTGATCGACTCGTATGGTAAGCCTGAGCCATCCTCATGATTTAGAGTTGAGTATATGAACAGTGGCATTGTTGTCATATAAGCTGGGAGGGGGCGTTCTTTCCAAGTGAGAAAATGTTGCCTTCTAAGCACCAAGATCATCTAGAAATAATATGTGAGCTGCTCCATAAAACCTTTTTTTTTATGTTTCAGAATGCTTTTTTCTTTTTTTATTGTTTTGTCCTTTCATAAAATACCTCATATATTAATATATGTTTTTTTAGACAAAGTTATGACTTCCAAAAGTCCCAGAAACACAAACAATAGGCTACAGAGAAACTAGTACAGCTCCTGAGAGTTTTCGACACAACTAGAACTGCAGATATTTCTCCTCAGGGTGATAGCTAATTTAAATACTTTAATATTAGCTTTTTATAATATTATAGGTTATATCGCTGCATGTATCTGTAAAATTGTCACATTTAAAATCACAGGTCATTTGTGGCTTGGACTTCCATAGCTGTGGTGGCACAGAAGGCCATAGTTATGCTAAATAATACACATACACTTTTGATGGCAGGGTTGAATGTCCAGTGTCCACACGGCAGGGTGAGCTGTCAACTGAAATCCTCTGCCACTGGCTAACGCTACATCTAACTGTGTGTCACCCTACACCGCGCCGCGTGTCGCTACATCGAGAATGAACTTCAGCAGGGCGTGTCACCCAACAGCAGCCTTGTTCCCTGTCCAAAAATGATTTTGCTGCAGGACATAGTGGGGAAAGCATATGTGGGAATGCATATATCTAATTTACTAACTGGATCAATTAAATTAGGTTTATTCAATGGATCCCCCCATCCCATAAAAATAACCAAAAAAAAAAGACGGCCAGCAAACACACAGCCCTTTGGAAATAGGTTTCACATCCTTGCTCTACGGGTTTACTTTTGCATACACGGTACAGAAATTGTGCTTTGTGCAACAGAGCTAGGAGGAATTTTGACAGATCTGTTTGCCATCGGCTATCAATTACGGGTGAATCGTAGTGTCGAGGTTGGTCCCTTCCAGGACACTTTGTGCACTGATGTATTAACAGCATATAGGCCATGAAAAATGTTTACTTGACCGAAATGATTATGATATGAGCAAGTCGCTGCTGATGAGCGGAGCAGGAAGGGGGTCGCGTCCGCGTCGTCTGGGAGCGTGATAGCAGAGAAAGGCGGGCCTGATAAAAATGGTGCCCATCGGGTGCCGGAGAGGGGTCTTGCTTGACCGCAGCTATGATTGAACAGCTGACAACCCGCACAGGCTCCTGGCAGCGTGGTGAATTTTTATTTCCTCTTCCAGCCGCCGCTGACAGAATCTCTCGGAATGATTCTGCATTCATCAGTCACTGGCATCTTTACTTTTTTTTTCTTTCTTCTTTCTATAGTCTGTTACCTTTTGACATTTCGGAGACTCCTGTGAATGGCAGTCGCTTTTTATAGTGGTTGCTGAGACAGTTGGGGAGGGTACGCATAAATTACTATTGTCATTTTTAATTTCCTTTTAAAGGCTTGGTGATGAAGACGCTCAGGTAGGCAGTAATATATTGTGGTCAGGAATAGATTGTTTGTCTGTGTTTTGGAGGATGATTTGAATTCTGCTCAAATAATTGTCTCTCTTAAGGTGGGAAAGGCAAATTACCTGAAAAACAATAAGCAAACAAATGCTTCAATTGCCATTTGACCCGCAATGAACTCAATCCATTTCCCATTATTTTTCATTAAGCCCTATTTTCTTTAGTTTTCAAGAGTACTTTTGACAAGTCATGTGAATAATATACTATATACATGTAAGATCATTTTATCCAATGAAGATTGAATTTCTGACCTGAGAGTTTATTTCTGTATCTCTAAGAGAGAAAGTTTATTCCATAACTCGAGTCATTCACATTTTATGGATTATGGAAATGATATGTCACAGCAGTGTAATGTATTGCTGTATCTTAAAGTGACATTGACATCGACATTATACATATAAGACTGCCATCGGCATACAACACCATTGATGGCAATATGCTTGAATGTTTGGATCTATTAGCCTCATCATAACTGCGATGTTGAGTGCAGATCTTTCCTGTTACTGAATTCTTTGTCTCTGCACCACTGTTTAAACCCAATGGGAGGAAAAAGAGGGCAATCAGTTTCTTAAAACATCTTTAAGTGGCAGTAATTTTATTTTCATCAGTGAAGTAATATATTGGTAATATATTATTAAAATATATTTTCAAATATATTAAATTTCTGTACGAGTGGCCTATTCTGTATACAGTGTATCAAATGTTAAGTGACATAAATATGTGGAAAAAGTATATAGGACAGGAGTCTGCAAAAACAAAGTATGCAATTATACAAAAATATACATAGGGCAAGACTATGAACATGTACCTAGAAAAAGTATATAAGTTGGTTTATATACCAGCTACATAAGCTACAGAGAAAAGGCACATTTTCGCCCCCACAGTAAATATATGTAATTGATTGTACTGCCATTTGGAAGTACAGAGGAATAAGTGGATATGAGGGTTTATGGGTAGCTTTGAATTTTTAGCGTTGATTTTTCACCCTATACTTACAGGGTAGGAAAAAAAACTATTTTCCACCTCGCAATTAAACTAAAAGGCACTTCAAAGAAAACCAAGAAACATTTCAAGACTAACTGTGAAGGTGAAATTGCTCAATAGCAGCCATGAAGGGTTATTGAATATTCTACCTAATTTTGGTACAAGTTTGGTGTTTTTTATTAATTTATTTTGTTGCCTTGAAGTATAGTAAACAAGAATTTGAAATGCACAGTGAATATACCCTATTAGGTGGTTGTCAGAAAGTCTCCAGTCTCCAGACAGGAAAGGATGAGAGTGAAGCATTGTGGCACCTAAAGAGTGCCACGGTCTGATTGACAACTGACCTTTGGAGTGATCTCATGCAAATATAAATGCAACTTGTATTTTCATTCTACATTCCACAATAATTATACTATCAATTGCTGGTTTCCTGGTAAATTATATTTGCAAATATAATTCAGCCATAAGCTAAAAGTAAGACATTTCACTCACCAGGGAATTATATAATTATACTCATTAACTGGTTAGACTGGTTCTGTGAACCAGAGTTTGAGATTTGATTTGTGACTAATGGTTGTAGCATGCACAGAAGAGATGAGAGCATATATGGCTTGTTATATGGCTGGTGATGTCCTTGGAGTGATAAATGCTCTCAAGATTGAATTCTGAATGATGAGCCTAGATGGGCTAAAGGGCCTGCTCTTCCTGTTAAGCATTATTCAACCTGAATGTTCTCCTGTGCAGAATTTTCAGTCAAAAGTCAGTCACAGGTTCAATCTAAAACCATGGCTCATATTTTCATGGATAATTAAGGCTTGACATTTTTAGGTACTATCTGGCTGTTTGTTCAACTGACATCACATCACGTTAACCAGCTTATTCAAACTGTCCCGGGTATACCAATGATTTTATAATTCAAAAAATGGTCTTACTTCACATTAATGACCTTAATTAGGAAGCACTGATACTGGTATTGGGTTTGAAACTGCCCTTGTGTACTCTACTCGTACTCAGAAAAATGTTCCAATACCCAGACCTGATACTGACGGAGAGAAGAAAATGTCAGTGGTTTGGAAGTACTCTAAGATAAAGGAAGACGATAACAGCACGGCAGACTGCTGAGCATTCCACACTATTCACATCACTGCACAGCCTACCCAATGATACAAGCTTTTTGGGTATCCATACACCCTTGGCCTGCCATTGGTTTCTCATTTATAATTGAATACCTGTACACGTCACTGAAAAACATCTGCAATCCCATAAGACTCTCACGTAGAAACTCGAAAATGATCAGTAGTTTGTCGCGAAACGATTGTTTAATATCTAAAATGCTCTAAATTATTTCATGAACACTGTTTACGCATTTGGTAGCGAATCCCAGAGAAAGCGTGAATTTGAATTTTGTACGTACCAAGTATAGGATTGATACATTCATAGTATAGACAACCAAAACACTTTCCCTGGGGTTTGTTTGCTCACAGCTCTACTCTAGTTGCATTTTGGGCTGTGCATGCGTGTGCATTGGAACCTCTGCCCTCTCCGTCCTGGCTCACTTGAAGCATTGGTTGTAACCTTTAAGGAGATGACAGAAGGGACATATCGTGGAAAGCAGGGGCAGCTGCTGACTCTGCACTTCCTACCCTAATTCTTTGCAACGTGACACTGAGCACAGACACATCTCCCATCACAAGGATGGATAGAGACTCCGCAGGAAAGCGCATGTTTGTGGGAGAAATAAAATGAGCCAGTCACCTCAAGCAAAACCTCAACCAGCCCTCAGTGAGATCCTTTTAACTTTGGTCATGTCGGAAGTTATTTGAGGGTTGGAGATTCGGGATGAGAACACCCCCGCCCCCAAAATTTCCTAAATTGTCATCAAGAGCTTGATCTTGGGGATCTCATTCAGTTTCACAGTGCAATACTTTGAAATGTTCTATGAATATGTTTCAGTGAGCCCAGACTTGAATGCAAACAAAAGAAAAAAGAGGAAACTAAGCTTGTGCCTACAGAACTTCAATAGGGTGCAATTTAGTCTTTTTCATTTGTAGTCTGCAGCAGAAGGTTTCTTTATTTCTAAAATGAAATGACGGGAATCTCAGAATGATAGAGTCACTTCTTTTTGAGTTTGGTATCATTCATTGTTTATGTGAGCCGCCCATGTATTTATGTCTAAATGGCTCCTTTTCTTCTACTGCACTGATTTCTAAAATGCTGTCTTCTTCACCCTTCGCTCCAGATTGATTGAAAGATTCATTCTTTCGATAGACTTTGCCTCTGCTTAAGGCTTCAGGTATTTTTGATAACAATATACATTTTTCAGTTGAAAGAACTGTATTATAGAAGACAGTGAGGAGAAAAGACCTAAAATGAAAATGCCTAAAATGAAAAAGTGACAAGTTTATTTTGAAAACAAAATGGTATTACGTTTGACAGTGCATCACAAAATGGAGGCACAAACGCGATACGCACCAAGAGGACATACTGTATTCGTTGAGTTTCAATGCCTGCATAGGAGCTGCACTGCTCTCTTTAAAAGACTGGAGCTCAATTAATTAAAACATTTTTCAACTGAATTTTCCCTCCAACTGGGCCTGCATCTGCTCTGAAAAGTAAGCAGAATGTTTATTAAGCAAAAGCGACATTTTTCTCTTATCATTTCTCTCAATGTGTTTTGAATCTCTCTTCTGAGGATTTTTCATTCGGGCGATACAGTTCCCATCTTCTGATGGTTGCATGGCAGGAATACAATATGAAACATGCTGACTTTGGGGAAATTGTCACCATGTATCCTTACTCCATTGATTCCAATAAAAGATAACTCCCCCATATCCTTTCATTTCATTTTTTCCACAGATTGCATTTTTGCACCCGAGAAAAGAAATACAAGCTTTGTTGAAATTAATTTTGTTGCGAGACTGCCCTTTCTGGGATGTATATAACAAGTTCCAACCTAGCACTGAATTTGAGAGCACAGCAAAGGCATCAGTTATAGCCAAAATAGGTGGAAAATATAGTGTTCACCCTCATGGAAAAAGACTTACTATTGGATTCAATGAAACTCACTTAGCCACTTTAAGGGCAAATGTGATTCAATCAAACCAAAACAAACCTACCCAAATTCTTGTTGTGCCCCAGTGAAATAAAAGTAACTCTTTTATTGCTGTTGCCTTACAGGTCATTACTACTTCAATTACTATAATTTCTGTTAAGCCTAGTTTTCAGCATATGACCCAACTTTCATAGATGAAATTATCCAGAGGTACATGACCATTGTCTACGTAGTTTTTAAGAGAGAAGTTTACTGAATCTACCCAGACATCCTGCTGCCATCACCAATTAGTATACAAATTTCCAGCAGGCACAACTTGATATTATCATACACAGTTTGGACTTTAACTTTTTTCATATGGTGCAAGTAGAACTATTTAATTGAAATGTACAAACCCCAATTCCATAAAAGCAGAAAACAGTGATTTGTAAATTCTCTTTTACATATATTTAATTGAAAACAGTACAAAGAAAATATATTTAATGTTTTACCTTATCAACTTTATTGATTTTTGTAAATATATGCTAGTTCTGAATTTGATGCCTGTAACATCCAAATGACACAACTTTTATAGATGAAATTATCCAGAGGTACATGACCATTGTCTACGTAGTTTTTAAGAGAGAAGTTTACTGAAATTTTTTGGAACATGTTGCAGGCATCAAATTCAGAATTAGCGTATATTTACAAAAATCAATAAAGTTGATAAGGTGAAACATTGAATATATTTTCTTTGTACTGTTTTCAATTAAATATATGTAAGAGAATTTACAAATCACTGCTTTCTGCTTTTATGTACATTTTACATACTGTCCCAACTTTTTTGGAATTGGGGTTTGTACGACATAGTAAGATTTGCAAAATTGTACGACTATCTTTTTTCTTCTATAAGTAAATGGTTAAATGGGGATTTTTTTTTTTAAATCCCAATTTATTGATTTTCTTTTTTATTGCAGTTGTTTTTATTCGCTCTGTCAAGAGGACTCAGAATATCAGTGGTGGCTTCAAGAGTGCCATTACACAGCACTCATGGATACTTTGCAAATGTGTAAATCTGTATAAAAATCTAATTATAAGCTCTTACCTTACAACACTGAGAGACTTCAAATTCCTAGTTTTTCTGCTGTCTATTTGTCTTTCATATGCCTGTACATTTGTTTTTGCTGGAGAAATTGACACTGTTTTGTGTATTGAACAAGGAAATTGTTGGTTCTGTTTGTTCCAAGGCAAACCATAAATCTGTCACACATCCATATCCCCCATATGCCCGAAACAAAACAAACACAGTATGTCAGTAAGTAAAGGACGATGACAAACATGAGCTCCATTTAAAATTGGTTTGAATTGGTTTGGTTCAGGTCACACCACTTTGCAATGGCAATAATACTGATTTCATCTGGACTGAGGATTCTGCTGGGGTTTGAATCAGGGAAAGGCTCTGCTGCCTTGCCAACAGTAGCCTACTCATAACAAAGAAAATGCAATGATACTGAGGTTTCATTGGACAAGGTTAACTACTGACCTCAGGCATGGTAAAAATTAACCACGGATGAACCCAGAAATTCTGACGGGAAGATTAACACCGTTTACGTATGCATGTCGTGTGTATTGATGGCCTTTGGCGCTGTCTACTAATACCACATGCACAGTGTTACCTTGTTAGATAAAAAAATAAAATAAAATAAAAAGTTACAGTATTCATAGGGAAATTAATTTTCTTTGTGAAAGAGGAATCATAAGTTATAGTCAGTGAGTGGAATTTTGCGATAGATTAACATCATTACAAATCAGGTTTATCAGCTTATTTGCAGGATCTTTGCTCAGAGGGTTTATATTAAGTGACACCACTTGGGTTACAATAAATTTGAGAAAAGCCTTTTCCATAGAATAGTAGGTAATTTGTCAGAAAGCATCATCTTTGTTTTTTGCTTGACGATGAGAACAGACCATTCAGCCCCATCTAGGCACCACCAATTTAATGAAGTTGTTGTACATGCTTAATAAAAGGAAATACATATTTTGTTTAAAGTGTGCCTGGAGATATTTAGAATGAAAACCATATAGTTTACTGATGATTTGTGGGTGACATATAACAGAGACCTTGTCCCTCTACAAAGATGAATTAATTAAGGGCCCTATTCCCTCCCTCCTAGTATTAACGACCTGGTGTCTCTGTAATTCTGGGCAGATTGCTGGATAATTACATTTCCAGATGACAGTGCCCTGATAAAACAATTACCAGTCCGGCAGACATTTGGACTCTTCAACAGAGACATTAGGGAGGGTCTGCAATCCGTCTGAGCCAAATTAGGAGAAACGTCAGAGGACGCTTGAGAGCAAAGCTTCTCATCATAAAAGGCTTTATAAGCTTACCTATTCCCACTGGGCAGTGGCAGGTTTAGACCTCTGTTTATCATAACTGCAGTGTCCTTTGTCCACGGAGTAACAAGTTGAAGCAACTTTGACTTTTGCTTTAAATTGAGATGCTTTCATAATTAATTTCAGCAAGCACCAAAAAGTATTCTCACTGTGGAGAAACATGGAAATGTTTGCCACTTATTTCAGTTAGTTTCTTAATACTGATCACTGGACTAGACATATTCAATCTCTCTCAGAAAGGCCTTTTGTCCTCAGCTTTAAGTAACACATTTTAAGGAAGGGAATCTGAGCCACAAGTCAGGGGCTCATCACAGTTGGCTCCCAATCAGCTTCCAATGATTGGCACACAGGCTCAAGTGCCCTCTCCAACTGTCATTGTGGAGTATCTCACTGATACTGATTTGTCTTGGTCGAGACAGTGTTGTTGTGTGTATGTGGGGTCTGTTGACGCTTTTAAAAAAATACAAAGCAGGTGAGCTGGTCGATGCATGTCACATCAGTAGGTGTGCTGTAGATCGTGTGAAACTGAATACATCTTGGGGGTTAAGGCCAGTCTCTGGAGAGGGGTGTTTGGGAGGAGGACTGACCTTAGACTCATTGTCTCTCACCACTGAAGGGATGTTATGTGTGTCCCTACATGGAAACATGGTAAGTTAAACTCCGCAGTCTATCGGCCTATAAGCCCTGGAGATCTGCCTATAAGCCCTGGAGATACTTTTTCCATGGCTAAGGTGTATCAGAACGTCCTCTTATTGCGGGGACTTAAATCAGCAGAGTCAGAATACTCACACAATACTCGCTCCTCAAACCATTTGGCGGCTACTCGCGCTTCTAAAATCTTAAAAGATACCTCTGCGTGATAGAAATGCTTTAGAGTAGGGTGAAAATGGCTGTTCAGTACCCTTAAGTAACAATGGACATCAGCCAGGAAGACAAGTCCCACACCATTATGGAACCACCTTCACTTTTGGAGCACTGTTTCTTCTGTTCCTTGTTCACTACCTGTTTGCCAACATAACTAAAATAAAAAAGGTTGTCTCAGTTCCTTAAACTGTATATCATAAATACTGTATATATAATTATCTTATTTTTCTGAATGTATTTGGTTTGTTTTGTTTCCTTTTCCTCTTAGTGGATCTTTACTTTGCAGATTCTTGTTATGCTACTTGACACAAACTGGATAAATGCATATAGTTATAATATGATATCCATACAATTTCAGAGTATCACAAATGCATGCTTTATTAGCAGTGTCCCATTAGTAGAGCAAACACAATATATAAATGTCCCAAAACTCCTCTGTACCCATCTTTGGCTTTTTGCCTTATAGATATCAAAACACGGCAATGTGTCAAATGATGTAATTCACTAATTTCCAATTTTATTCTGAAAGTAACAGAAAAAACAGGACCTACGTATGACAAGGCTTCACGTTTGAAAAAAGAGCAGCATTTGACTGGTGCGTGGGATTAACTGTGTCTCTATAATCCGAGCATGCTAGAGAACGCTCTACTTGTATAATCACCACCCCCAATCTCAAATAAATATACCACAGACTTAAATGATGCACTGCAGACATCTTCAATCAATCCTTAACAATAGTAACATCATCTCACATCTGTTTATCAACCTGCTAGAAGCGTAATGAAATGTTTATGGCAACAAAATTAATTGAATTCAACCCCATGCTGTTGTTCGTAATTGTCTGGCAATTTCGCCCAAAAGAAATCTTTGTCACTACTTTGAAGAGTCGCACTTGGCTGGAAAGGCAAGTTGTCAGATGTGGCAGTCAGAGAGCTGTTGTTAGCACGGTTAATGGCGTAGCGAGGAAAGGGGGCAGTTCTGCCGTCAGATTCTTAAAAAAGAAAACAGAACAACAAAAGTGTACAGAAATAGGAGAGCCCAAAGAAACAGATTTTTTGAAACCAGGGATTTTTAGGACAGGTCTCTGAAGACAAAATGACGTGCATGCCTGATCACACTTGTGTTGTATTATTTACTAGCAAGGTGTATAGGATGTGAAAAAATGCTTGAAGAAATGTATTTTCTTCAACTTTATTTTTTACTTAGGTTATATTGTTTCTTACACAAGTGGCAATCAGATATTTTTGGCACGGTGCAAAATAAGAATTCTTTCCAAATATTTTTTAGCATGGCGCTACATCATATTCTGCCTTTAATGATGGAGTCATAAATACAATAAAACCTATTTCTAGCTAGCTTGTGAAATACAACACAACACATATTATTGCTCTGAGATGCAAGATGCATCCACAATGCTTTGGTTATTCAAGGGGGGGGGGGGGGCTTTGTTCTCTTAAATTTCCATAATATTCAGTACTATAAATTTTCTTAAATGGTTGTCTTGGCTATTTTGAGACAATTATACATACTTTTCTACTGCTTTCATATAAACATGCTTTGGTACTTCTGCATAGTTGGCAATCAGTTACGTACATTCTAAAAGTATAACTAAACTTTCATTCAAGACCAGGGGTAGGGAACCCTGGTCCTGGAGAGCTGCAGGGTCTGCTGGTTTTCGTTGTTACTCCCCACTTAATTGATCAATTAAAGCAGTTGATTACAGAGTTAACTCACCTCACCTGGTTTCTTTGGTTTAAGTAGTTGCTGTATTTAAGGTGAAAACAAAAACCAGAAGACCCTGCGGCTCTCCAGGACCAGGGTTCCCTACCCCTGTTCTAGACCTTCAGTTAGAATAGATTTGTTGCAGCGCTTATATTTAGATAAATACGTTTTGTATAAAGTGGAAGTCCTCTTTGCATCTCAAACTTGTATTGTATTTTGTAAAATGCCATTTCTTTCACCCAAGTTACATTGATGTAGACAAAGCCCTGAGAGAGAAAAGCCTGATGTCATGGCCATCACCAGGCTGTCAATTCACAATTCACCTTGGACTTAAATTACTGTGGAGGCAGGAAATCAGAAGTAGGTATACCAGGCAAGAATTATTGAGTGTGTCAAAGAAAATTACAGAGCTGTTACCTTCATACTGCACTAAATTATGTAGGTCAGTTGGGAAATAATAAAATCTGGGGGGGGGGGGGGGGGGGGGGCATATGACACAAAAGTAATTTCATTCAGCATGAATATTGCCTCAAAGTTTTTTTTCAACAGTAGTTGCAAAAGGGAAATGAAAAAAAAGTACTAATTGAGAATCAAACGTTTTATCTCTTTACACAGAGGCACCGTCGTTTTATACTTCCTTTGATTGTGTACTTTAGTTGGCTGGGTTTATTAGATCCCTGCCGTCTCATACAAGATATCATTTCAAAAAGCTCAATACTTTAATCTGAGAGCTGCGTTCCGTTAGTCATCACAGCGTCATTCCCATTGACAGAATCCACTCTAGTTCGTCAGATTTTATCATCCCTGACATATCGTATGGATATGGCGTTAATCGTTTGGATATGGCGTTATTATCTAAACACTTCTCTTCCTGATGAGCCATACCTTTTTCAGGCATTTGAACTTTAAATGTAGTTTTTAAAAAATAAAGTAAAATAAATTGGCTCCAGAAGCTAAGTGAATGAGCTTGTTGCTGTTGAAGCATTATGGGTGATCCCACTCCCCTACCCCTGCTTTAGATTATTTCTCTAATTCTTGTTGCGCTGTTGTCTGGTGTATGTGACGATCAATAGAATTGTCATTATGTGTCATGGTGGCACGGGTATAATTTTCCTCCCTGCTGGAGTCACAAGCTTTTTGTAATGGTAGAAATCCTATTTATGTGTTTACCTTGGGATCGCTGCTGTCTGCATGCTCACTATGTCAGACACTAGCCCATGAAAAGGCCGTGTCTGGCATTGCTTAGTGCACCGACCTCACACTTAACTTCTCCTTTCCGCGCGTGTCGACCTGATTGTGTGTTCGGTTGTCTGAAACAAAGGTGTTTTCCACCTACAACAGTCTGGTTCACCAAAGTGGTGAAAGTAATCAGGTACATGAGATATCATTTCCTTTGCTCGTTCCGTTAATAAACACTTTTGTTGTTAAAAAATAAACACATATTATAGTTAAAAATTAAAACACTCGCAGAGAATAATAAATTGTTGAGAAATGACCAGTGCATTTCCTGTCTGGTCACTCCAGTGAATACACCTGCCCACGATTTGTCCTTTGCGTGGATTGCCTTGACGGGTGTCAAAGGACACCGAGTTGTCATTCCAGCACCTTGGTATGAGGCTGAATGAGTGTGAGGAATGGTGACAGATTAGACAGCTCTGATTCACAGCATCAATCTACATTCGGTGCCACGTGGGAAGATGTCCAGCGAATTAGGGATGCGTTGGTGGCCTTTAGGGGAAAGCACTACCAGTGGACTTAGGGCAATGTTGGGGGTGGTGGGGCATTTGGAATAATAACTCTGTCACCATAGGACTTTATGGGCCATATCAATGATGAAATATACAATGTAAGGCCATTACTCCTACAGACCCCTTAGAAGCCTAAAGCCTGGAGGTCTTCAGTTGAAGGCATACATTAGGAGTTGTGATGCTTTTTGTGGATACACAGTGAGTTGCATGGAAAGCACTCAGTCCATATGGAAACAGGCATGTAATCTGCACCAGTGCCATTGGGCCTGTTCTTCAAAAAAGAAACCACCAAAACAAAGTTATTCAGTTCTCCATTGTCACTTTTCAGAAAACAACCTCTCTGTCTATTATGCCAAATGTTCTGTGAAGGTCATGCGATTCTGAATTTGGGCAAATCAACAGCAAGGCTTGGAGTGAATTTATATTTTCCTTATCATGGACTCTTGACTTTGGACTTGAAAGCAAATGTTTATCTTTCCTCACAAACATTTTAAAAACTGAATTTTGAAAGAGTGCATGTAGGAATCTTTACTAATGAAAAAGATGATCTCCTCTCTGGTTTTCGAATAGCGGATGCAAATTAAGTTTACATTTCTTCCTTTTTTTGTTAAAAGAGTGGAGCTGACAATTTTCCTCATGCATATTTGAATATGTTTGAGATAAGAGACAACCCAGGGAGTAGGAAAGGTGAAAGAATGTGAACCTCCCCTATTGCTCATTACGGTTTAACATTAGTGCTATTATCAGCCTTTAAATTTAGCATTTAGGACACACATTTAATGATCCATAAACCATTGTTTTTAGTCAGCACAGGCCTCATTTCAAAGCTTAATCTTGTTTGGATCTTCTCAGGGTAAACAAAGCTGGTTGTTGGCAGCGTGGAAGGCAAAGTCACCATTTACACTGGGAGAGAGATGGAAAGGGCTTTTCAGGCAGCGTCCACCTAGACAAGGACAAGAAATATGAAGGGTATGACTGACTCGGAGAGTGGCTGTGCTGTCACGGACATAAGTAGCCTAACCACTATGTTCACGCTCCCCTGTAGACCTTCCCCCCACCAGATCTGGAGTCATTTAAGCAGTTTTTGTGGGTGCGTCACCTCAACCTCACCTCAGTCTATTAATTGCTGCAGACACGGATACTTGGTCTCATGATGGGGAAGATTTTCCGGCAACGTTGAAAGACCGAGGCCACAAATTGGCTTGGGAAATCTCTGGCACCCCACCCTCATAGTTTATCTCCTCTTGCGTCTCCATTTCCAACTCTGATTTTTCATTCCCTCTTAAACTGTTCCCTTCTAATGAATAAAGAACACTTAAAACTTCCCCCTGGACCTGTCTCATGGGTTTGAATAATTTCTTTTTTTTAACTTACCAATTGTGCGGCTAAGCTGCAGAGACACATCAGAAGGAACCTAAAACGGAGATTGTAACTTTCTGTCTGAACAGACATCGTCTGCCTTGGCAATCCAGACACGTGTGTGGAGGCAGACCTGCATCGGAGAGCTGCGAAGAAGGCTTTTGAATGGTAATTTTTGAGAGACAAAGGGGGAAAAAAAACTGCAAACTCGTCTGGTTGTTAAATTCAGGCTGAGCCCCTTTCATCCCCCCAGCCCCTCCCAATTTGGACCTATGGTGGCAAAAGTGGATTAGGACAAGCTGTCAAACCTTCCGCTCAGCATCACTCCATCTCCAACGCCCACCCTGCACACCCATGAGCATGCAAAATGGAGGCCTCTCCTGACGGCTCACCTGCGGGACCGTAACACAGATGGTGCGAGACGTTCAAGTGTCACCGACTGAGGGAGACATGAAACAGCGCCATGCGGCCCGCAGAGATGTGGCTGGTAATCTGTTAGTGCCCTATCTGGTGACCTCTCTGCTAAGGTGTATTTGCCACTTGTCTAACAGCTGCCTTCAAAGCCTGCTGTGATTCCTTGACTCCCACGCCACAGCGGCGACGGCTAATTGCAGTGTGGCTAATATGTCGTTAATCCCACTGTCCCTCCTCTCCCGACTCAATGAGATGGAATTCTCCATTCAAGGATGAGGATGCATAATGCAGCAGATGGAGAAAGCGCAGTCGTCAGCTCTTCAGTTCTCTATATATCTCTCTGCCCCAAGACCTGGCTAATCTCACACAATCCTAGTTAAGGACCATTTCCCAGGAGCGACCAGGTCCAATTTTGAAGTGCTCACAGGGCCAGCTCGCGGATCAAGCGGCCTTGTGCGCTGGAAGCAGGGCATCTCGCTGGGGATTGGGTACGGCGAGGAGGTGTGCTTCTCCCCTCGTCTCGCGGATTACGGGCGAAGGGGGGACTATGTCTGATCACCTGCTTTCGATGCAAACCGTTCCGCTTTGATTACGAGCAGTCCGTCATCCCAGAGGGTCACATGCAATCCTGTTTTCCGTATCATGGCAAAGCCAGGCCC
This sequence comes from Synaphobranchus kaupii, assembly GCA_029718625.1. Classification (NCBI taxonomy): domain Eukaryota; kingdom Metazoa; phylum Chordata; class Actinopteri; order Anguilliformes; family Synaphobranchidae; genus Synaphobranchus; species Synaphobranchus kaupii. Next base: position 20,741,649 of record CM056376.1, on the reverse strand, counting down.
CGCGCATTCTTCCCGAAACGTTATTTGCCGCATCCAATCAACAGAGTTATTCACATGTTACTCTTTCACCTGCTTTCTCTGTTTCTGTCTTTAGGAGCTCTGTCAGCTATTATATGCAAACCAGCATATCTGTACTTGTCACATTGGATGGGGATCACTGACCTCAGCAAATTCTCACTTCCAACTCTGTATGCGCAGCATTTTAAATAGGTTCCCTGCATTTAACACAAGTGGCTGAAATACATTGTCTTCCAGGGTGTACTTCACTGAAACCATTATGTGACCAATGGGCAAAAGGAAAAAGGGGGATTCTTTCAAATAGTATATGAAAATAAACAAAAATACATTTACAATTTCAGTTTTTCATGCATTCAGGCAAAGCTGACAACCTTTGAATTTGGTAGGATTCAACACTTGCTTAGTTTCAAAATTCTCTTCTTTTTTTGTCTACTTTTGGAAATGTGTGGTGGACAGTGAGTTTGGTTAAGTAAAGTAGAAGAATAACAATACAGACATGATCCCTGTTGGAGATTTGCTCAGAATACATTTTCACAGGTTACATCCCTACAAAGTGTAATTCAGGAAAACGTAATGTTACCCCGCCATCCCCAGTGAACCAGCAGTCACCACTTATGCTTTGTACCTCAATCCATTTGGGATTAACTGGTTCCGGTTTCTGAGTTCCCGCTGACTCACTGGCCACTCAATGAGGCGTCCAACTGTTTGCATTATAAATCTCAAGCTAGAAAATAGGCCACTACAGGGTATTGCCACACACGTATTTCAAATTTTCTGAGGAATCAAAGTCCTATTTTTGCATTGGTTAATACAAATAAACATTTCCTCTTCCTTGGAAATTGTTTGGTTCTTACAGTACCATAGACAGTAGGTTTTTTGTTGTGCTGTGGTTTTGAATGCAGAATGTGGGGTGCAACCAATATTTAGATTTAACCGCGCAATGATGATGCTCTCTGAGAGTCAGCTCTTCACATTCCCTTTGCAGTTGAGGATGTGAGAGAGCATTCATGAAGCTTCGTGTCAGCCTTTGTTTTCCCCTGAATTTGTTATCTCCCTCATGCTATCCATTTAGCTTTCATCGCTTTTGTTATGTCATTCACAGTGGTTATTGATTTTACCTTTTATGCAGTGAGGGAAAATATTCAAATGAATAAAAATACTGGAGATCTCACAAAGCATGAAGAAGATGACTACCTGGATAACTGTGGCTGGCATATGGAAAATAACTATTTGTGATGTCAATGATTGATTGTATCTTTTGCAGTGACTACATGTCTTAACCTGTTACTGTACGTAAAGGTTTAAGCTATGTGAAAATGTATGAAGTCCCTTTGGAACGACAGCCTTTGTAATATCCATAAATCTCATGTTGTTTAAATACACTGTAGCAGAGTACATTGAACAAATTGCCTTGCTGAAGTCTCAAAGTTACATTGGTCATACGAACGGCAGCTTCAGTCAAGCAAGGAAATATGTTGCGTGAAAGGACAGTGACTCATTTAGGGGAATGCTGCGCTGGTCAGAAATAGCTTCCCTCGTGTTTTCTGAAGATTATGGATGGCCGAATGCTCCAATAATTACGGTTTAAATTAAGCATGGTTCCTGCTGTTGTCTCAGTGGTCCTCTGAGAATGAAGAGCATATGAATGGATTAAACTGGCTTTCTTTGGCGCCAACCCCCTCCTGCCCTTTACATGACACCGAAATGCATGGTTGATGTTAGCCAATTTCACCCATATGCCATAGTTTTGTTTGGTTTTTTTCCCAGGCAGAGATTTTTTAAAAGAACTTTATGGCCAACTGCTCACTTAACTTTGTGCTCTGCCGTAAAAGCTTAATAGCCAATGATGAAAAAGGAAACTCAAGGTGAAATGGGGATCTGAAGGGACACTGTAATTAAAAGTTTAAAATGAGCTATCCTTGGCAGGATATCTGGATTTTGCTGTTAGTACGTTTAACTTACCGGCCTTTTACAAAGCTCTGAAAGAGGGTTCTGTGATTGGTAAACAAGGCCTCTTTTGGGCCCATCTGTTCTGGGTTCTTGAAAGCTCTTAAGCTTTAGGATTCTTGTTGATATGGCAGTCAGAGTGACAATCTGGTGCGTGGTAGCTGAGGGAGGACTCGTGCAGCAATAATCCCTAACTAGGAGGACATGTCAATCATGTTTTTTGTTTTGTTCGTTTACATCCATTTCATGTTCTGTCACTCTGAATTGTAAAAATGTTTTAAATGTTCTCCTTCACTTCCATATAGCAATATCCTCAAGTTCACAAAGCAAATGAACATATATACACTGTCAAATTCATGCTTGTATATATTATTTAAATGACAAGGTGTAATAGGTCCCATATATTATAACCATACAGTCATGAAGAGACAGATTTTATGTGTCCAGAACAACCGTGTGCACCATTCCTAAGACCGATAAGTCTCCGATGGATTCTGGTCTTTACCATTCTTATGAGTCAAGACTTGTTTTTAGCAACTCATGAATTTGTAGAAATGCCTGTTTATAGACAGGAAATATTTTACAATTATTGATGATTTACTTTCCATTTGGAAGGCAGAACAGTTTGGATAATGTTTGGGTACAGATTGTATTTGTCGTCTTCTGCCACTAGCTCACTTTCTCCCTAGCAGCTGTTGGCACACCCTGCAAGTGACACAGTCATTATTCATGAGACGATTTTTAACTTTTTGAAAACGTGTAACGTCATCTGTTTGCGTTCCTCAGACCCGTGAATGGCAGCGTGTCATTTTCCTCAATCGAAGGCAGAAACATGTATGCTCTAACAAGGACAATATTTGTACTTATAATTTTGTACCTTTATAGGTCCATATGAAGGTTTTATATATGCTATATAAAGCCTTCATAAACAGGACACAATGGCTTCGTAAATCATACATAACAAATGTCATGCTTCATAAAGGGTGACGTAACACCTTCTTATGCAACATGTTATGCCAGATGTGTCACAGTTAGCCTAGCCTCCTATGTAAGCATGTTTTATGTCACCCAGTATAATGTTTAGCCATTAGCCAGGTGACATTGTTGGTTATATCACATTTGGCATAACATGTTGCATTAGAAGATATATTATGTTACCCTTTATGAAGCATGACATTTCCTTATGTATGATTTATGAAGCCATTATGTCTCATTCATGAAGGCTTTATATATGCTATATAAAGCCTTTATATGGAGACTTTGTTTAAAGTGTGACCCATTCATAATACAGATATAAAGCCTATGTCTGGAAGGAAAGTGTTATTTTTTTATTCATTTATTTTCATATATAAATCATGACTAAAGCCAATAAAATACGTACATACAAGTCACATACAGTGAGCACCATAATTCATTGGACAGTGACACATTTTTTGTTATTTTGGTCCTGTACTCTAGCACTTTGAGTTTGAAAAGATACAATGACAATGAGGTTGAAATGCAGACTGTTAAGCTTTAATTTGAGGGTATTTTCATCCATATCGGATGAACCGTTTAAAAAATTGTACATAGCCCCAACCCCCCAATTTTCATGCATCAAAAAATATTGGACAGTTTAAGTAATAATTTTTCATATTTGGTCATCCTGATGTCTGTGACCCAACAATATCAAAAAAGATATCTTATTTTCTGGTACTCCTACAAGCGATACTATAAGCTCTCTGCATTTGAATGGATCTCTATGCTAATTTGGGGGTGGGACTGGATTTAGCTGTAAATTACACTGGAACAGTAAGGTTGGTTGGCTAAATGGCTCTAAGTCACCAAGGGTCTAACGTATCAAACAAGCCTTGAACCGTCATTCTGCTGCCAGGTATGCAGTAGATATGTATGGATAACTTGAAGGGTTTCTTCTCCTGACTTAGTTCAATAGGAAAATTTGTCAGGAGAAACAACCCTTAAAGTGATCCATCCGTATCTACTGCATATCTGGCAGCAGAGTGATGGTTTGAGGCTCGTTTGATACCTCAGACCCTTGATGACTTACAGCCATTTCACCAACCATGTATTCCATCCTGTTCCAGCATAATTTACAGCTAAATCTAGTCCCATCCCCCAATTCCCATAGAGATCCATTCAAACGCAGAGATGTTATAGTATCGCTTGCAAGAGTACCAGAAAATAAGATATAAGAGTATTTTGATGTTGTTGGGTCACAGACATCAGGACATCATGGCATGCAAAGGATATGCGACCAAATATTAAAGATTATTACTTTATTCTACATTATGTTAAACTGTCCAATATTTTTTCTCACCTAAAAAGGGGGGGGGGGGGGACTATGTACAAAAGGTTCTATAATTCCTAAAGGGTTCATCAAATATGGATGAAAATACCCTCAAATTAAAGCTGACAGTCGGCACTTCAGCCTCATTGTCCATTCAAACTCAAAATGCTAGAGTACAGAACCAAAATAACAAAAAATTTGTCACAGTTTTTTTCTCTGGAAACTATGGAGTCTAATCCTAAAGGGATTGTGACAAATTTCAGCTCAAAATAAGTGTGGAAATATAATTCCCCAAATGATTTTCATAAGATGACAAAGTTACAAAAGAGCCAGCAAAATCACAAGGGGAAATCTTTTACAAAGTAATCTGCAAAACTACAGTTCAAGAGTGACTTCAAATTGAAATAGTGTCGGCCAAGTTAGAGAACAAGATATGCGTATTGTGTATGTGCTTTTATTCTAAAGGAGAGCAATCATCGTCATATTCTTTCTGCATGATTCTACTGCACATGAACAATCCCATTGGGACTATAAAGAAACTGCATATTGAACTCAACTGAATTGGCTACACAGTGAGGAGTAGGTATGTGCCTTTCAACAAATTTGGAAGAAAAACATTTTGTTTGTTGGTTTGATTTATTCAGTTATATAGCTTATATAGTTGCCTCAGCAAAATCACTGACATTATTCTTCAGCGAAATAGCTCTCATTCCGGTATCTTTTCAGCAGGTAAGCTTGATAATGTTAGAGAGATTTAGAGAGAACAGGACGAGGAGCCTGCACACGCAGTGTCACAACAGTGCTGGACTCCTCACATGGAAATATGGCAACGGCAGCTTGACATCCCTTCTACAGCGTCCGTGTGCATTCCCTAGCCTTGCCCCTAAAATGAGCCTTTCCCTTTCACCTAAGATGTGGAGGAGATGGATGCGTTGAGGTTGTAGGTTGGTGCTCCCTACATTACTCTTTGACTATACCGGGGTGTCCCCTGACACCTCATCTCCCAGAAAAGGTGATATGAACACTGCTCTGGTGTAACCAGTGTGGCAGATGAACAGGCCTGACAGCCATTCCTGTTGACTGAGCTATGGGATAGTGCTGATTTGATTTGGCTTTATGGGGACATGATTTATTGCCTGTGACAGCGGGGCAGAGGAGTTTGTCGCTGTTTGGGGACGGATTCCCTTAGTAGGGAGCATAAAGGGAGCTCACAGGGTCCCAGCAGGTACATTTCTGCTCCTCACGCTGACAGGCACAGGATAAACAGCTTGTCTCTCCATCCCTTTGGTGTGAGCCGAGTAGAACATTCAATTAGTCAGGTCCAACCGGGGGCGTAAATGAGAAAGTCTAAACATTGCTGTCCTAATTACTTCTATCTCCTCCCCCCAAGCTTAGCTGAGTCACTGAGGCCAAATATTCTGCAGCGTACACGCACACAAAGCTTGTATCCCAGAGAGGATTCACAATATTTATCAGGAATAAATATAATTTACCCCTCAGAACATCTACCTTTTTTAAAACAGAACATTCATGGTGTCCTTACTTCTGTGGTTAATCATGTTTTGTCTCTATTGTCATGGAACTTAATAGTTAAGTGGCAGTCTTGGGAATTGGCTTACAGATTTGTGTAATGGGTCTGCTGATTTCATTTTTTAAATGTATTTTTTGTGATGCAATTTTGTGAAGTACATATTCACAGTTTCAAAGAATATATATCTCGCTTGCGGTGGTTTGTCATGCTGGGACTATTTGATATCACCTTCAAAATGGCTACATGCCGAAAATAGACAGTAGAATTTTGATGCAGCTATTTTTTTAAATGCATGTAATTAAACACATGCACACCTCTGCATGTGTGAACTAAAATGTAATTATTGGCTACTGTACAGTGAAAACTGAATAATAAGATGAATATATTTCCTCAAATTTCCATTAGCAGTATCTAGCCACAGATTATGATGTCATTTGCAATATTGTGACCCTTCAGAAGGAAGGAAATAAAGTAGCTATCAGAAAATTAACTTTATAATTTAAGTGCATTTAGTTTTCCTTCTCTTGCCAATTTGAGGTCCCTATCCACCTGAGGACCACATCATGACAATACATGAATCAATAAATAAATAGGAGGGCTGTGGGAGAAATAATTCATAATGCCGTAATTATGTCTGGACTAGAGCTTGTTTTTCTCCTCTCTGTCTGCCTTGTATGTATCTCATACAAACCAACAAAAAGTGTCTTTCGAGCAATGCCTTTTATACAATTTAACTTTAGTGATGAAAATCTACTTAGAATTGCATAATAGAATTCTGAATCCTGGTTTGGTGGATTGGGAGCTCCAGAGGGATGGTAAAATTAATCTTGGTTTATGTTTAGCAGCTGGTATATTGTTTGTTTGTGTATTGATATGGAAAATAGTTTTTGAATCATTGTGGCCCATTTCTGGAGTTACTTTCAGGAGCCAGAACATAATAAACTACACCTGTTCAACCAAATCCATTATTTATCCAAGCTGTGTAATAAATAGTGACTTGCTCGTTGCTTATTGACTGAAAGACAATATCACCCATGAAAAACACAGTTAAATAACAAAGCATGACTGCTGAGCACTGAGAAATAGGAGGTGTCCTGTTGGAACACAGCTGAATTTCAAATTTCTTGCTACCTCCCACAAACTGTCAGGATTTTTTTTTTTTTTTTTAGGTTTGGCACATTTTAGAATGTTGGTAAAGGCAAGTAAATGGGATGGGTAGTTTTGCACAGTCCACACCATGAGTGACACGGAGGAGAGAAGTTTAGGACTTTCTATTTTATATGGATTCTACGCTAATGGTCGATTTTCATTGTGAGGTTTTATGTTTATTACATTTTTAAAAAGAAAATAAAACACCTACCCGCTATGCTATTGCTCAGCTTAGTTTGCTGCAGTGCTTTAAGATTTCTACCTTCCTAAGGAAAATCCATCTGAATTCTATTTGTACTCATGGACTAACTCAGACTCACCACAGATTCGCTTGGCGGTACACAGCTCAACAGCTGTGCTAGGCTGGGTGCTGAGAATTTGGTGAAAGAGCCACCTAGTGATTGCTGCAATTTTTAAAAAGACTGTAAAGACACTGCAGTATGAACTCAGGTCAGTTCTTGGTTGACATACTGTATTTGTAAAAGGTGGAATAGCATATGGGGCTACATATTTGTTTTGAAAAACATTTTACAAAACTACCTCCTAGCTCTAGGTAATACTCCAGATAATACTTATTATACTAAGTATATAGTATAATAATACTATTAGACTAGACCGATAAGTGCTGTACCTTAGAATAAGCCCTTTGCAGAGCATGTTCTCTGAACTGAAGGAATACATTTTCATTAAAAGCATATCTGCAATACAATACCAGGAGAATAATGAAAGCCAAATTCTGTCTGCACTGCTTGGGCTGTATTGGTACATTTCTTCATATCGTTCTGGAATCACACTCCACTGTGGTTGGAGGTGCAGTAATAAACTTGCCATCACCCTCTCAAATCCTTTTTGCTATTCCTCCTCTTCAGTATTATGCTGACAACAGACTTCATTCCGGTGCAAATTTATCATCATTAAAATTAGGCCAATTAAAACTTTACCCATCACTTAAGCCGACGAAGGTGAGACCAGCGTTCCCAGTCGATCGGCGTTTGGACAGATGCTTCCCGCTGGTGCGTCTGAGCCATGATGGAGTGGCTAGTTGCGGAGCTACCGAAGCCCCGTCACTGAATCTACTGGCATACAGGAGGGGGGGGGGGTGACACTAAGGGGGCAGCACAGCAATCAAACATTTCAGGTTTGCTGATACACATCACAGTCATAGAGCCCTCTGGAGGATGACAAAAATCCCTCCCAGCCAAAGGTCATTCCCGAAACCAAATATGTCAACGCCTACTTCCCGGGAGCAGAGTGCAGAATGGAAGGATTGTTTCCCTGGTATAATTTGTTCAGTAGCCTGCCTATTGATTGCGCTTGTGAGGATATCAAAGAGAGCTTAGTGGTTCACGGAGTACAAATCGAGTCAGGCCCTCTCATATTTCAGACGGGACCCGAATGGACCTTGGAGAGATCACCTCTAACTCGGAGGTAGTGCTGTGGGTCAGGAATTTGTGGGTTCATCCCATGTCAGGGTATGGCAGGTCCTGATAAGAGCTGCAGTCAGAGAATTGTTAGCACAATTCAGAGCTACATATAAAACGTGTGGTCCTTTTTCCCAAACTTGCAAAAAAAATCCCAAACAAAAAATGCGTACATTAACACATTTAACCCAAGGATAATTCCACACAAACAGGGCACCGACACATTTATTTTTATGTACTATTTGTAAAGATCAGGTGCCATTGTTGTACAGTGAACTCAACCTGGTTGGTATGTTTATGATATTTTAAAGTTTGTTCCATGAGTGCACACAAAAACCTGGAATTATAAATGTGAATATTGCAACAGCAGTGAAATCGCTGAACTCATTACTCATAGTGATAGCAGTTCTATATATATAAATATATATGAATGAAAATGAAAAATGAACATTTTCTGTTTGACAATCCGTATCCACACACAAGCACGTACACTGCATTATTTATTTGCTTGTCATATGCCTATATTCAGCACACTCTACATAGCCTGCATTTTTCATATTTTCCATCTAAACAGCTGGATAGTTAGGCTACTGAAGCAACTTAGGGTGCATTTTGCAAGGATACAGCAGCACTTCCCCTCCTGGGAATCAAGCCCTCAACCTTATTGTTTCAATCCCAGTTCCTCCTGTTTACTTTGGCCCACTAGAGGCAATTTTCGCCAAGTTCTTACTAGGCTCATTTAAATGTCAATATCACAAAAACTATTCACTGCACATCCATGGTTGAAAGTCTGAATTAAAGAAGAGGCTGTACCATTCAGAAATTTGCAACCGAATAGATTTGGCACAATGTTCACATACAGTATATACATAAAAATACATAGCCTAATGTTTTCATATACGTAAAAAAAGTGTTAAAAAGTATGTATGTTTTTACACAATAGAAGCATATTAAACGCAATTGCCATCAGTAGTCTTCCTCCGACACGTCTGTGTGCGAATTGTGAACTGTGGTGTCATGGGAAGCAGTGGCTGACGTACGTCGAAGGTGAACACATGCACTGCACTCTCCTGAATTTATTGCGGAAGTTGCGGCTGTTATACAAATTTTTATATTTGCGAAAAGTTCCCCAAATATAACAAAACAATGTTTCAGTTATTTTAATGGGTTCGATTTAAAATATATTTGAAAGGAAGCTGCAGACGAGTGTGCAGTTTATACCCAAGGCTTATTATCCTTTAAGGGAGCACCATTGTGCAAAACGTATGTAAATTATTTTAAATATGTCCTGAGGCATATGAAAGTGTTGAGGTGTTAAACAATTATTACTCTGGATTATGTTTTTTTTTTTTTCCCATTGCATATCAAGAACTCAGTATCCAATATACACAGCACCACGCACAAACTAACAAGATCTCCTGGTGACCACATTTAATTGAACAGTGTGCAAGTGTATCAAAGCACCTCATTTTGCAAATACAGCCATGCCCCATTGCATAGGAGAGGATGCGGTGCTAATATGTGCACACACATTTATTTATTTTTTTCCAGAGTGCCTTGAGTCTTATTTGACTAGAGCAAACTTTAGTTAATTTCTCAGAGGAGTTAACTGTAATGAGTGTGGCAGAGAAGGTCAGCCATGTTTGATGAGGACGGCCCTGAGTGCAGAGTTTGGTAGCCCGGATCTCTCGAGAAGAAATACACTCAAATGTTTCTAAAAAAAATCCTTGTCAAAGTAATATCGGTTTCAAGTATTGATCGTTCCTGCCCATGTATCGAAGGCAAAGATATATATTTTTTACTAGCTCCCCATTAAAGGATGCTTTAGGCAACCTGCTGAAATGTTAATCAGGACAATGTATATTCACAGCACTTAACTGAAGTGCATCCGTGCACACACATCACATTTCCTTTATCATCCTATCCACGGTGTCGCTGAATTTTAAGATTAATTTACATGGAATAGTTACTATATTCTTCAGGAATGTATTAAATGGCTGCATTGTATAAGTTATATTTGTAAAATATTAAGATAGATTAGTTTAAATAATTGCCTCATTTGATGTCTTATAGTATTTGCACATGTTTCACAGGGTGCTGTTGAAGGAATGCACATTCTACCTTAAAAATGAGATGATGTGGTCATATGTTGCCAGCGCTGTGAAGTCTGGTGAATTATTTAGTAATGTTAACATGAAGGAAGACCTCGTACCACCGGTGGGGTGAATAAAAGCTCATGAGCTATCCCTCAAAGTGAAATTTGACCCACGGGACCCATAAGGGTCCGGCCCAATCGAAGGGTCTCACAGTCACCAAATTATACTGATGAAATCCATGCGCACACCCTTGCATCTCATGTGACATCCGTCTCCCAAAAGAATACCCTGTAGAGTTTTATTTCCTTGCATTAGTACCCTATCACTCAGACAGAAAGCACATAATGACCCAGTGAGTGTATATATAAGGAGCTCCCTGACATGGCCCCACAGCAGAGTCGTAGGTCACGATCTACGTATGCCTGGCCAATGAGAAGACGTCTGGACGTGAAATGATGTATTTGGCAGTGATGTCATTTACAGTGCACTGCAGTGGGGTAAAGTGGCTCTTTGGGGTGAGTGCACCAAGCGCACTCAATCACTAGCTTCTATGTTTGTGGTTCTTTGCATCCAACTGCACATCGGTACAGATCCAAACAAGAACTGTGATAGACAAATACACTATTTTTTATGTACTTCCCTTATGGGAAAATTGATTTAAACTACATTAGTCACATAATTCAAAATTTCATCTGGCTGATGCAACAACACTGAGTTTGATGCTAGATGAGCATCTGCACTGCAGATGAAAAAGTGCATTGGATAAATCTAGTAAAGTATATTAAATGGTAACATTGTTGTTTAATATTTTACATGGACTGTAAAAGGTAAACATATACTCCCTCCCAGCTGTATTTCAATGCATAATAATTCTGTTGATGGTTAAAATGGTCTATGTGTCTACGTGCATGCATGTCATTGACCAGGGCTTTGTAGTGTTTGACCTGCAGTTCACTGTAAAGAATTTAATCGTTCCATTGCAGGCAGTTTGTAAAGCATGGAATCTGTTTGGCTCTACATCATGATATAGCGATACGAGTGACCTAACAAGATTGGATTAGATTGGATTTCAGTGGTACAATAGAAATGTAGCAGTCTGTATTGTAATCTGTAGTGGTACAAATTTCCACCAGGGAAAATATAAAGCAGTAAAACTTTCCTTTTTAATTTAAGACATTAATTTTGAAATGCAAAATTCTGGATTAGGTGCCAGATATCATACTCTAGGGTAAACCTCTGAGTCAATTAAGGTGAATCATATAAAATGGAAGCATTTATAGGTGGATTTTAAACAGCATATTGTGATAAATAGTAACACAATAAAAGAACATTGTAAAACTGCATTTTATAAATTTCCTGAGGGCAACTACATACATCTAATTCATTAAATATTTGCCTGGTTTTATAGTCAGCAGGCCAGACCATGGCTGCTCAGATTTTATGAAGCAATCAGTATGCTGTTATGATATTATGATCCAGTAGAATGGTTTGTCTTTGCTTTGAAAATGCAAATGCATGACTTTAATTGCATTACTGTTTTTTTAAGTTGATCCTCTCATATCTTATAAGATGAACTGCATAATTTTAATAAATAACATAAATAGAAGAGGTCAAGACTTGGTGACTGAAATACATAACAATTCTATGGGGAAACAAAAAAAAGCTTGATTTGCAGAGAATGGAAAACAGGTTTACATTTAAAAAAAAAAAAAATTTTATGGTTACATAACAACATGGACCGGTTCTAAACTTTGCAATTTCATCTTTTCGTACAATACTTTTCCTTTTTCTTTCGGACTCTGTAAGAGCAAAAGTTTGCACTTCTTGCTCAAACAGAATTACTCTGGCAATCACCAACCCTTTTACCCCTCCAAGATTTCTTGGAAAAATGCTCTCAAGGTTAAAAACATGACCTGGATTTTCTCTGATGGGAGACAGCGAGCCATCTGTTCAACTTTGAAAACTCTCTGGCCAAATCTGCTAAGTTTATTAAGACTCTTTTTGTTGGCTTATTAATTTAACTGACATGTCAACTTTCGGGAAAGTGGAGAGATTTGAGCTGCAGCTGGGCTTCTATTGCTCCATCTGAAGGACATTTAACCATGCAGAGTCTGGTCTGCTAGACAAAAGAACATGGACTCAGGCATCATAACATGAATGGTAATGAACTGTGTTTATCCTTTCTCCCAATTCAGGAGTGTGTGTTAATCAAATGAATGTACGCACAAGTTTGAACATTTAAAGCTTCTTGATAAGAAACTTGCTAAACCCACATTAATTGTCTTGCCTTTTCACAATACAAGTGGTTGAAGCATGTGCTTTAAATTCTTCATACTGCTAACCAATTTGGAATGATTATTCCAGTGGAGGATATTGTGCTAATGAATTATGTAACTAAATTCAGGGACAAATGTAAATGAGGCACACACCATTTTAACATTCCATTCTCTCCCTGTGATGTCAATAATAATGTTCAAATGAATGTCCTCTGGGATGTTAGTATTTTGATATAGGATGTTGATATTCAGCAATATATATGTTAAACATTTGGGAGCCTCTCTGACGAACAGAAACATTGACACGTTGTTTACTGGCAGTGACATTTTTCATCTGTCTCTGGTTAGGATAAGTCATATGCAAAATAACAACTTTTCCTTCATCTGTAGGTTTATAACTCTCATAAAAGTCACGGCATTATATTGTATACCCTGCAAAAAAAAGAAAGTTTACTTTTAAGGCTTTACTTTATGGGACACCTTGCTGTGATATTCATTTTCTCATAATTGAAAATTATGCTCCTTTAAGAGGACAGATATTTACAGTCATTGGGCCCTTGAAAAGTTTTATCATGAGAGTGCACAATTTTATAGGCGGTAAATCTCCTGCACTTCACATGATTTGAGCCAGAGGAATGACTTTCTCAAAATATCTATGGTCGCTCTTTTAATGCTGCATAAAAAAAGGTTGGCAATCTGAGAGCAACATGCAGAGATTTTATGGAGGGAAACATAACTGCTCATGAGCGTCTGTGTTGACGGAAAGATTGCCGCCGTCGCTCAGGGTTTCCCCAGACAGTGTTACAGTGACCCCTGCTGAAAAGTGCCTACTGTTGTGACAAGGATAGGGAGCTTATGGTTTCTATTAGGACATGATGTATCCATCAAATACATCTTCTTCCTTGCACAATTAAATAATCAGGAATCCGCTGGTTTACATTAAAATGCCAAACGGTTTGCAAATTGGCCACTAAATATAATTACAGGACAATAAATACGTAACCTGGATTCATCTACATTTATACCCTAGGTTGGTGAGTTCACTGATCACCCACTTTTAAAATAAATATTAAAAAGAAGTAACATTTGCATTTAATTGGGAGGGGAAATGTGATCATGAAATCATGCCCAATGTCTTTATGGTTCCATCAGTATTTGATTAAAAAAAACCTACAAAAACGGCTGTCGGCCATAAAAATGACTTATCACCTCTCCAACACTACACTGAACAATACACTGTACTAAGCTAAATATTTTTTCACAGACCTCATTGCCTGCTGCTGCACTTTTAACAGTTCCTGACTCTTTATGATAATTTCTGTTTAATTAACACTGAATATTTTACTCTGTGACAGTATAAGCTTCCCTTTTCCCTCCCATCCCCTGGTTTAAGTTGAAGTGAAAGTTTGACGGAAGAAAATGAATTGAGGTCATGGTTGAGGACGCTCAGGCAATAAAACTACTTGAATTCCAAAATCATATCCCTTAACAATTAACTTGGTAAAACAATGAACACATACACCGTTAGATATGTGAACATTAAGGATGTGCATTGCTGTCTGTAAAATAGTGTGTTCCTTTGCACAAACCAAATACATCAAGCCACATTTCACTGAGTCAATGTAATTAGCTGTTCTGAATCCAAGCTTCATACAAATCATTATGCTGGGTGAGATCAAATGTCCAAATTGAGAGATGAAGCAGAAGCCGTTATTTCAACTCCCAGCCTCATGAGCAAGGCCGTTTGGGCTTTGACACTCATAATGCCTAAGAATTTCTCGGATGCAATATTAAGCGATTTATCATCACTCATGTGTGCACTTACGCAAAAACAGGTCAAATGTAATTCTGACCACATAAGCTTAGGCTATTCTAAGTTACTTGGAGGCAGGTAAAACACAGTAGGTACTGGGGTGAAACTGATTAGTCTTTATACCACATGCCGGTATGATTAGCATGTTAAGGTATGATTAGCATACCAGGGGCCACATGTATAAAACTCTGAGTAAAAGAATGCGTATGAGAACCCTCAGGGTGAAAGTTGGAAAAAAGTTTAGCATTTTCTAACTCTGCCTTTCTGTCATGGTGTCGCCATATCACACGGACTCCAAACATTGCGTAGGTATGGCGTCCATCATGTGCAGAGGAACGCAGATTCTCACAGCACGTGTTATATTATACATCTGAATTTCTGCGTGGAAACTCGCTAATGCGGCTTTCTGAGGGCATTTTTCTGCTCAGCACTGTTTATACATGTGGCCCCAGATGTCTACTGTCTCTTCGGCAGTGGTGCTCAGGAATTAGGGTAGTCATGACACAGAGGTATGGTGCAGTGTGAAATGCACATGTCTAAAAGGATTAAGCCTTTTTGAAGAGGTGGTTTTAGGAGATTCTGAGAAAGGTCAGAAGTTAAAGCCTTTGTTGCCATTCTTGCCAAAGATGTGTAGACTCTGGCTGGCAATGGCATGAGTCTATGAGACTGCACAAAGTCAGTCAATCAATTTCTGTGACCTCTAACAAGAGGCAAATAGTATTTAACATGGGTTGTTTAATACACAGACAAATTCACTTCAGTAGGCAGGCAACATATTTCCTAATCATACACTCCAAAAAACTGTAGTGCCATTGAATAGTATCAATTGTGCATAATTGAGTACTCTTTCACATGTAAGATAGGAAATCAAAGGAGAAACACTAATCATTAATTATGAACAAAGACATAGATCATAGTTCTGGGCAACATCCTTGTACGCCACTCCATTCTAGCGGGAAGTTACAACAATGATTTTTAATGAAATGGGCTCCTGTTCTGAAGTGATTGACTGCTCATTGAAAAAATAATGAAATTCTGTTAATCCCTGCTCTGAAAAGTGCTTTTTCATGTAGTCTAATTTGAATTACTCTGGTTCCAAATTCTGGAAGAATGGGCATTAGCAATTATTTATTCCAGACGGTGGTACAATTTTCCAAGCTCTTAACTTTCTGAAATATCAGACAGAATTTAAAATGAGTGTGCTTTAGTGGTGGTTTTGCGGGTACTTTCTTCCTAGTGAAACTCAAGGAAGCGTTTTGAGTGAGCAGAGACGCCTCGCAGAGGGGAAGTGGCTAATTTGATCATATCAGATTCCATTAAGGTGAAATGAAGGCAAGTGATGCCTCACCAAGAAAGAAAAAGCCCATATCGCACGCCCAGTCTACTTCCAAATCAGCCTCTTTCTTCTTCTGTGCCCCAGTAAATATGTCCTTATGCATATCACAACTAGTACCCAAATGTGTAACTGAACACATAGCTACTGAACTGAATGTATTGTTTAATTTGCTTTAATTTCATATGTAAAAAATAATCTCTTACTCTGCTGTGCCTCATTGAACTTTTACATTGAAATTTTGAAAATTGCTACGCAATCTTGAAGAGCTTTTGCATGGCCGGGTGTGTATCTGGATTTCTAAATAAACTGATGATTAAGATTAAGAATTTTTTGGCTTCACTTGTCAGTTCAATGGTGCTCTTAGGACCATTACATCTCTCTCTCTCTCTCTCTCTCTCTCTCTCTCTCTCTCTCTCTCTCTCTCTCTCTCTCTCTCTCTCTCTTCTCTTACTCTCTTCTCTCACTCTCTCTCACACACACTCAGTCACTCACTGACTGGCACACATAAATACTTTTTATATGCCATCAGTCTCTTTCTCTGCACTGTGACTTGGCCCTGTCAGAACAAATCTTTCTGGAGTTATTGAAAGCATACAATAAGCTTATCTTGTAATGTCTATGTTGTACGGTAGTAACAATTGAAGATGCATATTATTTGAGTGTGTGTGTGCGTGCGTGTGTGTGTTTGCGTGTGTGTGTTTGTGTGTGCTGGTGGGTGTTTTTAAACTTTGCTGTAGATAAGTCACTGTTGATAACAGCTGGGAATACTGATATATTGGGGATTGTGCTCCTTGATAATGTACCAATATTCTCTGGGAATACTCCAGACAATTGTTCATCACAAAACCCTATTATTCATTCATTCACCATTGATTCCTGGAAGAATTTTACTGCAAGACGATATACTAGATTAGCAGAAAACCATTTCCTCCATCTCTTTGTGGAGTTACTGTGAGAGCAAAAGTTCAAGAAATGAGGTTAAATGCTTTGGTCAACAGTGTAACAGTGGAGGGAGGTGGGGAGTGAAATCATACTAGAAAAGCCATTTCTTAGCAAATTTCTTTCCAGGCAATCATATGGTTGACAAAGGTTTTTATTACTATTATTTTCTGTTAAATGGCAGCAGATTGTATTGTATTTTGATGACAATGTAAGAAACTGTCAACATATTGGAAAAAAAACAGTCTATCCCCTGGATGCTATCAAAACCTCACGAGAGTATAGCCAACTCTAAAGAAAATACAAAATATAAATATCCATGCCACATTTTTATGCTTTTGCCCCTTTTTCATCCCAGTTTGGAATTCCCGATTGTATTTTTTTCGGGACTTGCTGCAACGTGCAGGAGAGTGCAGACAAGCATGTGTTGTCCCTCGAAACAACTGAAGGCAGCTGCTGAATCTTATCACACTGCAGTTTGTAAGTCGGGATCACACAGACGTGAGCTGGAGGAATACAATTCATGTGCAGCTTAACAGGCCGACTTGCTGGCACCCGATCGACCAGCAAGCCGTCACCGGTGCGTATTGAGACGCCGTCCTACCTGCCGACTGAAAGCTCCCATCTCTAGGCGACACTACAGCCAATTGTGAGCCACCCTGCAGGACTGGCAGCATTGGCCATGAGCTACCCATCAGTCACATTTTATTTTCATGTTACACTTTCATGTTTTCTTCAAAAAGTAGATTTAATAATGAAATAATTACTTATAAATCATTTAAAATTAGAAAATTAGTATTCATGTGTACCTGTATATTAGGTTGCCTGTTCGATTCCTGTTTCTAAAACAAGTATCGGTACTTAAGTAATAATTTAGTGTCAAGTTTATTCGGATTATTAAAAAAATTTAAAAATTTAAAAAAGGCTGTGACTTTCACTGCACATATCTGGTTGCCAAAAAGTACCTTTCAATTATTGTCAGACAAACATTGCAACGCTTTCAAAATACAGTAAAAAACGAGCTTTCATAAATAAAATGCATCATACTTACCAAAGCAATTCAGATAAAACATCCATGCTCTCAGCAGTCATAAACTCAAGCATCTGCAACTTTGAAAAATAATCCCTGCAAAAATGTGAACTTGCTGAAATCATTGTGTTGAAATGGCAAAATTTATTTTGATTGAGTCTGGACCCAAAGTCCAGTTTACGATCCACTACACCAAATACCCACCATATCTGTCCTGCATATACATCACTGTCCTGATCCTGCAAAGGACCATTTGGGTTTGAGCCAGTAGTGCCTACACATAAAAGTTCAGTACCACCTCTGGAGGATACATTAATCTTTATAGGTTATGGTGGGCAATTCAGCATTTTCTTTTTTTGCTGCAGGTATACGACTTCTGTGGTGAGTTTAATATGATCCAATTAAACATCCAATATTTTAACAAAACTTAACAAATCAAAACATGCATGTTAAATGTGCAAGTTAACACTAGCTCTGACATTTATGGAGTTATTGGTTTGTATTTGTGTGCATTATAAAATAATTTTGCTATACAAGAACTAAATAAGAAACAGGCCTATAATATGTTCCTATCATAATAAACGCTTTCCTGATCTTTCCCATATCTCCATAAGTAACTAACTAATCATTTACAGGGTGGTTGGCTGACATCTGATTACTGGATCTCTGTTGTTTAAGAATGCCAGTAGAAGGATTGTTTAATGCCATTGTTTACCAATAAGGACAGGGTGTAATACTTATAATATAGTATAATAATAAAATAGTTGTAATCGCATTATGCATGGGTAGTGCAGTGCACATCGTGAAATGGCTAATTTATGTCTGTCCCTGTTTATTGCAGTTGGCAGTTGATTTCCATATGTCATAAGGTAAACATATTATGATTTTCATCTTGTCCTGTCTTCTTGGGAAGCATTCCAGGTTCCTGAAGTCGGCGACTCACATTTGTATGAGGTGCGTTAACGATCCGTCCCTTTTGGGTTAGGTCACTCACAGGGCTTCTGATGCATCATATCGATCCCTCGCTTCTTGTAAGCCAACCACCTCCTAAGGACTTGATCGTAGAGGCAGAATATCTCATTGAACTAGTGCAGATGGAAGTGAATCTCGCAACTGCCTAGAGTGACCAGAGTTCATCTGAGAGATGGGGGAATGGTGCCACCTAAAGTTGTGTCAGCATTGAAAGCTCCCAGGTGGTAAACAGGTGATTGGGTTCCAGTGGCAGCCAGTTTGCCTAGCGTGTCACTGAAGCTCCACTTTGTGCATAAACAGAGCCAAGTCAAGAAGCCAGTTCACTAACAAAACGAGTTAAGCCTAATGCCTGACCCCTCTACTGTGTGTGTTAATGCTTTACATTACATTACATTACATTTAGCAGACACTTTTATCCAAAGCAACATACAATAAGTGCACACAGAAATGTCATCGAAGTCACTACAGAACAGATAATACAAAGCACATCCTTCCCATAACGTAGCAGCTATCCTTAGTAATGAATGTTTAATGTAGTTCACAGTAAGCTGTGGGTAAATTAGCTATACTACACGTCTATTCCAAATACTATTATAAACTAAAACAAACAGACAAGAAAACACAGGGAACTAGTACCATGAGGTCCTAGATTAGAATGTCAGTCAAGGTGGAGCCTGCAGAGGTGTGTCTTCAGGCCACGACGGAACGCAGGCAGGGTTAGAGTAGAACGTTGGGGAATGGGAAGTTCATTCCACCACTGAGGAGCTAGGGTGGAAAAGCTTCGCAGTCGGGACGAGCGAGAGCCGTTGACACGGAGGGGGTGGGGGTGCGAGTCGCCCTGCTGTAGAAGAGCGAAGTGGTCGAGATTTATTTAAATCTCAGGCGCTCTCCCCTTAGGCATGTGATGAAATACTGTGCTCTATTCATGATTGTGTGACTGTACTGTGCGAAAACGATCAGCAGACACATTCCTACAAACAAATCCGATCATGTTAATTGTATTTGAGGTTAACATAATTGCATACTCCTAATCTTATATTTGGAATTTGGAAACTTATTCAGAAGTATTAAAAAATTTAAAAAAGAGTATTAAAATTGCTATAGGAAACATTCAGGATGGACCTTTTCTATTTTGATGCAATACATATGTAAGGGGTGTTTTACCCATTTCTTTCACTGTATGTGCATTTTTCTGTCATCCGGAGAGGATTGCATTTGGAATAAGTCGCTGTGATTATTCTATTGATAAATACAGAGTAAAATGTACTGGATACTGGGTATTTGGCATTAATTTATACATTTATGATAGCACAGATTATGGTGTGGGGTAAAAAAAAAAACAAGAACTAAACACTATGGCTCAATAGCGACTGCTCATTACTTTACTGACAGTTTTGCACTTTAGTGGCAAAACATCATTACTGCAGGGAGCTGCTCACTAAATGAGTGCTTCAGTGAGTGAGTCGCTGTGTCAGAATAATTACTGTTTTTGGTGCTGCTTCCTCCAATTTCAACCAGAAGCCTTCTGTGCTTATGTCTCAAATGTTCTAGCCAATCATCATCAATGTGGCAAATCTGGTGACCTCATGCGGCCTTTGAGGTTAACACTAATAATGACATGCCCCCCCCCCCCCCCCCCCCCCCACCTCCCCCCCACCCCCGGGAATGTGGTAGGTTTGTGATGATAAAAGACTATAAAATGGCCCGAAATCCCTTGGAGAACTCAGCCTTAATTATTGTTGACATAAAGCAACATCGAATGGCTTTTGCCACTTTCTACTGCATCACGAATGTGACCCCAGTGCAAAATGACCTGATTTACAACACACACCACAGCAGTGCGGGAGATCCACACTCTGAGTGCTTGTAAAATTATTATTTACCACATAAGCAAGCAACAGCTAGTCACTCCCTTTTTTCTGTGAGTGCAATCCAAGCTTTTCCCTTTGAGATTATACGGTGAACCAGTTCATTTTTAAAACATTTTGAACAACAAAATATGCACTTGCTTTTCACCAGAGATTGTAGCCTAGCCACGGATGATGAAGCGGGAGAAATGCTCGGCTGCATGGGCAAGGCGAGTTGAGAGACAATGCAAGGGCGACAAAGATAAAGGCTTAAAGAATTTAATTACTGTAGCTACGTCTGGAAATGGCAGTTGCCGGATATACTATGAACTTATCAGTGTGGAGCAAAGAATGTGGTATCCAAAGATGAAGAAAAAAGTGAAAAGGGTTTGATCAGTGTTGCTAAGCAACCAATAAATTATAGTAGTCATCCCCAAAAAAGGGGATTTCAAACTTATTGGATAGCTTTAGCATATATACTATATATATATACAGCTCTGGAAAAAATTGTGACCACAGTTGTCTCGTTGTTATTTTGGTTCTGTACTCTAGCACTTTGAGTACCATCATTTTTGAAGTCAAACTATCGTTGAATCCTTTACTTTGTGCTGACCTATATTCTCTGTGGAAGTACGGCGGTGGAGCGAACATGGCCATTGCAACTTGTTGCTCTTCTTTGTTGTTGTAGTCATCCAGTGCCGGCACTACATTCGTAGGTAATGTAAAGTATCGCTCCGCCGCTGTACTTCCACAGAGAATATAGGTCAGCACAAAGTAAAGGATTCAACAATAGTTTGACTTCAAAAATGATGGTATAAACACTCAAAATAACCCCCGATAGACTGTCGTCGTATTTTATTTGCTTTGGGTGCACTGTGGAGTGTTTAAGTGCGTTTTGTAGTGGATGATACGGTTACCATAGAGTTGCGCTAGCATTAGCAACGTGTGTATGTCCAAAAGAAGGGACAGCATGGAATTAGCTGAAAATGGTTTCCATCAATCAACGACATCATGGGTAAGTCGTAATTGAGACTTTGGGCCCTATCTTACACCCGGCGCAAAGTGGCACTAACCCAAATGCAAGTGTCTTTGCTATCTTACACCCGGCGCTAGGTTCATTATTAACGCCTAACGCTCACGTCCTTTAACTAGCATGTATTCTTGCCCCCATTACAAGTGAACTGGGCGTGTTGGTCTTAAGATGAGGAGTGGCCAGGATTCTTTTTGGCGTATTGCTATCTTGAGCCAGCAGAAAGCGCTTGCGCTAGAACCACCACAAACCTGGTCTAAAGTCATGTCGCAGTTGTTTACATGTTATTTTAACGGCGCATATAAGTGCGTCTACATAGGTGTGTGCAAAACATGCGTACCCTCCTGTCTGTTACACACAGGGGCGCGCACAAGCATGACTAAAATATCTAGATCACAATGTGAAATATTATTATTGTTTGGACACGCCCTAAATGGACTTTACGCCATGCGCTTAGACCAAGCGCCAAGATCGCCAAGATAGAGCCGATTATGTCCAAAATTCCAATCTATCCCTTTAACTACTTTTGGTGCCTTAAAATGGGGGGTGTGTAAAAAGGGCTACAATTGCAGTAGAAAATAGAATGAAATAGAAATAGTAGTTTATAACATTATCAATGTCTGGACTTTTTGATCAATTTAATGCTACCTTGGTGAATAAAAGTATCAATTTCTTTCAAAAACAAGGACATTTCTAAGTGACCCCAAACTTTTGAACGGTAGTATGTATATATACGTATATATATATATATATATATATATATATATATATATATATATATATATATACTGTATATACAGTATATATATGACTTTTATATATAAAAGTCAATTCCTAAAGTTAGTGATTTTAATGGTGAAACATTTTCAATGCGAATAGTTTTACTTTTACCCTTGAACAGACTCTCAAACTTTCTTTTTGAAATTGTTGGAATTGAGTTACTGCAGAGCAGTCTGCACATTTTAAAGTCACTTTACATTTGACACACTTCAATTAAACAAGCGGATCAGTGCTCTTACATTCTGTCAGTCTCCCACGTTAAAATATATTCTCTTTTTCAACTCTTTTCCAGTATAGCGTCTTCGGTAGTGTCTTGCCTGTCCAGATCCACAGGGAATGTTCTGTACACCAGTCATTATGCAGTCGTAGTCAATTGACTGGATCAGAGTTATAGACGGGTGGCTCCATTATTGTCCTGTTAATGAAAATGTGTCATTTGTCCTTGATGGCATTATGCTTTCGTCATTATTATGCTGTTTTGTATTTTGTATCGAACGAAGCTAATTCGCGCGATTGTAATCCGCTGATCAGCTAACGGGCCCCCTCTCGTGAACATTACTATGACATTTAATGTTCTCTCTAATGTCAGAACCTGGAGGTATGGGGGATAATGACATGTGAAGTGGAAGAAGCAGAAGGCTGCTGCTCTTCAGACTCTCTTGATCCGTGTGCTAAGAGACGGCGGTGATGATCATTTCCACATATGAAAATGGGCTTACTTGAATCAGAAGATTTCAATTATGATTACAAAAGGAATGGGCCAAAAAAGTACTCCACATAACAGTGTATATATATATATATACAGTATAAATCCAGAAATGTGGTCTTTCAAATTAAGACTGAGTGGAATTATATTGTGTCTTGGGATGAGATGTCTTAACCAGACTTTCACTGTAATGCACATAGGGACAAATATTTTATAACATGGTATATAATATTTATTCTATAGTATTATAGAGTGTAGTAGTAGCAGTAGTAGTAGCGGCAGTGTAGTATAATGGTTAAGGAACTGGGCTTGTAACCAAAAGGTTGCAGGTTCGATTCCCAGGTAGGACACTGCAGTTGTACCCTTGAGCAAGGTACTTAACCTGAATCGCTTCAGTATATATCCCGCTGTATAAATGGATAATATGTA
The DNA here is from genome assembly GCA_029718625.1 of Synaphobranchus kaupii. NCBI lineage: Eukaryota > Metazoa > Chordata > Actinopteri > Anguilliformes > Synaphobranchidae > Synaphobranchus > Synaphobranchus kaupii. The sequence continues at coordinate 20,718,042 of CM056376.1, read as the reverse complement.
AAAAAAAAAAAAAAGATGTGTAAGTCACTCTGGATAAGAGCGTCTGCTAAATGCCTGTAATGTAATGTAATGTATTACCACTAATGGTCACTTTCATTTAAAGTTTTATGGGTAATTCTTAAATCAGAAATGTGTTTTGATGTTTTTTGCCATAAACCTTTTCAACCAACAATGTTTACAGCAGGGGTGCACAACAAGGGCCGATCCGTTTCAGGATTTTGTGCCTAAATTATTTAATTGGCTGGATCATATCTTGATCTGGCATTTGTCTGAGCACCAGCCTACAGCCACAGACTGCAAGTGTATCCTAAAGATTTTACTGAGCTCAGGTACAGGAATGAACCAGTGTAGTTTATAGAGCTGTCAGAAAACTGAAACTACGGTAATTGGTTGTAATAAAAACAAGCACGCAGACCGGCCCTCCAGGACCGGACTTGTGCACCCCTGGTTTACAGAAAGCTATAAATGCTCAAAACATTTAATGCTAAACCATGTTAAAAAGCATATTAGACTGCCTTTCTAGGTTGGAAATTGTTTTTATGGAGATAACATGGTACACACAAATACAGCATCGAACATCATTGTGTTGTATCAAGCAGCAACCAAGAATCCACTCCTGATAAATTCCTCTAGGTTGAGTACTGTTTCAATATAAATCCACATTCCAAACATGGAGCTTCCCATCACAAAGTTTGTTACAGAGAGAGGACCTTTAGTTAAATTAGACCCTTAGTAGAATCAAGAGGTAAGAGATTTAGCAAGAGCATGAGAATGTAAGCAGCTGGAATTCCACAAGCTTGAAGAGCATGGCAAAGCCTGAGATATAAGGATATTTTTATTTGAAATCTTTAAATTCCAAAATACCTTGTGCATCTAACACATCAGCATGAAAATCCTTACTAGACCAGTGGTGAAATTAAAATGTTTTGAGGTCATCAAAGATTAGTAATGATAAACCTCACAAGGAAAGAATATGAATATTCTTTTAACACCCAAGAGAAGTTAATCTATAATCCGTATTGGTATCCTTAGGTCTTATAGAGAATGCAAAAGGATGTTTGAGGCTAACCTTATTCGACACCCCGGATGAAAAAGACAAATAATAATTGAAATTAGGCAGTGCTTAACTTCCGGACACTGTTGAGTTTCAAAACTAATTTTCAACCATTTCTGGACAACAACAACCTCAATAAAGGTATTTTATATGCCTTTGTCCTGAATTTTAAAAAATATATATCATCATATATTTTCATATTTAAAAAAACTGCACAAAGAATTGAAAAACTACAGTTTCGATTTCGACTTTTCTTCCTTCATATATTTTGTTTGTATTTTTTCAGTCAGAAGATGGGAACAAGCAGAGTGTGTGTCAGTAGGCCGGGTCTGCACTGTCATGAGGCAGCATTGAAAGGGACATTTTCCCCGTCTTCTCAGGAGCTAACAGATGCACCTTTTCATAAACTTTGATAAGACTGGTACCCATGACAAATGTGCTGATTTCATGGTCTTCGGTGGTTCATGTGGGTTAGAAAACGATCTGGTTAACCTCCAGCTCCCTCTGTTGATTGCTTTTATCCCAGCCCGTAATAATAGCACACCTTTGTCTTTTCAGATTGCAGCTTTGCAATAATGTGTTACTTTTATGAGCGCAAGTATGTCTGTGTCTTTGGCTTTATTACTTCTATCATTTAATTTGCACTTCCTGAAGACTGGAGCCGAATGAATGGGGCTTTCTCATAGATAGCTAATAGGGTTCTTAGACAATGAAACGGTTCACGTGTGGCATTCTATGCCTCACAATCTTGTTGAAATCTAATCAGGTTCAAGCTGCCGATATTAGTAATTATATTGGAGTATCCTCCATGTTTTTACCTTTGAATATTTCTTACATTTTTATGTGGATTTTTTGTTCAACAAAAAAATATGTTTTTCAGTAAAAGGGTGTTGGAAATGAAAGATTGAAGTACCTGAGACAATTGCTGAAATAAACACCTGCTCAAATAACTTAAAACAAGTATGTCAAATGAATTAGCATGTTTCTCTCCACAGACAGTTATTTGAAGTGTAGCTATTGTTTTGTCTCCTGCAATTATTTAAGGTAATTAGATTTTCTTTGGGACCATGTGGAATTCCAATATGTCATTTGGGTTCATTAAATACTGCTCAGTCTATGTCTTTTATATTAATTACTTATTGCATTCCTTTGCATTTTCCTTATTTTATCCATATTTTATAATGTTCAGCATTATGTATGCTTAGAGAGCCTCTGATGTGCTCTATTTGTTTCATTGGAAATGACCCAAGTGATCTTGTCTCAAGTGTTTTAACTCCTATAAAAAGTTTCAAATAAAATAACTTAAAGTGAACTTCAGCTCTGAGAGATGATGATTGCTAGAGAACATACAGTATATTCATACTTCAAGCAATACAAAGTAGACGCATGCCTCTCTGACATGATGATTTGCCCTAGATAGTTAGTCGTCTGCTAGTTTAGCTTTTACCACAGCACCAGTATCAAAACTCTTTAAACAACAGTTGAGCTGTGAAAAGGGGAACAGTAATATTTTGATGTTAATTTGAATGTTCAGCTATTCTGAACATGACGTGAATCATCCAAACACCTTATTCTGATAAGCAAAAGTGAAATAGGCCAGTATCCAGCTTATGAGTAGTACATGCAGGATATCACTATTCAATGACTGTGACTACATCTGCATAATGACTGGTGTACAGAACGCCTCATTCAGAATATGCTGTGCATCCTACTGAGAACTATACATACATCTGTAATGTTGTTTTTCAAGGAATCTTGTAATTCACTTGCTAGCTTGCTGTCATGCTGAACTCAAAAGCTTACATTTTTGGAGTGACTACAAGACCCATTTTTGTCCCTCAGTTATGAAAGACATGAATATAATGTGATGTGTGGACAGAATAATGCACCACCACAGCAATGTCTTTAAAAATGTTCCTGAGAAGATGATTTTAGGGAAAAGCTATTTTGCAAAATACATTATACAATTCAAAAGTCAGCATCTCTCCCAAACAATAGTTAGCAGGAAATTTCATGCATATCCTTCACAGGGCTGATTTAGAATACTCTGAAAATCTTGTAAACAGGAATATCAGTGGCCATCGTATTTCATGGTGCTTGTAAACAGCTCATTCAGCTAATTCAAAATAAGACCGTAATCAGGATAAGGAGCATTATCCGGAATACTATGTGCATGTAAACATAGTCATTGTATAGCAAGAAGATCTCTCAGCAACTGGTCATATTTTGTGGAAAACATCTTAGAATACACATAGAATGTGATTTATTTATTTTTTTCAAACCCAGAAAAAATCACCTATTGGTGCAGAAACCCCTCATATACAGTATTCCCAAAAGCATGTGTATTATTAAAATTTATACAACAATGAGATTCGAGCGAGTAACGTGATTGGCCGAGATGCGTTCCACCGGTGCTGGTATTTATTATAACCTCACTGCCATTGCATTCTATACAAGGGGCCAAGACTGGGCTTTTGTTTTGAAGCTCACTTCCTGGTTGGGCTGGGAGCGGCAATTGTGCCGTTGCTCACTAGCGCCACTGCGATTGGCTCCAGTATAGGTATTTCACCATGTAAGTCAATGGCAGCAATGTGGTCAAAATACTCAGTCAATACATTTTTCCCACAAAAAAATGTAATTGCAATAGGTGCCTTTCCTTCATCTAATGCCTCTGCATGTGCAACTTTTTTTAAATATTGTGTCGTTTGGACATGGTATTAACATTTGTTCAGGACCAATCAGAGGGACAGGTAGAGTCCTCTTCGGCTCCATGGAGCAGGCGCAGTTTGTACAAACGGGCGGCGAAAAAGACAACCAGAGCTTCAATTCAGTTTTTACGAGGCAAAGGTCCATATTTTTATACAGTCTATGGTTCTATAGAGCGTTGCCTCCGAAGTATAAACAACAACAATAGCGACGGCAACAGGGTGATCGCAATTTGGCAAATCCAAAATAAAGAATGAGTTCATCAAAAGTTATTGTTTCAAAATTTTTTCATTACTTACTAAACGTTTATGTTAACATTGTTGTACTAAAGCAATAGATCACTCGAGGATCCGTGCGTTATTGGATACAATCACTGCGGAGAGTACTCCGCAACTCGACCTTCGGTCTCGTTGCCGTGACATCGCCGCAGTGATTATATTTCCAATAACGCACTCCCTCCCGTGATCTATTGCTTAAGTCTATTTTCACTGTACCACACAGTTTGGAAAATCAACACAGCGGTACAGCGGAGCCAAAAAGCCCTGTTTTAGAGAAGTATTAGGGCGTTAATTTAAGCTGTCGGTTTACGTTTGACGTGTACTCCTTCCTGGCAGCCGTCGTCACGTGCCCCTCAGCAGCAGCTGGCACCTTCTCTCTCTGTGCATAATGTGCTCAGTGATGGAGGAAAGGTGAAAGCGCTGGGGAAAAAACATTTGCTCGGCTGACAGCGGGTCTTCATTAGGAAACACAAGAGTATGGGCACGCGAACTTAAAGGAATGCCTTAATGAGCTGTAAACTAACCGCGCTGCTGTGTTTGTGATTAATCTTACAGGGAGCAGGCGTAATGATTTTGTGACCCCGCACAGTATCGGTGTGCTAAGCGGAGGGATAATGATCCGATGTTTGGGAACGCAATTTCCCAGATCATCTCTGTTCTAGAATCATTGTGCAGTACATTCCACTGAACCAAGAGTCATTCTCTAAAAAAAATGATTGTGCCCACTGGAAACTGGATAGATATGCTGGAGATTTAAAAAAAAAATATGAAAGCTACAATCAGTGACATAATAATTTGAAATACTGCACAGCATGATGAATATTCAAGGTATTATCCAGGTGCCCTTGAAAATTCAAAAGCGGTGTTGTAGACTGAAGCTTGTTTGGAGCTGGGAGAAGTACCGGAGAGAGGCTCTCTCACACAAGGAAAGCATTTCTGATTACCGTATATCTCAGACTGTTCTCTTACACTTTGAAGATGAAAAGCATTTGTCTGTCAGACTTGTCAACAATTGCAGTGGATGTTTGCACGTTAGACCTGAATAACCCACCATGAATAGAACGGCTCTAGTGCATAAATAATAATTTTTTTTTAAATACACCAAGCTCGCAAAGGTTAATTGTTGCAATTATTAAAATGAGCTTCTGTGCACATGCTGCGTCGGTTAGATTCTGATAATGTGAGTAGCTATATTGTTGTTGCTCTGTTGCTGTAGAGCAGTCGTCGTAATGCTCAGCAAAGCTATTGAAATACCAGTGGGACAGTTCACACTCAGGGAATGGAATTAGTGGATATCATTTTCTGCTATGTCAGGTGGGAGCAAATTGGCCCAAGAAATGCAGGTTTCAAGTTGTCAATTCAGTCCCCTGATAGAGGGTCCCTGTAATACACAGAATGTATTAAGCAGTGAAAAAACGTGTGAAAAGCTGGAAGGAACAGATGGTGCCGTAAACCTGAGCAGCACAGCTAATTGTGTTATAAAGCATTACTGCCACCCATCTCCGAAACATTACCTAAACTGAATATCTAATCATTGGAATTCCCTAGGGGGGAGGGAGAATTTTTTCCCTAAAGCAACCAACACATAACCTAATTAGGACTGGAGGAGAAGGTGGTCTTGTTCCGCTTCAGAGCCGCATAGATGGGACGTGACGCCGTGCCCTCCACTGCTGCGTTTATTAAAAAAAACTCACTTTTTTCACCTGCCAGGGCTTATACCAGCATCTGCATGACTGGTCTGCTTCCAGAACCAGGCATGTCTGTGCTGTGCTTGTGCCAGATGTAATAACCGTGTTGTTTTCCTTCCACTTACGTATACCCGGGCAAATTGGAAGAAAAGCAAGCAGTGATACGTGCAGACACTGAGACCAGTTTGCACTAGAGGTCAGACTGGTCAAGCAGCTGTTACCTCCACATTGTAAGAAAATACAAACATCGGTAAACATTTTTCTTATTTAAAAAACGTAATAAGAAGCAAAACCTAGACCTGAATCCTATACCCTGAATCCTATACCCTGAGCCGACCAGAGGAGGACGGGCTCGCCCCTTGAGTCTGGTTCCTCCCAAGGTTGCCTTTGACTTGCTCTAGTAGGGGGTTTAGGTTAGGGTTTTCTGTAGAGGTTATTTTGACAGTTGTTTGTGAAATATTTGAATCTAGAAGTTAATTCACGGTATGACAGCCCATCCGGGTCTGAGGGCTATCAGGTGAGTATAAAGCATGAAATGTGCTTTCTCATTTAAAAATAGGGACTAGGACTGATTACAGAGTACACAGGGACAATCCTGTTTTAGCTGAACCAAAAACAGCCGGTATAAGATACTTGTAAATGTCTTTGTTTTCCCCCTCCAGTGTAACCTGCACTCCATTTCACCCCTAAGAGTGTGACAAAAACTTCTCTGCAGTGCTGTTTGGGCAGGCTTGTTTTCAAAACACCAAACCAGGCAAAAATTGCGTGTGTTAATTTCACTCTGTCACGCCGAAGCATTGTTTAATAAAGGTTTCAATCATGTAAAAGATAAGCACAATGATATTAATAGCCACCAAGCCAAGGAATGAGGGAAGAGTTCACACTTAAAACACCTGCATATTCAAACTTTTTTGTTCAGCCACTGTTCCAGAATTTTACATTCTTTATGCATATCAACAATTATCTGCCCTTCAATACCAGTTAATTGCATTCACTTCAGAAAGGAAATACATATTTTTAAAGGCATACCACACAAAGTAAACTGTGACCGTTCTCAAGAAAGGGTTTAATGTGATATCTTCTGCGACGGCATGCGGAAATTGTCTTGAAATGAGTTATTTGTACTGGGGCGACTGTGGCTGTGACTATGTGTTTTTGTAGCAAAGCCAATTGGTTCCGGTTTTCCAGGCTCTGTCATCTGCCCTCAGGCGATCTGAGAAGGTTTATTTCCTGAATTTGTTTTACCTCACCCTCCCTCACCTCCTCAAATTACTGTGCTGTCTGAATTCCCTTGAATTTTTATCTGAAAGGAGTAAGCTGTTGGAGAGGAAGACACATACTCTAATTTGGATGCCACTGTGGAAATGCTGCATTGAGTGTAAATATTAGCAGCTATCACAGACCAAGGACTACGATTGTGTCGGCTAAGCATCAACACCTGCTTGCTTTATTTGACAGTATTTTTTTTTGACAGTAAGTCTTTACTGCAGCCATTTCAACTCAATGCTCTATTCCAAGAATTAAAATTATGTAAGAACAGCAAGACACATTTTATTTGTCTGGCCTTTTACATTACATTTCTATGTCAGGGCTAACTTTTGCAGGACCCCATTTTAATTTACATTTAGTTAAGCTTCTTATACAATGTATACTCTAAAAGTATATTTACAGGGACATTTTGGAGCTAAATAGCTAATTAAATAATTTGTATTGTAGCCCACTTGCATTCTTAATGAACTTAATTTCCACAAAGTTATAAATGCAAGCAGTTTCTGGGAATGTTTATAAGTGGCTTTATTATTACAGCCAGCACTGCATTCAATAAGAGGTTGATTAATTTCTACAGCCTTCTGAAATGGCCCACTCACATGAAGTTAATTTGGTGGCAAGTGAAGATTGCTGTTGTAAAAGCCTGCTTGTTTTAAACTAATGTGAGCAACAAATTAAATAAAAAAATTGTAATGTTACATAATCAAATGAATAAAGTTTGACACAATTTCTGGCATATTCATGGAATTTCAGGGATAATTACACCGATTTTATTAACCTGGACTTGAACTATAGTTTAAGATAACTTCTACATAAACCACATTGTAGTGATGATAGCTTTTTGTTCCCAGTGCGCCTCCCCACTATAAGGCCTAAATGTTCCATGGCTTTGGAATTGTTAAACCATTGGTAATATACGTAATACTGGTTTAGCAACAAACAGGCCATTTATTGATACAGTATTTTCTGTACCAGTAAGTGGTTAGGTTGACCTTAATTACTTCTCTGTTGACAATAATCTTCTGAACTGAGCTGCAAATGTTAAAGTATGCATCCATTTAATGACGCCAGTTTTCTGCTGTGGCATTGTCTGACACAGCACTGTACAATAACAATGGGGCCCCATTTTTAAGCCCCTGAATAATATCCCTTGATTCCACCCTCAGGCAGCGCTTCGGCAGAATAAAATAAAAAGCGACTGAGGTGAGTCATAATTTCTTCTCTTAAAATCCATCACAACATACTGTACTGTATTCGCAAAACGGCAGGAGAAGCAAAGCTAGTGAAGTTACATATCATTATTTTCAAATGGGTTCACAGTTGTCCTCCCAGTGGGTTCAATTACAGTAGCTACAAAGCCTTTTGCCTATCTCTGTTCAGAAGATTTCACCCAGGTCTGCCCTGAGGACTGCGAGTTTGGCCCAGGCTACAGAAGTTCAGCTGAAGTCTGAGTCAGTACCCGTTTGAGTGATTCAAACTCTACATCCTGCATGCATAGAGGGAGTTGAATAGTGGAAACTCCTTAGCTAGCTACAATATGGTGGGCGAGATAAGTAAATGTTTGGGTTTTGCAATTAATTTATATTTTAAAAAATTAAGATGCTTTGCCAGTGCAATTATTATAAATATATCTGTGCTAGCTGGGAAGCTATCCAACTTCAATAAAGTTAGCATAAACATAGTTAACAAACTAGTATAACTAGTATACTGTATATTTATATTTTATTCCCTTATTAGCTAGCTAATTAATTAAGGATTAAATGAAAGGAAATCTCTCTTCTGGTATATTACGACTTTATTCAGACATATTTGATCTCAAATAATGATGAAATTTTCAGCTTTGTCACAAAGAAATTTGCTTATGAAATTTAGTTTTCACCAGCCTGTTAGCCATTGCTTGCAAGCTAGATGGACCAAGAGTCTGGAAATCTTCTTTGAAACTGGCCTTATATGTTATAGTAATGGAGGAGCTGCTTTAAATTGATTGGATAACCCTCTATTAATTGCAACTGTCATGTCTCACCACTCTGTCACATTTATTTTCAGATTTACATGTCAACAACAACCCAATTGCAAACTTAAATGTGTCTGCATATAAAATAGTGATAAATCATCAAATTAGGTTATGATGAATCCCTCTTGTTCAAAATGACATAGCTAAAATCATTTAGGCTACTGCAATCAAATTAAGGCAAGATTTAAATAAATTATAACCTTCAAATTTTTAATTAATGTCTCACATGTTTTATTTCACATGGTGGAAAATGTCCTGATATGAAACCTTTGGAAAACAGCCTTGCATGACAAACCCATGCTGTTCGTAATACCATTATCATCGCATATATCATGCATTGCTTGAAGCTGGGTAGCATGCTGATAAACTAACAGATTGTAAACCTTCCTTCTCCAGGCAGAGAACAACTCTTCTGTGGGGGTTTGTGAAAGTAGAGTATTGTGGCAGGTAAATAACTTGGAACTATTTATGTGCTGCAAATTACCAGGGTACTGCTGATGCATGGTGGAAACTGATGTCCCACACTGTGGATGCAGGATATCTTCACCAGCTTCTTCAGAGCCGTGCATGTACCCCATCCAGGAAGGGGAACAGATGAGTGGGGTTGTACTTTTCAAAAACTTCCACAATGGCTGTTCACACTCTAATGTTTCTTCCATGATGCAAGGAAATCTGAAATGTTGCTCTCTGACCCATAATATGATTACATTAAAGGGATAGTTCACCCATTTAAAAAAATTTGATACTGTTTTACTTACCCCCAAATTAGTATGTAAGTATTCCTTTTTAATGACAGAAAATGCCATTCTTTTCTTCTTCTGTAGTCCAAAATTAGCCTTTTTTTCTTCTTCTGTGGAGTAGACACATGGAATATCCACTGAGCATCATGGATATTGTAGTATTTGAAATACCAAACTAACAAAAAAAACATGATTCTCCTAAACAATCTGTGTATTCAAACGAATGCAGATAACTCGCTTCACCATATTTATTTAAAAAGTCAGTGCATTTTTACAATAGTGAAGTATTACAACTGCCAGCTGCAATAGGTAGGCTACTTGCTGTGGAAATGTCAACTGTAGGCCTTCTGGACATTGACGAAATGGAATACGATAAGCTCTTCAGTTGTAACTTCATGCAGGTAGGATATTTGGTTTCTTAAATATATTTAGGCTATGTAAGAGATTGTAAAAAAAAAATAAAAATTGCTGTTTATCTAAAGTACAAAAAGTACATTTGGTATTGTAGCTACACAGTATACTACAGCCCCGGTTCTGATCATTTTGCCGCCCTAGGCAAGATTTTAAAAATGCCGACCTAAAATACAATATAAAAAGAGAAAATAATAAAATTGCATAATGTCCATCAATGTTCAAGAGATTGTTCTGAATCAACAGACCTAAATCATCAGTGACGTTGGCTCAACTGAATGAAGTCTTTTTGTCATATTTGTCTAAACAGGCTAATCTTTCTCACGTCAAAAATTTAATAATACAGAGGGAAATGTCTGTATTCTTGATTTTCGATTTTCTCAGAACAGCTGGAAACTGTTTTAAAACGGCCTTTTAAACAATCACTTTCAATCACTTGGACCTGTTTTTACAAACTATTTCCACAATGCTGATTGGTAGGCTAAACTAGGCTAAACTATTTCCACAATGCTGATTGGTAGGCTAAACTAGGCTAAACTATTTCCACAATGCTGATTGGTAGGCTAAACTAGGCTAAACTATTTCCACAATGCTGATTGGTAGGCTAAACTAGGCTAAACTATTTCCACAATGCTGATTGGTAGGCTAAACTAGGCTAAACTATTTCCACAATGCTGATTGGTAGGCTAAACTAGGCTAAACTATTTCCACAATGCTGATTGGTAGGCAAATAATTATTTTTTTCACATCTTTCTTTGTGCACCAAGTGAACCTCCTTTAATCAGTGACTTGTTGGAGTAAATGCACTGATTTAGATTTTTTTTTAGTTGCACTTAATGTTCTACTATGACACTGATCTGACTTCTCACAATGCCTTAGGGTGGTTTAACCATAATGTTTGTGAATGAAGCTCTTTCCCGCAACTTATTCAAGACTCAAACTAAGTGTTCAACAGTTTGCACCATTGAGTGTTACCAACTTAAATCATTCCACTGATGTTAAACAGTCACATGATAGATAGGGGGAGGGTATTGACACAATCCTTTAATCTGCCATTAGTCCTATTAGATACACATGCAAATTAGTTTGGGGGCAGGCATAGGCCGTGTCCGAATCAGCACTCTTCCACACTTTTGAGTAGCCTTGGTGAGTAGATAGGACGAGAATAGGCATGGGACGATATGAAAATTTAATGTCACGATTATCCTGGTCAAAAGTATTGCCATTCACAATATTATCCCGATAATCATCAAAATATGCTTAAAACTCTTAAAATGGCACTAAAACATACTGGAATTACTTTACCTTATATTTTGTTAAGAAACAAATATTTGTATTGCATCATAGGATGCATATCTTTTTATTGTGCACAACCTTTTTAGTGAAAAACAAACAAGGACAGATTCAGACACTTTTTCAATCTAGACAGCTTTTTCAAGTCACTCGTGAGGATATTGACTCTCATGTGAGGATATTCATGATTATCCCGATAATGGAAATTCACCACGATAAAATTATCTTGAGTGTTTTTATCACGATAAAAGATAAAATCTTATATCCTCCCATCCCTAGACGAGAAAGTCGTTGAGTAGGCGAAAGATTTTCAAATTGAAGTATACATAAAACACCCAGATGACACACTTACTTCTGGGGTTTCGCTGAGTACATTCGGGAGCACACTTTTCAAGAAGTACACAAACAATTTGGTCGTGAGGCTTCATTTAACCCTTGTGTGGTGTTCGTGTTTTTGTTACTCACCCAGTGTTCGCGGGTCTGGTGGACCCACAACATTATTTGGTTTTTAAAACAATAAAGCCAAAACAATTTACGTAAAAATACTTCACAGATATTGACTTTATCTCAATTACAAGCAATATAGACAGCATATACGGTTAATATTGACCATTTACCTCTGCTAGATCACATTTATCAATAAAAGTGATATTTGTTTTTTGTGATAAAATGTGATCTTTGTGTTCTTTTACACGTTTATCACAGAAAATGAGCCAAGGCCAATTTGAAAAAAAAAAGTTGAAAAAATTATGAATTGTATCATTTTTCTTTTAGTAAACATTGAATACAGGTCCCACAGACCCGAACGCCACACAAGGGTTAAAGATGAAATTAGGCGCCACTTCGCTGATGTTTTCCTTCGAATACAACAAAAACAACACGTGACATGGCAGAGCAAGGGTGGGGTGCAGGGTTGCAAGTTCCTGCAAGACGTTCCAGCTGACTGAAAACTAGCCCAAAAATATATTTGTAACCAAAACCAACGTATTTTAAATAGAAATAATCATATTTTATTTTTAAAAATAAGTGCGTGCTTTGCGACTTTTCATTTTTACCCGTGAGTGCACTTTGAAAGTATCCCAATTTAGCTGTAAAACCGCGGATATGGCAACACTGGTGGGACATCTTACGACCAGCTTACGACACTTCCACAGTGCGGTTCGAAAATATGGCGGATATTTCTTGCAGACTGCTAAACAGTGCACATTAAACAGCACACTTCTGCCAGTGCAATGTATGCAGGAGACAGGGCGCAGTAGATCAGGCTCTGATTCTGACACAGCCAAGCATTCATATGCAAGGAATTGTGGGATAGCTACTTGGCAAGAAGTAATTACCTGCTGATGAGGGCAAATGTGTGGGCACTCTTTGAAGTATTATTGCTATATTTCAATAGGGAGAGCAGTTATCAATGTTTTGAAGTTACATGATAATGGGGGAGTCATGCCAAAATAATTAGGGATGTGGAAGAATGAAAAAGGATGAGGGTTTTAAGTAAAATCAGAGGTTAAACCTCATGTATGAATTTTTTCATATTTTTATGAATTTATGGTTCAAACACTATTATAATCAAACTTATTCAAAATCATACCAAGCACTGAGTTATGGACTACACATATATACCAATTCCATACAATAGTTCCTGGTTTGAGGGTGTATTTTATGATAAGGGCAGAATTCACAATGAAATCTTTAAAGCCAGTTTTTTTTTTTAACCTTGATTTTCTAATTTTATTTGTACTCAGGGGGGCATGGATCTTTCCAATCTGTATCAAATTACTATGATAATTTCACAATATTGTGGTGTCCTCAGGTTCTAAAGGCATTTTAAATTATCCCAGGCCTTTCCCTTCAATATCATAGTGAAACCTCTTTTCTGACATTTCACATTACATGAAAATATTGCTTTGCATTACACTTTATATGCATTATCATGTATAGAATTTCTGACAGATAATTAAGAAATTTTGAATGTGTGTATAAGACCTCAATTACTTTTAGCAGTTCTTGTACTGTATCAGCTATATAGTTTTACACTGTTTGGAGGGGTAAAAAGTGTACATCATCGCAGTCCATGACAGTTGGAAACTACATCTGAACTTTGACCACTGACTGAATGTCTTGCATAAAACGTCTGAGCCATTTACAGTCCACACTTGTGTCTGTAATATATTCTGACAAGAGGCTCAGCAGGTCACTCAATTTCCCTAATTAGGTTTTGACGCATTAATGACCCAAAATGTTAATGAACGCAGCACCCGGGACCAGTGGCAGATTGTGAGGCATCACAGAAAGAAATCTATTTTTGTTTCTTGCGTCACTGGATCCATTTTGAAGAATACAAGAAAACTGAAACAAGGTGCTCGACGAGATGTGTTGACTGCAGGGGTTTCCTGCACAGTGCTTTCCTCCGTCACACAAGCAGATGCTTAATCAATGTTCTCCTCTTCCTAGCCATTTACACAGCCATCCAAATCATACATTTGGATGGCTTAACACTAAGATCGAGATTCATTCCGACTGTGGTGTGCATCTTCAGTAACTTTGATTAACACGTACATAATTAGTAAGTTTAACATTTTCACACCACTAAAACAAGTGTTCGTGGCTATTTAAATGTAGCCTAGTATATTTCTGTAATTAACAAACAAAAATAGCACTTGCCCAACTGTTTTTTTGAAACTGAATCTTATCCTGGGCTAGACTGAACAGAAGCCTATTCAACTCTCTGCATGCATTCAACTTCCCTCAAAGTTCTCTCATTACAGTAACAAATTACATTTAATGGATTTTCAAAGGACTGGGCCTTGAATTTGGCCAGCTATTTGATGTCGTTTTGTTGTTTTTGAATTTAATTTAGCCATTTTCCATTTTACTTATTTCTAAATGATTCATATGCTAATTTGTAATAAATGTTCTGAAAATCTGAAATTTACCTATTAAGCAGTGGGGTGAGTGAATAAGGGAGAAAGATATCTGATCACTAAAAGAGTTTAAATAAGCAAAGGGCTCCATGTGGTATGGGATGAAAAAAAAAAGAACCTGCTATCTCTGTCCTGTGCATCCAGATAGCTTGTTCTGTTCTGCCTGACAAGCCATTTACATCAATTAACCTTTACTTTAATGCCACCCCATTTCTTCAATTGTCTGCCTGGCACTTAGGAGTCTGTTATCCAACCAAGAAAGCCTGAACCAAGTTATACCAGAGCCCATGGGATTAGCTATTTGTATATTGAATAATCACATAACTGTCTAATAAAAGACAACACGGGCGATCATCTGGGCAGCATTATCTCTACTGGGAGTACCGGTTGCAAAAGCAACTTCACAGGCAATTAGTTTTGCCACCCAAGATGAGATAGCCAGAGAACATAGTCAAAGTACATTTCTCAGTTAATTGTCTGTCAAACCCCTGTAGGCACCTTGAACAGGTTACTCTGCATGTTTGAGTCCTAAAATTAAATTATGATGGATGGTAGAGAGACAGCACAGACTGTTCATTCTGCGAGGGCTGAAAGAAATTCAAATTGTGAGGTCCATGGACTTGGAATGGAATTCATCATTTAATTCCAACAACAACTGTTGACCCTCAGCAAGAGATGTTATTAGCTGTCAATAGGAAATTAGCTGTGAAACTTAGGCCCCAGTGGAGGGCACAAAATCACTTTTTTGTTATTGTGAAATTTAAGACAATTATTGTTTGGACACAATGCATTTGAACTCATCCAGGAGAGTCACTTTTTAAGAAACTACCGAAGCTGAAACCTAGCACAACAACGTGAGCAGAACGAATTTGTACGTAATTCGTTCGAATTAGCAAATTTGGCTGTATTTTGGCATTCATCAATGTTTTCGTATCTGAGATTTGTTCGCACTCATCTTCAATAGGATTCAAGAACGGAGAGTATGGGGGGAGATTGAGTGCGATGAAAAGTGGGTGACCTGTGGGTGACCTTGCAGTTCTGTAAAAACATTTGAATGGATTTAGTGATAGATCCTTCTCATTATGAAAGTACAGTACAGACTACAGCACTTACAGTTACTTACCAGTTCTCATTTCGAAATATCCAGTTTATACCTGCAACATTATAGCGGCTCAGATTTGGTTGAACCCGTTGCCCAGCCTCCCTCATGCTCATCCCATGGTTGACAACATTTCATCAGTTATTGTGTTCTTGACTCCCCTTCCTCTTCCTCATCCTCTCCTTCTCCCCTGTCCTACTTCACCTCTTCCTTCTCTTCATCCTCCTTCTCCTCTTACTTCTTCACCTCCTCGTCCTCATCCTGCTCCTCCTCTTACTTCTTCACCTCCTCGTCCTCCTCTTCCACCTCCTCGTCCTCCTCTAGTTCTCACCCCTCTTACTCTCTGTCCAATATTGGCCTCCATTGTTGTCCAAACCAAATGTTTACCTGTGGCCTATTTATAGTGTTCAAGCTCTGATTTGTAAGTTAACTCATTATCCATAAGTGTTTTCACATGTATCAATGTGGAAAGGCAATTGGCAAAATAGTGTAGCAATGTAGAGACCAATGTTTACAGTTTTGCTAGAAGTGTGTTATTAAATTGCAAACTGAGTGTAAAGCAGTGAGTTGTGTTTACAGTTTTGCAAAAAGTGTGTTATATAATTACAAACTGAGTGTGAAGCAGAGAACATGCATTCAGTTTGGCACACTTGGTAAATGCGTTGGCTACAAGTGTGAATGGTTTCAGAGATAGTTCTTCAAGAATCACTGTTAGTGTTTAAGCATTCAGAAAAAACTAATCTCAATCCATTTTTTTTATTTTTTTTAACTAATTTAACAGTTTGTGTGAGGGGTGATCCTGCATTGATGGCAGCCTACATGTTATCTAGACCTGCTAGGCCTTTACTTTACCAGTTCATGACACCGGTACTGACAATACAAAACTATTTTTTTCCCTTGATTGAACATCTGCTAATAAAACTTTGATTTCAGCGTTGGAATAATTCTTTCTTTTGCTTTTTCTGAGCCATTTTGACTAGGTATGGACCTTTATAATGGACATGAGAGCCTCCATGTACTTTCTCATTAGAGTGGATACTTTTTACATGGTATATTTAATATAATTATGGTCACTATTTAGTTAGTATTTTCACGATAAAAGCTAATATCTAAGCAAACAAAGACTTATATGTGTTGCCTTAAAAACTGCTTACATTATTTCATTTCTTTGGGATATTTAAAAAAATTGTTTATAATTATTGAAACCTGGAATTTATGATAGGTATATTCTGTGTTCTGGAAATTAGCCAGTTGTAAAGATTGGTGGAACAGTCTAATTCAGAATAAAGTAAAGGAAACCTCAGCACATCCAAACAGCTCAAGAAGACAGGCTCCCTCCCCATTAATAGTAGAACCGGCAGCCCAGAAACATGGTGACACAGCAGATGGATTCTTTACATATTTATGCACATGTCTTTTCTACCATTGGATAATACACTGCCTGGCCAAAAAAAAAATTGCACACTCTAATATTTCATTGGACTGCCTTTAGCTTTGATTACGGAGCGCATTCGTCGTGGCATTGTTTCGACAACCTTATGCAACGTAATAACATTTATTTCCGTCCAGAGTTGCATTCATTTTTGGCCAAGATCTTGTATTGACGACGGGAGAGTCGAACCACTCCGTAAAGTCTTCTCCAGCACATCCCAAAGACTTTCAATGGGGTTAAGGTCAGGACTCTGGTGGCCAATTCATGTGTGAAAATGATTCCTCATGCTCCCTGAACCACTCTTTCACAATTTGAGCCCAATGAATCTTGGCATTGGCATCCTGGAATATGCCCATTGATGGGATAACCTGGTCATTCAGTATATTCAGGTACTCAGCTGACTAGCATTGCTGAGACTAGACCTGACCAATTGAAGCAACCCCAAATCATAACACTGCCTCCAGAGGCTTGTGCAGTGGGCATTATGCGTGATGGGTGCAACGGCGACTTTTTTTTTGGCCTGGCAGTGTAGTTCAGGTAACATGACATCACCACTGACGTGATGCTATGCAGAGCCTTTATTGGAACCTTTTCTCAACATCCAGGCATAAGACAAGAAAGCATAGCTGTCAGCATAGCTGCTCCCTTATTCATGATCTGTCTCTGGCAGTCCTGAGCTTCCATCGCACGGTTCACAACAGGGAACACTCATCAAACAGGAAATTTACTGTTGTTCAGAATTCTCTGTTGTCACATTTCTATGATAGCATCATGTCTCGATGTTTTCTCTTTTTTTTGCATCATTTATTGTCTACAAAAGGCAAAACATGAATTAGTAATGAACCTTGAATGCTTATGACTGCTATGCTGGTACGCTCAGGAGGAGTCCTCTGCTCTTCATCGTATTTTTCCTATGAACTTATCTAAACATGTCAATATAGCAAATACAGTTGAAGTCGAAAGTTTACATACACCTTAGCCAAATCCATTTAAACTCAGTTTTTCACAATTACTGACATTTAATCCTAGTAAAAATTCCCTGTCTTAGGTCAGTTAGGATCACAACTTTATTTTAAGAATGTGAAATATCAGAATAATAGTAGAGAGAATGATTTATTTCAGCTTTTATTTCTTTCATCACATTCCCAGTGGGTCAGAGGTTTACATACACTCTGTTAGTATTTGGTAGCATGTCTTTAAATTGTTTAACTTGGGTCAAACATTTCGGGTAGCCTTCCACAAGCTTCTCACAAAAAGTTGCTGGAATTTTGGTCCATTCCTCCTGACAGAACTGGTGTAACTGAGTCAGGTTTGTAGGCCTCCTTGCTCACACATGCTTTTTCAGTTCTGCCCACAAATCTTTGATTGGAATGAGGTCAGGACTTTGTGATGGCCACTCCACTGCTGCTGTTCTGGGATTGATTTGCACTTTTCGCACCAGAGCACGTTCATCTCTTGGAGACAGAACACATCTCCTTCCTGAGCGGTATGACGGCTGCATGGTCCCATGGTGTTTATACTTGCGTACTATTGTTTGTACAGACGAACGTGGTACCTTCAGGCATTTGGAAATTGCTCCCAAGGATGAACCAGACTTGTGGAGGTCCATAATTTTCTTTCTGAGGTCTTAGCTGATTTCTTTTGATTTCCCCATGATGTCAAGCAAAGAGGCACTGAGTTTGAAGGTGGGCCTTAAAATACATCCACAGATACACCTCCAATTGACTCAAATAATGTCAATTAGCCTATCAGAAGTTTCTAAAGCCATGACGCCATTTTCTGGAATTTTCCAAGCTGTTTAAAGGCACAGTCAAATGAGTGTATGTAAACTTCTGACCCACTGGAATTGTGATATGGTGAATTAAAAGTGAAATAATCTGTCTGTAAACAATTGTTGGAAAAATGACTTGTGTCATGTATAAAGTATATGTCCTAACTGACTTGCCAACACTATAGTTTGCTAACATAAAATCTGTGGAGTGGTTAAAAATTTGTTTTAATGGCTTCAACCTAAGTGTATGTAAACTTCCGACTTCAACTGTACCTTCAATTAACATGTTCTACTTAGTCACAGTGAAAAGTCAAAATG
The DNA here is from genome assembly GCA_029718625.1 of Synaphobranchus kaupii. NCBI lineage: Eukaryota > Metazoa > Chordata > Actinopteri > Anguilliformes > Synaphobranchidae > Synaphobranchus > Synaphobranchus kaupii. The sequence goes on along the minus strand of CM056376.1, from coordinate 20,699,045 downwards.
CAGCTGAAGAATACACATTTGTATATTGTACATATTTTTCAAGTGTTCGCTGTCTGCAAGGGAATTATATCAGCATTTTCATCTCAATGCCATGCAGTCTTCTATGGAGGCTTGGTGAACATTTCTAAGAAAATATTGCTTACATTTATTTGTGAGGAAAATAAAAACAAGACAAATTTCGATGCAGTATCTGCTTCTTGACTGGCATTGTCCAAATTAATGTATACAATAGTGAAAATATATTTTATATTTTATAGTGATTATGAAGCTAATTTGATTATCTAGCTAATTTGTTTTATTTATTTGTAGTGTGCTATGTTTTTGTTAGCTAAACAGCTAATGTTATCTAGTTTGTATGTAGCCATTTAAAAGTACGCCCAAACAAGAATTTATCATTGCTTAGTAACCATTTGAATTCAGCAGAAGGACACACTGCACAATCTAGTAACCCTTAGAGACCTACACTGATTTCGACGGTTTTATACTATCGTCAGTTTTTTTACAGATTACACCGGTTTTGTAATAGATAACCCGTCGTGCAACTCCTCATTTTGTTCACAAGACTATCAGGAATTGGCAATCTAAGGCCTGGATATGATATGGATTAATTGGGTCTAATTTTCCTTGGTGAATTATTATAAGATACATAGCCTATAGACACCGTTTTATAAAAGTGATATGTGACTCAAACCGATGGTATATCATGAATGTTAGCATGGCTAGGGTGTTTGCCGGCACTATATTCATGATATACCATGGGTTCTTGTGCTATATCGCTTACAAAATCACTACATTTTTTCTTCTGAAGATTCACAATGTCATTTCAAACCTTCAGTTCAAACAGGATCTTCCCTGTTGTTTGGGGCCACAGTGTCTGCAATTCAACTTTGTGAAGATTCATTTTTTTCTGCTTTGTTTTCTTTTAGAAATCAATTCAACATTATTTTTTTTTGCATTCAAAAGGGTGTTAGTTTGTGCTAACCAGTGAGAGGCTGCAGGTAGCCATAGCAACAGAGAATTATTATTTGAAATGAGAGAGGACCATTTCTGAGTGCAGAAAATGTATCTTTCTTCTGGCAGGAAATGTATGTGTTTGTGTATGTGTGTGCGCGCACACACGTGCGTGCGTGTGTGTGTGTGTGTGTGTGTGTGTGTGTGTGTGTGTGTGTGTGTGTGTGTGTGCGTGTGTTGTTGTTGTTGTTGCACCTGTTTATTTTTATATTATACATGCTGTGGTGCAAAAAGTGCAAATCAATCCCAGAACAAGAGCAAAGGACCTTGTGAAGATGCTGGAGGGAACAGGTACAAAAGTATCTATATCCACAGTAAAACAAGTCCTATATCGACATAACCTGAAAGGCTGCTCAGCAAGAAAGAAGCCACTACTCCAAAACTGCCATAAAAAAGCCAGACTACAGTTTGCAACTGCACATGGGGACAAAGATCTTACTTTTTGGAGAAATGTCCTCTGGTCTGTTGAAACAAAAATTGTTTGGCCATAATGACCATCGTTATGTTTGGAGGAAAAAGGGTGAGGCTTGCAAGCCGAAGAACACCATCCCAATCGTGAAGCACGGGGGTGGCAGCATCATGTTGTGGGGGTGCTTTGCTGCAGGAGGGACTGGTGCACTTCATAAAATAGATGGCATCATGAAGAAGGAAAATTATGTGGATATATTGAAGCAACATCTCAGGAAGTTAAAGCTTGGTTGCAAATGGTTCTTCCAAATGGACAATGACCCAAAGCATACTTCCAAAGTTGTGGCAAAATGGCTTAAGGACAACAAAGTCAAGGTATTGGAGTGGCCATCACAAAGTCCTGACCTCAATCCAATCGAAAATTTGTGGGCAGAACTGAAAAAGTGCGCGCGAGCAAGGAGGCCTACAAACCTGACTCAGTTACTCCAGTACTGTCAGGAGGAATGCGCCAATATTCCAGCAACTTATTGTGAGAAGCTTGTGGAAGGCTACCCAAAATATTTGACCCAAGTAAAACTATTTAAAGGCAATGCTACCAAATACTAACAGAGTGTATGTAATTTTCTGACCCACTGGGAATGTGATGAAAGAAATAAAAGCTGAAATAAATCATTCTCTCTACTATTATTCTGACATTTCACATTCTTAAAATAAAGTCGTGATCCTAACTGACCTAAGACAGGGAATGTTTACTAGGATTAAATGTCAGAAATTGTGAAAAACTGAGTTCAAATGGATTTGGCTAAGGTGTGTGTAAACTTTCGACTTCAACTGTACCTATAAAGATGAAAAACAAAGTCTACAAAGAGAGTTTCTAAACAACAAATACACTCGTTTCCAAGTAAGGTGCTTGTTTGCCCACAGGTTAGGATGCCGATTTGCTTATTTGCCAACAATAGTATTAATAATAAGTAAAAAGATTCTAGCTTCTGGCATGCAGCAGTGGTCTTGTGGCAGAGGGAAAAGTTGTCAGCAACGGGGGCTCCTCTTTTTCATTCACTGTTTAAGCAGTCTTGGCGCAGCAGAAAATTCAATCTGCTGAAAGCCATATTCATACATATTCATATTGGTATTCTACTGACTGAATTTGACAGGTCTCAGTTGGAAATTCAATTGAACCTGACCCGTCTTTACATCACTGCTATTGATCTTGAGCTGGCCAACTACCTTGGAAACAAGAGGCTGTATACACCCCTAACCCGAGTCGTCAGGGTTACAGATGGAAATATTCAATCAACTTGCTCAACAGTATGATTTCCTACATTGAAGTCAGGTGTTGCTGTGGTGCATCTTACGATCAGTTATTGTAGTGTCTAGCTTCCATTTTTAGCAGGCCATTTCTGTCTGTGCTGGTCTTGCCACAGTATTTACGTAGTGTCTTGTCAGAATCCTCACCTCACTAAAAGATTTTTAGAAATTGTACTGTTTTGGTGGTCTGTTTCCAATAAACTAGTTTGCTCTTACTGTAAGACTCACCAGTCAGAGGTTATTCAACCATTCCTCCACAGGCACGGTCTCACATGGACATTTTCTGTATGTGGGAAAACATGCCATCACATTTACCAAGACCTCCCTTTGGTAACAAAGATACTATACCAGTCTAGTATAAAATACATGAATTACAGGCTAAATGTATTTGAAATTGTCATTGGCTACATTATTGTAAAATATTCAGCTTTTTCATTCTGCTAGCTGTGCTCTTGTTCTTATTTTTCTCTTTTATCTCATTTTTTATAGTCCTAGGACTAGATAATATATTTTTCACTGAGTCTTACTGACATTTCTCAAAACAAAACACTTGACACACAACTGAGCTCTATATATTTAAAAATATGGTAATTGTTTGTACGGATGAAAGCAGGTAGATATCGGACTCATTTTCACAGATGGGTCCTGTGAAACAGGGAAAATGACGAACAAGGTAATAGAATAGAATAACTTTTATTTTCCCGTTAAGGAACTTCAGTTGTAGCCACCAGCAACAATAAAAAAGACATAGACAGTGGGGCAGACCCACAACACACAAACAAACATATCAAATAAAGACATTCAATAGAATCATTGCATTAATCAAACTAATTAAGTGAATTAAAGTGGAATAGCCTACAGCCAAACGTCATGATTCAAAATACCCCCCGCTGTCAAGAGATGCCCAATGTCATCAAGCAGTCCAACACACAATCTCCGCCCCCACGACTTTCCTCCATAGGCTACACGACTTTCCTCCAAGATGTTGTTTATGTAATAGAATATGATTAGAATATGCTTATGATCCAGAATTATTTATTTAGTTTAGATGACCTTTGTGAACCCCATCACGTAAAGTCATTATATAAAGAAGACACCCTCTTCCCCATAACAGTGTATTGTAGGTTGTTATACAGCCCAGTGTTCTTTAACCCAAACATATACAAACTGCCTATGAATTTACTAAATATCTGTTCTATTCAATCAGCCTGTTCAAATCAACAATATTTTATATTAAATGGTTTGTCACTTAATTTTGATAAGCCTTTAATTTTTGCATTCATATTATTGCAAATTGAGGACATTGTTAGTTCCAGTACATTACCGCCGCATTCTTTCTTCCAACCAAATTACCCAAGATTGAAATAATAGTTTTTGAGGGTAATGGAGGATTTGGTGCCATTTGGTTACCAATGATACAGCTTTTTTTCCCCAACAAAGAAATGTCATATCGTGTTGGAGTGCAAGAAATTCACAATTATTTAAAAATACTGCACACCCTATTTAGTGTGCAACACACAACTCTGTTTTTGTAAAAGAAAGGGATAATGTAAAACAGTCAATGCTTTGAAACAAAGTGGAAATGTACGTAGGCTTCATTCCTTTTCCATCAACATACAGTATGCATATTATATGTACAAGTATTTGTGCTCTTGAAAGTGTAGCCTAATTAATACTGCTTAAGTTGTAGCCATTGATATAATTGCTTTTTTCGTAAGCAAAGGATTGCTAAAAATTTGTTTACTTAGACCCCATTTGTTCAACTGAATTCAACTCTTACTGGGGTCTTACCTTGGTTCTTACTCAAATACAATACAAATATGTACAAACATGCCATGAAATTGAAACAGTGCATAAAGAGCACATAAAATGGCAATATACTTTAAGTACAAAAACACCAGTTCACATAAATGGCAGCAGCTTTAGCTGCATCTTCGTCCGTGTTTTAAAAACGTGCCTGTCTCTTATGCAAGTCCTGCTACAGTTTTATAGCATGATGTATGAATTTATGTTTTGCAAGGTTTTTTTTTTTGTCTTGTGCTAGTGGGCAGAAGCGTAGAATGTACATTGGCGGGTTCAATAATTGTGTGAACAAGACAGTGGCCTTGCTGACCTTGGAGGAGATTGGGTTTTGTGTTCCTGCCAAATTATTTAGACTTTTTACGTTTTTAGACAACGTGTTTTCCATGAACGGAGTATAGCTGTCCCGGTGTGCATTTCCATGTCAAGTGCCGTGACCACGGTACTAAACTTCCAGGTGAGAGACTTCTCACTCAACAAGTCTCACTCTTTCAAGTGGATTGAAAGTATATGGCTGTGATTTATTGCTGTGCCAGAAGAGGGTGGGGAATCCAAGAACAATCCAGTACTCATTGATATTCATTTGTTTGCCTTACTTCTTCATGTTTTTGGAATGATGTTGGCTGCAGAAACACCCACATTACAGGGTAATTCCGTCTCTTGTACCTTAACATGACAGGAATACCAATATGCCTCAGGTCCCGGAGTGCATTTTTCAGGAGTCATCTAAGTGATTACGGCCCAAGCCAGTGTACGTTCAGCTGGATGACTGATTAATAATTTGTTGTTTTTTTGTGGCCACTTTTTGAAAATAAGTCGGAAAATAAGATAATAAGTGGTTGTCGGAGTCGTACGGGTGAAATCGTGAGCTGGGCTGGGGGTAGAATTGCTTGGTGAAATTATTGCATTTCAATTGTGATGCTTCTGCCGTTTCCCCCTTTGTGATTTATTTTTATCTCTCAGAATTTCTACCTTCTAGCTCTCCTTATGAATTACCTCTGTAACAACCGTTGGAGTATTTATTCGTAGAGATATGCCAGAGGTCAAACCCAAGAGGATGGTGTCACGGCACATAAGGCTGTGTTCATAAAGCATGAAACAGTGGCTTGGAAATTCTATCACATCCTCCTGACAGTGATGCAAGCACCCACAGGGAAGGCAAATGGTGAAACATTAATGTAAAGCACTCCACACAATGAAGTCCTGTAGGACAGGCTAATTTACTGTGAGTTTTAGGTCAGTTTATTCAAGGAACTGCTGTAGTCCTGCAGGGCATTGTTATAGGGGCTTTCCGCTGTCTATAAAAGGTAAATTAATAAAGCGCAGAATTCTCACTGTGTATTATCAGATCCGCTTGTTAAATAAGCAAACCGAGTTCTTCACAGTGGGCTGATGAAACATATATTACTGTTACTGGTGCCAGTATATCACTATTTATCTGCTTATTATATGAAAGTGTCCTAATGCGCTTCTTTTCATTGAAAGGCAAGTAAATACAGTTTCACATTCCAATGATTTTCTTTGATGTATTGAATCTGCCATTTACTCAGTTGGGCGAACTACATTCTAAAGCCATAAACATATTGATTAAATTTAGAACCATTCATGTAGAAATTGTTTTCTTGGATATTGTAAAAACCTGGACCAGTGGTCCAGTAGCCTGCACCCCCTGCGCATAGTATAACATAAAGATAGAAATAAACGCACATACAGAAGATGAAATAAAAATACATGTAAACACTTCAGCTTGCTACAACAGTCTGTTCTTAGGGGTAATAAATGTATGTTTCAGAGAAGGAAATGGACATACTCTCTACAATGAAATAGTGTATCACATGTTGCATAGTGACTACCAGTGTAGAGGACAACCTTTCCCCTCCTACAGTTGTGACCTCAGGTCAGTTCGGTCGGGTATCGCGAATTCTAGATATCCTGAACTGAAACAGATTCAAGACTGAACCCAAAGAATCTTCAACTTCTCAGGCCTTTATTAACAGAGTCTGTTGAGATCAATAACAGCATGTATGGAAAAGCAAGTTTACCCAGGTCATGCAGCAATGGGCTTTGGGGTGGGGTGGGACACAACACCGTTATATCTGAACCGTGTCACCACCTCTTTAATGCAAATGTCCCTTCTCTAGCCTTACGTCACTCACAACCATCTCAATTTCATCTCAAACCCGAGACCCTTCTCGGTCCGGCAATGGCTACTTCTGCCTGACCACAGCATAGCAACCGGTTTTATGGCTGCATTCTTTACTGATAAGGATGCTGCTGTGAGGCCCTCTTCTCCAGAGGGAGAAGTGAGACATCTCCAGTTGAGCATTGGAATGTTAAATCATAGCACAGTGAGAAAAGAGTAAACATAATATATTGAGATATGTTTTCAATGAACTTATATAAAACATACACACACACACACACATTAGTATTCTGTGCTGTCAATCAAGTGTTTGTTTTAAACTTAACATTAGATTATATACTGAATAATAATATAAAGAAAAATAAGCTCTGGCTTCATCCAGGAACTGGGCCTCTGACTCCTGAATGAACCTTGACCTTTAACATTTACGCATAGCACTGTGTTTCTTTTAAACTAGCCCATCTACTTGCAGTTACTTTTAAAGCTCATTGTTATTACAAAATACATTTCTTAATCAAGTATAAATATATAAATATAGTGTTTTAAAACATTGGGTTAAACAAGATTTCCTTCAACACCAGTTGGACTCAAGAATGAGTGCTGGTGATAAAAATGTTAAATGTTCCTAGTACTGCAATATGTCCATATAATTCAATAGGCTACAAACAACAGGCTCAAAGAAAAAGTTGGTGAAGGTTATAGCCCTAATGAACATTCATCATAAAGTGGCAACTGAGGAGTGCTACAGAACAGATGTAGCAGGAACAAAGAGAGTAATAATCAAGTTGGTAGACTATTGTATTATATTTATTGTTTATTGCCTGTTACTTGGACTTGTTGTTCATTGTTGTTCAGTTGCGGAGAAGGAGCCGGAGCTGGTGAGTGCGGTTGAGAGGTACTAAGTAGATAGAGTTTGGCTCAGCTCCATTCAGGAACTACTGAATCTGACAGACCCGCTCTCCTTTCAGGAGGCAGGACCCTTTCTGTGGGATCAGAACCAATCTCTGTGGCAGAAGTCACTCGAGTGGTTGGAGAGCTCCTTTGTGGCAGAGCACCAGGGGTGGATAAGATCCGTCCCGAAATGTTGATATTCAATTTCCTGTGGAGGTTGAGAACAGTGCCTTTGGAGTGGCAGACTGGGGCGGTGGTCCCCACCTTTAAAAAAGGGGACTGGAGGGTGTGAGGAATCATACTCCTCAGCCTCCCTGGGAAAGCCTATGCCAAGGTGCTGGAAAGGAGGCTCAGACCAATAGTCGAACCTCAGATTCAGTAGGAACAATGGAGCTGGAACCAGCGGACCAGTTTTTTACCCTGTCGTGGACATTTGAGGGGGAATGTGAGTTTGCTAATCTGGTCTACATGCGTTTTGTGGATTTGAAGAAGGCTTACAACTGTGTTCCCTGAGTTATCTTGTAGGAGGTGCTGTGGGAGTAGGGCGTGCCGGGGTCAATACAGCGAGCAGTTCTCAGAGCTGTGTCCACATTCCTGGCATTAAGTCAAGCTTGTTCAAGGTTGGTGTCGGACTCCGAAAAGGGTGCACCTTGCCTCCTCTCCCGTTTGTGGTATTCATGGACACGATATGAAGGCCCAGCCGAGGTCCGAAGTGTGTCTAGTTTGGGGACATAAGGGTGGCATCACTGCTGTTTGCGGATGATGTCGTCCTTTTGGCCTCATCATACTGTCACCTCCTATGTGCATTACAATGGTTTGCAACCAAGTTTGATGTGGTTGGGATGAGGAGCAGCACCTCCAAGTCTGAGGCCATTGTCCGCTCCTGGGAAAAGATGGTTTGTCCCCTTCAGGTGATGGGGGAATAACTGCCCCAGGTGGAGGAGTTCAGGTATCACGGGATTCAGGAATGATGGTAAAAGGGATCAGGAGATTGACTGCCATTTAGGTGAAGAAGCGACAATAATGGCGGGTATTGTATCAGATGGTGGTGGTGAAGAAGGAGCTGAGCCAAAAAGGCAAAGTTTTTGAGGGAGACATCTGAGCTGCTCTGCTTGCCCTGTTGCCACTGCGACCCTGACTTGGACCAAGAGGTTAGAAAATGTATGGATGGAACTACAGTTGTTGTTATTGCTGAAAATGTCATTTATCCATTCCATAAAACTGCTAAAAGTTTGTAGTAGCCTACCATGAGTTGTACACTGAACAAGAGTAAACGTGTATAGTATATAGCCAATATTTATTCTACAGCATAATTTCAGGAGTTGTCGTATGTGTCATTTTAATATTGGTAATTGGTTGTAGCCTGTGTGTGTGTGTGTGTGTGTGTGTGTGTGTGTGTGTGTGTGTGTGTGTGTGTGTGTGTGTGTGTGTGTGTGTGTGTGTGCGTGTGCGTGTATGTGTGTGCGTGTGTGTGTGAAAACTATGTGAGAAATTTTCCCTGCCCTCTTAGTTAAAAGAAGAATGGTAAAGATTTTCGGTGAATTTAATAAATTAATCAAACAGCCTTATTTTCTTGCATGGGCCAAATGGGCAAGAATATTCCCTGATAAAATTTTCCCTGAGAAAAATGTGGAAAGCCTGGATATTCACTCGCACAAAACCTGATCACATCCCACAGATATGGGCATCAATATTAACATTATTGTTATGGGTTGAGGATATAAAAATTGCTGGAAGATGGAAATGGATTGTGACAGATAAGTATAATGGGTTATAATGGGCATTGATTTTTTTTCCTCTCCCTCCCAAATGGCTGGAGTGGTAAAACCGTTTTGATTCATTTGGTACATGTAAAGGATATATGATAGGACTTTTATATAGCACAGCACCTCACGCCCACCTAAGATCGATACCCAACAGTATGTGGCAGACTAAAGACAGATTATTTCCCGCCCCTGGATGCAATGAAAAAATTGCTTTCTGACTGGAACAGTTCATAGTGTTGTTTAATAACTAATATTGCTGATGTAGATATGGAAGAAGGCACTCTGTCTTGGGGGAAATAAGAATCCCAAAATCAGATTGATACCAGTGACATGTAAATAGCTCTTGGGTACAAACATGTATCTTGCATGCAGTATCTTGTTGAGTCAGTCAAGGAAGATTCACTGAAGAGGCTTTTGATGTAATACAAAAGTAAAGATTGTCACTGCAAAATTGATTAAACTGGCAGATTTCAGAATCGAACAATTCTGAATTTAATTGGGATTAGTATAATACAAGGAACACGTTTGGCATTGGATTGTACCTTCTGGTGAGTCATTTCACGGGCTTGAGAGTTAGCACCTCATGGCTACCCATTAGCAATGGAACTGAGGCATGTGATGCAAACCTCATGGAGACATGAGAAATGGATATATCTCACAAACTGTAGAACAGAGAATATGGGTAAGTGACCTTTCAAGGGATAGCGTTGTTTTTATTAGCTGATGAGAGAATGAGTAATTTGAAATTAGCTTGAATTGTCCGTTAAAAGCTGTGCCAGAGCTCTTCCTGGGAAGCCAGAAAGTCATGTCCACAGAGACCTCAAACGCCTGCCAATGGCCACCTGGCGACCATCTCAAGACCCTCTTTAGCCAGAGGAATAACAGCTTCGGTGGTTCTGCCTCAAAAAAGAAGTGTCACAGAGAGCATCCTCAGAGAGAATGGTGCTAATTTAATTATGCGCCTCTTCTCTTGTGGGGTTTTTCCAAAATTTCCATCAGCTTTTGCAGCCCCCTTTGCCAGGAATCAGGTGTACACGTCAGGCTTGTATTTACAAAATTATATTTGATGGGGACATTTCCTATTACACCCTTCCTCTGTCTTGAACCATGTGACCTTTGCGATATGCCTTGACAATTCCAATCACCTCGTCAGCAGGATATACGTGTGTCAGACCCATGTTCTCAGAGCCCCTCTTTAAACCTTTCATCTTCAATCAACATTTATTTTCTCCCGTTTTAAGTATGTATACGCCCACTGTCCCCCGGAGAGATCAATGCAAGCAGGCACCTGTGATGCTTTTGAAATGCTACGGCTTTTCTGTGAGTCTGTAGTTCAGGTGCCAGGTGAATTTAGACCAGGCTCCCAGTGTGGGCAAGCCAGGGGCAAAAGGAGTCCTGTCCTGTCCCAGTAAGCCTCATCACACCAGTCCTGGCAAAGAGAGGACAGTTGTGTTCTGCCCTCAGGGAGCTCAGTCATAAGCTCCTGACAGAGCATGGATTCAAATCAGCTCCATGGCTTAAAGCAAAATATACCTGGCGCCATCAAAAATGAGTAAGTTAGTACATTTAGGGTGATGAACATACCCATTTGCTCCCCGGTGCTGCATTATTGTACTGTATGCATAATGGTTTGGGCGTCCCCCTACTGTCTATAGTTAATATTTATGAGCATTGGCATCTTTTCGTATGTGTGCTTAATGTCCTCACAAATTAGACAAAGTGGGGAATTAGTGTTGTGTTTGATAGCAAGGCTACAAATCACTAACTCCTGCAGCTCATAAAGAGGATATGAAGACATGACATGACAAGTCCTCTAAGTGCAAGTGACAAAATATAGTGCAATAATTAGGTTGGCCCACCTCCTGCATTTCTCTACTGCTAGTACATCATGTCTAGAATACACAACAGGAATATTGTCCTAGCCCTCCTTGTGATATCCTGTTTTCCTCTTAGCCATTGCTAGGGAACTGGCTGGATTGCCTCCCTGTGACTGCAGGTGAGATCCAGAGTGAGAGGCCTTGGTTATGCCATTGAGGTTATGAAACAGTTGCGTGTTATGCAATCAGTACGTTTCACTCAAATGACATTTTACACATTTAGCAGGCATTCTTATCAAAAGTGATTTATAAATCTTACATTATTTTTACATGTAATTGACTATACAGTTGGATATTTACTGAATTCAGGTTAGGCATTGTGCTCAATGGTACTACAGCAGTGTCCCACCTGGGAATCAGCAAGTCCAGTACCCATTATGTTACACTGCCACACCAAATGGATTCTGGGGAAATGTGCCCATTGACAATGGAGTGTAGTGAGAGACCGAAACATCTTCCCCTGACCATGTAATGTACACTATGCAAAATATGCTTTTTGTATTGGTCTCTTATACTGTGCCAATTACGCACCACCTTGCAGGGATGCTGCCCATAATGGGCACTGGCACGGCCAGGATTCAACAGCAGATGGTCAGACCACATTGTACATCACCACACCAAAAGCCTACAATTTGGCAGGACACACCCCTTGAAAGCCTGCATATTTTCATCCTGAATTTTCATCCATCAATTTCTGAATTGACCTACAATAATGAGGCATCACCACTTCTCTTCATTTATTAGAACATATATTTTCATCTTTAAATAATTGCAATTCATCAAGTTTAATCTTTGAATAAACCAAGTTATTATTACAACTTTCTTTTTAATTTTGAAGATGAAGGCCCTGGTGACTTCTCACTCCTAGAATTACTTTGGAGTAATGAATGCAGTGCCAAGCATGGATGAGCACTTTTGTAAAAATAGCATTGTAAAATATTCCAGGGACCACCTAAAATCTACTTCAATAAAGTTTTTATACAAGCACTGAGAATGATCACATTCCTTCTGAAAGCTGATGAGTGATTTGTTCATTTTCAACGTGCCCCCTCCCTCCAAATTGGCTTGGCAAATTCATATACGGTATGAGACACACTTAGTCAGCCATATGATACATCTGACTACTGATATAAAATTCATCCAATTTGGAAAAGGGTGGCTAAGACTTGATTATCTAGGAAACTTCTAATATATTTTTTCAAAGCTAGCGTTGAATAAAGGGGAAGCAGTGCTCAATGTTTACATCTTACATTTTTGTTTGTGATTATTTTTGTATGAGAGTATGAGCGAGTATTGAGAATACCATTGGTGATTTATTGGAATCAGAATAATAAACATGATTCAAAGGACTCTGCTCTAGAACATATTGCAATATACGGTATTATAGGCTCCAGAAAGCCGAGCAACGGTGGTTCCCAATAAGCAAAGGTCCAGGTGTTTCCCAATTAGCACATGTGTAATTGGTTCCTAATCAGCCTAGGGAAGGGGGAGGGGGGTTACTCCTAAACGCTCATGCACCTTTTGGATGGGTCTTTAAAAATAAATTCCTTAGTATCGTTTTCTTGTGTCCGATCGTTGTGCACTCTTGTCACTGGTCCCGACAGACCAGCCTTTGACTGGTCAATTGGGTCTTTTTGGGAGTTCCCCAAAGGAGTCCCCTTCCCCATCCTACTTCCTCTCCAATTACCAATCAAAACTGTAATCCCATCCCAACCAGTTACTGTTGTCATTGAGTGATGTAGATGCCCTGCTGAATGCAATCCTCTCTCTCCCAGAGCTATATTACTGTGCTCAACTAAGCATTATCCCTTTTAATTCCTGGTCACATTCATTCAATGGCTCAAGTACAATTTCTCATTTTCAGCAGAAACCATGAGACCATGATTTATTTAGAGATGTTTAAGCACTTAAAGGCAGGAGGGTTTTCACCAGACCTTAAGCTTTATAATATATTATTATCATTATGGAAACTTCTCTGAAATAATAAAAGCGGCCATCACAGAGTATATTTAATTTAATTTTTTTATGTGAGGAAGTGATCTATGAATGCGAAGGCAATGGAGTAAGAATAGAATGTCAAAGTGGCTAAAACTTTCCTGCCAACTAATTCTAGTAGGCTAGATTTTTTTTAAATGTTCTGTATATAAATACAAACAAGATTCAGAGACTGCCCTGTGAGTATTGGATCCATGCTTTATTTGTTGGGTAGAGGGGTGTCTCTCTAGACAGTTAGCACATTGTCAAGATAATGAAGTGATTTACCAAACTCCTATCTGGTTATAAAAAGTACACACTTTTAAGCAAAAGTTATGCTACTGCCTCAACCAGCTGGGAATATTGTTGATGACATAGTTTTGAGGTCTTCAGATCTGCCCTTGTGCACAGTCGAGCAAGGACCAGAATGTCCGGATAGCAGCCCGAGCCTGTGCTTGTTTTATCAGAACCCTAAGCAGGAACTTGGATTTAACCTCGGCAGAATGCTGACTTTGCTTTCATTGGTCATTTGTTCCCTCCCTTTCTGTGGTGGAAGCTTGCTCATCTAGTGTTCTGTTTCATATGTTAGACAGGGCCTTAATCTTGAAGAAACACACAGAAGAAAAAAAAAACACACTCAATCCCAAAAATGAACCGTACTGTTAGGGCTAACCTTTTCATAGGAACATTGATTTCCTTCCAGACTGCAATGCTACATATTGTATGGGACAAGGGTCTAAGAGGCTTAAAGGGGACGTGAAGCACTCAATGATATGACTCTGGTTCATTTTCTTTTTAACGTAGATAAGATATGGCCCTACTTTCAAATCTGAAATTGAGCCATTTAATATTTTTGCTCGACAAATTAACTAAGGTTTGCTCTTTTTTCTCAACTACTAGCACTAGGGAGCTGCCATCTTGCAACAAGCTATGTTGTGACACTAGGTTGCTTTGTCTCGGCAGCTCAGGCTATTCCTATTACTAGTGCTAACTTTTGATGAGCTCAACGATTAATCATGAGGAAAAAAACTAAACAGAGAACCTAAGGAGAATCCTTTTGTATTGCCCCCAGATGCTCAAATGAGTATTACTGAACTAAACTTATTACTGCCGAAACCGCAACTACTGCACTGCTGGCTGGCTGCTCTGAAATGGCAGTCCACCTGTGGGACAGGGTTGGTGGGTCTGCAGTGATCACTGTATTATTAAATCATATTACATAGAGGAGGGGGTCTGACTTAATCCGACTGAATAAGAAAGTAGTATAATTTCTTTAGCAATTATGGGTAAACTTCAGTAGATTTGAATGCAGGGCCATATCTTATCTCAGGTAAAAAGCGAATAAACCAGAATCATATTACCGAGTGCTCTTAAAAGGAGAAGTTCGGTATTTAGCATGTTAAGCCCTGTTATAAGGTTATTTACGATCATATACAACGGTCCATATCAACATTTGACATTTTCACTCGGTGAGTTTCCCGTCTTTGAAAACGAGAGTTATGGTGTTTTTTGAAGGATTTTCTATATGCCCATCCAGATCCAAGTTAGCTGTGACATGAGCAAAAAGCAATATATCTCAAGACTGCACAGTTTGTAAAAATGTTCATATGGACCGTTGTATATGATCATAAATAACCTTATAACAGGGCTTAACATGCTAAACACCAAACCTCTCCTTTAAACATGCTTTGAAAACCCAAACATCACCAGCAGCTACACCTTGCTACACAATAGATATGATGCCTATCAGTTTTGCATTTACCAGCCAAGTGAATCTATTTTATGTTCTGAGTTTTGGATTCATTATCTCAATGGGTGGATTATAATGCTAATCAATGAAAAAGGGTACGTAGTTATGGAAATTGATTGCGCAATTGAGCTATGTAGATTTTGAATTGCATATATTGTTTCAATCTAATTACAACCAATAATTGGGGCTATTATGGTTGGCAAGGACATAATGTACTGTAGTTAGGAAACAGGTACTGTCTTTCAGTCAAATATCCATATTCAGCTGAAAAGATATGCAGTTTTATCTGCAGTTATTTAATCATTTGCATGTTTTAATGCACTGACAGATATTTCAGTCGCTTTTCTAGTTGTGTTCCAGGAACAAGGACATTAGTTATTTAAATGATCGAATGTGTTGCTTATATTCAGTGCAGAACAGATGTTTGATACCCTTGGATAGCCAGAAATTACATGTGTAAAATAGTATAAAAATATACACTAGGCACCAAATAGGTATGTTCATTGAATATATTGTATCTCTCAAAACATAATTACAACCAATAATTTAGCCTATTATGTTTGGAAAGGACGTAATGTACTGTATTTAGGAAATGGGTACTGTTTTTTTTTGTCTAATATCCATATTCAGCTAAAAAAGATGGAGTTATTTAAACGCATTTTATAATGCACTGACAGATATGTCAGTTTATTTTCTAGTTGTCTCTCAGGAACAAGGAAATTAATAATTTAAATTAGCAGAGGTGTT
This sequence comes from Synaphobranchus kaupii, assembly GCA_029718625.1. Classification (NCBI taxonomy): domain Eukaryota; kingdom Metazoa; phylum Chordata; class Actinopteri; order Anguilliformes; family Synaphobranchidae; genus Synaphobranchus; species Synaphobranchus kaupii. Next base: position 20,683,370 of record CM056376.1, on the reverse strand, counting down.
GCTTATATTCAGTTCAGAACAGATGTTTATATGTCCTTGGATTACCATTGACAGAGCTATAAATTATATAGCATAAAATAGTTTAACAATATAGACACTCATCATGTGTTAAACCCGTGTAGTCTGGGTGATTTGCTTGCTTGTTTGTTAAACATGTCTCCAGAGCATTCCCACATTTTGACCACATTTTTAGTGCATGTTTAATGTAGTCTTTTACAAGACAGCAAGGACATTAACAGTTGGACAGTAGCCAAATGAAGACAAAAAAGGCAGGCTTATTATTTTGACGAAGGTAAAGTACAATAATTTTGACTTTATTAATTAACCTTTGTATATTCTGCCATGTGAGTTTGATACTTTGATTGTTATTGGCACTATGTAAATTTGTGTCACAGCTAAATAGTGCCGTAGACTGAACAAGTGCCTCATGCCAGACAAGGTTGTTTGAACACTAACTACCTTAAATACCTAACTAAGCTAACTAACTAACATAGCTACCCAATGCTCAAAGGTATGAAGGTACCGTAGGGGCAGGGCCGTTTCTAGGCCGCTTTGATTGGGGGGGGGCATGAAGAGATGTTGATGGGGCATAAGGGGAGGATGAAGTAGCGGGGTGTCTGGGGGTCATCCCCCTAAAAAATTTGAGCCTTTTAAAACTAACTTCCTGCATTTCAACCTCACACAGGGCATTTTTTCAAAGCCCTAGATGAGATTTGAGATGCTTTCATATAAAGCTAAAGCATAGGGTAATCAGTACATTAGTGGATAAAATAATTTTATTACATTTTAAACCCACCTCCACCCCCCCCCCCCCCCCCCCCTCATCTTATAGGAGGACAACTTTATTTATACTCAATAATACCAAATTATTATCTAATCTTATATGGAAACAAGTATATGGGCCATTCTACAAAAGTCATGAAAATTTCTGTCCCTCTCTGATAAAAGTAAGAAATTGACCAATAAAATTTTTCAATGCTATATAATTCATTAGATCGTGTTATGTTTTAATATAATCCAAGATATAAATTGCAGTAATAATAGTTACATTTATCCAAAATCAACACTTATACTCTTGGAAGTATAAATTCCTATTGGGAGATGGCTGTCCCCACTATCAACCCTTAAACTGGTGCATTAAAAAATAATACCCAAAATATTTTTGCCAATGACTTGTCACATTCAATAAAGCATGTAAAGTTTTATCAAATATAAGTTCAAATAATGTAATTTATTTTGTAATAAATTTTATAATTCAAAAAACCTATCGAAAAAATGCTGTCCCCAATTTTTTCATCACAACCGAAATGTACACTGTTTGAGTCTGTGCAGTGAACCTGCTTGTAGCCACACACCCCTTTTTTAACCAGGAAATTAGACTGCCTTCATATGAATCAAGGCCACATGGTGAGTAGCTAGGTTTTAGTGTTTTGATATAATTGTCCTTCAACGTATGAAAATTATAGTCTGTGGTTTTAAGAGACGTCACACCCAAACACCCAAGTTTTAATATTAGAGAAAAAATGTTGATTTCATAACTGTAGATTTGATTAAAAGCAAGGTGCATCTGCCTAGAGAAGTGGTTGCTAACCATGTGCTTGATAAATCTTTTGTTTTGTGGCCGAAATGAGCCAAAATTGTCACAATCGAAACAGTCACTACTGAAACAAATGGTATTGTTTAGACAGGCCTATTTCGGTTGGTGACACTTGTTCGTAAATTCTTATTAAAGACAATAAATAGTGAGACAATCAATGCACATGTACAAACCTCAATTCCAAAAAAAGTTGTGACAATGTATAAAATGTAAATAAAAACAGAAAGCAATGATTGGCGAGTCCTTTTTGTATTCAATTGAAAACAGTACAAAGACAAGATATTTCATGTTTTAACTAATCAACTTTATTGTTTTTTGTAAATATACGCTCATTCTACATTTGATGCCTGCAACACCTCCCAAAAAATTTGGGACAGGGGCATGTTTACCTCTATGTTACATCACCTTTCCTTTTAACAACACTCAGTAATCTTTTGGGAACTACAACACTAATTGTTGTAGTTTTGAAAGCAGAATTGTTTCCCATTCTTGCTTAATATGAGACTTCAGCTGCTCAACAGTCCAGGGTCTCCGTTGTCATATTTTGCACTTCATAATGTGCCACACGTTTTCAATGGGAGACAGGTCTGGACTACAGGCAGGCCAGTCTAGCACCCGCACCCTCTGACGACAAAGCCATGCTGTTGTAACACGTGCAGAATGTGGCTTGGCATTGTCTTGCTGAAATAAGCAGGGATGTCCCTGAAAAAGAGATTGTCTAGATCGCGGCAAATGTTGCTCCAAAATGTATATGTACTCTTCAGCGTTAATGGTGCTTTCACAGATGTGCAAGTTCCCCATGCCATGGGCACTAACACACCCCCATACTATGACAGATGCCGGCTTTTGAACCTTGTGTTGGTAACAATCGAGATGGTCCTTTTTATTTTTGGCCGGGAGAACACGACGTCCATTATTTCCAAAAACTATTTGAAAGGTGGACTCGGCAGACCACAGCACACGTTTCCACTTTGCATCAGCCCATCTCAGATGAGCCCAGAGAAGTCAGCGGCGTGTCTGGATGTTGTTGATATATGGCTTACGCTTTGGGTAGTAGAGTCTTAACTTGCATTTGTAGATGCAGTGACAAATTGTGTTTACTGACAATGGTTTTCTGAAGTATTCCCGAGCCCATGAGGTTATATTCATTACAGAAGCATGCCATTTTTAATGTAGTGCTGTCTGAAGGATCGAAGGTCATGGGCATTCAATATTGGTTTACGGCCTTGCCCGTTTTCTCCAGATTCTCTGAATCTTTTACTAATATTATGGACTGTAGATGGTGAAATCCCTAAATTCCTTGCAATCGTGTGTTCAGAAACGTTGTTCTTAAACTGTTGGACTATTTGCTCATGCAGTTTTTCGCAAAGTGGCGAACCCATCCGTGCTCGGAAAGCAGAGCCTTCGTGGATGCTCCTTTGATACCCAGTCATGATAGCATGACCTGTCACCTATTCACCTATTTATCTGTGGAATGTTCCAAACAGGTGTTTTTTGAACATTCCACAACATTCCCAGTCTTTTTTATACCCCTGTCCCAACTTTTTTAGAAAGTGTTGCAGGCATCAAATTCGGAATTAGCGTATATTTACAAAAATCAATGAAGTTGAATATCTTTTAAATATCGTTTTCAATGAAATATATAGACAAGAAAATTTACAAATCACTGCTTTCTGCTTTTATTTGCATTTTACGTACTGTCCCAACTGGAATTCAGGTTTCAGTAAGAGATGCTACAACCGCAACAATGTGGTCACAACCGAAACACCTGCTGTTTTGTTAAAATTTTGAATAATATGAATAATCAATCAAATATCCAAGATATTGTGCTGGTGAGGGTATATGTAATCTCATAAATAAGAATCTATCAAATTCATGTGATCAAATCTGTCCATTTTATAGAGAACATTTGTAAGGAGTTTTCAGTAAATCTAATTAATCCAATGTTTTATTTGATTTAAAAATTCAGGGTAATTGATTCAAATTCAACAGCAGTCAAGATTTATTTTCAAAAATGTAATTTTCAAAGGGGTGAATTAAACTTATCAATTGGGTGTGTAATTTTATTTCAAAAGCACCATGTTTCGGTTGTGACATATTTAGGAGCAGTAAATTCATCATTATTCTGAAAAAATTACATGTGATTGCACTGTGCATCTAGTATATTTATGTATCTCAGATAAAGTGTAACACATATATTATAAAAGAATACAAATTTACACTTCTCTCCAACCCTCAATTTGCATGACTTCTGTAGAATGGCCCATATACAAGATGAGCTATATTTCTTCATCATTTCAGTCTCTCTGTGCTATTTTCTATTTATATTTACATGTGAAACTACATTACTGTAACTGGCTCATCATTTTAATTTATATTTTAGCCATACTCCACCCCCCCCCCCCCCCCTTATCAGAGGACAACTTTATCAATGCCCAATTAAATCAAATTATTATAGAATTCCTTCCTTATTTCTCATTCCTTCATCATATCATTCTCTTTGTGCTATTTTCTATTTACATGTGAAACTAAGATACTGTAATTGGCTCATCATTTCATTTATATACAGTATATAGCAGCGCTGGACTGGTAATCTGGCATACCGGGCATTTTCCCGGTGGGCCGACGCACCTTGGGGCCGATATAATTAAATGTATCATTTTTAATAAAAAATAAAATAAAATAAAAAAATTTTGGCCAACGACCAGCCCATAAAGCAGGCACAGCAGCCCATTGGTTGATTTTTCTATACTGACACTGGGCTGGCCCAATCACATCTCTTACTAGGCCCCACCCCTCCCCCTCTGTCCTCTCTGTTTCTGGCGTCAAAAATGGATGAGGGTGTCAAAATGGATAAACAAAAGCGCAAGGGGGGTGCGGAGAAGTTGCGGGCCAAAATAATTAAAAATCTAGAGGCGGATGCTGCCAAATGTGCAAAAATAACAGACATGTTAGCTGCAGGAGCTGCAGTAGCTTCAACATCTACAGTACCTGACATCATGCAGCAACAGGTAGAACTTGAAGGAGGAGAGGTGGCTGGCCATGGCCATTGCCAGGCGGAGGAGCAGGCGTGTGACAGGGAAGCCGAGGAGGGACAGAGTGAGCATGACAGGGCCAAGGGACAGAGTGAGCAGGAGCAGGAGGAGAGTGTAGTTGAAGCGGTAAGCATGGTAGCTTCATGATTAACAGGGACTTGCAGGGAGGTAGGCTATAGTGTGTGCGCGCCATGCCATGATGACGATGATGATGATTAATTCAATTAATGTCAATGATAATAAGATAACATAATCGTAATGCTATCATAAAGTGAGATCGTCATACTGCTGGTGGTCACTCAGTCAGTCAATGTCAAATCGCGCAGCATAAGCTATTTGGCATTGTTTTTGTAGCTAGCATAGTTCGCTAATGCAGTCGCAACTTCGGCGGACTATTCTAATGTTAACTAGCTAACGTTATTTTGTCAGCATGGCGTTGGCTAAGCCCACGTTGCTGTGAGTGACCTAGGTCCACATCATATCATGATAATATTATAATATTATTAAAATTATTAGGCTAAGGGTTCCCTTGATAAAGATGCGCAAAAAGGCTGTATAACAACACCTGTAGCTCTACTGTGTTATTTAATTGCCCTATCACATACAAAGTTCAAACTATTATTCCTCTCAGAACATTACTATAAAACAAAAAGGTTATCTATTAAATGTGTAAACCTTATGCAGTATTCATCATCAATATTTGGATACTTGAAATTTGTATGAACTGAATAGTTAGTATGAAATGAAATAAGATGGAACAGCTCCATGCATTCATTGAATAAACAACTATTTGCTCATTACCAGAATGGTATTTAAAAAATTGTACAGCTTTTTGCACATCTTTGTGAGGGAATTCCAACAATTCTGGACCTGAATGTATAATCATGTTGGGGAATAGTACAGTAGGTACGCATATTTAAGGGGACCGCAAGGATGTTGTACTGGTGGGTGGTGTCCGACCGATTGTTGTGGGCCGGTCCGGGCCAAAAATGCCAGGGCTGATTTTTTTTCCCAGTCCAGCCCTGGTATATATATATATATATATAATTATTTTTAAAATATATTTTATGCCTCAGACGGAGACTCTCAACCACTATCCTCAACTCACTGAGTAAGCTTTCTAGCTAATATTATATCCTAAGCAATGCGTAACAGTTACAGTTATCAAGAAGAGCATAGATTGATCAAAGAAAGTGACCCCTCTCTCTCTCACTGCATATCCATGTTTTATATGGCCAAACCAACCAATCAGATATTAGAGAAATATATTATTTCGATGTGCCATTTTTATGATTGGTCGAATTGTCTGTAGCTCTAATAGCCTATTGATGGCGCCGACTTCATATTGTCGGATAAAAGTTTTTTCTGGATTTTGCTTTGGGGGGGCAGGCGGAGCATTTCGGAGCATCCCTTGTTCTTCAGGGGTACAGGAGAACAAAGTTTTTTTTTTTTGTTTTTTTTATTTGTTTCTGATTTTTCCCCATTTTCTCCCAATTTAGTAGCCAATTGAACCCTATTCTAATTCAATTGCCCCGTGTAGCAACCACTAGAGAATCACCGCAACGCAACCCCGTCAGCCGGCGGTAGGACGGGAGGGCGCCACGTCCTCTTCAGGGCGCGACTCCTCCTAGCTCCCCCGGTGCGAACCCCAATCCTCGGTGCACAACTGCACCGACTGAAAGTTGGCGCTCTTACCGTTGTACCACCGCAGCGCCCACGGGAGAACAAAGTTAACTGCACTATCAATTTTTACCGCAACCGGTTGATTGTAAGTCGATTGTCGTACAGTAGTACTGTAACAGTGTTGGACATTTATTGTCTGTCCATTTGCAAGATTCGCATGAATTTACTTTATTTTACTTTATCAAAACAGAAGCTAGCCTGTCTCCAGCATTGTTCCCCAGGATGAATAGGGTTAGGGTTAGTTGCTAGTTGCACATTGCACCGACATAAACACTTGCCAAATTGGGTAACGATTTAAGACTGCTCCTGAAGAGATAAGCACCGACATCACTCTGGCAGGGATGGTGGTAATGGTGAAGATTCATTTTGATTGATTGCATTGAAAAATGTTACGTAGGATAGAGCATTGATGAATATGTCGGTACTGAATAACAGCACCGCTAATTGCCACTCATTGTTACCCACTCAAGGGACCACTCAAGGTTTTGGTTGTTATACCCAACAAAAATGCAGAGTGTGTTATCTGCACTTAAGGCTGTGTGTGGGAGTCTTTGCAGATGTTATAACTCAATCTGAAAAGATCTTTTGAGGAAGATGCTCACATATATTTTCTGAACAGAAATATAATAAGTAGTGTTATGATTAATGATCCATTACAGGTGGAACTTTTATTTATTTTTGAATGCATGGATGTTCATGTATTTGTTCAGTTTATTAATGCCACTGTACATCACCAGGCAATCTGCAGCTGTATTGTTGCAGTTATTATGTTTAAATTATTTCAGTTTTTGTCAGAATAACAGACGAATTAGGATGCGATGCTACCTTATTATGGTTTATTCTGATTTAAAAACATTACGTCATCTTCAAAATGTTGTAATGCACTCAATAATATACATATGTTTGCAAATATAATAAAAAGCCGCATTGGGTTTAACTAAAGTATCTAAAGTATAATTAAATTAGAAAATTATTTCAGCAAGAGGTCTTGGGACTCCTGTCTGTAAATTGAGTCAGAAATAATGCTTTGTGACCCATGGCAGTTGTAATGAATTAATAAACATATACATTTTTTATGACAGCTGAGAGCAATGCTTCTAATAGCCTATCATTAATAAGAAAATGCAATGTAAATAAATCACTACCTGGTAGTGCAAGCAGTTTTCCCAAGACTTACCACTTTTTTTTTTGCAAATTTATTTTGCATCCTGTAATATTTAAGATCACCTCATAGCCATTGTCATTTATCCTATATTTACCTAATTTATCCTATACTTACCTATTTGTGCAAAGATGAAGATTTTAATAGGCAAGGCCACACAGTAAACAGCTTAGTTTAAAACACTTAATACTTATGTCACAACATTTTTCTAACTTTATCATTGCCAGACCCAGAAGAAATGTATGTCCTTTTGTTTGTTTTACATTCCTTTTTTCTAAAACGTTCTGCAAAGTATAATTTCTTGCACAAGTGTTCATAAGTGTTTTGTATATGCCATTCTGTGACTTACCATGTCTGCAATGGCTCAATTAAAACCATTTTAACTGTTGTGTTTTGGTTGCCAAATTCCAATAATTAACCATAGGGTAAATAATGGCTTTAAAAAAGTGAGTTTAACTTTCCATTACATTCCAAAGCTTATTCCCAATTCACAAGATTTGTCAATAAAATCTAATCAAAATGAAATATCTGACAGAAACAAAGGCAAAGAAGGAAAAGAATAAAAAAGCAGAGCAAAAGAATAAGCACAAAAGAAGCAAATTGCAAGGAAAATAAAAGAAAAACAAAAGGTGAGAGAGGGCTGAGAGCAGCAGGCAGCAGACAAGAGATGGGCTTTCAGCCAGCTTTTAAAAATGTTCACAGATCTTGAATCTCTAGCATGTTGAGTTCCAGGAAGCAATGACACAAAAAGGTTGATTGCCATGGCAGTACAGCCTAGTCTTGGGAATGGAGAGACGACCACACACGGGAGAGCTGAGGGTGTGAGTGTAGGAGTGAGTGAATGGATCAATAGTTAAAGTCATTATTTCAAAGAGAAAATATAATAATAAATTGCCATAGTAATGTATTAAGTTCAATAAATCAGACATTTCTGTAAATTTTTGTCAATGTAGTTTTGATGTCTGATGCCTTTGGTCATACCACAGGAGCAAATATGATGTTCTGCTGGTTATGAAGCAGATTTACATTAAACCAGACCCTCAGTAAAATATCTCAAGAAATATGCGTAGGAAAGCTAAGTAAACAGAAAATTCCTGTAGGTCATTTTAAGGCTATTGTGATATTTGTTCAATACATTGTATTTATACCTTATTGGTAAATGTTAGGCTGTCCCTTCCCCAGTAGGAATATACAAATTAAGACTTTTATAAAGAGCACAACATTGTATTCAACGATTAAGTGCAGAACATCAAAACAAGCCCCAACAGAATATGAAAGGAAATGGGGAACATTGGCAAACAAAATAAACAAAGATCTGAACAATAGGTTTCTTTTAAAAATAGTTTGAGGTCAAGACTGTTTGTTGGTATGCTTCATTACAGTCATTGGTTTATCCAATAAGGATTAAATGGTCCTTTTAAGCATTTATTTTGAACACACACTCCAAATTGCGTTATTGTGTATAAGATAAAAAGGAGCTAAACTGCCCCCTTGTTGATCCCAAATGTTTATGGTAAGGCAATGGAAGTACACAAGGTAGAATCGAGAGCGATGCAGAGTTGTGTCTGACTCTTCTCAGCACACTATTTGTTACAGTCACACTGCTAAACACGAGAAAGAAAACATGAATAAAAATGGGTTTACACTGGCATGCAAAGAACGGTGAAAGTCAGGCTTCATTTTCACTTTTTTTATCCTCATGTTGGATGTTGGTCTGAGATCTGTTTGCTTAGCGGGTAGGAAAAGGCGAATGTTGGCAAACAGTTTCATTTTGCCTTTCTGTTTTTGACGAAACAGCTTGTTTCACTGGGCAGATGAATTATAGTGTGAAACCCATCTAGTTATAGTGAAACCCATCTAGTTTTATGTCCGCCACATACATGGCTTCCATGCATTTGTAGAACATAAAACGTGTGCAAGCCTAGGAGTCATTTACCCAATGCGTGGTCTCCACTTTTTAAAAGCACATTTTTATCTTCCTCTGTAAAATTACACCCTGATGTAGGAGTATAGGTATCAATTTGAATATGTATTTGTTACATAAAACATGGTGATTTGAAGTGGTCCTCTCTATTAAGCATTTCAATCCCCAAACAAAGCATTATGTGCAAACCCATCCAGTGCCATTGCAGGGCTATTGTGTTTGAGAGATCAGCATTGCTATTAGACCAATTTGTCTGAGAATGTGCGGTGTGATGCTCCAGAAATGCATTATGTAGTAATGGGGAAATTTACGGAGGATATGCTTGAATAACTGCACAGATCTATGGATTTCCAATGTTATGTTAATGGTGTCATTTGCCACAGTGGTTTTAGTTCTTATCCATAATTTATTATTGAAATAGCGCAGATAACAGCAAGCAAAGCCCCATTTCCTACTTGACCACTTCTTGACTGACTGTCTCTGTGGTGTTCTTTTGCACTTCCTCAACCTCCTCTTTTCTTTCTTTGCCCTTATATATTTAAGGACATACAAATGCTGGTTTTCCATCGACGATGCTGCATGGGGCACTGTGTTGTGTTGTTTATCAGTGGTAGAGGTGGTACCATGTGGAGCATTAGTGTTCCTCTGAGCAGCACTGAGCTGTCCCAAGGTGTGCGTTAACTTGTGCTGATGCCGTTTGCTGTTCCCGGTGCACTCCACTGAGCAAGCTCTCAGTTTTCCATTGCTTTCTGGTACACAGAGATGCACGACTCATCTGCGTACGAAGCACAGTGTGTACGCACTTGCGTGCCTGCGAACTGAGAAAACTGTGAATTTCTCTAATGTCTAACATGTTCTTTTTCTCTTGAACCGAGATGAACGAGGATGCTATAGTCACACACACCCCATTCTATTATTTGATATTTATTTATTATTTAAACAGCAATGTGACTTAACCATGGTTACCGCACCTTTGAGGCATTGTGCAGATGGAGGTGTAGATGAGCTAAAATGTCACTGACTAGATTTACACAGAAAAGCCTTAAAGCACAACTGAACTTTGGTAGAACTTTGGGTTGCGTAGTTACCTGGCCACGATATGAGTCCAAATGGTAGCGAAATATGTTTGTTAGTTGCTCTGTGCTCCCCTGGGGTGATAAGCCACTCTCCATTCACTTCTATAGGGCAGCTAAAACGGTGTCAAAATGACACTTCTAGCACGTATACGAACGCGAGCAAAGCGGATTCTGTCAATACAAACAATAGCCAGTCCTCGTATGTATTTTCCTCTGTATTTTCCTAATTTCCTAAAATTATTTATAAAAGTACTATTTTCTTCAATGTTATTAGGACTGGTTATTGTTTGTATTGACATAATCCGCTTCGTTCACGTTCATATACGTGCTAGAAGTGTCATTTTGAGACCGTTTCAGATGCCCTATAGAAGTGAATGGAGAGCGACAAATACCCTATTCTGGATTATCACCCCAGGGGAGCACAGAGCAACTAAAGAACATATTTCGCCACCATTTGGACTCATATCATGGGACAAAATTGATCACAGGTTACTATGGCTGATATCAGTTTAAATATGCCCTTGGCAATGACTGACACTAAGCTGATGGGGAAACAAAAGTAAAGCACTCGACTTGAAATGTGAAGTGTAGCACGTAAGGCTAAATTACTAAGGGGGAGAGCCAATGGATTTCAAAATCGAAGCACTTAAATCCGTGCGCCAATTGAATGCTCTGCGGTGTGGATTTTGTAGTTATCCGATGAATGAATGTGGCAGCCATTTCCTGTTCATTTATTTTAAATTCTTATTCTGCTCTTGCATTGTATAAATCTCTAGGAATTTGACCTCATTCATCAGAAACGAAAACAGACATTCCGAATTTAGATGCCAGCTCTCTAGAGAATGGTTCCAAGTGTTTATTGTGTCCTCTTTTTTTTTTGCTGTAGTTGACTGGATTTTCTGGCAAACTGCGTATTTAGGAATGCTAAGCATTTCATGTTAGGCTCATCTATGAGGCCTGGAGTTGCCTACTTCATTTAGTGTATGATGTTCATTCAAGCTTCTCTTTGCATTCCCTTACACTGCAGTGAGTTTAATGGCCGTATGGAAACACGGTGGACTTGGGAGCTGTTGTGTGTGGATAGATTGTCACGGTTCTATGTTAGCATATACAAACAATTTACATGGTCTGTGATTTTTATTCATTTTTGAAGCTACTGTGCAATAGGGGTTTTGTCTGGCTGCTTGTTGCCATTTTTCAGGAAGCCATCTTAATCCAAGCAGTGTCGCCATGTTTTAATTGTGTACTTGTTTGTACTCTATATTAATATTGCATTAATGACTTACCTGCTCCACGAGGCTAGTGCCTCTGCCACTTTGCAATCTGTGTTATTAATTACCAAATGATGAGCTGTTTCAAGAATTAATTTAACAATAGTGTTCCCTATGAAACCCACTTTTCTGTTTTTACATCTCATGGGGATGCTTTTTTTCTGAGAAAATCTGACCCTTCAGTCCCTTCAGACTCCACATTTGCATCTGTTGCGTACACTTTTGCAAGCTATTTCACATTTGCACGCGTTCCATCCGGAGAGACAACACAGAAGATGTGAATTTTTTGCCGAACATCTAAGTGGAGATATGGGGCTCCACACCGCATGACCACTCTCTGCTGCCAAATGGCACGCTCGCGTTTGGACCTACTTCAAGGCAATCCTACCAGACTGCCACAGAGTCTGTGGACTCTCAAAGACATGTAAATAGGCATTTGTGAATTGCAATTAAATCTGAAGTACAGTGCACAGATCTGAATGTTTGCGTATAGTGCACAGTCAAATGTCACATTTTGCAAGTCAGAAATCCCATTTATCAAGGATACTATATTGCATCCCACATATCCCATCATGCAAAAATCAATGTTTATAAGGTGTGCACAGTATGCATACATTTGAAATATATCTAGACATTCCAAGTATTTTTCTCTATGACTAAGCGTTGTATATATCAGCATAATATTTAATGAGGTTTTCAGAGGTTTCCACTCATAAATTATATGCCTCAAGCCATAGGAAGATTAGGATTTGGCCCTGCATGATGCGCACAGACTTTGTTTCCACTGAGCAGCAGCATTGTGGATGTCCAGACTTGGTGGGTCAATGTAATAGGCTAGTTGGAAGTGAACAGAGCAGACACATCTGTAATAGTGATAATCACATTCTTCTGTGTCTACATTGACTACAATTCCGAATGATACTGAAAATTTGCCCTGACGGACAAGCAATCCGTTGAGTTTTCAGTGCTCTACTTAATGTGCTAGGCCTTGATAAATCAATGGTAACAGAGGGTCATGGCCTGACGAGTAGCTTCTTTATTCTGGAGTTTACCTGAATCAGCCCCAAGTCAATAGGCCTCATTTATCAATATGGTCGTAAAAAATAGCGTATATTTTACGGATCCAGCTTGCGTACGAAATTTTCACGTGTGATTCATCAAACTTGTGTAAATCACTGATCTGAGCGTAAATGTATGATAAATCAGACTGGATCGTATATTAGGAAGCACGTTCACATCATTATGAATTACCGTACTCACACACCCATTTTTTATCTATATTTGGCAATGCCACCTCCTTTAAAACGGTTTTCTCCAGTATTATAGGCAACGGGAAAGCAAATTATTTTTCTGTGAGGGTAAACTTTAAATGCTTATGAATGAACAAGAAAATAAACATATGCTTATTTGGGAGCGTTAGTAGTGGTGTGTAGCCTTTGTTCAAAAGCCACTATGTGGCCGGTTGCGACATTTGTTAGGTCTTCTAGGCTAATAAACCTAGATCGGATTTATAGAAAAAATATGAAAACAGTTTTGCGTCTTGCATACAACATGACTGGTGATGCGTACATATTTTCATATGACTGTCTTCAATACATACTTATACAGAGGCTATTCCTGATGTAATAATTTTAACCAACTTCATTCCATTTAGGCTGCACAATAGCAATTCAACTAATAGTGATTAAAAATGATTAAAAATCTACTTATTTAGATACTATTTTTGCCAACTAAGCTACACAACATACATGTCTACAGCCACAACGCGTAGGTCAAGTGCATTTTAAAATATTGCCCAGATGCATAACTGCTTTTAATATTTTCATAAATGGAATGACTGGAACGTGCCATTTTTATGATCAGCTACTCATTTAAGGTGAACTCTGTTTTTAAAGCTTATGTTCTTCTAAGAGCACCTTTTTGTTTATCACCTGTTGACTCCGCAGTGCGCTGAACAAAAGTTATTAGTTTTCATTAGGCTGCACAACTATTACCTCGCTGTTCATTGCATGCAATGTCGCTGCCTTGCCACTGGGAATTGCGTACGCAAGATCGAGAGCTGTCGTGAGACCGTACACCCACGTTAATTTTGATAAATCCGGAAATTTCCCTAAAAGTGGCCTTATGCTCACTTTACGATCAAATTTGAACGTGAATGATAAATAAGGCCCATTGTCTTTGTGATCTCAGTTCACAGATTATAGGGTAAGTACACTCTAGATCACTTTTTTTTCGCTGTAAACGTATTTTATGCATTCCGTTATTTCAACAATTCTGATATAATATTGTATACCATAAGAAACTGGGAGAAAAGCGTCTTTGTGCTGCCCCTAACAGTTGAAATTTCCTTTCTGCTCCCCACACTGCCCCCACCACAATCATGATGTCAGAGTACCTCTTTGGAGGCACCTCTTCGTCATATGGATAATTGTTGTCGCCCACAACGGAAACAGCCGGAACCTGACTGGTTAGACCCACTACGTTACTTTCATTTCAGCTCCACGTTTTTAGACCGGAATAACGTGGCGTCCCATTCATAAACTCTTATAAATTCCACCTAAGTATTTCACTAAAATATGTTTCTGAAAATATTTGAGGTGAGAAATAGGCCATTCAGTTGCTGAATCTTGATCCATATTTGATGTGCAACATCTAGTTTGACAGTTCGATCCGAGTTATACAAAATAATTTGTACAATGTACGTTCATTTATGCAAATGACGATGGACACAGCTCCTCCGCCCCCACCCCTCTCCCTCGCTCACCCCACAAAGTATTTTTCAAAATTGTGTAGTAGGCGGAGACAGGCTGAGACAGTGGGTGTACTTACTCTTTAAGCAGCATGTTTTTTTCCCCTCTCCAATTTCTAGTAATATGCATTTGCATATGGAATTGAAGTGCATGGATTCCTTTGATGTAGGTACCACCATCAGTACTACAGACCTCACAGTAAGAGAGCTAGAGCCAATCAGAGGAGAGGCCTGTTTCTCAGGGATGACACCTGTGGGTGCCGGGCCCTCTTTTAGGAGGAGTTTTACAACAGTGACATAAGGAACTCTGGCCGACACAAACGCTTCCTACCCTTTGGCGGATCAAAGCCTGTTGTCCCATCATCCAGTCACAGTTGACAAATGAAATAGCCAAGACAAGACTGAAACCTTTGGTGCCTACACTATAAGGTCCACCCTTCACTATAGTGAGTATCTCTACCCCTCAGCTACCCAGGGGCTCTGTTTTTGTCTTTCTGAAATTGCTTCACCACTGTAAGCTTTCATGTCACCCAAATGAGTCCAGATTTTCATTGTTTTAAGGAGGTGGAGAAAATGCCAATCATTGATTAATGGCCTTACTTTTTAGATTAGATTTGAACAAGCAGAACATTTTAGATTTTATAATTGGTAGTTGGAAATGTAACCACTATGTGGAAAGAACTTTTGCATACAATTACTAACAAAAGGCTTTCTCTGGGTCATTTCAGCATTTAAAAGCACCAATGTTGAGAAATGAAATCAGCTACCGTGTAATTTTAAAGAGAATGGAGGTCCAATTCTAGTGATTTAATCATATAAATTATTTGGTTGTGACTTTAGGCTATTAATGGCAGAAATGACAGAATGCACTTCTAGCATAGCTAGGGCTACCGGTTTGTCTCCACCATGTGACCTGCAGGGATTTAAATTTTCAATGGCTACCCCCTTAGGTACTCCAACGGCAGTCAAGTGACTAATCATACAATTGAGTTTCTAATTGGGACATTTATAAAAACAATTAGTTGATCTAATATGGGGAGAGTCAGGAAGAAAGTGAGCATGGATGGAGGTTTAAATGCTAGTAGTCCTAACTCGTTGTTACTCAGCCCTCAGGAAAAAAACCAGCAGACTCTGTGACTCTCCAGGACCGGAACAGAGCATCACCGCAGTGAAAAGAAAAAACCTAAGCAAAAATAGCACTGTCAAATCACAGTAACACAGTAACCCTTAGGTTCAATTAATGCAAATGTGGAATCTGAAGGGGCTGAAGGGTCAGATTTTCTCCGAAAAAAAGCATCCTCATGAGATATATTTAGCCAGGTTAAGAGCATATGCAATTCAGTCAAACTAGGCTTATGTTGTTTTGTATTCAATCACACAAGAGCTCGAAGCTCTTTGAGACAGGAAAGGCGTTGCCTGAACGCAAGCAAGGTTCAGGCTGGACCATAAAACTTTACAGCACTGCCACTGGATTTAATTCCAGGATTTCATGAATACCATACTTCTGAACTAGTTGATTAAAATTATTGGCACATGAACAAGGCACTACTCTGACACTCAGGGGGTTCTGGGACAGGGGTATGAAACATTATTCTAAATAATATTGCACAGAAGGCAAAACCATACTTGTCTGTTCTAACCAACTCAGTTGATTCAGTTGATTTGACCGACTACGATCAAATTTAATCACCAACCTTGCATTTTTATTTCGACTGAGTTCATCTGTTTTAGCCTTTCATTTTACTGTAAGTTATTAAACAATTTTTGTGCAGGTAATGTAATTGCACTTTTTATGCCCATTTTCCATTGCCTGGAAAAAAATTGTGTTACTGCCAAATACTTTTAAAATGTTGGCCACATGGCTGTGGTTCATTGTCTGTGTTTAATTGGTTGTAATTGGTGTAGAATGTTGGGGCACATTGTCGGGGGCAATGTGATAATTGACTGACAAAAACGCTCCATCAACCTTTCTGAGGGCGGACTGAACTGCAGGTATTAACTGCCCATGATAAACTAATGTCTCTATATAGATTATTTCCTAACATAATAATTTTCACTCCATTGATAATACATGAAATGTGAAATGAGGTTCCTAGACCAATTTGATAGGCGTAGCCATTATAACTCCAGGACTATATCAGCAACGTTTTATTTAAAAAAAAACCTGTTTACTTTTAGATCACTGTATCATTGGCTCCCCCTTGGGATACGATAGTTAATTGTTCTCTGATCTCATGGTCAGTTCATCATCATCATCATCAGTGACATAGTGTAATGTAGAAAGAACGAAAGTAGAGATGAGTCTCTTCTTCAGAGATTGCCTCATCGAGACGCAGAGGTGTCGTTTGTCTATAATGCCCAGACTTTTTTTTTTTTTTTTGGACAATGCGGTTTTTTTGTGAAATGTTATGAAAATGGAGAGGCGAAGGGGGGAAAAAAGAAAGGATAGCGACGAAGCGGCCCTAGGTTAATGAAACTCTGTGTTCTGCACTAAATGGACGTAATAATATCTGTAGCTTCCTGCAGTGAAGGCAGATAACGGAGTCTTTGTGGAGATGAGAGATAAGCACCCGCACTCATCAGCGGGGCCAAAATACATGAGACAACTTTTATTTTACTCACCGCAAAAGGACTTCAAAGGGGATGAGCTTCTCAGAAGGCAGTTGTATTCCCCTTAAACACGTAGACACACACAGGCATGCATGCACACAAGCACACACACATGTATCTGTAAAGACTGTATCGTCCCCAGACCATGCCATCCCACCTGATTGAAATGCCTGATCTTGCCTCAATGCATGAAGCACTATGTCATACGCAACACGTAGCATAATTCACTAAGGATTGCAGATGGTGAGTGCTCAAGCAGTGTGTGAATGTGTGTGTGCGTGCATGCGTGCGTGTTTGTGTGTTTGCGTGTGTGTGTCTGTGTGTGTGTGTGCATGCAGCGTGCATGTGCCTGCGCGTGCGCGTGTGCGTGTGTGTGAAAACCTACATACCATACGCATAGTACATAGAACATAAACATATTTATTTCACTGTATGTGCATCACTGGGAACAGACTGCCTGGGTAAAATCCATAGTATTACCCCAGAAAATATATAAAAGCCGCAGCTGAGAAACGGAGCTCAGAACCGACTCTGTTTTATTTGTTTGCACACCATCTACCAGCCGACATTCTTGTGAGCAACATGATAAATTATCGATAAGCAACAGCGTTGGCATTCCCTCTGAGAAACTTGTCTCTCAACTACATTACAGCAACCACGCGTAGTTTAGCCCCTCCGACGAGGGATTTTGGCTGTTGTGGGGCTCCATGGACTGATGTTAAATTGCAAAGAATGGATATTGTGGGTAATTCATGTGTTCGGTACGCTGTTTATGTGCTCCAGTCGTTCCAGGTGATTTATCACCCTGAGGGGAAAACCTCCAACTGCCACATAATACAAACAAAATATAGCGATGATGAAATACGAATATGCTTAGCTTTGAATGATTCTCTTCTGTTTTGGCAATGAGCCTGTGCTTTTTCTTCAAACAATGAAAACCATTTGCAAAAAAAAATAAAATAAAATAAATAATCTTCAAGTGTGTCCACAAGTTGACAAGTAAGCAAGTCCTCAGGGTATCCACAAGGGCTCATACCCAACCAAACTGTTGCTCTGTGTGCTACTGCAGCAACGGATGATATACTTCTGCGTTATATGCGAACAACTGTCATCAGTCAAACTGTCCATCAGCCATTCTCTGTCATTGGGCTGTTTTTACACCCCTGAAAAATACACTACAATAGAATCTTCCTGAAATCGTGAGGATACTGCTTCTCTGGCTGCAGTGAACTGTTTTCTTTTTGAAATTGCAAAATAAATTAGCATTGGGCTTGCATGAGTCATTCCATTCCAAGTACACTTTCCATTACCCAGGTGACTTACTTGGGGTCATTGTCATCCTTGTTGAAAAATTGCTATTAACAAAGCCTTGATTCATCTGTTTTGTTTTAATTGAAAACTGAAGGCTCTTTGATCTTAAGAATTCTGGGAAACAATGCTGTGATATTCAAGCATAGCAGCATATTTAATTTACAAATTAATGCAAATGAAATTATGTAGCTTGGGCAAAAATAACTATTATTTAGCATAACAAAATTTTGCAATAATAGCAAGAAGAATCCTTAAAAGGCAATTTTTCCCCGTTATTGATTGGTTACTGTATTGTGCATGTACTGTTCACATGGAAATAACCCAATATAGACTAATTAATTCAGACTAAAAACATTCTGAAAAGCTCATTTTTAAAAATTGTCCTGTGCAAATATTCTGCAAATGAGAGTGGGAGATAGAACTGAAATTCAATCACCACGTAATCCCAGCCCATATGGGCACCCAGAAAAAAAAGGCCTATGGGCTCCCAGGTGTTGCTATTACACTGAGTTTCAATGTAGTGTACCCCACACTGTGTTTCTTTTCAAGGTCTGGTCATGCCAGTCCTGACCATACAACAGAGGTGGAAAGTCCAGGGCTCCTGCCATGTGTTTCTTCCATCCAAGAACTTAGCCAGCTGATTTCACTCATTGGTTCTACCTCCTGGTTGAAAAATTGTCCTAATTTGAAAATCAAGGTGATTGAAACTGGGGACTTTTACTTTCTGAACCTGGATTTTACACCTCTGCCATACAGTAGTATAAAATCTGCCATACTGCCACATAGGGAGGAATGGTTTGTCTCAATGCAAAAGTGGGACTTCTCTGGGCAGTCGGGCGCCTATAGTCAGACTTTACCAATGGCGCATGAAGCGTACTCCTCCGATATTGGTATCGACACATATATTACATACATTCAATTAGAATTTATATTTAGATCGGACATTCCCTACTTTCCAGCAAACACTGGTCCTTTTCGACCAGTTTTTTTTTTTTTTGCTACACCTGCCGCACCCCTAGTTCCTGCACCTATATGATTTTAAAGGGGTTTAAGATGAACAACCTAAGATTATTACCCAACCGTGACTGGCTTTTTGTACTTGTGCATGCTGTTTATAAATGACACTGGAGAAAATCTGATGGAGTTGAATTGGATCTCTATTCAGACAGCAGTTCATTAGTCTTCCCACTCAGATTGGGGGCTGCTTATTAATTTCAGACCTGCATATGATTGATGTTGGCTGTATAAAAACCCAAAGACTCAGAGTTGGAATGCTTCCATTATGGTTGGACAGCACATGAATATTTTGTGGCACCCTCCGTCTCTACACCTGCAAGCATGAGGAATAACAAGTCTGAATACTTCCCATATTCAGACTGTCCGTTGATAAAATTCAGTAACAAATAACATATGCTTATCCTTTATACAAAAATAAATTACATCGCACATCAGTATGTTTATACAGTGAAAAAAAACCCTTGCTGGGAAAACTGCAGGAAGGGAAAGATTTTGGAATGTCCATGCTATAAGGACAGAACTGGGAAAAAGTCCAGCTAAACCCCATGGTACTCTTATCCAGATTAATGTTTTTAATGCGCTCTATTGAAAAAAAGATGGGAAGCAAGGAAAGTAAGGGCCAATCTTTTGTGATAAAAGCAACAGAACCCCAGAGTGAATCTGCAACTGACAGATTCCTTATTTTCCTCTCTCGCATCCAAGATATCGCTCTCACCAGAGGGCCGGAGGAATGTAATGCTTTGTGTGAGTGTGTGAAAAATATGAAAAATAGATAATGGTCTGATCACAGCAATGGGAGCAAGAAAGTATTTCTTCTTTCTTTTTTTTTTAAACTTTTTAACTGCAGACGTGCACATGTGCGCAAAAAAGAGCTAGAATGATGCAACACCTTTCGAAATGGTGGAAAGGTGTGTGGTATTCATTAGCTCAGGATGCTTACGTGATGTGTTAACTTATGAAATGACCACATGGTTATTGTGTGAATGAGAATTTTGAGGGAGCTTCACAGCAGCATCAATTTTGACATCAGATCAGATTCAAGCCAACCTGTAGGATGTTCATCCTGTTCCAACTGAGCTAATCAGCACGGACTGGTAGAGTTTTTGAAAGCAGGAGTAGTGCACAGAAGTGAAGGAAGGGAGGGAAAGAAAGAGGGAGGGAGAGAAACGCTACAGTTCTTGGCTCACAGTATCAGAGAAGACTCCCTCTATAGGCCCTGGACAAAGCCAGGCTTTAAAATTCTACCTATTTAAAAATTCTTCAGTGAAATGAGGGAAGGGTCCCAGGGAAAGAAAGTGTCCATTTCCTGGTCCAAAAATGAGATTTGGAGAAAAACTCAATTGAGAAAGAATGTGGCAGAAACTCCGCAGCACAAGTGAAGCCAACAGCTCTCAGCATCCAACTATGTGACCACTATGGTTCCACATCTAACAAAACACCTCCATGGATTGAGCACAAGGACGCATTCATTTCAAGATATGGGAGCTTAGTCTTTTGTTGAAACAGAAGACTGATTTGCAATTAATGTTGCTAATTGTGCACTTGTTTTGTTACAAATTGTTAAGATTAACCGTCATCATAAATTATTCATTAGAAATTCATTTGAAGTGATTAATTTGTCATCTGACACAATCAGACTTATTTCAATCTGCATTTTAATTTTATGTTATGTAAATAGTTGTTTAATGCATTTTACATGTTTACAAATTGTATAGTCTTGTTGTTCTAAAGATCGGGGGTCCTCTGATTAATCTAACTGTGTCCTTGTCTCCTTGTGCCATCTTAATTCTTACGGATGCAATTAATTCAATGTCTCGTTCCCTGTAATAAGAGGATACCCTTGATCCACCTCAGTAGGATGCAATCATGTTTACAAGACAATTACAATAAGAAAGATGTTGGGTCTGAAAATGCCTGGTTGATCCTGTGGACCTGAAGAAGGAGCGATGTGATTCTGGGAAGGGCCAGTAAAAAGTGTTAGTGTGTGGGACTTCTGTACAGACATTAAGGTGGGCATTGTGGCAGGAGTCAAGGGGCCCCACAGAGAATGGAGAAACTGGGAGGGGAATGGGAGGCCAACAGAAATTCAGACTCTCCTGCATGGTCAGACTCTCAAACAGAGCATTGCACCCCTCTTTTTATAACCTCAGCCTTCAGTCTTCTTTCAACTCTGACGCAGGTTACGCAGGAGTGGCATTCAACAGAATGCGCAGATAGTGGGCGTTGGATTCAAGGCAAATAATAGATTTTTACTTTATTTTACTTTCATTTAACCAAGCAGGCTACTGCGAGCACTCTCTTTTTCGATAATGACCCAAATAATGGGTCAAAGCACAGCCCACAAACTGCATTCTCAAAAGTGAAGAAATCGTATTACCATCATTCAAAGCTCAAAATGAAAAGCCAATTAAAACACTTTTTAGGGTATGACACATATGGGTTGGGGGGGGGTTTGCTGTGCTGTCTGTAGCGCCACCATGAAAATGATGACAGTTCTGACTCTTACAATGAGGGCATTTAGTCCTTTTTACAGATCTGGTATCCTCCTTAGCCCCTCGATGACTTCATGTTCAGTGCATTGTCTGCAGCCGTGAATAGTGGCCTTCATGTCTCAAGAAGGCAGAGATCTGAAAGGCTCCAAAACAGCTGGGCGAGTGCATAGTGCATAGTGCATATTAGTGCATCAAGAAACACACAGTAAATCTATCAAAAATGGACACAATGAAATGTCTGGTTGAAAACCTTTTTTATTGTAGTGCTATAGCTGCTGCAGAATTGAAAGAGCTGTACTGCTGTTTGTGTACAGATTTTTAAGAGCTGGCTGAGGCATTTATAGAATGGGAACAAACTAGAAATCCACTGGTTCAATAAATTACACTGTAATACAAAGACCTACTCACTTCAAGGTCGTCCTGAGGAACACACTAATATTGACAAAGGAATCTTTATTTTTAACTCTTCACTGCTGCTGCTGCAAAAAAATCTCTGGGTAAGGAAATTACTGGTTAAATTCGGATATTCTTTGTTTTATCATTTATTTATTTGAAAAATATGTTTTTTTATTGACATCACCTGTGTCTTCATTTCATCTTAATTTTGTCCAAAAACTGCTTTTAGATCATAAGTTAATACACAGTTATACATAAATCACCTAGCAGTGGTTTAAGGTTTTATATAAACAGAGTTCTGTGATTGCCTTCATATTTTAAAGTTGCCAACAAAGTGTGAGCTCTCACCCTCTGCTGTTGTATAGCACTCCCAAACGGCACATTTGATGTGTGATGTGGAACCTTTTTTTAAAGGGCCTTAATGCAGAGCATGTGAAATTGTCTAAATGGGCTGTGGATTCCCCACCTGTCTCAATAACCATGTGGCAAAGACAACTGATTTTATCCTGGCACAACACAGCCACGGCCAAGCAAATGGTGCCCGGGAAGAGGATTCGACACCTGAAGGCAGGGTGCCTTGCTTTGCGCACTCCTGCCAGAAGAGACTCTGAAAGCCTGAATTAGTCCCGGTTCATTCAGCTGTGCCTTTTAAAAACGTATTTTATTTTATTTTATTTTATTTCGCTTCACCGCCTGGGGGATTAATAGTCCGGTATCGTCGTTAGTTAAATGTTTTTTTTTTTCTTCTTCCCAGCATAATTATGAGCATTTTAATAAGCAAGCGCGAGTGCTTAAAACTCCTACAGATATGTGGGATGCTATGTGTTTGAATCAATGAAGTGACGGTTTCTTCAGTCCCTGTGGGTTTCATTTTGATTCAGTGACAGTGTAGTGTTCTTGGCCAGTCTCCGCAGAGCCTGCCAAAAGGAAAGACGCATTGAAAGTTTAGCCTCCACAAGTTTATATTGGTTAAAAGAAGCCAGATGAATCGTTCACTGGCTGTTGGATGCTTAAGAAACACATTCGCTCCCCTGCAGCTAGTACACCTTGCACTCTATGGTCTGAAGAAAAGGGATTCCAGCATATATCAAGAATCAGAACACATATGTATATACACACGTATAATATCACAATATGAGAGTTTGTGTTAACTGCCCCAGTAAAGCTACCACAGCACTACACACCGTGTTGTGTTTTAAGGTAAAGACTATGGGACACGACAGGAAGCATTGCATTTTGCAGCTACACTCCATCATAAGGCAGTCCCAGTTCATTCGGCGTCATGTGAAGGTTGACACGTATGCTCCATCAGGACAAAATGTCACGGCGTCGGCGAGATATGACCATGATGCATTCTTCAAAAGAACTGTAAGACACGCTTGCTGGATTGCTGGGAAGCCTTCACAATCAATGCGCAGCCCATTCTCTGTGCAAAAAGATGAGGCGCGTGAGGGGATACTACTGAGATCATCAACGAATGATTTGCTGGTCCACGTTATGGGACATCGGCAACGAACGAAAAATATTTTCCAGTGCATTCTTTTAAACTGGTGTTTCTATTTAATTTCACTATGATTACTAAATTATTTCCTCTCACCAATGTCAATCGGAAAATAACAAGGATGGCACGTTGAATTTGGATGATGGATATGTAGAGTGATGTGTTAAGGAATGACAAGCAACGGAGCTCATTTATGGTCAGGGCGGCAGGGTAATGATTTTGAGCGAGCCTCTCTTGCTCTTACCAAATAGACTATGGATTTAGATGTCATTGCTACTGCACTTGCATAGAGTTGAAAGTTGATTTCAGCCTGATGCGCAATAAAGAAAAGGACAGGCTGTGAAGTACTGCAGACCTATTTTTTCATGTTGAAGAGGTAGAACATTGTACTATATGTTTCAAAGCCTTTAGCATTCATTATGGCCACTTTGCAGTGTTTATGCCGCAAGCTCCGTTGTGTGGTAAATGCACATGCCATACAAGACGAGGAGCGAATGAATGTTGGTAGGGGGCTCTTGAAAGCTAAATCTAGGCAGATAAACAAAAAATGTGGTGATCAGGAAGACAAATACTCAGGTACACGAAGGCTAGCCCGCGGGTAGCAAAACAGTTACGGTACTTCCATATCTCATTATCATTGACAAATAGCATGGGTAGTAACCTTTAAGCCTTGGTTGTGTTTATAGTTTTCCCTTGACTTTTTTGATGGAGTGTGAAGCGGGTTACATTTTAGGGTGGTTCATTTTGAGCATGCTCCAGTGCTACAGCAGTGAATGCTGAAGGATGATTAATTTAGTTATGGTTCATTTATAACTGTGACGCACAATATTCCCATCATGTGTATTTTTACTCAATATGGTTATCATATTGCTGGAAAAGGGTTTAATCAGTGCTGCAAAGTTTTTTTTGGCGCTGAGGTAATGAGATCTTCAGATAATAAGAGAGAGGCTACTTGAGGTTTAAAGTGTCAGGGTTAATTTTTAATCATGTGATTGTCTTTATGTTAACACACACACACTGTCAATCAGAAATTACCCTTACAAAAGCATTTTATTTTGATTGGTAAACACACGCAATAGAGGCATTAATATGATTATTGACATGTCAGAAACCTTGAATTTGCTCCGTGTCAGTACTGCTTTATTTTATTGTGAGCTATTGTGGACAGGAAATAATGCCTTCCATATTTTTATTTACTTTTAATTTACTCAGTGATGTTTGAAATTCAAGGTTAAATACTTGTACATGTACATATACTTAAGTACATGTAGCTCTAAATAGTTTTAGCTGGCATTCATGTATCAGTTCTAACTATTCTGATGGCAAATCTTCAATGAAACAAATTGAAGAATTACTAAAAATACTGTTTTGGTGCTTTTGCTAGTATTATTACTAGCAAAAGCAACTCACAGGATGACTCCATTATATTCCTGTTTATTGCTTCTTAATGTACATTCAGATCAAATTCATATATAATCATATCTGTCCTACCTTGTTACAATCCCCACATGAGACAGGTAATTGCTTGTATAAATGAGGTTTCATTGGTTAAGCAATAGCATTTACATTGTGTTTAGCCTTGCATGAAGTAACAAGGCCACGAGTCTTTCAATGCCACGGTGAGTGTATGGAGCTTGTCGGTCCAAGCACCTATTAGAAACAACAACAACAGCAGCTTTTGAAATTCAAACCGCTGAATGATCAGACATTACATCGGAGCAGGGTGTTGAACAAGCTTGAAGTTGGCCAGATTGCGCACAAAGTACATTGCTGAAATGTATTGGCCAAGGTTAAAGATAAATCAAATTACGGTCAAAGTAAGTCTGTTTTAGTCATAAAAAAAGGGATTTGGTCATCAGCACCGTTTGAGGCGTGCGTTCATTTGTGATGAACCTCTGCCATAATGAAATGTGATGAAGAGCGTGTGATGGACCTCTCTGAATTGATTGCAGGGTGTAAATCCCTACCATAATGAAATGGGCGTGTGATGATGATGAAGATCCTGTGAGACATAGTACATAGCGTGGTATGGCTTCCGTACCGCGCTTTTTTCCTCACAGGTTTTTGGTAAGTTGAGGGTGGGGGGGCGGGGGGGGTGCGTTTGCATTAGGGGCAGATGGTGATGTGCACTGCAGCAGTAATGCGGTGGCCAATCGCAGGGACCTGAGAGTCCCGCTGATCCCAGTCCAGGTTGGTGCGAGGCTTCGCCACTAGGCCTGGCTCCATATGAAAGGCAATTTCAGAGAAGGCGATTCGCTCGCCGATAGCTGTTTATTATCTGACTGCGCCAACTCCCGGGCAGGGAATTGAAGCGCGGACAGCGGAGGGGCGCTTTCCTGGCAAACGCGGGCGACATCCTATATAGGGCAGGTTAGGGACAGCTCAGAGCCAGGCTGAGCCTGCCGTTGAGCTGGCTGGCTGTCTGATTGCATCTCCGTGGCCCGTCTCTTCCCCAGCGCGCTACTACAGAATTACTGTGCACCTGGGAGCTTGTGAGCATGTCCAGGCGCTGAAATTTGTCAGCATGATTCACACCATTTTATGTGTGTTTATGTTTTTTCCCCCCCTCTCTCTTCTCCCCAAGAGCTGCCTTTGAATCAGACTAAATAAATCACACTGTATTCAACTCCATTATATCAGGTGAAGCAGGCTGCTCTTATTTTGAATTTGTCCCCATTCAGTGACATTTCTGCGAACGTGAATGACATCTGGAAGAAGCAGCGCTTTGAATCCGTCTGTAAACTTTGTACCTGTGACGGAGGCATTCAAAACTGTAGATCTCCCTTTAATGCCATAGGAAAGAGACTAAAAAGACACTCCAGCATTTAACAGCTGAGATTTTCAGTCTCTTCTGTCGCGCACATAACGACGGCTGTCTTTGAGGAGCGCAAATCTGAAGACGGAGAATAGACGGACAAACTTTTCTAGTGATTTTCTGTGGCACACCCGAGAATGTATTTTTTCCACGGTTTTTTGAAACCAAAACAAACATGGAGCTTAGTCATGTTTTCTTGTGGTAACTTGCAGAGTTGACATTGCACAAACACTCACGAGTCTCCCATTTTTAGCACTCCAGAAAAGACGTTTATTTGGCTCAGCCATCGTGCACGTTGGATCTTCTGTTTACTTTCATATGATTCCTCCTCTTCCTTCCTCTGTTTCAAACTCAATTTTCATTGGCTATTGAATATTCCCGTGATTTGAGTCTTGGATGAGTGCAAACCACAGGATTATGCAAAGACTAGCCCTGATAAAATCAAATTATGTTTGATTTAATTGTGGTGTTGCTGACTGGGACTGTATGAGAGAGATTTGAGTCTTTCACTCCCACACACATAACAATTACAGCTGTGACTATACAGCGTGACTGCCGCAGACTGCGCCAGATCTCAACACATTGTCAAACCGGGCTTAAAAATTGTGTAATGTGTCCCCAGCTTTAAGGAGTATAATCAAATGAGGGGAAATTTTCTACACATCTTGGGATACGTATACTCTTCCGTAAGACTGATTATACTTGCTGCACAGCTATGAAGTGGAAGACAATGAATTAGAAAAATTGCACACAATTAATTTCAGTCAAAACATATCCATACCTCCCAGGGTATTGTATGGTGTTGGGATAATTGCATAGATATTAAAGGTTTTAATTTGGATCATTGTCCAATTTTTAAAATATACATTTACAAATATTCTGACTCAGCAGCATTTTTGCTACACATTTTATCTGGATTATCAAGTAATAAATCAATATGATCAATTCATTGTTATGCCCCTATACAGTATGTAGACCTCATGCTAGTACCAGCTTGTAGGGTGCTACCTAGCATTAATATATAAATTACTCAAAACTTGTCACAATGCCCATAAAATGACAGTTATTAAACACACATTTTCTCACCTTAGCTTATAAAGAAATAGAGGCTTGATCACATTAGCCAACTCGCAGTAATTATATCAAATGCATAATTAACTTTGAATGGCTCTAAGCTGACAATAACTGAAATGTATTGCATGTAGTGTGGCCTTTTACAATCATGCTGTGTGCATTGTGTCCATGAAGCACACAAGCCATGTGAATGAACGCAGCCCTGTATTTGTGGAACCATTAATCACGAAATGGATTCATCCTTTCTGGTCTGATTGCTCTTATTTATATCAAGTAGCCATGTACCTAACGTTTTGATCTGTCAGCTAAGCATTACAATCTCCAATTTATGATTTGTTAGCTCAAACTTTTAAAACTTAAAAATTGGCCTATGCCATTACAATGTTTTCCAACACACACACACGCACACACACAGCTTTTTAAAAAAGGGATTCATATTGAATGTAGTCAAGGAGTGACACCTCAACACTTTATTTGTGGCCCGATCACCTAAAAAATAAAATTAATGAGCCCAGCATATTGTGAGTAAACAATATTACTTTATTGGGAAGATGTAGATTGATTTCTTCATTTTATTATAGGATTAATGATTCTGTTCTGAATCCCAATGAAAAATTGTGTTTTGCTTTTATGCTTTGTTTTCCTGAATAACCGATGCTTGCCGTGTTGGCATCATACTATAGTATCCACTCCCAATTGCTATTTATTTATCGAATTAATACATTTTTTGCTTTGTTCTAAATGTTTTTGATCAATTGTCTTGATCTCAGTGTTGTGACTTTAACCTTTAATTTAAATGCGGGACTTCTACCATGGGTGTTCCTTCACAAAAACATGAACTTGTCCATTGTGAGTGCTATTTGACATTGTGACATCTTCAGGTCCCAATGGAATGACTGCATATCTCACACAGTTTCTGTCCTCCTCACAATTGACTAAATTGTGGCTCATTACTGTAACAAGGCTGGTGACATCAGCATGGCCTCTATTGCTTGTGTGCCCTGGTCACAACTTCATTATTTTTTTTGGCCATGAATTCTTCATGACTTGCAGAATAAGGAGGCCTTTGAAATGCCTGTGTAGTCACACCAGCACAGAGAACAGAAATTCCAGCGCACAGTAGAAGATACTCTTCCGAATATATTTCTTAAATGAATACATCTGAATCCCTCCAACGTACACAGAGTCCACCTCTAAATTAGTAATGGATTTAGCATGCACCGTATCACCTTATTAATAGCTTAGTGCCATACCAAGTTCAGGGCAGCCATCTGGTGGTTCAGTCACCTCACTGCATCACAGGGATGGCAGCAGCAGCTGCCTGATTGACAGCGCGAGAGAGTGAATCAATAGAGCCTCCCATACGCCCTCATTATTTCACTGAGCACTGTAACTCAAGGCGACAGTGTAATGAAATTTTAAATAGCTATACAAGGAGCGACGCCCGACCACTGCCGAATAAGTACCTGGCAATAAACCTGACCCACGCGAGACCCCGTCCTTACAAGGAATACCAAATAAAACCCGCACTTATTTCTTCATGCCTCCAAATGAACCTAATGGCGACGGTCCTACTGGAGAACGTAACGTAACGACTGCTCTGTTTTTGCGAGCCAAATCAACGTTAATAAAGAGGAATCGGCAGTCAAAAGGCGGGCTATATCACATCCGTGGCAGTGGCGGGTCTCGTATCTGCGACAAAGCCCTGACCGATGCCTTCCTCTGCTGCTCTGGTCCCAGCCCCCCCCCCCCCCCCACCAGAGGTGCAGATGGATGTTATCTCCTCATTCCCAGCTTGAATCCCTGGGGGCTGCACCGTGGCTTGCAAATAAAGGAAACGTGAGGGATTCTCGCTCTCATTAAAAATGAACAACACCGCACCAGAAGGATGACACACATTGATAAAAAAAATAACTGTGTAGCGGTATGAGTATCTCATATCTATCTTAACCCTCGTGTTATTTTTGGGTTCAGTTTGACCCCGTTCAGTGACTTCTCTTAAGATCCAGTTGACCTTATTTTTTCATCTCGATACTACTGTGTATGACTTTTCCTAATTTGGCGGGATTAAATGGTAAACAAGCAATAAACATAATGCAATGTTTTCAAAGGTCCTGTACCAACACTGTGGGGTCATCAACACAAAGGTGTTGTGTGGGGTCATCTGTGTGGTAGCTGTATAAAACAAAGGGAAATATTTGGTACGCGACTTTACTGAAAACGAGGACCTTTCTATGCACCTCCCGCTATTTCGAGAAATAACATAGGGACGCCCAGTGTTGCATAGCCTATTCATTCAGGCTAACCCACATTAACGTAACTTCAATTTTAACCTGCGGTTAAATTCTAATTGTCTAGACTGTTTATTAGTGTGGTTGCTTCTGCGCTCTTGCATTATTATAATTCCAGTTTTTCCGCCCAAATGTTGTCACGTTTATGGCATATTTTGGACGTCAATAGCCTCTGGATTGACGTCCAAAATATAATAGCCTCTGGATTGGCAGGATTATTCATATCACTGAATAATCCATAGGTAAGCACAGCTTTTACCTTCACGGCAGATTAAACGATAAATTCTATTTAGAAAAACCAGTTTTAATTGCTAGGTATAGGCCTACACTTAATGAAAAAAGACACACCACTCTGTTAGCTATCACATTAGCTTTCAGTTAACGTGCAACAAAGGTTGTCTAAACTGCGCTTCAAGATTGTTTCAATTACAAAATATGTGCGTTGCAAATCTATTTCTTGAATATATTCCCAGTGTGTGTGCAGAGAACGAGGAGTAGGCTACATGTATCCACTATTTTTTTTTGGGGGGGGGGGGGGGGGTTCAGCTTTTTATTGGACAGCACAGTGTAGAGAGAGGAAGAATGAGAGCGAGAGAGGGGGTGACATATGGCAAAGGTCACACGGCCGGATTCAAACCACCGACGTCACAGCTCGCAATGAGCATGTGGATAGTGCTCTACAGGCTACGCCACCGAGACACCCCATGTATCCACCATTTGAAATAATATTGATGACATGCGCATAATTTTGTGATGCAAATACAATTAATTGTCTTACTCTCATAATAGCCGAATTGAAGATAACCTGTTATATCTGGTTTTTGAGTATTTTATGAATTAACCACTGCATTATTAATCAAGGACTCCAAGCCTTGTTGCCTGGCGATGGTGGTAAACAGCTGGTGGTAGTACTCACGATAATAATAAAAGTATTATGCAAATGTACAGTGGTACGGATCATCGGTAGCACAGTGTGAGCCCAGACCAGTGGGGGCAGGGGACGGGGCAACAATCA
This sequence comes from Synaphobranchus kaupii, assembly GCA_029718625.1. NCBI lineage: Eukaryota > Metazoa > Chordata > Actinopteri > Anguilliformes > Synaphobranchidae > Synaphobranchus > Synaphobranchus kaupii. The sequence goes on along the minus strand of CM056376.1, from coordinate 20,652,351 downwards.
AACTCGCATTCAGACTCCAGCAAACAAACTGTGTGAAACCACCCTTAAAAGCATGTTTGGACTGGCAGAGAGGAGTACTATGCTCTACAACTGTCTTTGGGCAATATTGTTTACTCCTGTTAGGGGTGTACAGAGACAACACTACCTCTACCAACAAAATGTTCAACCAACAAAATGACCTATACCTCTGTTTGGAATTTACTAAATATCTTCCAAATGTCGTTAGCTAACTATCATTCGCTAACTTAGAACCTGTATACAGAGCATTATCGGTGCATTTTTAAATAAAGTACTTGAGTTCGGATAAAGCCCTAGCTGCAGTTATGCTACAACATCCTTTCATGTTGCCGTTGTTTGGCTATCTCTATTCCCCTCCTACATGTACCAGTTCATGCTGTTGTCACAATCTCTCCCCTGTTTTCGTCACAGTTCCGTCTTACTTACTCAGAGAAAAAAAAAATCTCTGTACATAATAAATAATTTAGGCCACCCACCACATGGCAACGCGTGCTGCCTTAGCAGTTTGCGAGTTTAGACTGTGTCTTTGTGCGTGTGTTTACGGAGTAAAGTCAACAGACTGACCCCCAACGGCAATTTTAATTAGCTCCCCAGACGCACACTGATTGAAGTTACTGTACAACAAGTGAGGCAAATTCAGGCAGCTTCCCACTGCAAGCTTATAATCACAGAGAAACTCCTTTGCAGGAAAATGCAGTTGATCAGCAGAAACCAATTGAATGTGCATTAAGAAATGGTGCTCAATGCTGTCACAATGCAATGTGCGGTGGTATGTAACTGACATTGTGGGGAGATGTTTCTTTTTCTCAGTGTGTTCAGAAGACTAGTGACATGCAATTTCAAACCTCAGTTTGGTTTTCATCCTTAATTTTGAAAAGTATTCATTTGATAAATCGCAGTGAAATTTAAATTTTCATTGTAAATATCATGGCATAACCAATGAAGATATGAACCTATTTGAAATCTCCTCACTTACTATTCCAGCACACACTCTCTCTCTCACTCTCTCTCTCTCACTCACTCTCTCTCTCTCTCTCACTCTCTCTCTCTCTCTCTCACTTTCTCTCTCTCTCACTCACTCTCTCTTTCTCTCTTTCTCATGTAAATATCATGTCATAACCAATAAAGATATGAACCTATTTGAACTCTCCTCACTTACTATTCCAGCACTCTCTCTCTCTCTCTCTCTCTCTCTCACTCACTCTCTCTCTCATTCTCTCTTTCTCTCTCAGTCTCTCTCTCATCTCACGTTTCATGGCCAGGTTTTTTCTGCTTAAGCCTTTCTTGGGGGGTTGATTTCCAGCCTCCCCCCTTGTCTCAACATCCGTCTCTAGACCACCTCTGCCTCATTTGGGTGGCATCCCTTCTAATTCATGCCTTGAATGTTCAGTTCCATTGCACAGCCTGGAGAGAAGCTGTATGGGATCGTTGTATCAGATTTTAAATGTCTTATTTCTTCCTGATGAAACACCGTTTCGTTAAATGAGCTACACACAATTCCCAACCTATAGATACAAATGAATGGTTTATTAATATAAAATAATGATAAGAAAATCATTTGGATGTATAACTAATATACAGACTGAAGATTCACTTGTGACTTGTGAATATGGATCCTGCTATGAATAGACAAAGATGTTCAGGTTATTTTCATCAGCACATTTCAAAATACTATGATTTACATCCATATGCAAGAGCATTTATACACATAGGTATGCATGAACAGACACATATGCACACACACATGCAAGCTAAGTCAGTGGAGAAAATTAGGCTTCCAGTGTTTTGCCTTGACCATCCTTGTTTATTGATTGATTTCTGCCAAATTGTATTATTATTCACTATATAATCTGAACTGAAAGATCTGAAAAACCGAGCTCAACTAAATTCTTCAATGGGATGTTTAGTGTTGCCCCAGTGGAACAGCTCCACACACAGTATCAGAGAAATGTTGCCAGAGGGGCTGTGTTCTCATTGGTCACTGAAGAGCAGGGCGGTATGGGGGGGCGGGAGGTCTGTGCCATTAATGTTCAACACCTTCATCCCTCCTTGTACCTTAGACTCAGAATTGCAACTTACTGAACCCAAGCAGTGTTATCCAAAGTCGGTCTGTGTCTAGCCCAGCCCAGAGCAAATTGAAAATCCACAGTGTGTATGCATGTGCGTGCATGCTGATGCGTGTGTGAATGTATTTGCACGCAAGTGTGTGTGCCAGCATGACTGAATATGTTTAAATCTGTGTATGTTTGCATATCTGTGTACTGTTGATTTGGGTGTGTACATTTGAGCGTGTGTGTGTGTGTGTGTGGGTGTGTGCATGTGTGCTCCTGCATGAGTGCATGTTTTTAAGTCTGTGTATGTTTGCATATGTGTGTATGTACTGTTGATTTGGGTCTGTACATTTGAACGTGTGTGTGTGTGTGTGTGTGTGTGTGTGTGTGTGTGTGTGTGTGTACAGCACTTTAGATGTGGATGTGTACGTATATGTCTACTAATGTGCTAAAGCTCAAGGCCTCCTTTTCCCGGTGAGACAAACAGCCTTTACTGCACATCATTTCCCCAGCTGCAGATGTGGAGATGTCACCCTGGCTCACTTTGCCAATGATGAATGTGCTGAGTCTGGACATATCTTCTTTCTCTCATATTCTGCATCCTATGATCAAGTCTGGGATGACGAGATCCAACACTTTCTCATTCTGTCAAGCCCTGTCTGTGAAATAGATTCACCTTGGGGTCTCCATTTGCTCTCAGCAGACATTTTGTCTCATTCAGACGTCTCACCAGAAGCGGAGTTATCGGGGGTGTCGATGGTGCGGCGCACCCATTTGAGCAGCCGTAGATGCTATGGACACTAACCTAGACCTAATTCGTGAAAAACATTGTTTAATAAACGTTGTTGACAACATTGTGTATCATTTGCGTTAAAAAAGCAAAAAAGCATATTCTTATCAGAGTTGACGTCAAAATGTATTGTATCTTTAAAATGGACTTAACCCTCTATTTAACCCTATGGGGATGCCATATTGTGTTAGTTTCCATAGCCACCCAAACAGTTCCAGTAATGAAATGTTTGAACATTTGCTTCTTTCATTTTTTAAAGAAGGCTTACGTAGGCTACATGTTATTTCTGAGTTCCAGTGCATACACTGAAATGCTGTTAAAATGTTGCTTAAACGTAGCGGCAAGCCAGACCAGCCACATACCAGCCTAATACTGATGCAATGAGTTCAGGGTTTATACTGCAATTTATTCAAAAATAATTTGTATAATTATGACGATGATGGTTATTAAATGTACTATTTATTTACGTCCTTTATCGGCATGGGTTATTGCCAGTATATGTCTAGTACTGGTTAGCCCATGGTTTCTTGAAGAACATTCATTGAGTAATCAACATTGTATTGTTACTGTGCTGTATTCGTCTATTAGCATATGATCATAATATATAGGTTCTTACAAACTGTATATAAAACTTGTTGGGATCACTCTCTAGCCCCCAAGTGGCAGCATGTCTGTTATTAAGCAATGTTCGCGCACCCATATGTGTGACAGGCTAGCCCCGCCCCTGTGCACCCATATGTATGACAAGCTAGCTCCGCCCCTATGCGCCCATATGTATGACAGGCTAGCCCCGTCACTGTGCACCCATATGTATGACAAGCTAGCTCCGCCCCTATGCGCCCATATGTATGACAGGCTAGCCCCGCCTCTATGCACCCATATGTATGACAGGCTAGCCCCGCCCCTGTACATCCATAATGACAGACTAGCCCCACCCCTGCAGCCCACGTGTGATATTGTCTTGCGGATCAGAAATGTGCAACAATCGTAGGGGTGGTGGAGAGGCTTTCCGTCAATGCTGTTGTTTATCTGTCTGTGTCCGCAATACATTAATGGATTCATCGTAATTCAAAACTTCACAAGCAGTCCCCTTTAGTCTCCCTCAGCAATGGCTCTCTTCTAACTAAATGCTGTTTGCCTGAAGTTCCAGTTACAAATTGCATTAATGTATGTTTTCCAACTTTCTATCTGTTAAGAGCCTGGCCAGGAGATTTAGATTTAGGGGCATTTCTCGTTCTCATTTTAAACCGTCCTTTTTTTAAAAGCTTTTTGCTTAGGCTATACTTAATTAGTTTTTGATCTACCCCAGACTCTCCATAATTTATCTGCACCTTACAGCACTTTTTCACTTCTGTTTTTGTATCATATTACTAATATTTATCATGATAATTGTTATCATGAATATTTCATTTCATTCATCAGACACCGGTAATGGCATTCCATTTATGTAGCGAAACCCTGTTCATACACATGCTGCCACTTTTACATAAATAAAAGAGCGGTTGGGGAATAAATACATGCATCATTTTGTCACCATGAAATTAATTGCTGGTGTTCACTTGCACACAACGCTGGCTTGCGTGGTCATGAATGGCTGGTGTTCACTTGCACACAACACTGGCTTGCATGGTCATGAATGGCCCTGCAAGGCTGTCTGGCATGAGGAGAGCAAGGCAATTCAAAGTCCCGCATTCACTTACAGAACATGTTCCTTTATTTCATTTTCCCATCTTCAGCGTTTGATGTATCAGTGTGCATGCTTTTCTGCTTGAAGGGCAATTTTCCCCAGTTTGTGCCAGCAATTCAAGCATGGACAACAGCCTTGTTTCTTCAGAGAGGAACAGCTCTGACCCTCACCTGCAAGCCTCATTTCTGTGCAAATTGGGAGGTGAGGGTAGTGAGAGAGTGGAACCATCCGGATGGCCTGTCACACCTGTGCGTTTTAGTGGAAGAAATGACTGAGTCCCCAACCGGCATCTATTCTCTGTGCAGCTGTTAGGGATGAAAAGGAGGAGCCGGGCCAGTGCCGGGAAGCACTGAAGCCGGCATCGCAGCCAGCCCACTGCGCGTAATTGTCTGCCCAAAGAGAGACCTTTTTTGAGGAATAACCCATGACTGAAAGCCTTTTTTATAGATGTGTCAGGACCCACATATATAGAATAAATGAGTAACTACCAGCAGTGCTCCAGTGTTGAGTTACAGCAGGAGCTGGCTGACAATTGCAATCCAAATGTCAATCGACAAGTGAAGTGTTTTGCACCTGTTCACCCTGTTGCTTTAGCAGTGCATGTATGTTAACCCCCAAATCACGCAGTGTCTGGATACTTCATTAATTCAATGTATAATGAGGGAGTAGTATCCTGTGAAAACTTTCCAGCATGCTCATGTTGGAAGCTATGACCGTATATTAAATAAAGCAGAGGGTAGCTATTTGCATTTACAGCCCGTCTCTGGCTTCCTACCCACCCGGATAATCCAGCGCATTAAAAATCTGTTCACATACTAGAGACAGACGAGGTTACATTTATTTTTTCAAAAGCAGTCCTGAAAATTTGTAATATGCCTCTACCGAACACAATGCTAATGTTTGGTATTGAAATTGATGCAAATGTTATATTATACTTCCAAGTTGCTGCAAAGAATCATGGGTTTAGCAACGAAGACCTAATACCAAGTCATTATGATCAGAACCGATAGTAGCCGCTAAAGCATAACTTAGTATAAAAGTATAGAATATCTTTGGCCTGAGGGAGGGGCTGAATTCCAGCACTCAGTATTATTCTTCAGCCTCCTTTTAAATTGCTTCAAAACTGAGGCTCAGCAGCCTAAGCAGAAACCGTTTAAGTCTACAGACCCCCGTTTAAGTCTACAGACCCCCACTCATTTTCTTTTTCCAGGGAGTTGAATATTTTGAGTAACAAATCAATTAAATTCCTCCTTCCAGACTGCGGACTGCCGTGAGAAAGGAGACTGTGTTTTACCAACTTTTTAGAATTGTCCCAAAAAGGCTCACCATTTTCTCTTTGCGGTGCATTTCACTTTTCCCCAAAGATCAATATTTGACTCACGAGCAGTGCCTGACAAACATGAGGTCTTTCGTAAGGCGCCAAAAGCTTTACGAATGTCACTCTGCACCTGTAACACATCCCGTAAAATGCTATTTACCCTGTCTATAGTGACCTTATTTCACCGTGCATTTGGTAGCAGCCGCCGTGTTTGACAAGATGCGGCGAAAATAAATGAATGCATAAATAAATAAAACAAACTAAATACATTTCTGTCTTGTGAAAATGTGATGAAAGTGAAGTGCGAGCATTCTGCTTCATCTGCTGTGACAGCCCTTGTCAGCAATTAGCAGGTGCCTGTATTCAAGGGGAAGCGTTGAGCGCAAGCATACGCCAGGAACCGAGCAGCCTAACAGGGCATGAGAGACAAGCGGGATAACGGCTGAGTGTCAGAAACATGCAAAACGCCTGGTTAATCCATGGAACTGTGTGAAGGGGGAGCTCTCAGCAGACCCGGGTGACATTCAATCCATCCATCACTCTCCTCAAAGTGTCCTCTGGTATTTCCCATTACTCAAACCGCGAGGATCGCGTTTATCATTTCACCCGCCAAGTCATCCCATTTTGTAAAGGTGCTGCAGGATTCGCAGCGCCGGGGGGGAAAAAAGAAAAACGTACGGAATCGGACCGCGTGGTGCCGGGCAGCCGGGGAGCTAACAAAGTACACGTTCCCCGTTTGACTGGCATAAAAAAGCACAGCACGATGGTGACGGCAGCAGTACCACACGGGGCTCAATTGATAGCTTTCGAAGTCAACTGTACTTCAGAGAATGGAGGGGGGGAAAAGAACGGAAGCGATAGCAAGTTGGCCACTGCGCGCCGAATTTGGGTGGCCTAAGTGCTGGCATTATAATGGCACCCAAGAAGAGCATCTGCTCAGGAATGGTGGAATCGATCACATATCACTTTGTCTTTGCTTCCCTGGAAGAGGAGCGCACTCAGCCCACCCATCTGTCGCACCAAACACAAAGAAACGTCCGCCCGGAGAGTGACGCTTCTTCTCAGGAACGTCTGTTTACCTCCACGGCAGCCAATCCGAAAGCTTATTCTGCCCTCTCCCCTCTCTAGCCATTTGTATAAAACTCACTTTTGAATTTAATCCGTTTTGTTATTGCTCGTGACAAGCCTTCCTCAAAAGTGCAGTCGCGGTCTCGCAGAGCTTCCATAGCGGTGTGCGCTTTTTGTTTAGTCTTGGGTGAAAACACCACTAAAAGAAATGAGGCGGAAGGGGGAGGTGGGGAGTCAGCCGCTGCAGTTGTTGTACAGATAATCCCCTGGGTCGTAAACGGCTGTTTGAATGGCTCTTTGTATGTAATCTCAATTTTCACAAACCCTGTTAAAGAAACTCTTCCCGTAATCGCAGCCTAGCCAGCAAAGACCAGCCCTGACAAACACGTACGTACTCTGTGTCTGTCTCCAAAGTCAAAGACGACGTACAACTTAAACACTCCATATATTTGTCTCTGTGTCTTCATTTTCAGAAAGGTAAGAAAAAAAAGGGACATAGTAGATCACCTCCAAGATTCAAATGCTTTGGGAATGAACGTTGTTCAGAATTTAATAACTTAAAGTGATATCCAATTACACCTTTATAAATACAGTATTTTAAGAATGTGAAAACTTTATCGGTCAGAATCATTATCGAATGTAGCCATATTTTTTTAAATATACCACTCATTTTTGTAGCTACAAACCTTTGTTTAAATTAAAAAAATAAGCAAACTATTTTCATATATGTCTGTAGCTACCTGTTGGCTCTATATTTCACTTTTCAAACAACTCATCTTCTTTTCATTGACCAGCTATCTCCCGAACTGATCTTGTTCTCGCTCCTTTATTCTAAACGTTGCTTTTCCCCACGTTACATTCTTTATCAATAGTGCCCCTTTGTCTAATTTTGATGATGTGATTTATATCAGTTTAATTTGCATCAGTGATAATAATTTATCAGCTTGTTATTGATAAAACATACAGTTAAGTGCATACTTAGATTTCATATCCCATTCAGCTGACAAGTCATTCTAAGTTCTCCTATAGTTTCAGTAATCTGTGCCATTAAATGAATCAGGCTGGTACTGATGTGGATGTGTATGAGGTGTGTGTTGTTTAAAGATCTGTGTGTGAATGGCATGCATGGAGTTTGCTGACAAAAATAACTGATTGGTAATTTGTGTGTAATGGTTGTTGTCCCCTCGCATCTCTACACTGGACAGCAGAGCTAACTCTCCTGCACTTCAATGTAATTTAACCCAGATTGATTTTAAAGCTTTTACATCAATGCAATCACAAATAAACAAATTTTCCCATCAAAGCACAGCCATCAGTGCCTGCTGTGATCATCTGTAGCTGATGCTGTGACGTCTCTAACAACTTGTTGTTCTGTGGTCCCAGCACTAGTGCGAGATCGAAGGTTTTAAGAACCTTTGTAAAAAGGACTGTTCTTCCAAGAGAAATTCTTCCTCATAGCACATAGTTATTGTTTCTTTGTGTTGTAACCTCTTTTAGGTTGCAAGTCTTCATGCATGCCGGTAAATTTATAGGAACAAGTACAATAGAATTCAAAGAGACCAGCTAAAAAATGGCAATTGACAGAGACCAGTATCTAGGAGAAAATACTGAACTGTAAACATAGCATTGAAGGGTTATCATCTTATTTATTCAGACTTATTTCCTCTCCCATATGAATTTAATTGGACTTCATTCTGAATCACAGCTCCCTGAAATTTAAGTAATTTTTGTTAGTAATCACTGAGTGACTCAACTAAGAATGCCAGAATATTAAAATATATGGTTAATATGTGATTGAAGGACCCACATTTTTAAATGTCTGGCATAGAGAATGTTATTTCCTCACACTGATTAGCTACTCTGTTATAATCAATGTAATCAGCAGGGAAGAACAGTTTGGTTTTTGTTTCGCATTTAGATGGGATGTTCTGTGCATCAATTTTGCCATTCACAGATTCTGTGTGACAGCTCCTCTAAAAGCATTTGCATTGTGATAGTGAATTTGATGGGCGACCACTCCAAAGAAAAGAGGCATTTAATTTATTCCATCAAAAGTCTGTTTAAACATAAACTGCCTGGCCAAAAAAAAAGTTGCACGCTCAAATATTTAGTTGGACCGCCTTTAGCTTTGATTACCCCGCGCATTTGTCGTGGCATTGTTTTGACAACCTTATGCAACTTCACAACATTTATTTCCGTCCAGAGTTGCATTCATTTTTGGCCGAGATCTTGTATTGATGACGGGAGAGTCAAACCACTCCGTAAAGTCTTCTCCAGCACATCCCAAAGACTTTCAATGGGGTTAAGGTCAGGACTCATGTGTGGCCAATTCATGTGTGAAAATTATTCCTCATGCTCCCTTAACCACTCTTTCACAATTTGAGCCCGTCGTCCTGGAATATGCCCATTGATGGGATAACCTGGTCATTCAGTGCATTAAGGTACTCAGTTGACTTCATTTTATAGCTGCATAACGTTGCTGAGCCTAGACCTGACCACTTGAAGCAACCCCAGATGCTCCAGAGGCTTTTACAGTGGGCACTATGCATGACGGGTGCAATGGCAGTGTAGTTACACTTGATGAACCTGGGGAATATTCTTTCAAAATATATTTCAGTCAGCATTGTAAATATAAAGGGATCGATATGTACCTTTACACTTTTCTGGTGGTGTGAAGACCTTCCATCAACACATTTTTAATGAATTTATAACCTTTACTTAATTGTTTGTGGGAAAAGTGCACTCAGTCAATGTTTTACAAAACCAGCAAATTTGTATACCTGACACAGTGACAAATCCTCAGTCAAATTAAAAATCTATGAAATTAAAGTTCACACGAAACCCTCATCCGATCAGGGCCAAAAAAATCACCACATGTTATCATATTGGTATTAGAGATGAAATCCATTGTCTTATTTCAGTGTTTTTTGACAAGGCAGAATCAAAAACATGCCCTTATCTGCTCCTTTCTGAACGGAATGAAACAATACTATTACTCTGTCTGTTTGGCTGCAATTCACCAGGGCTAGGATATGCAGGGATGTATGACAACAGTTGGCTATCAGTGTGAGCCCTGATGTCAAAGCCTTCATCTCTCTCTCTCTCTCTCTCTCTCTCTCTCTCTCATTCTCTCTCTCGCTCTCTCTCTCACTCTCTCTCCTCCTTATCTTTCCCTCTCTCTCTCATCCTCTCTCTCGCTCTCTCTCCCTCTTCTCTTCAGTACTGAAATAATCTCCTCTGACCAGTCATGCTTGGCCTCAGCAGGTGTCTGGCCCTTGTCACTGGACCTGATACCCATCAAGGCATCCCTGAGAGCTCAATTCATGCCTGGCCTTGAGAAATTGCCAAGGCTTCTCCAGCAATGTGAAAAGCCACTGAAATGGGAAAAGAAAATATATACATATCCCTCTGACTCTCCTCCTTCTAGTCCTGCAGGAGATTGGATATCTGATATCTGTCGCCTGTGTTCACACAAAAGCAGAGGATCAATGCTGGCCGACTCTGGACATTCCCGGGCGCGTTCTCCGGTCGACAGTAATGTTATTGAAATATCAATCACGCCGTCTAAGAGCCGACACCATGCTGATTGGATAATGGAGGCAAACGTGCTATTGTACGCAAATGTACTCCAGCGATTAACATTATTTCTCACTTGTCATTAATTTGTATATTTGCATTGGATTTCTTTGGTGCATTTGGCCTGCGGTGTGTGGGTTTTCATTCAGAAGAGACGGAAGGAATTGTTTTCCACGTCTTCTTTAGAATTTTTCTTTTCTGTTTATAAAGGTTATGGCATTGTGGCACTGACTTTTAAAATTTACTTCTGGTTATAACATTAAACATAAATTGCTGCAAACTCTCACCTAAATGGTGGCAATTCTCATTAGATTGTAAAGCAATATGTTGACATTAATGCAAGTGATTGAACACTGCTCTGCACACCATTGAGCTGTATGTGACAAGTGTGAAGTGCGAGAGAGGGACTATTTCTCTCTGCATACTAAACTATCCAAAGTTATGACTGAAGAAATTCATTCTCTATAAAGCTGCCAGTGGCACACACTCCCAAACCGTTGCTCTCTCTTACAGAAAATAGGGATTCAGCCACAGACTCAGGCCCTAAAGCGACCCTGCTCCTGTAGTGCCGATGACGTTTCTGGTTTTTGTTCCATCTGAGCTTGATCATAAGAGCTTGATGGATGAGTAAAAGTCTGAGCTTGAACATTCTGACTGGTGAAACGCTGAGAGCCTTCAGCCCGTGGTCGCCTGCATTCATTACACCTGAATCATTCAAATGAACCCAGAAACCAGGACCGTCTGGGCACTTCAGGACCAGGGTTGCCTACCCCTGTGTCTGGACATTTTGCATGTCTGCAGCTGCGTCTTTGAGAGAAATCGTGATAAGTTTTCAAGTTAATTCACTTTTTGCGTGGGCATGAAACAAAAACGTTTCTTCTCCTTTCTTTCGCTGCCTTCTAATATGACAAAATTGTGTTGTCAGTTGTAGGGGGAAAAAACAAGTAAATTGATCTTTTAGAAGATACTCGTTCTCTATTTTCAAAAATACATTTCACAAGTTTTTAGGTGATTAGCATTGTTGGAACATACTGCTGTACAGAGTAAAATATTTTAATATGGAGTAATATACATTTTTACATTGACTTTGGACTAATGAACTATATAGGGGAGTATAGCCAGGGGTGTATAAATTATATTGCGGAAATAAAGAGCAGAAAAAAATGTTTAGGTTTGCATTATACTGATCAAACAACCTCAACCCTCATTATTCACATTCAACACGGGACAGTAAGCTGCCAGTGAAAATGAGGATAAATGGGAACAATTTTGATACATAACTGATGTACAGACAATTTGATATTTGCGTGTACTAGCAAATGAGAGTTTCCTCCCAACTTCATAATCCTGAAAGCTGAAAGCATCCTGGGTTCATGTCCAGGAGAAAAGATGCAGTCATTTGCAGCCGTTTTGCAGAAGAAAAAAATGCGCTTACACAGTTAATTTACAGAGTGTATTAGAATCCAAGAAGAGGGCTTATCTTTCCAGTGCACATCACATTGGCTGCTTCTTGCTTTGCCGCTGTACAGTTCACATTATATAAGCAATTGAAATGTGGCTGAGGCAGCCTGGCCCTAGTTGGGGATATTATGCAGTGGCAATTGGTGAAAATTGTTCCCGTCCCCTTCTGTCCCCCAAATGCAGCCTGTGTGCCGTCATGCTTCTCTCTGGCTACGATATTGAATATTAACCTCGCTGGCCTCCCCTGGTTGTGTTTGATCATCTACGGGAGAGACGGCAATCCGTTGGAGAGGATGATGATCCTCAGGCCAGCCTTGCAAGCCGCTGCCAGGAGGGATGCGATGCTTCATCAGTCACCCGGACGCAACTGTCAGGCCACCGGTGAAGAAGCCATCATCACGGCTCCGTCTGCCCAGACCCCCAGATGTAGTAAAGGAGCAGGCATCAGAGGAGTGATGACACACAGGGCATGGGAGGGGGGGGGGCGGGGGGGCTCACAATCTTGCATTAGGCAATGAAGTGCCCGAGTTAATGGACAGTGCTGGCCCCCTGGGGGACGGAGGCTGACTTCATGATGGCGTAAAGGGGAGGGTGTCTGCGCGCGCGCTTTATGTGCGCCGTCAGCTCTGCGAGGGCCAAGAGGCCGAGCCACGTGCTCCGTCTCTTCTCCTGCCTGTGCTGCGAGGGCAGTTTCCCCCTTTCTTAGCTGAATAATGAACACAGGATATTACTTTCAATACATACAAATCCCTCCCTCAATCCCTATTCTTAGACCACGCAATCCGATCCGGATCAAGTTAGGCTGATTAGATGAGTATTCTTGGGAGCAGCTACAGCGGCCTGTTTCCAATTAAAGTAGGGCATGAAGGCTGAATTTGTGGTGAGATTTAGACAAATTACCCTCTCAAAGATCCAAAATCTTATGTAAGGATTCCTGCATGCATATTGCCACTGAAGTGTGATATCTAATTCAAGAGACATTGCATTTATTTAAAAAAATAAAAAAATAGTTTAAATGCTGAAGGCTAATCTACTCTCTTTTTGTGAAACCCCTCAGTTGTCCTTAGGGTAAACTGGTCCAAGTGCTTCAAATTGTCAAACTCCCAAACTCTGGTTTGAGTGGCCATCTGTCAACGTCATGCGGCTCAATTGTGTTTACGAGACTGAGAATCACTGTCTGTTTTGCATTTTTACGGGGCAGAGCGGGGGCACTCGGCTTCACAGACTGAACTGAGGAAAAACACTGAGGGGGAAAGTGTGGGAATGTATGTTGAAGACGATGTGCAGTGATGAGGAAGAGCAGACTCTCCCTACGCGAGGGGCACAGAGCAGGCTTTTATCACAAACTCTGTGCAAGCGGCGACTCATGCATGACACATGAACATCCTTTGACATTCTCTCGGAGTGCAGCTTTTGCCCAGATGCAAGTCCCCATCCATTAAACAGAAAAAGAACTTTGTTTTGCCTGCTGACAAAGATTTGACTTCTGCAAAGAGCACTAGAATGAAGCGCCCTGTTGACGATTATGTTTCTTCCCAACAAAGGGTTGCCTTGTCTCTTACGCTGTAGTTATTTCCATCCTTTATTTCAGCTTTTTTTTTTGGTATGTTTTGTATCATCTACATCATTCAGCATTGATTGAGAGACTGTTTTATGGATATGACATTCACATCTGAATGTTATCCATAAATTCTAAGGAAAGCTATGGGGTGCCGAATGTAAAGTAAAACACAACACGTTTTTCCTGTGTTTTTTTCTCAGATTTAGCATAAATGTGGCATTTTCCTAAGATTTATGCTAAATGTGAGTTTTTTTCCCAAGATTTTACAGACATGCTAAATAAACCTTTTAGTTGATATTTTCAGATTTAATTGATAAATCTCAAATAAGCATTTCCTAAATATATAACTTAAATGTTAAATCTGAGTTTTCAAAAATAAATATTTAAAAAAATAAATATTTATTTATATCTTAAATCTTGCGTTGTAAAATAAATATTTATTTATATCTTAAATCTTGCGTTGTAAAATAAATATTTATTTATATCTTAAATCTTGCGTTGTAAAATAAATATTTATTTATATCTTAAATCTTGTGTTGTAAAATAAATATTTATTTATATCTTAAATCTTGCGTTGTAAAATAAATATTTATTTATATCTTAAATCTTGCGTTGTAAAATAAATATTTATTTATATCTTAAATCTTGCATTTTTATAAAACCAAGATTTAACATTTAAATAAATATTTATTTATATCTTAAATCTTGCGTTGTAAAATAAATATTTATTTATATCTTAAATCTTGCGTTTTTATAAAAACCAAGATTTAACATTTAAATAAATATTTATTTATATCTTAAATCTTGCGTTCTAAAATAAATATTTATTTATATCTTAAATCTTGCGTTTTTATAAAAACCAAGATTTAACATTTAAATAAATATTTATTTATATCTTAAATCTTGCGTTCTAAAATAAATATTTAGAAAAAAATAAATATTTATTTATATCTTAAATCTTGCGTTTGTAAATTCAACATTTAGCTAAATCTAAATCTTTAGTTTAAATCTTTTGAAAGATATACTAATTAACCCCGCCCCTTGGTGACTGGTATCCAATGGAGGGAGGAGGGGAAATAGCTTGCTTTAGTGATGGGGGTAATTGAGGGTCTTCTAGCGAAGTGTGAAACTTGACGTTAATTTCTGTATTAATTCCTGTTTGACACACATTATTTACATAACCTACACACAGATAGCATCTGTTATAATCATGTATGATGTCCAGAGAACTAACTAGATAGCATAGGCTACATTTTGGGCATATTGGCGTTTCCTTGACTGATTTCTTATGGTGAAGTTGAATATTGACAGCCAGCCAAGCCAAACAACAAACTCGCAGCTTGATTCAATAGATGGTTAGTGACCTAGCTCGCTAACCTGTCTGTCGGTAATGTCATAAAATAGCAGGATTCTTGAAACAAACTCGAAACATTAAAACTACCGTGTGCACTTAGGTCGCTAGCTAACGTTACTTGAGATAAGAAGCGAATTGACGTTGACAAACTGCATGGGGGCCAGCAGTCTGACACGACTGGTTAATATAGTCGCGAGTGTCTGGCTAGGAAGGGGTTCGCCTACTATGTTATTACACATTGATATGGTTACAATTGCCTAGAAATACAGACAATACTTCTGCAAACCTTGCGTCTCCGTCAAGCTAATACGGGACTCGGTTTGTTCCGTATTTTATCTTCTACTGAAGTTTCTCAACAGGGGCACCAGAGGGCACTGGTGGACTTTAAGAGATGCTCATACTGGGAGACAAAAAAGAAAGGTCGAGAGGTGGGCTATCGTGTTATAGAATTCATAGAATTTTTATTTTGAAAAACTGTACAGTCCATGTGTGTCAAATGGTGTAGGCACCGTGTGCCTCAGTAGGTCACTATAGCAGAAATCGCAGAACTTTCATAAACATTCTATTGTCGCGCTACATATACACTGTGGTCGTTGTCGTTCGCAAAAAGTATAAAGGCATTCCAGCGACAGTTTACACTCAGGGGACAATGGAGAAAGAAGCAGCTTTAATAGGCTAGCCTACATCTCATTATGACTTCTGCTTTACCCCTTTTTTGTCGGAGGCCTCTGAAATAAAGTTTATAAATATCCATTTCGAGGGCACCGTATATTGTTTGGAATGTCATTCACTGCGTCTTTCATACACTTGTAGGATGTGGTTTTGAACGAGGTAGCAAATAAAACGTTTGAAATTAAACCTCAACATTACATTACAGTCATTTAGCAGACGCTTTTATCCAAAGCGACATACAATAAGTGCATACAGAAACGTCACTACAGAACAGATAAGACAAAGCACGTCCTTCCCATAACGTAGCAGCTATCCCTAGCAATGAACGTTGAATGTAGTTCACGGTAAGCTGTGGGTAAATCAGCTATACTACACTTCTGTAAACTCCAAAAGTTACGTGGTTTATGTAACTTTATCTGAAACGCAAAGAAAATGTTGTTATTGTTAAATTTTTTTGGAATACCCAATAAAAGATAATTTTTTCTCCACTCGAAGCACGACCTGTGGGAGGCGAGGAACATCAAAGTCTACCAAAAAAAAAACAACAATAGACCTGGTCACTCTTCGCAAGAGAATACAAAACCTCCGCAGGGACGGCGTTATGGTGGACCTCAAAAAATATATGAAAGACTGACAAAAGAGAAATGGGGAGGGGACGTGGACGACTGGAAAAAAACTTGATCTCTAAAGACACACACAACCACATTTTACCGTTTTCATAGAAATTGAATAAATGACAATGTATTACATTTCAATCGGAATTCAATAGTGTTTATTGTATTATTACACTTTATTATGATTATCATTATTATAGCTTGATGTAGGGACAGTGACCTTTTTTTTTACTAAAGGAATAAACTATAAACGCACAGTAAAACGAATAGCATACATAATAAAAGCACAATAAAATAAAAGGACAAATATAGGACATTGAATTATTATTATTATTATTGTTTTATATTAATAACCACGTTCTGCACTTTGTATTTTATAGGCTACCGCGTAATTATTGTGGGAGCCGCTAGGCTAACTAAAATGTTATAATACTGACAAACATCCAAAAATGCGACGCAGACGATATAAAATCGGTAAACATTAAAACAAGCAAAATGACGGTGACATTGTTTTTCAACTCTATCCTTCACGTTGACAGATTATGATTTACTCTTGCAAACCACCGGTCCACAAAATGGTCATAGCAACAAATTAAAGTAGACTAACCCTTGTCAAATTAAATATTTACTTGCAATTGTGATTCATGAATTCTGAAAAAGAGCATGCGGTGTGAGGAATGTCAGAAAGACAAAGAAAAACGAGAGAAATCGTTAATAACTGGTATTATCGCTAGCTGCTAGAAGCAGCCAGCTTGCGAGGTGCGAGGTCTGCGAGCTCACAGCTCGCATAGAAGGATTGTAACCGCTCTCCAGTGTTCTGTCCATAGTCACCGACACATCCACGCCTGCCTCCTGAAGTGTTTCTGATCTTTCAGACAGGTGTTTGGAGGTAGCATAGCAATGCATCTCATCCGTGAAGCCCTCTTAATCATTCTGCATTGAAATTATGAAATAAGAATAATAATTGAGTTCCACAACTGTTCAATTCAATTCAATTGTATTGTATTTGTATAGCGCTTTTTACAGAGAACTGTCACAAAGTGACAAGGAAATGTCGCTATCTAGCCTGGTAACTGCCTGACGACCGAAATCACAGACAACCATTATGTTCAGTGGTTTGAACAGTCCCCTGTACGCCCCTTTCTTCGAGGCCCCGCCTTGATGGGCAGCTTTGACAGTTTGCATTTGCATTGCAGTTTGCATTGCATTTTCAGTTCGGAACTTCGGATGCAAACGGATACAATGCCATTGCATTTGAATTATGTCACTCTTGTGCCGCAAAAGCATGAAAACGATATGTTAAATGGCGAATTGAATTATCATTTCCTTTTTGTCATGGATCATGCGATTGCAACAAGAAACTGCTAATGCAAATGTGGTTTTTCATTTTCATTAAAATTATGGCAGGGTTGTGTCGTAGAGGGCGAGAAAAATTAAATGTGAAATGGATTTGGATTAACATTTTCAAATTGTCAGATAAAGTGCGTACAATAACTTGCAAATGAAAACGCAATGTGCACCTTTTGCATTTTCATTTGACTTATGTCATGGTTTTTGCGCGCATCGTATATGTTAACGAAATGCAATCGCCGATTTGCATTTTCATTTGAATTTTGGCGCGGATATGCTTTCATAACCAGCTAGTTCTATTAGATCTCTCATTACAGTATATTACCATCCATCCCACCCTTAGTTTAAACCGGGCCGGCCAGCGAAGGATGGGTCCCCCCTCTCTAGCCAGGTTCCTTCCGAGATTTCTTCCCATTGGGGAGTTTTTTCTCGCCACTGTTGAGTGCTTTTTCTTCCCACCGGGGAGTTTTTTTTTACGTCGTTTTGCTGGCTGGGTTTTTTTTTTGTACTCAATTTTCCTTCTGTTTCTCTGTGCAGCGTCTTTTTGTGACAGTTCTCTGTAAAAAGCGCTATACAAATACAATACAATTGAATTGAATTGAACAGTTGTGGAACTCAAATATTATTCTTATTTCATAATTTCAATGCAGAATGATTAAGAGGGCTTCACCGATGAGATGCATTGCTATGCTACCTCCAAACACCTGTCTGAAAGATCAGAAACACTTCAGGAGGCAGGCGTGGATGTGTCGGTGACTATGGACAGAACACTGGAGAGCGGTTACAATCCTTCTGTGCGAGCTGTGAGCTCGCAGACCTCGGACCTCGCAGCTCACTGGCAGCTCCCACCTCGCAAGCTGGCAGCTTCTAGCAGCTAGCGATAATACCAGTTATTAACGATTTCTCTCGTTTTTCTTTGTCTTTCTGACATTCCTCACACCGCATGCTCTTTTTCAGAATTCATGAATCACAATTTACAAATTAAATATTTAATTTGACAAGGGTTAGTCTACTTTAATTTGTTGCTATGACCATTTTGTGGACCGGTGGTTTGCAAGAGTAAATCATAATCTGTCAACGTGAAGGATAGAGTTGAAAAACAATGTCACCGTCATTTTGCTTGTTTTAATGTTTACCGATTTTATATCGTCTGCGTCGCATTTTTGGATGTTTGTCAGTATTATAACATTTTAGTTAGCCTAGCGGCTCCCACAATAATTACGCGGTAGCCTATAAAATACAAAGTGCAGAACGTGGTTATTAATATAAAACAATAATAATAATAATAATTCAATGTCCTATATTTGTCCTTTTATTTTATTGTGCTTTTATTATGTATGCTATTCGTTTTACTGTGCTTTTATAGTTTATTCCTTTAGTTAAAAAAAAGGTCACTGTCCCTACATCAAGCTATAATAATGATGATCATAATAAAGTGTAATAATACAATAAACACTATTGAATTCCGATTGAAATGTAATACATTGTCATTTATTCCATTTCCATGAAAACGGTAAAATGTGGTTGTGTGTGTCTTTAGAGATCAAGTTTTTTTCCAGTCGTCCACGTCCCCCCCCCCCCCATTTCTCTTTTGTCAGTCTTTTATATTTATTGAGGTCCACCATAAGGCCGTCCCTGCGGAGGTTTTGTATTCTCTTGCGAAGAGTGACCAGGTCTATTGTTGTTTTTTTTGGTAGACTTTGATGTTCCTCGCCTCCCACAGGTCGTGCTTCGAGTGGAGAAAAAATGATCTTTTATTGGGTATTCCAAAAAAATTTAACAATAACAACATTTTCTTTGCGTTTCAGATAAAGTTACATAAACCACGTAACTTTTGGAGTTTACAGAAGTGTAGTATAGCTGATTTACCCACAGCTTACCGTGAACTACATTCAACGTTCATTGCTAGGGATAGCTGCTACGTTATGGGAAGGACGTGCTTTGTCTTTTCTGTTCTGTAGTGACGTTTCTGTATGCACTTATTGTATGTCGCTTTGGATAAAAGCGTCTGCTAAATGACTGTAATGTAATGTTGAGGTTTAATTACAAACGTTTTATTTGCTACCTCGTTCAAAACCCACATCCTACAAGTGTATGAAAGACGCAGTGAATGACATTCCAAACAATATACGGTGCCCTCGAAATGGATATTTATAAACTTTATTTCAGAGGCCTTCGACAAAAAAGGGGGAAAGCAGAAGTCATAATGAGATATAGGCTAGCCTATTAAAGCTGCTTCTTTCTCCATTGTCCCCTGAGTGTAAACTGTCGCTGGAATGCCTTTATACTTTTTGCGAACGACAACGATCACAGTGTATATGTAGCGCGACAATAGAATGTTTATGAAAGTTCTGCGATTTCTGCTATAGTGACCTACTGAGGCACACGGTGCCTACACCATTTGACACACATGGACTGTACAGTTTTTCAAAAGAAAAATTCTATGAATTCTATAACACGATAGCCCACCTCTCGACCTTTCTTTTTTGTCTCCCAGTATGAGCATCTCTTAAAGTCCACCAGTGCCCTCTGGTGCCCCTGTTGAGAAACTTCAGTAGAAGATAAAATACGGAACAAACCGAGTCCCGTATTAGCTTGACGGAGACGCAAGGTTTGCAGAAGTATTGTCTGTATTTCTAGGCAATTGTAACCATATCAATGTGTAATAACATAGTAGGCGAACCCCTTCCTAGCCAGACACTCGCGACTATATTAACCAGTCGTGTCAGACTGCTGGCCCCCATTCAGTTTGTCAACGTCAATTCGCTTCCTATCTCAAGTAACGTTAGCTAGCGACCTAAGTGCAAACGGTAGTTTTAATGTTTCGAGTTTGTTTCAAGAATCCTGCTATTTTATGACATTACCGACAGACAGGTTAGCGAGCTAGGTCACTAACCATCTATTGAATCAAGCTGCGAGTTTGTTGTTTGGCTTGGCTGGCTGTCAATATTCAACTTCACCATAAGAAATCAGTCAAGGAAACGCCAATATGCCCAAAATGTAGCCTATGCTATCTAGTTAGTTCTCTGGACATCATACATGATTATAACAGATGCTATCTGTGTGTAGGTTATGTAAATAATGTGTGTCAAACAGGAATTAATATAGAAATTAACGTCAAGTTTCACACTTCGCTAGAAGACCCTCAATTACCCCCATCACTAAAGCAAGCTATTTCCCCTCCTCCCTCCATTGGATACCAGTCACCAAGGGGCGGGGTTAATTAGTATATCTTTCAAAAGATTTAAACTAAAGATTTAGATTTAGCTAAATGTTGAATTTACAAACGCAAGATTTAAGATATAAATAAATATTTATTTTTTTCTAAATATTTATTTTAGAACGCAAGATTTAAGATATAAATAAATATTTATTTAAATGTTAAATCTTGGTTTTTATAAAAACGCAAGATTTAAGATATAAATAAATATTTATTTTAGAACGCAAGATTTAAGATATAAATAAATATTTATTTAAATGTTAAATCTTGGTTTTTATAAAAACGCAAGATTTAAGATATAAATAAATATTTATTTTAGAACGCAAGATTTAAGATATACATAAATATTTATTTAAATGTTAAATCTTGGTTTTATAAAAACGCAAGATTTAAGATATAAATAAATATTTATTTTACAATGCAAGATTTAAGATATAAATAAATATTTATTTTACAACGCAAGATTTAAGATATAAATAAATATTTATTTTACAACGCAAGATTTAAGATATAAATAAATATTTATTTTACAATGCAAGATTTAAGATATAAATAAATATTTATTTTACAACGCAAGATTTAAGATATAAATAAATATTTATTTTACAACGCAAGATTTAAGATATAAATAAATATTTATTTTTTTAAATATTTATTTTTGAAAACTCAGATTTAACATTTAAGTTATATATTTAGGAAATGCTTATTTGAGATTTATCAATTAAATCTGAAAATATCAGCTAAAAGGTTTATTTAGCATGTCTGTAAAATCTTGGAAAAAAAACTCACATTTAGCATAAATCTTAGGAAAATGCCACATTTATGCTAAATCTGAGAAAAAAACACAGGAAAAACGTGTTGTGTTTTACTTTACATTTGGCACCCCATAGAAAGCCTTGACTAAAACAGGACATTGATTTAATGCCTGGTAAGTTCATGTCAGAAAGATTCCATATAGGACAATGTGAACACACTGAAAAAACGAAAAAAATAAGTTGAAATCTTATTTCTATTTATTTTTTGCCAAATAAGACAACAATATTGCCCATAAGGTGAGACAGTTTGACTCATTCCAAGATTTACCAATTTCACTTGACAAGCAAAAAGTAACTTAAAACAAGCTAATATTTTCTACTTCAGAGGAAAAAAATAAGATTTTAAATAAGTTTTTGTGGCATTTCAGCAGCTCCTTCAGGGACGGCTGAGGCAAGCTGCTAGCAGACCACTGTAGTACCGATTTGCAGGTATATAAAATAAGGAATCTGGAGGGGTTTGCTTACTGAGAGGACTTTTGCAACAAACTAACGTTTTAACAAAATGAGAATATAAAATAATCGTAGGATCGACCTTTTTAAAACCAAAATAATTTTAATCTTATGGAAAATCAGTATGGTTCAGGAACCATAACCATTCATCGATCAATTTATCCCTCGTTTAAACCCTGTGCACATTGCACAATCTTTCCAGTCTTCTGCAGACCTTTCAATCATTTGTATAAATATAAGAATACATTTATAAATATTTATGCAGCGTGAATGAAACTGATTCTACCTTACGCTTCAAGGCTGTGATAATGTGGCATCTATTGTCCCCTGTTAAAGATAGTAATGGCTCCCATGAGCCTTTGCACTATTTAGCTAATTATTGTTTGTTTGTCATGCATGCTGTTGCATGTGAATTAGTGAGGCTGATTGCTTTTGTACCATGCCTTACGTTTTAATTTATGTAATTTCCAGTACTTCAAAATAGTCTCTCTTCATTCTTTGTAAAGGTACCTGGTAATCAAAATGTGTTGCAGTACGTACTGCACGGTGCTAAAAAGGAGCCTCCATTTTATGAGTGTGATGGCATAATGAATCTCTGCTTTGTATTTATGTTCCACATATAGTTGTCAAGACAGTGACCAAAGTGTACGGTATCCTGACAACAGACTAAATTGGTTTCCCCTGAATGCTTCATTCCTCATTCTTCCGCATAAAAGCGGCTCTGGGATGAGAGAACAGGACAGTGTGTATATTTTAGTTTCAGCTGAATTTGCGCCATTTCACCCCCGCTGACACTAAGCCAATCCGGTCTGAGAAAGCGGGTGAAAAGACCGTGCACATTCCCCCCGTGCTCATGTTTAATGACGCAAATAGTAAGGGAGAAAAATGCAGGAAGAGTACGCTGCACCTTCCTCAGCCGCTGCGCCTCGCCCGCGAGTGGAATTAGCGCCTCCGCGTGACGTGCGAGGCCTCCCTCCTAGAAGAGATGGAAACGGAAACCCACCAGAGATCCAGTGCCGGCACGGGTAGGACAAAGCAGCCATTCTTCCTCCGCTTCCTCTTCAACGTCTGCGGTGGAGCAATGAGAACGTGGCGGGACAAAAATGTAGCAGTTGTTACTCACAGCGGAACAACATAATCCATTTTAATTATAACACGGGTATTCGCTAGAGCAGGTCCTCGCTTCTCAAACCCCGTCCAAGGGGGTCGCAGAGTCTGTTCGCTCCAGCCAGGCACTTAACAAACTGATTCCTCCTAATCATGAGCTTGAGTGAAACAATTTAACTTCCCGATATTCCGACAACATTAGTGATTTAAAGAGAACTGGAATATGTGCTGGATCACTGCCCGCCAAGACCGCAGTTAAGTGGCCCTAGAGAACTAAGAGGATGTATAGCCAATTATTATTGGTGGGGATCTAAATGACACCAGTTACAGATCTCTATACTGCATCTCATACATGAGGGCAGTAATAGCTGTAGGAAAGAGAGATTGTACAGTGTGGAATTGTACTGTATACAAAGTTAATTTTGGATTCATATCTTACGTTATGCAATAATTATCTGCATTTTAACAGTGATCATATGATTATATAATTTAGTGTATATGATCACATTTAATGCAGTAAGCCCTTAGTATTGCAGAACAGAACATTTTTAATTCTCCACTGCAACACTGTCATTGATTCACAATGTCTTCCTCATAAAAAAATAGGTGCATTGAAAACAATGCAATGTATGACTTTATTTCACAAACCTCAAACCACAAAGTTTACATGGCTCTGCTTTGCTGAACAATTCAGCTTGTTTAGTTTGATATCATAAATCATCACATCCATATGCTGCAGTAGGGATGTGTGTAAAAATAAATGATATAAAGACATAATAATAATAGCATATACAGGGCCCTATCTTGGCGATCTTGGCGCTTGGTCTAAGCGCATGGCGCTAAGTCAATTTAGGGCGTGTCCAAGTCCACTATTTTAACGGCATGTTTTTTGGGCGCTAAGCACAGCGCAAGGTGCAACTGGGCTGAACCTAGTCTCTTCATTAATTATAGGTGTGTCTTGGGCGTGACATGCAATAAACCAATCAAAATGTTATATCCCATTCCCTTTAAAAGCCTGCTTTTCCACCTTGGCGGATTGCTTATGATGGCGAAACAGACATGCTCATGCGTGTTTAGTGCGATCAAGGAATAGGCTATATGGATCAATAGTAGCCTATGATCAATATTATTCGGGCTAACCATTATGAGTTCCCGGTAATTCCTGACAGTGCTGTTTACAAAATATATGCGGTTAAATTTCGTTAAAAGCACCTGCAACAGCTGAGAATAAGCGACCAATTGCTTCCATCTCACCTTAGAAAACGCCAAATTAGCCTGCTTGTTTAACGAATTTTGTTTGATTATGCAATGAACTCATGTTCAAGCTTCATCCGAAGTTCATTAGGCTACCTGCATTCTAATTTTGATTAATAACATAAATAACGTTATTTTGCCTTAATGATGACACTAAATATAATAAATCTGTCAGGTTGGCAACCCATAGGTTCAGAATATTTTCTCTTATTCTATAATGTCCTGCTTATGGAAATGCGACCAACCTATTTTACTGGTAGCGTAATGCTTTAAAATGATCCACTTTCCCAGGAAGACCGTGAAAAGTGCGATTTACAGCAGAGGAAACAGACCTGAGCCTGTAAAGCGCACATGATAATGGCATTAAAATTAATTGTAAATTAATTTTGTAACGTGCTGCAAATTTCGTTTCTAATTAGCCGCTTAGTTCTCTTTAAAATCTTTTGTTCAGTTATGGAATTATTAGGTGAAATCAGCGGGGTTTTAATAAGCTGAGGGTATGGAAACCTTGTCACTGTAATTTAAAATATACGAAGGACGAAGAATAGCTAAGGTTACAATTCAGTTAACATGATGACATTTATCTCCGTTTTTTAACCATATGCTATCAAAAAAACCTTATGTATGCACAGCGAATCCGCTGTAGCCTAGGCTATTTGAAAAACAATAAAAGCAATATTCACTGGACAAGGTTTTGAACTTTTTTCAGCCACAAACCATTCTATTTACTTACAGGCTGTATTCCTATAAACAGAGCTGTATTGTAATGACGTCTGAAGCGCATTTTCAGAACTCCAAAGTCCGTCTATTGCAGTGCGCGAGTTTTCCATTGATTGACAATTCACGCATTAGGTGTAAACGACAATTCGCACATTAGGCTTGATATAGGTGTTATCAGCTCCTTTTTAATGGATAGCCATTGTCCCGTACCATCGCACATCGCCTGGATGTTGATGGAGTGGGCTGAGAGCAATGTAATGTGGCATCGTTTCCCTTCGCCGAGGGAAAGGTATGTGGACCTATGGAACCTTTTACTATTATGCATTTTTGATATAGCCTACACAATAATAATATTTCACATTGTGATCTAGATATTTTAGTCATGCTTGTGCGCGCCCCTGTGTGTAACAGACAGGAGGGTACGCGCGTTGTGCACACGCCTATGTAGACGCACTTATATGCCCCGTTAAAATAACGTAAACAACTGCGACATGACTTTAGACCAGGTTTGTGGTGGTTCTAGCGCAAGCGCTTTCTGCTGGCTCAAGATAGCAATACGCCAAAAAGAATCCTGGCCACTCCTCATCTTAAGACCAACACGTCCAGTTCACTTGTAATGGGCGCAAGAATACATGCTAGTTAAAGGACGTAAGCGTTAGGCGTTATAATGAACCTAGCGCCGGGTGTAAGATAGCAAAGACACTTGCATTTGGGTTAGCGCCACTTTGCGCCGGGTGTAAGATAGGGCCCACAGTATGCGTGGCATGTAATGTTACAGAACAGCAAACAAAGAATAAAAAATAAAAAAACTTTTTTTTTAAAAAGCTTATTATGCACACTCATGAATTGCTTCCTCAGCTAGTTTAGGGCTCATCATATATTTTCCTCTCCTAATGCAGGAATTTTAGTAATTTGATCAGGAGCCAAGCTGTTCAGCTGTTAACACTGAGAATGAACCACATTCTGGGTTTTTTTTGTAAATAAAGATTCGCCTGGCCAATAAGTTCAGAAGGACTGTAACGATCTCTGTGAAAGGGTATAGAGTTTTGCTGCAAATCTTTTCTTTATTTATTCAAATCTGAAAGCTGAGTACAAAAAAAATCAATCTGGCAGTTTGTTTATGTTCTTATGTTCCCTGAGTGTTTTCTGTACTGTGATTCTGTGGCATCTTAGAGTGAAGAATGTCTCAATTTTCTGCAAATTCTAAGACTAACTTCTGCTCCTAGACCCCTCTCTGCCTCCACACAATAATTACACAGAGGGTGCAGGCAGCATGCTTGAAATAACAAGAATGATTTTTAAATGGAAAATTGGTCTGAGGGAAATGGTTTGTCAATTTGTATTATTTGAAGAAGTTTTATCATGTGTTATTTTGCATCGAATGGATGTGTACAGTGTTGCCAGGTTAAATTTTTCAACATTCAAAACATATTCAACCCTTTAACCGGCACAAGAGAAAATCCATAGAAACATTTGACCACTCTGTCGAGCATGATGTTCACAGTTTAAAGTTTACACAAGCTGCCAATTATCAAAGCTCTCTGAATATCATACGAAACAAAAGCAGTATTGAGGGAGGGTAATGCGTGTGACAGTAATTTAGTGTAGGGAGCCAGAAATGGGTGGAACTACAAGACTTTGCTAAGTCCATGCTTCTTTCTGACCATTAGTGATAATGATGTAATCACATTGTTTTTTATGCTCTGGATGCCATCTTTGTTTTGGGTTATCCTCAGGGTTCAAAACATTAAAGGGCTATCTCTGAGAACACCGTGCTCCAGTTGAGAAAGTTGTCGGACAGAGTTGATGTTACCAGACCATTCCCCAGGCCTGGAGGATAGATTCAACTGCTGGGTAGACAAGATCTGTGGAGTGATTCTGTCGGCTTGTAAACAGATCACCTCTCAGGCCAGAATAGGCACAAAAAAGGCATTTGGCATTAAGCCCACTGTTGCTGTTGTTAATATTGGTGGTGATGGTGGTATTGTTTTCCTGAAGCAACTAGCATTAATTCACATTTGGGCAAATTAAGGCCCTTTCTCAGAACCTCTTTCTAGCTATCGTATATCAATCCTAGATTTATGCTGTTTGTTATAATCATCTTTTGGGTACTTCAACACAGCTTTTCAATGGTACTGTTGGTAGGCTATATATGCACAGATAATTACATCTTAAATGAATAATACATGCAATTATTTGTACATGCAAAAGAAAAAGTCCTGTTATGGACTTTTATTATATTTGTTATATGTTTTATTTAAAATGATGTTGTTGCAATGCCAGTATGGTATTTCAGTTTGATTTTACTTGATGGAGGTTCAACAACATCTGCAGTGCTGTTAACCGTGCAACATTATTATTATTATTATTATTTTTATTATTATTATTATTATTATTATTATTATTATTTTATTTTATTTTATTTTTTATTATTATTATTATTATTAAATTTGGGACACCTACAACATCCTGTCTAAACTGATTCATAGGTCCATATATAATATACATATCTACTGTATATTTACAGAGAGTGGGCCTCATTCATGAAATGTGAGTAGAACAAATTTGTACGTAAATGCTCGGAATTAGCAATATTGTCCGTATTTTGGCATTCATCAACACTTTCGTACCTGAGATTTGTTCGTATGTACGAACAAACTTTACACCTGCTCAGGACCATGCGTACCTCAAACGTAAATTCAAAATGCCACTAAATGTACCTTTTGAATATCGATTTGAACATGAATTTTTATTTTTTGTTAAAGGGTAACTTACCGGGCTGTTTCAGAGCGACCACGCCTCTGTTTGCGGTTCAAAAAATGCCAAAATCGGGGGTGGGAAAGATACTCATGAAAGGGTTGGGTTCGAGTTAGCAAGCCACGCCCCCCTTTTTTTTCCACGTGTATGCTCATTCACAGCACAGTGTATGCTCATTCACAGCCATAATTTGTTTTGCTTGAGCTGCTCGCTCCGGCTGCTGAGCCGAGGCCGAGAACTGGAGAATGGGTGAGGTTTCGGAGTGGTAGGGGATGCTAGATAAGGATAACCCTGTTTGCGATTAGAAAAGACTTTTCTAGCAACAATTACAGACTGTTGGGTTGCCCATGCCACGTAGGCCTACTAGTTTCCCCACTTTCTATGTAGCCTATCACATAGCTGTCAACCTCTGGAGAGAGCTGCCCTTATTTTCATGCCTGCAAAACTGTATAAATTCAACAAAACTGTATAGAACATTATCTATTAAAATCACTAGCCACCACAGTTATTTGTCTGATTCAAGTTCACAGAGACATCCCACATGACTGACCCCACACACTTACAACCCAGTGCAGGAGAGATACATAGATGGATACCACAATTTCCGAAATTATGTCATGTTGTATGAGCTTGTGGCACTTTGTTTTGCACAGTTTTGCTATCTTACAACATAACAGCTTTGATAGCCTTTGATACAAATGGGCTATGTTAACATTAATGTAGGCTGCATATAGTTATAAACTTAGCTCTCCTCTTAATTTGGATAATTTTCTAGTAACAGTTAACGTTATAAAAGACTGCTAAGTTAGCCATGAATTAATATACAATGAAACTTGTAGTAACTTCGCTAAATTGAGTCATATAGCCACATTAAAACATCAAGGAACATGATCTAATTTTGGTCAAAACTGCATAAACATGAACATTGACCAGTCATAACCATTTAACTGTTAGCTAAGTTAACTAATGTAGGTATCTTGCGGGCTACTGTGTCTTTGTGGTTCGATGTCATGAAGTGCCTTTTTAGGTCAGTCCTGCTACTTATTTTTCCCATGGCCTCACAAAGTGGGAGAATAGCCGAGAGGGAGAAATAAAATGTGATTGCTGCGATTGAGTAAGGTGGAAGGGCGTAGCCAGATGCACCAGTTGGTGTGAGATCACATGTACTGCCACGTCACATACGTATACTGTACAACAGCCAATAGTCAGTTACAACTGTAATAGCCTACATTTCACCACCGTGGCACTAGTTAGCCAAAATACACTCTCAAAATACACTCTTCTTATATGATGCTAAACATTGCGATAAAATGTAGCGATTAGCAACAGGATGAATCTAGCAAGTCTAGCACAATCTAACACATATGACCTGGTATAGCCGGTCATATGTGATGCGAAGTGTGTGTTGCTCAACTTTTCCACAAACCTGAGAAGGTGTGCAAAATAATACCAGCCATCCCCAATCGACCTGAAGTAGGGATGCTGTCGGATGAACCACCACTCAAACTCGACAATGTGACCGCAATTAGAACGCGCCAGCAATGCGATTACCAGCAAGTGGTAATCACAAAATACGGTATGTGATTACCCGATTTCAAACCACGACTCACCCACAGAACACCAACAAAATGACAAAATGAATAACGTTTTATTTATTTCCGGGCTGCGAGAAAGACCGCATGCTTAGCAGATGGAGGCAATGCGCTCGCAAATTGGCCACCTCCTGTAGCTGTGGTGCTTTTGTGTGCAGCTATGCATTCGCTTCCAATTTAATGTCAATCCATTTTTTTTTTATTTTACTACTTTAACAGTTTCTGTGATGGGTGATCCTGCATTGATAGTGCATGTTATCTCCTGCTTGGCCTTTACTTTACCAGTTCACATGACACCAGTAGTGACAATACAAAAAAAAAATTTCCTTGACTGAACATCTCCTAATAAAACCTCGATTTGAGTGTCGGAATATTTTTTCTTTTGCTTTTTCCGGGCCACTCCATATGCACCTTTCAATGCAATTCACAACTTCCACATATGGAAATTTATGGGCGTGGATTTATGCTAATCACAAAATAAGGTGCATGCATTTACTTATTAATTTACGTTGAATCGGAATGTATGAACATACACACGGAATATGAATAAAATCTGCCTTTCCAACACGGTTCGATGAATCTGGCGTTTTTTGTACCAACTTGTTTTGTACATAAATGTACGCGCATATTTAGGAACGTTTCATGAATGAGGCCCAGTGTCACTCTCACAAAGTCTGGTGAGAAATTGCACTGAACATTGCTCTCTGTTGGTGAAATAAATTCCAGGGCTAACCAAGAAGGAGTTCCATTCAAACCAAAACATTTTCCATTCAGTGATGTTTCACATATAACTTCCTTTAGTTTTGAGGAATTCCTTAGGAATTACAGGATAACTGCTTTTCAACACTGCATTCTTCTTTTTTACTTTTCCGTGTATCCCGAGGAAAGGACTCCTAACTGAAGGAGTATGAGGATATGGGCTTCTCGGCTCAAGCGTAAAGCGAGGCTACAATATAGCTTTTGTTTTCTACCTTTTGTGCAGTGTGTGTTTGAGAGAGACAGAGTTGGAGAGAAATTGAGAGAAAGAAAAATAAAAGAGAGAGAGAGAGAGAGAGGGACTTTATTGTTTGTGTTTGCTCTAATCGGCTTTTGAGCCACAGGCTTTGGATGTTCCTGTGGAATGAGACTTTGGCAGAGATTGGGGCCTTATTAGGCAGATTGAGTTGAGCCAGGCTGTCGGAGTGGAAGAAATGGCTGATTCTGCAGAGAGAGGACTCCGCGGAGAGATGGAGCCGACAGGCCACATGATTAACTGTGTTACCCAGCCGCTGTGTCCTCGCCCCCCCCCCCCCCCCCCCCCACCTCCCCTCTCCCTCCAATATTGTTCTGCATATTCACTGCCTCATTCTGTCTTCTGTGCCACATAATTAAGCAGGCCCATCCCCACTTTCAATCCATGCTCATCAAATTAGTTAATTTTCAACTAACTTTAATGTATACTTTATGTATTCCTCCCACATTTTTGCTTTCCTTAATTGCCATTCATTTTAAGGCAGAATGTCGCTGCAGTTAAGAAGACCTGACACAGGGTAGAGTAGAGCCAGAACTGGAATTTAATGGCATTTATAGCAAGTTACTCAAAGAGGCTGTTATTTGAAAGGTTGTGCTGCTTTGAGATTCCCATCTTTTTAAAAAATACTTTTAAAATGTTTCAAAGCTCTTTAAAATGGCCATTCTTTCGGAAGTTGTGACTGTGCCCAGGACCTACACACAATTTAACAAGCACAATTTAAAATAATAAACAATATCAAGTGTGAATTATGTGTTTTTGTGTTATTGTGTTTTTTTGTATTCGTTTTTTTAATTTACAAAATTTAGTTGAGCAGGGAGACAAAAGCAATGAACTTCAGTGCTTGTTTAATATTCAAAAATGCAGAGCTTGGCATTAATTAAGAGAGCAGTCAGATCTGAACAGATTGGGCATCTAGTGTTAAGCGGTGAGTTAGAGGGGAAAGGGATCTGGGCAGAATGTAAAAGCAGTGCTCATATACAACAGGGCCACATCCCCAGGGGCAGCCACTGCCAAAACCAAACTCCACTATTTCATAAACAGGGCAAGTGGGATCCGTGTGAGAGAGACACTGTGATGAACTGCCTCGCCCTCACAAGGATACTGGGGTCAGCTGTGATCATGACTCTCTTCTTCTCTGGTACATCGTGTGGGGAAAACAAGTGGGTTGACTCCAGCATTGCAGCAAGGAGCCCCCAACCCCCCTCCTTGTGAGACAATTGAATCTCAGACACAGCGGCAGGCGAGCTCTCCCTGGCGTTCTCCTTGTGACTGAGTGCTCCTGAGAGAGGTGCGCGGCCTGCCGAGGCCCTCTCTACCCTGCCCTCCCCACCACAGGAGTGCTCCGTACACTTCCTGATACAGGGGGCGCCCCCACTTCTACGGCCTTCTGTCTGACCTGGCCTGATCCAGGAAACCTTCCACACCCACGCTCCCAAAGCCAGTATCTCAGAACATTATTATGTATCCTCACCAACCTTGGAGGACTGCTGTTCCCAGGAGCTGATGCACTGGAAGCATTCTGGCACAAAATGGCTGCTGTACATCACCCAGATGGGCTACAGGTTGGTGGTGCTTAACGTATTGTTATTTATTCTATGGCTCAAGATTGCCTTCCAGCAGTGAATTTTCCATTTCATTTTTTTTCAATCACAGAGATCCATGAATGAATCATGCATTCATTAATGATTAGTAATTGTGAAATCAATCACTTTTTTTTACACATCCGAGTGTAGCTTGGCTACTTACAAATGCTTAACTGTATGCCTCCCCATTCTGTGATTTCTTATCATGTAAGAAACTGAGTGTTTTGACCTCGGGTCCATTTTGTATGAGCTCAGTTCTGCTCATTCACTTTAAAAATGTATCAATTTTCTGGCTGTTAACAGTAAATGTGGAGGGCGACATTTTGCATGAGTCACTTCCCTTTTCTCTCGATTTGATAAATCAGACGGCAAAAAGTACCACACAGACATCAGAGCTTTTTTGTAACACCCCATAAAAGGCCGTAAAACTTCTCGCGAATGTGAAATCGTCTGTCAACTTTCACGGAGAATGTGCCAATAAGCAATCCGCAAAGCTCTCCTGCTCCCAGTTTCTGCCTGCGTTTGCTGCTCGGGATGGAGGTGGCTGAGCAGGGGAAAGTGCGCATTGATTGATGAGGATAATTGTCGCCGCGCTGCGTGGGCTTGAACCGCGGTGGATCTTGCGCGGGCGTTCCGTTCGCCCCACCGCCGCCGGTGTTCATTTTGTCCTGCCGCTCAGGGGCGGCCTTGGGAGGGGGCGGCGAACGAGCGAGCGAGCGAGCGAGCGAGCGAGGGGCGTTCTCCTACCAGCCCGGCCCTCCAATCGCTGGGCAGAAACAGCAGCAGGGCACTCGGGCCTCAAAGCCGTCGCTCACGGCAGACATTTGACGGGCGCGCCTTTTACTCTCCCTTCTTTTCTTTTCACTTTACACTCTTTCTCAGGGAGGGGGTGAGGATCGACAAAATGCCTGCAGCTCCCGTGGAGAGCAAAATTTCAGTGGACCAACAATGCTGCAATTACCCATCAGTTGCTCTGGTGTGATGTGGTGTGGGCCAGGATGAGTACGGGCGTGGGGGGGTAAAAAATAATACTATAGACCTTCCATGCATGGGGTGTAGATGATTTCAAGTTCTTTGATCACTTAGATCAAGATACAAGACATTCAGAGAGAGAATGATTTAAATCTCTTTATAACAATTAATATTCTACCTGTACACCTACAGTATAAAGAGCACACACAATAAAATATGTTTTTCCCTTTCCTCAGCTGACAAATTCACATATGTTACTGGGTCAAAGGATGTCCCTGTAAGACATGTTTCTCTTTAGAACTACGGTACATGGTGACGGTCAAGGATTTGGAGGTATTTCTACAGGAGACCCTTGTGTTTGGTAATCCATCACTGAAATGGTGCTTTGAAACCCTCCTGTTAGATTAGCTTCCTTTTTAATCAGTGCTTAAGCTTGCCTGCAGTCAAACTGGGGTGACCAGGTCGTTGCCTTGTTTTTGAAAAACGGGTTTTTGAATGCTCGTGTTGGATAGCAGACAGATAAACCTCCGCAGACAGCATCACAGGAACACACCTCTGACACGACAGAAGCCACTGACCCCAACAGAAGAACTATACCACCGAGAGCCGGGTCAAAAGGTTAACAAAGAATATCAAGAATCAATAGTAATTGATATGTATTTTATCGATCTCCACCCATACGGTCTGTGCTTATCAGGCCTCTGGAGCCATTTGGCTTGACACTTGTAAATTATATGTGATGTAATTTGATTTATGAGTAAAAATTCCTTTGACATTAGGGGCAAATAATGGCCAGTGACCTCATCAATAACCAGCGACACCCATATCTGAAAGAAGAAAGAAAACCTATGAATGAATTAGCTTGGAAAGGTCAACTTCATGATTATTGCCATGCATTAACTTGCCACCAGAGGCCTTTTCAGAATGAAAGAACTGAAAAAGAAATTTGCTCACCACACTATACAAGAGTGGCACAGCGGGTCCCAGGAATAAGGCTGTGTTGATGTGTAAAACTAATAAACCATGGCAGAGATTTGGATGTGTTTGCTCATGAAATAAAGTGACCTTTTACAGTCTCTTGATTTCCTTAATTCACAACATCAGTAAAAGTAATTGAAACTACAAGCAAATAAAACATAGACACCCTTAGTGAAGTGTTGCCGCCATTAAATGTTTCGATTTAGAATGACTTGGAATTCTTATGGTATATTCATTTTGGACAACAAGATAGCTGTTTCATTTAAATCCATTTCATTTGTATTTTTTCTGTTCATATTACTCTATGGACTGGGCTCAAGTTTAATTGGTTCCACTGGAGCCAATTAAGCACAACATGCCATTGAATATTATAGCCACAGATGTTTATTGATAGGATACAATTGCATGTAACTGGTTTAATTTGTTATTTATATGAGGACCATTGCTGTTATGATTACATTTAAATATTTGAGACAAGCACATAGGAAAATTAATTACAGACAAATGCAATAGCGACTTCTGACTACTGATGGTGAATTACTGCATAACTGTCCTGACAAAGCTGTATCTAAAAGGCTATGGGCGATACATGCTCAGATTGTTCACCTGCAGTGCAAAAAAGGCACAACTTCTCTCTCCTCAAATTGTGATTCCGAGACTCAGAATTTCTGCTTTGAGTGTGAACTTATGCTTAATTCATTCAATTGCAATGACACCTCCGCTGGCTGAGCTTGTTCTTAGCGAAGGGCACAGGGGTTAGCAGCCGAGAATTAAATCTTAAATAACCACCGTGCTATTTATGTGCACAAAAAACAAGAGAGGGGAACGTTCGGACAGTCAGTTATTTAATACGTGTTGGGTTGGCAGCAGTGATTAATTACTCATTGGGTGGTATCTAAAACAATCCCACCACCTGAAGAGCCCCCGGAGATGCCCACTCACTAAAAAATCTGGAAAGGGACGGCAGTCAGAGTAACAAGGCGCATCCTTGTTTTGTTTTTTTAATAAGCGACAGCAACACTGCCTGGCACTCACCTGTGAGTCTCTCAGGAAAGCCTTTGCTTTTGCTTTAATCCCACCAGAGACAAACTTCTATTATTGGTAGTGGGATTATTGTCCTTTTCACCAGCCTGAAAGCACTCTGTAACATGGGGAAAGTACTCTGTAACATGACTCTTCTGTAATTTCTCTGCCTATTTCTGGTAATGTGTACCATGGTCTAATAACATGCTAGACTACATTCATCGCTCACGTTCTATATGGGACAAAATGGCAGGCAATAAGTTGGGCTACTGCACCGCAGAATCATTTATTTATAGAATTATGAGTCCATCGTAACACCATGAAGCTTAAAGTTAGATTAACTTTGTTCTCCCAGAGGAAATATGTACTGCTCAATATTATGCATTTTGGTTCTCTTGAGTATAATATGAGATCTTAATTAAAACACAGTGCTTTACTACCCTTTTTTGCTGAGTAGGACTGTGTGTGAGCTCATGTGAATGTAGGTTGATGGTGTACAACATACTTATAAACGTTCAGGGTATTAACAAATGCTTCATTGTCATTGGGGTTTCAGCTGAGTGGCATAATGTAAACTAGCATTTATAAGCAGCAGTGCTTAGTATTAATCCATATGTTGTAGTATATTCCATATGTTGTTTATATGAAATCTGATTTTTCTGTGGTTGCATTAAGACTGTAGAGCCACTCCTGTTATTCCAAAAGAAAATATATCAAACATAAAATGTTCAGACACACATTCATAAAATGCAATACAAATGTTATTTTTCAAGTCCTGAAGATGAATGAAATATATTTTTTTGTATAAAACAAACAAACAAAATTATCTAAAATTATAAACTTTTAGAAAGAAAAGTGAATATCATAGTACTTTTATACAATTACAGAATTTGTTTTTGATCGTGGTGAAAAATGTTTTATCAGTGTCTCAGCCAGCATAACATGTGCATTTTAATAGCTTTACCGAGTGCTCACAACTGTTTTCTATTATTCACAATTCAGGTCAGGTGGATTATGGATTATATATTTGCAATTTGCCTGAGCCAGTTCCATGGATTGCACAGTAACTGCACAGCTATGGGGGTGGATTACAGGGTGAAAGAGGTGATGGTATAGATAGCCTGGTATTAAAAAACAATAGAAAGAGATGGCACGCTGCATTTATAGCCCTCTTATTTTATATAAAAGTTTGAATGTCAGTTGTATGATATAACTAGCTAGCTAGTTAGATCATACAAGCCTTTTTGTAGCAAACATACCGAACTAGTTACTAGTTACCCCATTATTAGCCATTTAATTGTAAATGAAAGAAAATGGAAGTACAATTTTGTTCCAACAGTACAGGATTTTGGTGGTTCTGTGAAGGTGTGCAGTTTATTTTTCTGGCATGGTTTCTGCACTCATATCCACATAAAGCAAGGTCAGTCATTACTTAATCGTACTAAGTGATCACTTTCATCCTATTTATTTCCTGCAGAGAGGAATGTCTTTCAAAATGACAATGATTCTCTCTATAGTGCATGAGTAGTTGCCCAATGGTTCATGACACTGCCATTATCCATATGCCATGGCCTTCTCGTTCAGCAAATCTGAACCCAATCAATCATTTACGGGGTGTTTTGGAATGCCTGAGCATTTTCCAGTGCCACATTAAGTTACTTTACGCTCATGTTTCCATTTTATGTACACTGCTTCATTTTTATTAACCAACTCATAGCTGTAGGCCTGTCTATCACCCCATGTGTTCCTTCAATTTAAGAGGCACACACTAGCGTGTGCATATGTACACAACTGGTCATCACTTTTTTCACTGTGTAATCCACCAGCAGAGCTGCGCAGTTACTATGTAAAAGTGGAAATAAATATTGTGCCAGTCAAAACCCTTCCTCCTTTGGTGATGCTATATGGCTAATTATGCATCTACATTAGCAGAGCAGTCAGATTTGAACAGATTGGGCATCGAGAGTTAAGGGGTGAGTTTGAGGGGAAAGGGATCTGGGCAGAATGTAAAAGCAGTGCTGATACACAACAGGGCCACATCCCCAGGGGCAGCCACTGCCAAAACCAAACTCCACTATTTCATAAACAGGGCAAGTGGGATCCATGTGAGAGAGACACTGTGATGAACTGCCTTGCCCTCACAAGGATACTGGGGTCGGCTGTAATCACACTCTGTTCTTTTCTGGTACATCATGTGGGGAAAACAATAGCACTATGACCAGTTATCCATTAGCCAGTAAAGCCAAAACTGCCTTGTCAAGTATAATGGTCCATTTGTATAGTTGGCATAATGAGGTAGCAAGCTAGTTAACTAGCCAGTCAGCTATCCATAAAAAATATATTAGGCAGAAAAAAACTTACACTTCCACTGTGTTTGAGCTTCTGTTACTTTGTTTTTAGTAATACATACTTACTTAATTCCTACTGTTGGAAAACAAACTACCAAGGGTTACCTTAAAGAAGAGACCAGGATTATGCTGGTGCAGTCAAAGGGGTTCAAGAACAGTAGGCTAACCATTTTATTTTGAGGCTTGTGTGGTGCTAAAGAAGGGGTGAAAAGTCATTGGAGCATAGCCTTCTGTGCATCTGAGCAATATTTCAAAATGCACTTGACCTATGCGTTACGGCTCTATACGTACGTTGTGTAGTCTAACTGGCAAAAATAATATCTGAGTAAATTGATTTTTAATAAGTAGATTTTGAATTAGACGCCGCTATTGGTTGCTCATCACATGCAGCCTAGGTGGAATGATTTGATCAGGAAATAGGCTCTGTATAATGATTTATTGGAGACAGCCATATGAAAATAATTACACATTACCAGTCTTGTTGTGCAAAACACGCGAAAATGCAACCTTTCTCCATTTTTTCTAAGAATGACCGAGATAGCTTTATTCTCCTTGAAGACCTAGCAAACGCTGCACCCCGGCGCAAGAGAGTCTTTGATGCCACCAGAGTAAGTGCAAAAAGATGCTGGCAGGGGCAAGTTGCTGTTGCCGTCTTCTATCACCCCTTCCATCCAGAGCCACTTTCCCAAAGATATCCCCCATTCTCTTGTCTGCAGGTGAGAGGTCCGGGATGCCCTTTCTTTGTACCGCCAGAATGTTTTTGTGACGGGTTATTTTCTTTTTCACTGCAAGCTTCATATCTGACCTTTTTTTTAAAAAAAATGTCAGCTGTAGTTCACTATTCAGAGGAAGCGCTATTCATAGCCCACATAGTGGCTTTTGAGCTCGGCCACACACCACTACCAACGCTTCCGAAAAGCACACTTTTATTTTCATGTACTTCATTCAGAAGCATTTTAATTTAACCCTCACAGAACAACCTGATCTCATGTGAATTCGGCAATATGTACCGATTGTTAGTGTCTCAAAAAACGGTACCTGTTTCCAAATTTTTCACAAGCCTGTACTGGGAACTACTGACTAATGCTCAGTTGTAGAGTGTAAGGAGATTTCGGGAAAGATACATAGTGAGAGAGAAGCTTTTGATAGAACAATATAGTTGTGCAAATATAGATTATTTAAATCTTAACAGTTCGGGCATGAGCCCGAGTTACGTGAACTCCTGTGAGGTTATGTTTAGGGGTTGTGGGTGGGGTACGGGAATCACGAACTCACGCAGGGCGTGTCTTGCCAAGAAAAGCAGTGAGACGCGTGACGTCATATACTACTACCCTCACACGTGATGTTTTCGGCCTATCACAGCCCCTAGCTTGTGCAAAATTCGGAAACAGGTACCGTTTTTTGAGACACTAACAATCGGTACATATTGCAGAGTTCCATGAGATCAGGCTCCACAGAAACATTCTTCTTCTTTGCTTCCGTGTTTCCCGTCATGGCCTGCCTAGAATACTGAGAAAACCATGTCCGCATTTGTGTTTTAAAAGAAGTTGCCTTGCCAAATATGGTAGTAAATGGGCATGTGACTATGGTAATTCATAATCATGTGCACGCGCTTCCTAATATATGAGTCTGATTTATCAACCTACAAACATATTTACGTTCAGATCAGTAGTTTACACAAGTGATTAATCACACGTGAGATTTTTTTATGCATGTTGGTACGCTCAAATATACGCAAATTTGTACGACCATATTGATAAATGAGGCCCAGTGTGTTACTCTTCATTTTGTCCCTACAGTAAGCAATAAAACAGAATTTATTTTTCAAATGTACAGACGAATATCAGAAATACAGATTAACTGGTCAACCAAAACAGGCATGAAACCAGAAGTAGCAAATGCAGTTATACTTTACCTAACTCCTTTTTACCAATGATGCAAAATGAAATAATTAAAAATAGGGCTCACAATTCTATTCATAAAAACTGAAAAAACTACCACAAAACCACATGAAATCATAGGAAATTAGATATATCCTTCAGAACACTGAAAGTTCTAATAAGATCCTGATTACCACTTGGTTTATGACTTAAAGGATTATAGCCACAAAACAAGAGTATAAATAGAAATATATAAAATATACATAGGTGACTGTAATATAAGCATACAATTAGAATCAAAAGACTTCATTTAAATAAGGTGTAGCTTCATGCCACTTTCAAAGGTATAGGTACAAACATCAGCATTCCTAAGGACCGCCATTCCTGACGCGTTCATATCTTGGAGTTTCTACTGTAATAACATGCAGGGCCGCATGTGAATTTCACTTAAAGAAATATGGATATAGTAAACTATAGCATATTCATATGTAGTAATGCACTCTCACGTGTAGCAGAGTGGCTCTGTTACACAGATTTATCCAAACAGGCCCTTAACCTGACATCTATGAATAGGGCACTGACGGTTTTAACAGTGCAATGTGCTTTTGGTCATGCAAAAAAGACTAGTGTTGATGTCTTTGACTCCAATCTTTATTAACATTGATTAACCAATGTATAGTAAGCTAGAATGATGTGTATGGAGTAGTGGGACCTTGTTCATGGAATGTTAACACGGAAGGTCTATATGATAAATAATAGATTACAGTTGCAATGACGCAGGCTGATAACGATGTTGACGGTGACCTTTAACCCACGAGCATAAAGCAGCATCAAGCTGCAGTGTGTTTCCACTGATCATCACGCTGATGCAAAAGCCAAGAGACTAATTCCTAAGTGTCCACCTGAAAAAAACGATCAGGAAATGTATATTTCTCCCGTTTCTATCGCCTCCATTTTGTTCTTTGTGAGAAAATTCTGCCCTTACACTGGGTTTTTCTTGTTGGCTTTAGCTTTCCTTTGCATTTATTCAAGATATACTCACCATATAAATGTTCCATTGGAAACCTTTAAATATCTTCAAAATTGATGCAAATCTTTAAAATTGACATCCAGCCATATCCTTTCAGGTGCATATGAAGGGCTGTTTTTCATTAAATGCATTCATATTTGCCCATTTGTTGCTGTGTGTGTGACTCTGTTGCATGGTGCTATACATAATGCTGTTAGAGATATTTTTACTTGAGAAATTGTACCCTGGATGAAATGTTTGCATACACATGAGCTCCTGTGAAAGTCACCTTTAGTGAATAGATGAGTGAAATAAACACGGAATAATGTTATCCTATTTTTGTATTTTGTGTTGAATCCATGTGGTGTCATGTTTTTATTTCCTTATAAACCCTCATGGCTGGCAGATTAGGTTTTTAGTGATCTCTTGGAAACCCTGTCCTCATTCGCTGAATGAAGGGGTCAACGAGACTGGACACTTTTTGGGAAAAAGTTAAAATCTCTATTTAAGTTTTGCATGGCTAAGTGAAATGTACCAGGGCAACACACATTTGCTCTCTCTCTCTCTCTGTCTCTGTCTCTCACATACACACACACACACACACACACACACACATAAAGGTGCAGAAAAGCTGCAGAGATTACATATATTTACAATGGCCACATCTTCGGCTTGTGAGTCACCTCTGCATGTGATTGCTCATTTCATTCAAGGAGAGCAGCGATAATGACAAAAGTCCGCTGACTTGCTCACAAAGAAACCAAAGGACAAACCAGGCTCAACAGAGCCAGTGAAATACCCACCTTATGGTGACGCATTAGCAGAAAATTAACTATGCTTCTATGTGGGAATATTGCAGCTGGAAATATGTGCTTGTGATCTTTAGCAAAGATTGTTCATTTCTGTCATATCCAGTTACAGATATTTGTGTTTGCGTAGAGCATATCTACGGATTAGGTTTGACACTGACGGATGTCCATCGCACGTGAGAACCAACCCCTCACGCCAAGTGTGGCGTGATTCTATCCGTAGACAAATCCAAATCCTTTTTCAAAATAACCGAAAGGAGATGACTTGTGAAAAGAATAACTGAGTGCTTCACTGAAAATAGGGTTACAACCTCATTTAGGTTGCCACTTAAGATAAAATATTGTTGAATGTTCACAGAGAAGTAATAACATTACACAAGTATTCCATTTTACCTTATATATGCACCTCTAAAATGCTGGCTCCCTTGTGCACATAACTTGTTCAGTACAGCTT
Organism: Synaphobranchus kaupii; assembly: GCA_029718625.1. Taxonomy (NCBI): domain Eukaryota; kingdom Metazoa; phylum Chordata; class Actinopteri; order Anguilliformes; family Synaphobranchidae; genus Synaphobranchus; species Synaphobranchus kaupii. Next base: position 20,610,848 of record CM056376.1, on the reverse strand, counting down.
ATAATTGGCCGATAGCTTCATACCAAACTCAGTATTCATATCTATGTGCCTAGCACTATACTTTGATTTTACCACACCCCTTTAGTAAAAACATGCCGTTCTTTCCAGGGTTTTTCTTTTAACGATTCAAAATCTAACCAAAGAGAGATACTGCCCCCTAGTGTCCAACTGAAAACATTATACGACTGAGAATCAGGGCATAAGGGCCAGTTGGAGGACAATTGCTATTTCTGTTTCTCCAGCATTAGTCTTGTGCTGACATTTCAGTGATGAAGTAAGAATGGGTGCAATTCTTGCCCGCTCGTTTGCTGTGAACCTGTCGAATACAGAGATAAAATGTCTGTTAATTTCAGTACACGTCTGCTTCTGCTTCCTTCAACTGTGTAGTACAGGCCAGAGGGGACATCACATGGAAGCTCACAGAAGTATGAGCGCATTTCTGTGCCTCCAGAAACCTGCCCTTGTCTTTTCAGCCAAATCGAATGCCTCAGATACATTGTTAACCACCTGAAAATCGATAAGACAATTGTGAGGGGAAGAAAAACAGTTAAAATGATCAGTTTATGGAACACAGAAATTATGTATATGCAGTACTCTAAAACAGGCACTTCTTGCACTGTTTCCGCTATGTGCTCATTTAATTTTTCTTCAGAAAAGAAGAGGTACACATGAGCAGATTTGAAAACTGATATTTGCATTTAGTGTGTTTCAGGGGGATTTATTACCTCACCCATTGTGCTCACCTTTCATTCATTTTGATCTTTTCAAAGACATGTTTTAATTGTGGTTGACATGATGGTACTATTGATGTTCATGATGTTCTGCACATCATGTGCGATTTCCTGCCCACACATACACTGCGTGCTGGACAAATATAGTTGTGGTCAAAAGTTTAGAAATACAGTAGATATGGATGGATAACTTGAAGGGTTTCTTCTCCTGACTTCTTTTTCCATAGAGTTCAATAGAAAAATTTGTCAGGAGAAACAACCCTTAAAGTGATCCATCCATATCTACTGCATATCTGGCAGCAAAGTGATGTTTTGAGGCTCGTTTGATACCTCAGACCCTTGATGACTTACAGCCATTTTACCAATCATGTATTCCATATGGTTCCAGCATAATTTACAGCTAAATCTAGTCCCACCCCCCAATTCCCATAGAGATCCATGCAGAGACGTTATAGTATTGCTTGTAAGAGTACCAGAAAATTAGATATCAAGAGTCTTTTGATGTTGTTGGGTCACAGACGTCAGGAAGTCATGGCATGCAAAGCCAAAGGATATGCGACCAAATATGAAAAATTTAAAGGCATAGTCAACTTAGTGTATGTAAACTTCTGACTCATTGGAATTGTGAAATAGTGAATTAAAAGTGAAATAATCTGTCTGTAAACAATTGTTGGAAAAATGACTTGTGTCATGCACAAAGTAGATGTCCTAACCGACTTGCCAACACTATAGTTTGCTAACATGAAAGTGGTTAAAAATTAGTTTTAATGACTTCAACCTAAGTATATGTAAACTTTTGACCACAACTGTATATGCAGACCACATTACAACCGTGGTCCACATCCTGCCTAGAATGACGGTGACCGTGCTTGTATCACAGCCCTCCAACAGCACGAGCCTCCCTCCCGCTCTACCGCTGCAGTTTGTATAAACCGCTTCGCAACCTGCACATTCACATCACCTTCAAAGGAACTTAATGTAAAAATAAATCCTAAAATGCCCTATGGTGAGAGCAGGTTTTGGGGAGAAGGGGTGGGGGAGTTTAATTGCCTGGGTGTCCCAGCTCTGTGAGATTAGCGCAGAGAGAACAGGTTGACCTGGAAGGAGAGATCTGTGAGGCAATAGGAGCGGCAGGCCAGGGAAATTAATGGGGTATTGAGACATCTTCATTCTCTTTCTGCCAGGGGCCCAATCACTTCCATGCCACCGGTTCTTCGCCCTTATTATTTATTTAATATGGGCGCCAAGTACAGGGGCAGGCCTCCTTGAGTCACAGCTCTATTGATTAATGGCACAGTTAACATGTGTGTGTAACCCACTTAATATGCCCTCATTTATTTTTTGCATTACAGATTGTTTTAATTTTCTCAAATTTACCACTCCAATTAATCAACACTCCCTTGTTACAGTCATTTGTATAATATAAAATGGAGGAAAGAACTAACATGGAAGTAAGGTCACAGAATTCATTAATGGAGCTGCAAAACGTTTCAACAGCCAAAGGTGCAGCTGTGGGAAAGTGGTGCCATTAAGGCAGTGGTACAAGCTAACAAGATAACAAGGAACGTAAATATCACGCATAGCACAATCCTTCACAACAAATATGAATATTTTCAGGAATTCTTTTCGTGCCTTAGATTGTTTATGTGGTATAGGTATGCATTCCCACGCCTATCAAACAGGGGAGTTTTGGTCAGGGAGTACTTTCGCCCATATTGGGAACATATGAAAAAGACGGGTTTCAGTTTGAAATTCAAAACTTCATGATCAGAACAAAATCAAATCAGTTCTCGACACCAAAGCCATCTATAATATATAATTGCACATAAAATAACAATAACAATAACTTTACAATAACATGACTGAACATGAAATATGCCCATTTGATAAATTTTGAAAACTCCCCAATTGGAGTAGGCTGCGATTATTCCTGTATATTGTAATGCTATTTGAAGGACAGCAATTGATGCCAAGAGGAAAAGGGGGTGGATCACTCCTGGAAAAGGAAGGTTAAGGGCCTGACAAAAGACAGTATTGACTGCATCATTGCAACTTTACGTTCTTGAACAAATGTCACGGCTATTGATCTTTTGGCAAAATGTTTTGCCAAGTATTGTCATTGATTTCACAGACTGATCTCAATGTTGCAAAAGTAAAACTGACTTATCGTCCCAACCTCAGTCAGCCCTCAGAAGTGTGTGAAGTTCACAGTGTTCTCCAAAGACATCTAAATTTCACTCTTTTTAAGTATGATTGATTTCCGAAAGAAAAGAAATACTGGTTTCACAGGAACATTGTTATCTGTTCCCTCTGCTGGTCATTTTTGACATCACGTTGTCATAAGGGGAGTCATCCTCTTCGTTTGGCAGGTCCTCCTGAGGGTCAGGGAAAGCCCTCTTTGGTGGTTTTGGGACAGCATAGTCATCAATATGAGGGTTGTAGGGATACTCGTGGCCTCCGGGGTCTACCGCTGTGCCCTGGAATTTCCAGGCGTAACCCTTGACCTCCTCTGGTTCATCATAAAGGGAGATGGGCCCCCTGGCCTCCTTCACCGCGGCCGCACAGCCCTCGGGCTCGTCGTAAATGTGCTCCACCTTGGACCCAGTGGGCTTAGGGCCCTGGGATTGGGCCTTGATGACCGACCTGACGGTCATCTCATCGATTGAGTCATAGAGGGGATCAGGAGCCTCCGCGCCATCTGCGTGGTCATCCCTCTCGCAGCCTGCGTCCCCAGCCATGGGTGTGTGAGCAGCCAGGAAGCTGGCCATCACGCTCTTGCTGATAGTGTCAAAAGGGAGGGAGTAGTCGTCACGGGAACCGTGCCTCCTGTGACCTGGGGGTGTTGGCTTCGCCCCCTCCTCTAGCTCCACCTGCTCCCTGGGCATGGTGATCTCGGAATAGGTCTGGTTCTCGCTGTTGAGGAGCGGGCAGCTAGAAATATTCTTGACTTGGTTCTTCCTGGGGGGTGGCCTGGTGTCCAGGGTTAGGCTCTTGACCCCAGTCAGCACTTTGTCAGTGGGCAGGTCCAGCCTGGACCGGGTGCCCGCAAGCGTAGTGGGGCCATCCCTCATCTGGTTTTCCTTGATGGTGCTGTAGACGCTGCTGTCCACCATGAGCGGGGGTCTGGGGACCGGGTCCATGTCCACCCCTCCTGAGGCCTGCCTGTGGCGGGCGAAGGTGTTCTTCTGCAGGTTGATGGCCGTCTCGACAGCCTGGAAGAGGCAGTTCCCCTGCTTGGTCTCAAACTCAAAGTTGCCTTCCCCAGTGTCACATCGGCGCCCCGCTTCAAAGGAAAAGGTAACCTGAAACAGAAGGTTGGAGCCTTTACTTCCACCCTCAGCCCATGTCTACTAGCAAATAAGTCACACAAGGAGGTTAAACTCACATCAAATGAGTTGGTCCAAAAGGAGACTATATTAAAAGAAAAACCACTGGATAATCCCATCCTTCATCTTTTTGAAATGTTAAAAAAAATAAGTTTGTTGGATTAAAGTGTTCTTTTGAAATTGTTATTTGAATTTTACAGCGGTGCTACCTTGTCCCGACCGAACCTTCGGAGGAAGCGGTAGGGCCACATGCAGAGCACCTCTCCTGACTTTGAGTCCATGAGGATGAGGCTGTCGTATTCGGCACGCAGGAAGAAGGATCCACGTATCCGGCACCTCTCCGAGGCCTCTGTCTTCCTCACCGCCACCTTGAAGTCTTTCGTTGCTGGTGGAGCACATGAAAATAACATCTCCATAATATCACAGCTTTTTTTTTTTTTAAAAAGAAGAATGTTGTTTGCCTCCAGCCTCCAGTGTGACACAATTAGCTATGCAGAATGTAGTGTTCTCATGTGTCATCATGGGTGTTGAGTCGTACCAGGTGGCCTACCTCAGTATGTTGTGTACTGAAATGTGAATGTGTTGCTTAAGTGCGATTGCAAAACCATGTCTATTGGTTTGTTTGCAGAACCTTGTGACCCAGAGTTAAATTACCCTGAGCTGGAAACTCCCAGGTGAAAAATTATAATATATATAGTTTAGTGTAATAAAAATATTATTTAGGTATACAAAGGTTATTAAAAGTATACTTTTCCTTTTTGTACTTAATTTGAAGTATGTTTAAAATGTACTTTAAAAAAGTGTACTTGGTGACATAATGAAATTGTACTGCAAGTGTATTTAAGATATGAACAAATCATACTTTTTGTTAGTGCACTTAAATATACTTAAGTAAACTAAAAATAGTCCCATTTTAACATACAGATATAGTGCATTTAAGTATATAAAAAATAGTCCCATTTTAACATACGCATTGCACTTGAAGTACACTTAAGTACAACTTAAGTTCTACTTTTGAACAACTTTAGTGCACTTAGTATATTTAAAGCGCTGCCAATTTAGCACAAAGTACATAATTAGTACAAAACCTACTAAAAGTATACTTTGAAAAAGTATATTTCAAGTATAATCTTTTTCCACCTGGGCTGCCTCAGATGCAGATAGCCCTACCATGGAAATGTTTCCACACAGGAGCCAACCAATGGTGATCATGTCTCATTTATGGCCTAAAGTGTCATTTGAAAGGCCGAAAGACATTTTTTTTTTTTCCATTCACGTGGAAGGCAATCTCACTGGAAAATAGCATTACAGCCAATCAGATTAAAATCACCCTCCACCACCCCACTTAAAATTATGTTCTAATATTGCACCGGAATAGCAGTAATATCCATTAGAGCAATGAGATAGATCAAAATAAATAAAAAAGGAGCTGCGGTCTTTGTTCAGGCAGATAGTTACAGTGGTAATGAAAAACCAGCCAAACCTATTATGCTCTGTCACTGCTTCAGTGTGAAAAGGGCACCCTCAGATTGACTTCCCTTTCACCATGAAGATGCTCTTTGTTTCTTACGGCTTGCTTCTCAGTTTATGTTCAGTCTTTGGTTATTCTGGGTTGTAGTGCTTCTGACATGTGTGTTCTGAAATGATCAGTCTCAATGGCGCAATTGTGGGGTGCGTAGTTTTTGCGTGACTAGTTTTTTCTTCTTGCGTATTCCGGCAAAATTAAAATCATCCAAAACCCTATTCACATAATTGTATTTACATTATGAACAAGGGTGTAACATTCCATAATAGCTCAATTTGAATTATTAGGAAACAATGGCATTGCATTTGTGTATTGGAATTTTATAACAAAATTATAAATTAACCAAACAAAATTTTAATTACTTTAAGATTTGGTTGCATAACAACTGCTTAGTAATTGGAAAACAAAAAGCTTTGTGGTTTGTGTCATTTTTACAACTTCATATGTGTTAGTTTAGGCACCTACTTAAAATGCAATTACATTTTTTTGGCAATAACAACACCCGTTTCTGTGTCCTTGTTGTACGGGCCTGTATTGAATGAAAACTCAGTAGCCTGCATTATAAAGCTACAGGGCATATGGAGCACAGCCTGTTGCAGGAAGTTGCAGTCAGACATTTTGCGGCTCATCTGCTCTGGCATGTTTTCTCCTGTTTCCCAGCAGCTCGTACACACCTGTGCAAAAGATGTGGTTTAAGGGCAGTTGGTTCACTCGTAACATGGGGGCTCCAAAGCCGCAGCCACGGTTCCACAGAGATATGGTTGATCTGATGATGTAAACAATCCCCTGTTGCAGCTGCATAAATCAATTTGATCTCTCAGCCTTCCCTCAACAGACAAAAAAAGAAATAAAAGCCTATTTCCTTCCTGTAGAGTCGAAGCGCTATAATAGAACTGTGCAGTGCAGAAAATAGACCAGGTGACTTCCGTGTGTGGTTTCGCCTCTCTGCTACTGGGGTTGAGTTTAAACAGGTGCTTGGGTCTTTGTTGTGCTCATCTCAATTTTTTTTTCATTCGTAAATATGTTTTTACTAAACGCACAAGAGCCATACGGCACGCCAAGCTCAGATCCCCTAGGTTTCTCTACAACATCGTAGACCTCAGACTGACTTTCTGCGCGAGAAATCTCTCCAGCCCTGCCGGACACAGAACACTCAGGAAGTGTCAGTTGTGGAAATGGTACGGCTGAGTGGTATTTGCACTATTGCACTAACGACCTGTGATGTGCAGCAGGGTGTGTAATACACATTCTCATACTGTCTCACACACCGTGTATTCTCTGGTGAGGTGTTCTCTTTTAACACACCCAGCCCAACCTCTCCAGCAGGCAGGGTTGGAGATTCTGAATCATGGGGGAGTAGAGTGGATGAGCGTGCTTGTGCGGCCGCACAATATTCCAAGGCCTGAGAGATTTAATTGGGCACACTGTCTCATCCAATCAAATCCCGCAACAGGTGGTTTCTACTCAGTGGTGGACCAGTGGATAGCTGAGGAGGTCAGCAACTCCAAACTAGGCAACCCGGCTAAAAAGCCTTCAGATCTGCCTTCAGCTTTTCTGAAGCAGAGAGGCAATAACGTGTCCCCATGCTGTCCCAGAGTGGAACACCCCTGAGCTTGATTTAAAACCTTTTTTTAAAGCTCTTTACTGATTTTATACAAATATATACCTTTAAAGCCTGAAACACAACAAGTGCACCCATTTCATGTGTGTTAAGATCTACCTTGATAATTAAATTAGACTAATTGTTAGCAGTGCTTTGCTGTTGCCAAGACTGTGATCCTGAGCCCCTGCACATAATGGGGTAGATTGGGGCAGGCTTCTTCTCTGCTAACAGATGTTGAGGGAAAGACTCTCTCTCTCCTAGGCCCCTTACGGCACGGCCTTGTTTTGTGCATGTGGCTGTGTAATGAACTTTCTAAGCGATCTGCCGAATGTGGTTCCACAGAGCAAGACAACGTTGTTTCTTCTCCGTGGACAACATCACACCCTGGAGTTTATATCCGTGGGCTTCACGCACGATGTGTTTGATTTGGTTTCAGCCGTTTCCCAGGGTTTCAGTGAGTGTTAGCGGATGTGTATGTGTGAAATGGACGGAGAGAGGGAGAGAAAGAGAGTAAGCATTCAAGTGATTGTTGGATTTGTCTAGGAGAGAAAAGGGGAGTCAGGCGGTGTTGTTTCTTACTGGTATCACCCTTCAGCTCATGTATCCTATATTAACAGTGGACAGGTTATGATAGAACAGTTGAATGTTATGAGACTGAATTGTTTTGGCAGTTCTTGACAATTTAAAGTTTCTCTCATTATCTACTCTTCAGAGTTCAAAAATGAACTGTTTAAATAATTTTAAAAATCTTTAGATGAGATCTCCAAAAATAATGAGAGTTTACCATTTCACAACTTTGTCTAACTTTATATAACTACGGCACGGCTAGTCCTTTGTAGTGAAGACTACTGGATTAGATTTAAATCCAAATGGTGTCATTGGAGAACAGAAAAAATAAAAGGCCCATCAATTTCCTTTGTATACACTGTGACATATGATTGAGATTACTCAATAATACAAAAAGTATCTCAGTCATATGTTTAGCAAACTCTAAATATTTACAATGGCCAAAGAGTAGCTGTGCGATTATTGATTACGGAAACATGTTAATAACTGTGGCACACTTAATTGAGATCAGATGCATTGATTGTGAATAATTACTTTTTGCCCCTCAAGCTTAAGAAGCTGGCTGAGTTTGCAAAGGTCTCTCATCTGTTATATATACAGCCCCACACAGAGTGGCAGCCATCTTCCACATGAGCATTTTACCAGCATGAGAAAAGGGAAGCTGGGAATAAACATTTAAAGATTTTTATAGGGTTCCCCAAAGGTGGCAACATATTGTGTGTGTTCAAGGGGTTGCTCTAACTGAGAGACAATCTATTGTGGTGAAGTTGCATGCAAGAAATGCTTTAACCCTATTTTCATTTTGGTATGGAAATGTCTGCTTTTTACGATGCAGGCTTGCCACATGTAGGAGAACCTTTAGCACAAGAACTCATACTTCAGCACATGCAATCAGTTCCCACTGTTAAATGACTGGGGAAAGAAAAACTAGCTGAACAGCTTAATGGAAACGTACAACATTGCTTTAAGACAGCAACATTGTCCAATACAGCTTTAAAAATAGATTGAGCATGAGCCTGTTTTATGCAAAAGGAAAGAACAGGCGGTTTTGCAGATGTGTTAGATGCGAGCAGGATGCAGTATATTTGAGCGATAACTGGGCAGTTTTTAGGGTGGAGAGGACACTGGTGTGATCACTCAAAGCCGCATGACAGGAAAAGCAAGCCACAGGGCAGAAACATTTTCCACTGTATAGTACGTGAACGACAGAAAAGGGGAAGTGGCCCTGAGTCGTGATCTTCTTTAAAATGAAGTCGATGAATATCATGTCTAAGCGAGGCCCCTACATCACTTCAGGCTTACAATTTAATATTGAGCCTCTTCAACCATTTAAAACACTACAATTAGCTAACCGTGTCAAAATGTAGTTCCACCTGTTGACAAAATTTGCTCTGTCACTGTTGACAACCTTTATAGAACATTTTTAACAGTATTGTCACTGTAAGAGAGAGTGGCATATATACAGTACTGTGCAAAAGTCTTAGGCACATGGAAAAAAAATTATAATAATTAAGATGCTTTCAAAAATAATGAAATTAAGTTTCTAAATATCAAACAATTGACTATAAAGAGCAGTAAACAGTAAAAAAAAAAAAAAACTAAATAAAATCAATATTTGGTGTGACCACCCTTTGCCTTTAGAACTGCATCAATTCTCTTAGTTACACATTTGTGCACTTTTATAAGAAAATCAGCTGGTAGGATGTTTCAAGCATCTTGGAGAACATGCCACAGTTCTTCTGCAGACTTGGGCTGTCTCGATTGCTTCCATCTGTCCAGGTAATCCTAGACAGCCTCGATGATGTTGAGATCAGGGCTCTGTGGAGGCCATACCATCTATTGCAGAACTACTTGTTCTTAATTTCGCTGAAGATAGTTCAATTAATTTTTTGGAAATCTAAAATTAGCTATTTTCTACTGACACACTAATGCAGAAGACAAGAGAAGAAAAGAAATCATATAAATAATCTACGGTGCCTAAGACTTGCACAGTACTGCATATATATATATATATATATATAGTATACGGTGCCCTCCACAATTATTGGCACCCCTGGTGAAGATGAGTAAAAAGGGTTATAAAAAATTCACCTTTTGGTGAATTAGCTTAATCTCACATTTACAAAATTAGAAAAATCCTACCTCTAATGGAAGTAAATTTATTCTGAGAAAAAAAAAATTTTATTATCAAATTTATTCTGAGAAATAAAAATAATTATATTATCTAGAAATAAATAATTTTTAACAAAACCACATGTGCCACAATTATTGTAGTATTATTTAATACTTTGTACAATCTCACTTTGCCAATAAAACAACACTGAGGGCCCTATCTTACACCCGGCGCAAAGCGGCGCTAACCCAAACGCAAGTGTCTTTGCTATCTTACACCCGGCGGTAGGTTCATTATGACGCCTAACACTCACACCGTTTAACTAGCATGTACTCTTGCACCATTTGGGCGTGTTGGTCTTAAGATGAGGAGTGGCCAGGATTCTTTTTGGCGCATTGCTATCTTGAGCCAGCAGAAAGCGCTTGCGCTAGAACCACCACTAACCTGGTCTAAAGTCATGTCGCAGTTGTATACATGTTATTTTAACGGCGCATATAAGTGCGTCTACAAAGGCGTGTGCACATTCACAATGCGCGTACCCTCCTGTCTGTTACACACAGGGGCGCGCACAAGCATGATTAAAATATCAAGATTACAATGTGAAATAGTATTATTGTGTAGCCTATATCAAAAAATACATAATAAAAAAAGGGTCCATAGCCTACCTTTCCCTCAGCGAAGGGGAATGCCATGCACATTAAATTGCTTTCAGCCCACTCCATCAACATCCAGGCGATGTGCGATGGTACGGGACAATGGCTATCCATTAAAAAGCAGCTGATAACACCTATATCAAGCCTAATGCGCGAATTGTCATTTACACCTAATGCGTGAATTGTCATTCAATGGAAAACTCGCGCACGGCAATAGACGGACATTTAAGTTCTGAAAATGCCCTTCAGATGTCATTACAATACAGCTGTTTATCTATGAATACAGCCTGTAAGTAAATAGAATGGTTTGTGACTGAAAAAAGTTCAAAACCTTGTCCAGTGAATATTGCATGTATTGTTTTTCAAATAGCCTAGGCTACAGCAGATTCGCTGTGCATAAGGTTTTTTTCGATAGCCTATGGTTAAAAAACGGAGATGTCACCATGTTAACTAAATTGTAACCTTAACTATTCTTTGTCCTTCATATTTTTTAAATTACAATGACCAGGTTTCCATACTCTCACCGTTTAAAACCCAGCTGATTTCACCCGTTATTCCATAACTGAACAAAACGATTTTAAAGAGAACTAAGCGTCTAATTAGAAACTAAAACAAATTTGCAGCACGTTACACAATTAATTCACAATTAATTTTAATGCCATTCTCTGCACGTGCGCTGCATGTTCTCTGTTTCCCCTGCTGTAAATCGCACGTTTCACGGTCTTCCTGGGAAAGTGGATTGTTTTAAAGGATTACGCTACGAGTAAAACAGGTTGGTCACATTTCCATAAACAGGACATTATTAAACAAGGGGAAATATGCGTGAACATATGGGTTGCGAACTTGACAGCTTTATTGTAGGCTATTTAGTGTCATCATTAAGGCAAAATAACGGTATGTATGTTATTAATCAATATTAGCCTACTATGCAGGTAGCCTAATGAACTTTGGATGAAGCTTGAACTTCGAGAACTCCATGAGAACAGCCTCTTGGAATTGATGTTTGACACTTTCATTGCATAATCAAACGAAATTCGCTGAACAAGCAGGCTAATTTGGCATTTTCTGAGGTGAGACTGAAGCCATTGATAGCTTATTCTCAGCTGTTGCAGGTCCTTTTAACGAAATTTAACCGCATATATTTTGTAAAATAACAGCCCTGTCTGGAATTACCGGGAACTCATAGGCTAATGGTTAGTCCGAATAATATTGATCATACTCCATTTAGCCTATTCCTTGATCACGCTAAACACGCACGAGCATGTCTGTTTCGCCATCAAGCAAAGGTGGAAAAGCAGGCTTTTAAAGGGAATGGGATATGACATTTTGATTGGTTTATTGCATGTCACGCCCAAGACACACCTATAATTAATGAAGCGACTAGGTTCAGCCCAGTTGCACCTTGCGCCGTGCTTAGCGCCAAAAAAACACGTCGTTAAAATAGCAAAAGTGGACTTGGACAGGCCCAAAATGGACTTTACGCCAAAATCGCCAAGATAGGGCCCTGAGTCTTCTCCCGTAACATCTAATAAGGTTGGAGAATACAGAGCAAGGAATCTGAGACCATTCCTCTTTCCAGAATCTCTCCAGATCATCCAGAGTTCTAGATCTTCTCTTGTGCACTCTCCTCTCCAGCTCAGCCCACAGGTTTTCAATGGGGTTTAGGTCAGGGGACTGAGATGGCCATGGCAGAAGCTTGATTTTGTGTTCAGTTAACCATTTTTGTGTTGATTTGGAACTATGTTTTGGATCATTGTCCAGCTGGAATATCCAACGACGACCCAGTTTTAGTTTCCTGGCAGAAGCAGCCAGATTCAGATTTAAAATGTCCTGGGATTTCATGGAGTTCATGATGCCATGTACCTTAACAAGGTTCCCAGGTCCTTTGGAAAAAAAACAGCCCCACAACATCACAGAACCTCCACCATACTTAACAGTGGGGGATCACGTTATTTTCGGTATAGCCACCCTTCTTTTTACACCAAACCCACCTTGAGTCTTGGTTGCCGAAAAGCTCAATTTTCGTTTGATCTGACCATAGAACACGGTTCCAGTCAAAGTTCCAGTAGCGTTTAGCAAACTCCAGGCACTTACATTTGTGGTGAAATGACAGGAAAGGCTTTTTTTCTGGCATGCCTTCCAAATAATTTGTTGGCATGGAGGTAACGTCTAATGGCAGTTTTGGAGACTTGATGACCCCAAGATGCTACTTTCCTCTGTAATTCCCCAACAGTGATCCTTGGGGATTTTTTTTGCCTGTCTTACCATCCTCCTCACTGTCATGTTCCGTGCCTCCACGTCTTAGTCTACCTCTGGTTTTTCCGTTTATATGTATTGTATGTATTGGTAGACCTAATTTTCAGGTGAGTAGCTATTTTTTATAGCTAGTCCCTGACTTATGAAGCTCAACACACTTTTCCCTCATTTGATTTGTGTGTTCTCTTATCTTTCCCATGTTGATGTATGAATAAGGGAATATGGCCTCTGTGTCACCTCATATTTATACCCCAGTGAAACAGGAAGTCATGGATCACTGCTTGAAAGTTCCTAAACACTCTGATCAACTTTAAAAAGTAAAATATAAATGGAAAAAATGCTTCAGTTACATTTTGTTCATAAGTATTTCTAGAGGTGCCAATAATTGTGGCACACGTGGTTTTGTTAAAAATTATTATTTCTTGATGAGGGATTTATTTTCCTCAGAATAAATTTACTTTACTTGGATTTTTCTAATTGTTTCAGTGTGAGATTAAGCTAATTCACCAAAAGGCAAATTTTTTATAACCATTTTTACTCATCTTTACCAGGGGTGCCAATAATTGTGGAAGGCACTGTGTATGTATATATATATATATATATATATATATATATATATATATATATACTGTATATAGCAAGTGGCATTATATATTTAGCTTTACTAATGCATCTTTGCTGTGTCATATGGTGGGTCACAGAGATAAATAAAATGTTCTCCTCTACAGTTCTTCATAATGCAATTATTTTAGGCTAATTAAGAGTTAGTTAGTTAAGAATTCCTGGGGGTGTAGAGAGGGGTGCCAATCATGCTCCATCACCCCGAAGCAGTGGGAAAAAAACGGGGTGGTCTTCTCAAAAAGTGCAGTGCTTCCACAGGTTGCAGAAACAGAGCACGAGGTACCCAGGGCACCCTTTGCCTTTTCACTGTGACGCTGTATCCCTGTCACTTCATATTTCATAAGATTTCAATTGAAACGAGCAACGAGTGCTGGTGACTGAGGGCCAGTTCTTCCGTCCTCTTTTTATGTTTTGCTCTGTTTTACTGCCGGTGGGTCTCCTTGATGTGCCATGACTGTGGAGGCCAGGTCCCCAGCTATCTTGTGTGTGTGTGTGTGTGTGTGTGTGTGTGTGTGTGTGTGTGTGTGTGTGTGTGTGTGTGTGTGTGTGTGTGTGTGGGAGGGGTTTATACAGAAGCTGGGGCCCTGGAGCCCTGCACAGTGAGGGCCCCGGTTCCTCTCTAGCCCACAGTCTCTGGCCTGTCGCAGTTTTCATACACCTCACACGCTCCTCCTGCCTCCGGCTCATTACAACCTCCCTTTGTGTCCTCCCAACACACACACAGTCCCCCAGGCGGTCTTCAATATTTACAGCGAGAGACAGTGTGGCGCTGTTCCCAGGCAGTGAAGCAAGGAGCCAAAGACAGAGCCAGAGCGAGAGAAAGAGACGACGCGGGAGGCTGTGCCATCACTGTGTGTGAGGCCCACTGTGATCAAACCCTCTACTGTGACAGCTTATGCCCATTCAATACACTAATGCCTGTTTAGGCTAAATCCTTAAATGTACATGCATCCCTGGCTCTGTACACCGAGTCACCCACTGAATTCAGTCAAAGGGTTGAGTCGCTCTGGACGAGAGCATTGCCCAAGTCACTTTAATATAATGTACTGGTTGGACAATGCAGTTACCTGTGAATCTGTGTGGTGTTGTCGGACTAACATTTCTTCATCTGTTTGCTTAACATTTGCAAATGCTACAAGTACTATTTGTTAGGCGCCAATAACCATGTTTTCTTACCTTGTTGTCCCCTGCTGTACAGAGAGTTCTCCTCCATGGCGGACTCTTCTGGGTCCCCTCTTGAGTGCCCCCTCTGGACACTGCCGTGCTTGGCATTCCCGCGCTCACTCCAGTTCATCTGCACGGGGTCAGAAATGCTAGACGTCAACTAACCACAACGGCACGTTTCTGTCCATCTACGCTAAAGGTTGGGTCCCAAATGGAAAATTCTCCCTGGCTAAGGTGAACATTCAGCTGTGTATTCCTTTGTGGTTTGAACAAAAGAGGAATACAAAGTAGAATTGAGATTTTTAAGACTTAAGATGTCATCTTTAGTATCGTCACTCAGCAAAGAGAGAGGACTAATCTGAGGTTTGTCGGATATGACCAGATCCACCACACGCCACTGTAAACGCTCTGATTGTACAAGTAAAAAAAGAAAAAAGAAACAGGTTCTGTACACAGCTACCAAAATGAGATTGCTGTATAGCTGTAGAGTTGAGTTACTTGGGCACATCGTCATTCGAGTGCTAACCACATTGTTGTTTATAGTTTCATCATGCATATGGTATATGGTGTATGTAGTACTATAGTACTCGCTTCCTGTTTTGTTTTTTGCTTGTTTTCTATGTAACTTGTGTTTTTGGTTATTTTTAGTTCAGAATGTATAGCTGACTGTGTACTACTCATGTTTATTACTAGGGATAGCTCCTACGCTGTGAGAAAGTTGTGCTTTGTCGGATTTGCTTGTAGTCGCGCCAATAAAAGCGTCTGCCAAATGATTGTAATGTACTGTAATGTAATGTATGTGTACATATTCAGGCCTATAGCCAGCCTACCGTACAATGGGATTTGTGAACATTGTAGATCAGCTTTTCAATTTATTGTTTTAAAAATGCATGCTAAAATATGCATGTTTTACTCAACTCAACTAGTTTTTATTTGTCATTCAGCCATATAAACAGATGAACAAAAAGGTGTTTCTCCAGGTTCAGTGTATGCAACAATGATACAGTGATTAAGACAACAACAAACAAACTTAGTGCAATTTGGACAGACAGTACAGACAACAGACAAGATTGTGCAGTAGACATTAAATACTATTAATAGAGCGTAAAGTTAAAAACCAGTAGAGAACTTTAAATCACTTGGTTTGAGGTAAGTTGTAGTATATTGCACAATTATATGGTTCAGGTTTAAGAAATTGGGTTCTGTCAATATTGAAAATAAACTTAACTGAGCTCATTCTAAAAGGAACACGTACTGCAAAACATGTAAGCCTCCCAATATGGAAGTGTCTGAACTATTTCAACCCTATGACTGATTGGGATGTCAGGAAGTCACACATTTTGTCTTGCCTTTCTGAAATGACCTTCGAGGCCTGCGCGGCATGTTGGCTCCGGTTTGAGATTGTCCTAAAGTCATTTCAAAGGTTTGAAATCACTACATCTTAATTCCACCACACAAACCATACACAGCACTGCTGTACCAGTGTTTCTTTCCGGGCAGCCTTACTCTCAAATCAGCACATTGCAGTTGTGACAGGGAATGTTCTGACACATGAGGTGCATTGAGCAATACGGAGGTTCAGGGTATTCTAGCTAGTCTGTCCACAGCAGCGCCGTCATATTACTGCAAGTACCTGGACTACCCTTTGTGTGTGTGTGTGTGTGTGTGTGTGTGTGTGTGTGTGTGTGTGTGTGTGTGTGCGCGTGCGTGCGCGTGCGTGTGCGTGTGTGTGAGTGAGTGCTTTGGTTTCTTTGTACTCTGAGCTCAGCTCCTAATTTCTTAATCAGTACAATTAATTACTGTGCTTTTTAGGTTTTTTAGAAAAAAAATGACAAATTACAGCTTATAGTGAAACGGTTTATTCCAGTGTACAACAGGGTTGGTCATTATATGCGGCCCCATTTCTTTGTAATACTTTCGTAAGAACTGGATAGAGAAATCCAGCACACACATATTTTTGGCTCTTAAATATATCGGGTAAAATGTATGAAGCTAATTACCTAATTGGAACATTTCAGGCAGGATTATTGGTTAGAAGAAAGCACAGCAAAAATTCCAGCAATCCAGACCACTGGTCACCAGTGATAATTCATATTTCAATGTGTATGAGCATTTTCATATCCCTGCATCACATGGTCAAAAGATAAATTTTAATGTATCTCAGATGAATTGAGTCTGTTACAGATTCCTTCAGAACCAACCTGTGCCTCATGAGGACAGGGGCAAAAAAAGCTACTTGCTCCATGGACTCCTACAAGCAGAGGGAATTCATAAAGCATGGATTCTAAGTAAGTCCTGTCTGCAAAGTTGAAATCCGTTATAAATTTTTACTGCCTCCCATAACAATCAAGGTAATTTAGCATCAAAAGCCATTTGTCTGGCTTTTGTGGTATCACAGGTAAAAATAATGGTGTGCATCTCTTAGCCAGCTGTATACAAGCTAACTCAAAAGACCAGCTGCCAATATTTCTCAATTCTTCTGAGGATACTCTGACGTGCGTAGGCTTGGGTTTGCATTTGGCTGAAAAAAGGGTCACGTGATGCACTATAAACTACAAACCTGACTGTGTTTTTTTTGAAAGACCACTTCTGTTTAACAAAAAAAAAAAAAAAACCCCCGTTAAAGCTCAACTGCAACAGTAAATAACGTGAGCTCAATCCCAGCATTTACAGCGGGGAGCTTTTACAATCCAGCCACCCTGCCTAGTTGTGTGCGTAAAGTGCGCATAAATGGGTTCTGGGATGGCGTTGTTTAACATCAGTTATTGCATTAGTCAGTCTGTCACTAAGGGATGTGCAGTCCTTTAATTAATTCAAAATTTGTATAATTACACAAAGGAGAACAGCTGAAAATGCAGTCTGCATCTGAGGCCAGTGTCCAACAGTCCGTGCTTCCTTCTTGGAAAATTCATGCTGACAATTCGATACATGAGCGGGCCATTCCCAGGAGGCAACCCCATCCCCCCATTGCACTAAAGCCCGGAGTATTGCTCCTTAAATATTACAACAGATTCTGTGTGTTTTGTTTCCCAAGGTGAATGTTAAGCGTTGCTAAGGAATGTCTATTTTAGGGCTTGTAGGCTGACCGTGGGACAGGGGGCCGTGACTCATGCTGTGTTAGAGTCATCAGACACTGAGTATTTTAGAGCTGGGGTGGGAGAGGAGGGGCACCATGCCGGTCACATGTCTCTCACCTCCTGTGAGCCCCAGGTCAGCAGAGAGTGAGGTCGCACAAGCTTCCCTTTTTACGCACACCGTGTGGTATTTATCCCTGCATTTGTAAATATGATGTGTTTGTTATATACAGTATATATGCTAAGCATCTATTTGCATTAAAAAAATGGTAACTGGTATGCTATGATGGCAGTCATCTTGTTTCTATTTAGCATCAATATTGCTATTTTAGTTGAGTGTGTGACCTGATTTGAGTGACAGATAACATGAAAACAGATCTTTGCAAGTGTGCAGTGCATTGCCGCTATCGTAAACAGTCAGAAGAGTCGGGCTGACTTACAGGGAAGGCAATCTCGCAAAGCTTCTGGGTCCAGTCCTCCACCTCGGAGTTGTCTGCCGCAAACACAAAGAGCTTCTCGGTGGTCTCCACCAGGAAGGGGCCGCAGTCCTTGGGACAGCCCTCCATCTCCACCTCTGACACCCGGATGCAGTCGCTCAGCCTGATCACCTTCTTATTCTCCTGCTTGCGGAGGGTCTTGTCGGCCTTGTCCATGCTGACCACACTGTCTTTGCACTCAAAGAACTCCATCCGGGAGATGGAGCAGGTACTCTCTCTGTAGATGACCGACCACACCTTCTTCCATTTCTACAGGGGAGAAGAGAGCGGTTCAGTATAAGGGTCAGAGGCAATATTGATGGGCCTTGCGCTTGAGGTTCATATCAATTTATATATCATATCAATTTAAGACAGTTTAATTCTAATAAATCCAAATATATGGCAGGGAATACCTCTAAAAATGGTTCATAAAAATTATGGAAAAAGATGTATATGTGCAATGATAATATTTAGAGTAAAAATTGACGGAAGATGACAGTCCTAGCACCATGTAAAGGTAAAAATAGCACATTTCTGTTTTTCATACATTTTATTCTGGTCTGGTAACTGATATATACATAGTTATATAGTTAGGTAGCAAACATAGGTTGTAAACTCAATATTATAATTTTATGTGGCCTAAACAGAGATACTAAAATATAGGTGCAATTGTGTGAAAATAAATTCCTATGATATTGTGTAACTTTATATACAGTCAAGCCGGAAAGTCTGCACACCCCATATTCTACAATAGATTGAGTTAATTTTTTGTCTCAAAATTCTACACAAAATAGCCCATATTGACAAAGTGAAAACAGGTTTTTAGACATTTGTGCTAATTTATTAAAAATCAAAATGTAAAATATCATATGTACACAAGTGTGCACACCCTTTGATATGACACCCAAAAGTGAGCTGAGGTGTATTTTGTTTCCACTGATACTGCTTGAGATGTTTCTACAACTTAATTGGAGTTCACCTGTGATAAATTCAATTGATTGGACATGATTGGGGATTGCCAACACCTGCCTATATAAGGTCCCACAGTTGACAGTGCATGTCAGAGCAAACTCCAAGCCATGGGGTCAAAGGAATTATCTGCAGACCTCAGAAACAGGATTGTGTCAAGGCATAGATCTGGAGAAGGGTACGGAAAAATCTCTGCAGCTTTACAGATCCCAAAGAGCACAGTGGCCACCATCATTCGTAAATGGAAGAAGTTTGGAACCACCAAGAATCTTCCTAGACCTGGCCGCCCGGCCAAACTGAGCAATCGGGGAAGACGGGCCTTGGCCAGGGAGGTGAGCAGGAACCCTTGGGTCACTCTGACAGAGCTCCAGCGTATCCTTGTGGAGATGGGAGAACCTTTCAGAAGATCAACCATCCAGGCAGCACTCCACCAATCAGGCCTTTATGGTAGAGTGGCCAGACGGAAGCCCCTCCTTAGTAAAAGGCACATCACAGCCCGCTTGGAGTTTGCCAAAAGGCACCTAGAGGACTCTCAAACCATGCGAATCAAGATTCTCTGGTCTGATGAAACCAAAATTGAACTTTTTGGCCTGAATACCCAGCGTCACGTCTGGAGGAAACCAGGCACCGCTCATCACCTGGCTAATACCATCCCTACAGTGAAGCATGGCGGTGGCAGCATCATGATGTGGGGATGTTTTTCAGCAGCGGGAATGGAGTGACTAGTCCTGATAGAGGGAAAGATGAATGCAGCTAAGTACACCGAGATCCTTGAAGAAAACCTGCTCCAGAACGCTCTGGACCTCAGACTGGGGCGAAGGTTTACCTTCCAACATGAGAACGACCCGAAGCACACAGCCAAGAGAACAAAGGAGTGGCTTCGGAGAAAGTCTGTGCATGTCCTTGAGTGGCCCAGCCAGAGCCCAGACCTGAATCCAATTGAACATCTGTGGAAAGAGCTGAAAATGGCTGTGTACCGACGCTCCCCATCCAAGCTGACGGAGCTTGCAAGGATATGCCAAGATGAATGGGCAAAAATGTCCAGAAACAAGTGTGCCAAGCTCGTAGCTTCTTTCCCAAGACGCCTTGAAGCTGTAATCGCTGCCAAAGGTGTAGCAACCAAGTATTAGGCTAAGGGTGTGTACAGATATGTAACCCCTAAATAACCTATTTTTGTCAGTAAAATAAAATTGCATATTTTCTAAAAACCTGTTTTCACTTATTGGCTATTGTGTGTAGATGTTTGAGGCAAAAAATGAACTCAATCTATTGTAGTATAAGTCTGTAACGTAATAAAACTTGGAGAAGGTGAAAGGGGTGTGCAGACTTTCCGGCTTGACTGTACATATGTTCTTAAATGATAAATGGTGTTGACACACCAAATTCAAATAAAATAGATTGAGTTGATTTCCTGAAGCCTGTGTCAGAATAGGGTAAACTATGTCAGCATTGAATCCTCTTCATACTGGACAAGGCATATTGTTGTGAATACTGCAAATGGATTGCCAAATGCTACCTTGAATGGAACAAACAGCACATTTGAATTGCCTAGAAAATCTCTTTCTTTCTCAGAAATCATCTTCAATCACCTTTTGAGTAAGGCTCTCTGTGCTGTGCTGAAAATCTGTTTCACATTCAGGAATTGTCACCAAATGGAACAAAACCAAAAGTGTTCACCTGCTCATTGTTTTTTGCATTGCTACCATTTACAAAAACATGAGTCAGCCAAGAGTCTGTGGTGTTTTTTCGAAGGCACAGGGGAAAGGGGTTTTACAAGAAGCCCTGCTACCCTGTAGTTAACACCAGATCCAACCTTTTGGGTTCAATTTCCAACAGCCTTTTCACCTCTTCCTGTGATCTCTAATGTCAGAGTAGTCCTCTGAAAATCTTCAGTCCTCTTTAATAAAAAAACAAAAACCACTCTGACCACTTTTCCACCTAATGGTATTTCAATGAAAGCTTGCTGAGAATGTTGTCCAGTTACCTTAAGTGATCTTCCGCAAGACCATGACAAGACAAAAAAGGCAACAGCCTCTGACTCCGTGGATTAACCATGACCCGAGTGTAATATTTACACAAAATGCCCAGCATCGACTTCCAAATGCCATGTCAGATGGATTAATGATTTTATTTTCTTTTTTCTTTTAACCTAGCTCTTAGAAATGTCATGGTGACATTAAACTGCTGAGCTATCAAGCTTGTCCCTTGCCATCACAAACAATTTCCATCAGAAGTACCTACAATTAGAGCAAATATTGCCAATATTGAAGCTGCGTATCTAAATTAGCTGTTGTAATGGTCAATGTCTGCAATGCCATATCCTGTAATCAGACAGGTGTGCTTTGAACTGTGATGTTGCAGTCCTCTTGCTCTTGGTAGTGAATGTTTTTCATGTATAGTTATACAGCAAGATGTTTTGCATGTAAGGGCTGTTAGCTCACAGCTAGTTCCTTGTGGTTGCTTACAATGTACACAAACACACAAACGCACACACACAAAGCCTTGTTCAAAGCTGCCACTCATTTGTTTAAGCACTAGCTTTCTTGTTAGAAAATGTGCAATATTTGAATGGGTGACATATCTCATTACAAGTTACTTCTCATGAAAATCTATTTTCTGCCATTTAGTCAACCTATTTATTTTTATATATCGGCTGTATTTTAATGAGGTTTCTTGTCAAGGCTGTTTTTGTCCAATTAGCTAAGTTTATAGTGAAAATTTCGGCAGACTAATTTCATGAAAATCCCAAGTGGGTATACTTAACATTGTTTTCCAAACATCAATGAAAAATTCATGGGAATGTGTTTATTTGTAAAGCGTTTTTTGAAACACAACAATTTACAAATGTTCAACCTGATAAAATAAGTGATTAAAATATTCCAGATGACCGGGTTTCATTTGCAAATTCATTTGGTGAAAATGTAAATGCAGACAGAGAAATATGACTCAAAAAAATGAAGAACAAATGTAACTTTGTGTCAACATAAACTTATAGGACAAAATGTTTTAGAAACTGCATGTATTTTAATATGCTGCATTTAAATATATTTTAGCAATATAAGAGTATGTGCTCTTTACCAAACAAGAAATAGGAGTTACTTTTATACTGTGGAATAAAATGTTCCTTTTTGTGAGTTAAATCTCCTGATAAATGTACCCATACCTTCCAGCACCTGCTACCATTATGACTCAATATACCATAGAACTCCGAACTAACCACTGCATTGTGATGCTTGGACTATGATCTATGGCCTATAGTTTCATATCCTTTTGTCATTGTTTAGTCACATAGGAATGATCTCAGAACAATGTTTTGAAGGATGCGTCAGAATGATAGGTCATTTTAACAGAAACAACACAAAATAAGTTGCTGCCACCTGTGTAAAGTTGTCTGGTTTTTTCTCGGTGAACTTTTTGGAACAAAATATTTTATTCAGATTTAACAGCTTCAGTATGCCTCTGAATGTTTAAATTAAGGACTCCGTAAAGGTTAAAGAGCACTGAACTCCCGGGAGATTATTGATCTCAGGTCAGTGATACATTGTCGTGCCCTATAGCATTATTAAGAATTCATCATGATCTTAAATGCCACTTTAAGGTGGTTCACATCTATATAAGAATTAAACTCAGGGAAAGTGTTTTGTTTATGCAACGCATAACAAGTACTTAAAACTCAGCTTTGTGACAGTCATTGATTGGTCTGCCCTTGACATGTTTCACTAAACATTTTCTCTGACATTCACTTTCAAACAGCGTACGTATTGACTTTTTAAAAGTTCAAGCTCCATTTAAAGGGACGGTTTAACTTTCAGGGGTTCTTCTTATCTTATTATTTCAGTTTTAGGGTATGATTTGTATTGGCCCAGACCGTTTTAGGATATTTTAGATATTTTCTGGCTTCACAATGGCTGCTAACAGGCATTCGGGAGTTAGTTGTCGAAGGCCTCCAGGGGTTCTACTTGTGTATATTGCCCAATTATGTTTAATATTATTTTTGGACAGAAATATTTCCTATGGTGCATGCAACCTGAGAGCGTTGTGCTCAAGAAAAGAAATACCAGCACAAAATAAAACCATATTTATGTTCATAGTTGTGAATAAATGGTATAAAATTAATCGTATATACAGCTCTTGAAGACTTAGCATCACTGTATAAGCTGCTTTGGAGTTACTTGAAGTGTATTTTCTTGATTTAGACCACAAACCCCCAAAAGCAGCCATTGTGAAGCCGGCAGGTCATGACAAACTTCTTTCTAAAATATCTTTCGTTGTGCACAAACCTATCTAGGGCCAGTCAAAAGCATACACTAAAACTGAAGCTGTCCAAACTAAAACTAAAACTACCAACAAAAAAACACCAGAAAATTAAATATCCCTTTAAGTACCCATTACAGGGTCATTGTAATATAAAATACTGATTGTTCCTTGTAGAATAGACATACACTGGCCTTTGAAGCAAATCAGCCAGGACTACAGTGTGACAGAGGTGTAGCTTTTTTTTTTTTTACCTTCCCAAACCTCTGCTGCTGAATGTACAGTATTCCCTTCTTCCTGACGTCCTCATCCATGGTGATCAAACTGACCTCCCCCGAGATTTATCCTCCGCTGGCTCCGTTGAGCCGTCTGTAACCCTGCAGCACAGCGATCTGAGCCTGTGGTGACTGCAAGTGACGCAAAGGCTCTGAGTTCCCTGTCATCATGACTTCCTGTGTGCCCCGCACTGCCGTTCAACTCCGCCTGCTTACGCAAAAAAAATCAGCACTGTGTGTAAGTGTGCGCATGTGCTTGCGTTTGCGGGCGCAAATGCGAGTGTACACGTGTGTGTGTGTGTGTGTGTGTGTGTGTGTGTGTGCGTGTGCGTGTGTGTGCGTGTGTGTGAGTTCCTGTGTGTTTGTTTGAAAACCACGACCCTCGCTTATAGCCCGCCATTCTATTTTTGTAATGTGTCATCAATGACCTTAGTGTGAATCTCACGGGAGTTAATGACGTTCACGTTCATTAGTTGCAAACTGATACGTTCAGTTCACCGTTCACCAAAAACATGAGCACGTTCAAGGAACGCGCTCTTTTAGCGCATCCATGCACAACACTGGCAGTGGCAACCATGGCAGCAGAAGTTCTGCCGGTGTTGTATAACTGGTCACAACATCACCCAAGGATTTTGGGTATCAGTCGGCTGGGTATCCCTGCCTTATCTCGTAAAAGCTGCTCCTCCAGCAGTGGTTGTGTCCTGTCCTCCTCAGCTCCATTACTTGTGCAGTACTCTGTCACAGTCACAGTCAGAGTACAGCTCATCTGGTGGCTTACAAAGTGAAGCGACTAGGCAGCTGGCTACAGAAACACATTAGAGGACATATTCTAGTATGCACGCTCCCAAATTGATTGGAGGCACTGCAGGCCTAAAATTGCATTTGGGCTATCCAAACTGGGGCATAAAGAAAAGATCTCTCCAGTCTGCAAGCCCTTCATCATGAGACCCATTCCCATCCTATAAATTGTACATCATACTCTCCATTTTCTCTTGTGTCACTTCTTCACTTCAACCCCCATCCCCTTGTGTCCTGACCCCTGACCCCTGACTTTATTTTTTAAAACAACAATGGTCAATAATATTGAATAAAAAGCCATTTATTGCTCTGATTTAAACTCCCCTCTATCTTAAATGTGTCTTTTCTCAGGATCTTGAGAATATGTAGACCCTGCTGAGCTTCAGCTTCTGATACCAGTTTTGGCAGTTATTTTCACAGAGTGATTATTTTTAGGTTTTGCAACCTCACTGTTCGAGTCCTGTGGTCAGAAAATAGCTTCCTGTTCCTCTTTAAGTTTTCCATCAGCTTTTGCAAGACTTCTGCCTTTGTCTCACTATCATTTCAGTCACACTCATTTTGTGCAAATGACAAAAATGCAACCAACCAAGATTCTAAGCAGCGAGGACATTGCAAAAAATGACTCCATGATTGTTATTAACTAAAAGCTATTCTTTTTACTGGAATAAAGTTTATCCAAATACAGTGGTATGCATGATTTGCATAGGTACTTTTAATATCTTTTTAAAATGTGTACAATGCACTCAGTTTTAATGTTTTGAGGTACTCGATCCCCGTCTTCTGCACTGTACCAAAGGCACGGTGCTCTATTGAGTCCTGCACACACCCTTCCTTTACACATATGCCATTTCCTCTGTCTGCAATCGCCAGCCTAGCAACTTCCTGCTGGCAACCAGAAACCTATCCGCAGGGCTGCCTCCTCTTTTGAAACGCCTCACAGAGTTTACCTTCATGTTCTCCAGGTCAAATTGAAGTGGAAACCTATATTCCAAAACGATCTGGCTGGCAGTGCTCACAAAGCTCTTAATGAGACAAAACGTGCCTGTTCATGGCGGAACCTACTTGTCTAATAAGGATTTTTTTTTCCATTCTGATGGGATATTCCACTATTTTATTACTTCAAAGAAAGAGGTAGTTGCTAATAGTATGATACATTTTGTGGTATACTGAAGTACACTACACACAGCGAACAATCAAATCCTGGTCATTACTGTGGCCAGGTGTGAACCACAGGTGGCCACAGGGTCACCTATAGGGCTTCACCAGTGTTTCCCCATCTCATTGTGCAATAATGACTCCTCGTCTGCAGTATCCCTGCTCAGTTTATAACTATGTGCTGTGCCTTGCCATTATTATTGCAAGTATCCACACTGAAGAGCCCATCTTATTTACTACTGTCAATTTAAATTGTCTTTCCATGGTTCCATAACCAACTGCACAACAAAGTTTTAAATCCCAGAAATACATTTCAACTGATATAACATCCTCATAAAAGTATGAATGCCGTATTTGGTCCTGGCCAGCTACCGGAACATGCTTTGAGGGTTATATTTAAATTGTAAAAATACAGATTTGTTTCTCAAGCATCCACTCACATGTAATATGCCAGCGAGGGACAATGTAACATTCAGATGTTGGAAACATCTCACCTTGAATTCTCATTTGCCTCAGGTAATTGCACATTTGTGGGTGGCATACAAGAGATCTGGGTAGCTCAACTGGTGGTCTCCAACGGTTGAGTAAAGAGAAAATTCCCTTGGAACCTGACTTCTAGTGACGTGAAATTTCATAGCATCAAAGGTAATAAGGTAGGAGGTCTTAGGGGTGTTTCTGACAACATGCACTGATATTTACATCTGGAATAGTCATTTTGGGTGATTTTGTGGATTAAGCTTTGAAATAAGTGTAATCTACTCTTCCATTAATCCGTCCAGCAGACGACAAGAAACCTCAGACATTTGTTTGCTACTTTTGGATGCAATGTAATATACATAACAGATGGTTTTACCTCCTAAGTGTAGCCTATACTTTGAAATGAGGGATTTTTCCGAATTCATTTACTGAATTATCTTTTGCCTAGCTAACTGTACAAGAAGAAAGAGAATGTTCCAGCATTAGACAGTCAAGAGGAAACTTTGGGATTACTTGTTAATGGCTTATTCATATGATTGACATGCTTTTTATTCCAGAAACAATAAATGGAAAACAGTCTCTGTTATTGTTACGTGCCTCTCATAGGTCAAGTCCTAGCTGTGTGTGCATATGTGTAGCCAAAATGGCATGGAACGTGTCGTCAACATAAATATCTCCACGCTATATTTAGTGATGTGTAAAGAGAAATATGGCATCAGAATGTGGCACAACATATTTAAAAACACATTAAATTATAGTATAAAAACATCCTGGCAATGGGGCTCTTCTGAGTAACGTAGCCTGTACAGGAACTCACCACAAACGCAAGCCAGGCCCTATATAGTCACAGGTTTGAGCCACAGCTATGACAGCACTCTGCAGTGGCCTGAATGTTGCTGGTTTCCTTTGGTTACTATTGCATTACTTCCTCCTGGTGCCCACAGGCTACAAGTTGTCATCAGTGAAAGAGACTCTCCTGTATAGGACTGTCATGGGTGAAATCATCAGTCTACTGAGCGTGTCTATTGCCTGAGTGCATGCACTTTAGTGCTCCTTGTGGGGGTTGTGGGTGGCACATTGGTGATTCAAGAGGCTAATTTTGGGATTCCAAATTATGAAAAAATTGAGAAATGGACAATTTTATCCTCCAACGACTATTTTGTCCAGTTCTGGCCACTAATTTACAATGTAAGGAACAAATAAAAAAAAATGCAATGGTTCTGTGGTTTAATGTGCATGTGGAGGACAAAGATGATGCTCACCCTGGCCTCCATGATTTCTAATCAACTCAAGTGTGCAGCAATCTCCATTAATGGAATGTGGAATGGGTTCATCATCTAAGTGCATTCAGCAACCACAGCTTGTACCCACAATACACCTGGGCTCTGGAGGGGATCTGTTAGCAGACACATCTGTGTGTTCTAACAAACACTTGTTATAGAGGCGTAGTAGGGATTGATATTTGAATCATCTTAATAACAAAGCTACAATATACTTTTGTGACTGAATACGGTGAATACGACTGAAATTCGGTAAGACTACGTTACATTTTTATTTGAATCTCTTTTTCAGAGATGCACTGTCTTGACAATTAGAGCCCTATCTTACACCCGGCGCTAAGCGGCGCTAACCCGAACGCAAGTGTCTTTGTTATCTTACACCCGGCGCATGGTTCATTATAACGCCTTGCGTTCACGTCGTTTAACTACCAGGGGCCCTATCTTGGCGATCTTGGCGCTTAGTCTAAGCACATGGCGCTAAGTCCATTTAGGGCGTGTCCAAGTCCACTTTTGCTATTTTAACGGCGTGTTTTTTTGGCGCTAAGCACGGCGCATGGCGCAACTGGGCTGAACCTAGTCGCTTCATTAATTATAGGTGTGTCTTGGGCGTGACATTCAATAAACCAATCAAAATGTCATATCCCATTCCCTTTAAAAGCCTGCTTTTCCACCTTGGCGGATTGCTTATGATGGCGAAACAGACATGCTCGTGCGTGTTTAGTGTGATCAAGGAATAGGCTAAATGGAGTATGATCAATATTATTCGGACTAACCATTAGCCTATGAGTTCCCGGTAATTCCAGACAGGGCTGTTATTTTACAAAATATGTGCGGTTAAATTTCGTTAAAAGGACCTGCAACAGCTGAGAATAAGCTATCAATGGCTTCAGTCTCACCTTAGAAAACGCCAAATTAGCCTGCTTGTTCAGCGAATTTCGTTTGATTATGCAATGAAAGTGTCAAACATCAATTCCAAGAGGCTGTTCTCATGGAGTTCTCGAAGTTCAAGCTTCATCCAAAGTTCATTAGGCTACCTGCATAGTAGGCTAATATTGATTAATAACATACATACCGTTATTTTGTCTTAATGATGACACTAAATAGCCATACAATAAAGCTGTCAGGTTCGCAACCCATAAGTTCACGCATATTTCCCCTTGTTTAATAATGTCCTGTTTATGGAAATGTGACCAACCTGTTTTACTCGTAGCGTAATCCTTTAAAACAATCCACTTTCCCAGGAAGACCGTTAAACGTGCGACTTACAGCAGGGGAAACAGAGAACATGCAGCTCACGTGCAGAGAATGGCATTAAAATTAATTGTGAATTAATTGTGTAACGTGCTGCAAATTTGTTTTAGTTTCTAATTAGACGCTTAGTTCTCTTTAAAATCGTTTTGTTCAGTTAAGGAATAACGGGTGAAATCAGCTGGGCTTTAAACGGTGAGAGTATGGAAACCTGGTCACTGTAATTTAAAAAAATATGAAGGACGAAGAATAGCTAAGGTTACAATTTAGTTAACATGGTGACATCTCCGTTTTTTAACTATAGGCTATCGAAAAAAAACTTATGCACAGCGAATCCGCTGTAGCCTAGGCTATTTGAAAAACAATAAATGCAATATTCACTGGACAAGGTTTTGAACTTTTTTCAGTCACAAACCATTCTATTTACTTACAGGCTGTATTCATAGATAAACAGAGCTGTATTGTAATGACATCTGAAGCGCATTTTCAGAACTTAAATGTCCGTCTATTGCCGTGCGCGAGTTTTCCATTGAATGACAATTCACGCATTAGGTGCAAAGACAATTCGCGCATTAGGCTTGATAGCTATAGGTGTTATCAGCTCCTTTTTAATGGATAGCCATTGTCCCGTACCATCGCACATCGCCTGGATGTTGATGGAGTGGGCTGAGAGCAATGTAATGTGGCATTGTTTCCCTTCGCTGAGGGAAAGGTATGTGGACCTATGGAACCTTTTATTATTATGCATTTTTGATATAGCCTACACAATAATAATATTTCACATTGTGATCTAGATATTTTAGTCATGCCTGTGCACGCCCCTGTGTGTAACAGACAGGAGGGTATGCGTGTTGTGCACACGCCTATGTAGACGCACTTATATGCGCCGTTAAAATAGCATGTAAACAACTGCGACATGACTTTAGACCAGGTTTGTGGTGGTTCTAGCGCAAGCGCTTTCTGCTGGCTCAAGATAGCAATACGCCAAAAAGAATCCTGGCCACTCCTCATCTTATGACCAACACGCCCAGTTCACTAATGATGGCGCAAGACTAGTTAATGGCGCAATGCTAGTTAAACGGCGTAAGCGTTAGGCGTTATTATGGACCTAGCGCCGGGTGTAAGATAGCAAAGACACTTGCGTTTGCGTTAGCGCCGCTTTGCGCCGGGTGTAAGATAGGGCCCCATGTATTCTTGCGCCCATTGCAAGTGAACTGGGCATGTTGGTCTTAAGATGAGGAGTGGCCAGGATTCTTTTTGGCGTATTGCTATCTTGAGCCAGCAGAAAGCGCTTGTGCTAGAACCACCACAAACCTGGTCTAAAGTCATGTCGCAGTTGTTTACATGTTATTTTAACGGCGCATATAAGTGCGTCTACATAGGCGCGTGCACAACGCGCGTACCCTCCTGTCTGTTACACACAGGGGCGCACACAAGCATGACTAAAATATTATGTGAAATATTATTGTGTAGGCTATATCAAAAATGCATAATAAAAAAGGTTCCATAGGTCCACATACCTTTCCCTCAGCGAAGGGAAACGATGCACATTAAATTGCTCTCAGCCCACTCCATCAACATCCAGGCGATGTGCGATGGTACGGGACAATTACAGGGCTATACATTAAAAAGGAGCTGTTAACACCTATATCAAGCTTAATGCGCAAATTGTCATTTACACCTAATGCGTAAATTGTCATTCAATGGAAAACTCGCGCACTGCAATAGACGGACATTTGAGTTTTGAAAATGCGCTTCAGATGTCATTACAATACATCTCTGTTTATCTGAAAAAAGTTCAAAACCTTGTCCATTGAATATTGCTTTTATTGTTTTTCAAATAGCCTAGGCTACAGCGGATTCGCTGTGCATAAGGTTTTTTCGATAGCCTATGGTTAAAAAACTGAGATAAATGTCACCATGTTAACTGAATTGTAACTTTAGCTATTCTTTGTCCTTCATATTTTTTTAATTACAGTGACAAGGTTTCCATACCCTCAGCTTTGTAGGATATCTAATATTTCCCCCCTTTTCTCTATCTCTGTCTCTCTCTCTCATTCTCAACCCCCCATCAAAGATAAGCCAGTCATAAATGACCCCTCTCCCCCCCCCCCTCCCCCACACCTTAACCCAATCAGGACAGGGATGGTCTTCCTGTGGAGGTATTTTATGAGTGTACCGCAGAAAAAGAAGTTAGTCAATTGTGGAGTTTGTTTGGAGAAGTCATTCTTTTTGGTTCCTCGTGCGTTTCCTTTTGTTCCTGTTCAGCTGGAGGGTAAATAATTTGGCAATTTTTGGCTTATCTCTCTCTTTACTGGTATTTCCTAATTAATGTCTGGTTTAATGCCTTCACTTTTGTAAATTATAAGTAGTCAGCCTACATTCCTTAGTGAATGTATGATTTCAATTCATTATTCCAATTGACTGTTTTCGCTTAATAAAATTACTTAATCTCAAGACCTGATTTAGATTTTGTTTTGGCTTGTTGGTTGATCCACCAGGTTACTGTTCGACTTACCTATCAAAGAATTTGGCGATTTAATTGATGATTGTCATTTTTAATAATAATTATTAAATTAAATCACGTAAAGCTTATTTTGAATGTAGGTTAAGTGAGGGGTTCTAGCACGCAATATCGCTTGTGTTCAGTATTCAGAGTGCTGAACGTTTTAACAAGGGCATTGACTGTTGGAACCGCTGGATTCAGAAAATACACATTTTACCTAATCTTCACTTACCCGACATAATTGGAGGTTCCACCGAGATAGGTTGTCCTATAGCATACTAAATTTTGCTATTGAGTAAACTGCGGTAAACTCTGAGACAAGTTCAAATCTTTTTCTAATCGACTGGTCTTAGATTTATTGATTTTATTTAATTTAAAAAAAAAAAATTTTTAATATTATTATGGCATACCAGACAAAGAGAGAGATGCCTCATTTACCCTCCACTGCTAACCTACCAGCATTCCCTGGCCAGTCAAGGCTGGATCAGCAGTGGTATCTCATGTTATCAGAACGGCAATATTTGATAGCCCAGTGCCCAAAATTTGCAGAACAGCTCAAGGCAATGGACCAGCTGAAGGAGGAGGCCCTTTACAACCTGCGGACTGAGTATTTGGACTATCTGATTTCTCCAGATAGTGATGAAACCAAGCGCAAGATTGTCCAAGGGATAAGGTCGTACCTAGAGAAAAGACAACATTTTCTCTACCTCTGGCGGTCAAAGCAGGCATGGGAGGAGGTAAACCAGATGTGGAAACTGGCTTGGGAAAAGCACCACTCTAAGTCAGGAGTTACTGCCAAACCAGTTTCTTCTGTGGCAGTCCAGCATGCGCTGGAAGGAGCAGTGCATGGCGCCATTCCAGCCATAACCCAGGCACCACCCCCCACCGAGGACAATACAGCACTCTCCATTGACTCATCCCCACCCCCTTCAGGCTTGGACAATTCCGTGGATTTTGTCACCTCCACAGACAATGTAGCCCCCCTGGTGAGCCCCCCTTCCCTGGAGGAATTTGGGGGAAACAGCTCTGTGTCTTGTATCACACCAGCCACCACAGAGGATGTGACCCCACAGGACGTGGAATCCGCTGCTGCAGTCCTCTCAGCTGAGCCAGGTGAGGAGACCGTCGAACCCCTGGAGGCAGAACCTGCTACTGCAGACACAGCAGCCCAGCCTGGTGAGGAGACCGTCAAACCCCTGGAGGCAGAACCTGCTACTGCAGACACAGCAGCCCAGCCTGGTGAGGAGACCGTCAAACCCCTGGAGGCAGAACCTGCTACTGCAGACACAGCAGCCCAGCCTGGTGAGGAGACCGTCAAACCCCTGGAGGCAGAACCTGCTACTGCAGACACAGCAGCCCAGCCTGGTGAGGAGACCGTCAAACCCCTGGAGGCAGAACCTGCTACTGCAGACACAGCAGCCCAGTCTGGTGAGGAGACTGTCAAACCCCTGGAGGCAGAACCTGCTACTGCAAACACAGCAGCCCAGCCTGGTGAGGAGACCGTCAAACCCCTGGAGGCAGAACCTACTACTGCAGACACAGCAGCCCAGCCTGGTGAGGAGACCGTCGAACCCCTGGGGGCAGAACCTGCTACTGCAGACGCAGCAGCCCAGCCTGGTGAGGAGACCGTTGAACCGCAGGACGCGGAACCGGCTTCTACAGGCCCATCAGCCCTGCCAGGTGGAGAGGTCTACGCACCCCAACAGGTGGAGTCAGCCCCCACAGAAAAGTCCACCCAGGCTGAGGACCCCACCCCACCCCTTGTGGACTTTTCTTCCCCTCCTGCTGCTTCCCCTCCTGCTGAATCCGGGGAACCTCTGTCTGCTGCACAGACAGAAGGGGTGTGCTCTGTGGACTCTCCCACTTCCACAGTTCCTGTGATGGAGGAGATAGGGGGACTTCTGCGAAAGTCTCGCTCCCCTATCAGAGCTGTAAAGAGACCCCGAGAGAAACGGAGCAGGAAGCCAACCCCCGGCCGTTTTACGACTCCCCTGGCCCTCAAAGTCTCCGCCAGAGTGTTGTCTTGCAATCCAAAGCAAGATGAAAGCAGCCAATTTAGCACAACAGTTTCCCCCACCCTCGTCTCTCCACCCCCGAGCCACACCTGCAAACTTCGCACACACACGTCATCCAGGGAGAGTGCAAGAGCCCTTTTCCGACATCAGAAGTGTTCGGAGAGCAGTGATGGTCTGCATGCCTACGAGCAACGATCAGCCCAGCTGCCCAGAGAGGGAACCAAAGCCAAAACTGGCATAGACCCCTGGACAGAGATGAGACGGGCGTGGTTAAGGGGCATCCACGTGCGGAAGAAGCAAGATGACAGGATGCCTCCTGTCATCCCGGTTTGCTGAACGCTGTGGCCCTCCGCAGCCAAAGGACTGCCAGTAACCACACTGGGGTTCTAGGAGGTAAAACTGGCACTCTGCCTGCCCCTGCCCCCCCCCCCCCCCCTCACCACCCCCCCACATCCCTACCACCACCTTTTAACATAAGACAATGCCCATGTTTTTAAGTCCCTTTTCGAAAGTGTAGGTGCCCCCTCCAATGCTGTTCCTGGGCACTTGTGGACAAGTCTGCCCTATTCAGGTGATTATTTGGACTGGCAATCTTGTGGATGGTAAATCCTGTCCGTAAGGTTCCCCTGAATGGACTAAGTGCTTATAACATGCAGTGTTCCCCTCTTCACATGTTGCTGTGAGTGATAAGGCCTAAACCCTCAAGTCCCACAGTCTTCTCCTGCCACTCCCCGAAGGACCCCCAGAGGCACAAGTGCAACCGGACCCATACCCTGCCGCGGGAAGCTAGCCTAAGCGACTGCCGTCAGCAGTCCACCCAACTGGACCCGAGCTCAAGGAGCCAAAACGGATTCCGACAGGGAAAGAGGTGCTTCCCCGCCCGTCAGTAGAGAGGTCTTGACCGCACTTTTCCGCCTGTGGATCGTCCAGCTGCCTGTCAGAGGAGACAGAGCCCCCCGCACGCTGTGCAGAATTGGTAGAGACACTGTGGAATTAGGCTGCCTTTCACTCACACAGTTACAACATTAAGGGGAATAAGCACTGCATGTTATCCAAGGAAGTCCAGGGAGCCTCTTCCCTTGCCAGTCCAGATACCCTGACACTGGAGAAGGAATTGACTGAACCAAGGTGCCATGACAGCAGTGACAAAAAAAAATAAAAAATGTCTGCACCACACCGGATCATCACAATGGGACTAGTAAACTGGACATGGACTAATTGTTTTAAAGATGGTTAATGAACCATTAGGACCGTTGTTTTCATGCAGCTATCATTGTACAATGATATTTATAATGTCCAAATGTGTGGTTGTTCTGATGATGGAACGATAGGCTCTTAGCAGCTGCATGCACCTATCGTTCCAAGAGAGGGAATGACGGGATGTTGCCTAATGTCTTGTGCTCTTTCTCTCTCCCTCTCTCTGTCTCTCTCTCTCGGCCTCTCTCTGCCCCCCCCCCCCCCCCCCCCCATCCCTACCACCACCTTTTAACCTAAAACCATGCCTATGTTGTGTTTAAGTCCCTTTTATAGAGTGTAGGTGCCCCGCCAAATACTGTTCATAGACACTTCTGGACAAGTCAGCGCTATTCATGTGATTATTTAGACTGGCAATCCCGTGGAAGGTAAACCCTGTCCGTAAGGTTCCCCGGCATGGACTGACAGTGGTCATAACATGCAGTGCTATCATTAATTGTTCCGGTCTTCACATGTTGCTATGAGTGTTAATGCCTAAGCCCTCAACTCCCACAGTCTTCTCCTGCCATTCCCTAAAGGACACCCACAGACACAAGTGCAAACAAGTGCAACCGGTCCCACACCCTGCCGCGGGAAGCTAGCCTAAGCAACTGCCGTCAGCAGTCCACCCAATTGGATCCAGGCTAAAGGAGCCAAAATGGTTTCCGACAGGGAAAGAGGAGCTTCCCCGCCCGTCAGAAGAGAGGCCCTGACTGCACTTTGCCACCTGTGGATCGTCCAGCTTCCTGTCACAGGAGACAAAGCCCCCACACGCCGTGCAGAACTGGTAGAGACACTGTGGAGTAGGTTGCATTTCACTCACGCAATTGCAACACTAATGGAAAAAGCACTGCATGTTACCCAAGTCCAGGGAACTTCTGGTCCCTTGCCAGTCTAGATACCCGGACACTGGAGAAGGAAGAGACTGAACCAGGGTGTCATAACAGCAGCGACACAAAAGAGTGTCTAATAGAGATATGACTCTAGATCACAAAGGGACTATTAAACTGGGCATGGACTAAATGTTTTAAAAATGGTTGGTGAACCATTTGGACAGTTGTTTTTGTTGTTAGCAGGTAACTGCATCTTCAATGTCCAAATGTGTAATGTGATTCCTATTTGGTGATGTAAGAATAGGTTTTTAGCAGGTGCATGCACCTATTCTTACAAGAGAGGGATGTAGGATATCTAATATTTCCCCCCTTCTCTCTATCTCTGTCTCTCTCTCTCATTCTCAACCCCCCATCAAAGATAAGCCAGTCATAAATGACCCCTCTCCCCCCCCCCTCCCCCACACCTTAACCCAATCAGGACAGGGATGGTCTTCCTGTGGAGGTATTTTATGAGTGTACCGCAGAAAAAGAAGTTAGTCAATTGTGGAGTTTGTTTGGAGAAGTCATTCTTTTTGGTTCCTCGTGCGTTTCCTTTTGTTCCTGTTCAGCTGGAGGGTAAATAATTTGGCAATTTTTGGCTTATCTCTCTCTTTACTGGTATTTCCTAATTAATGTCTGGTTTAATGCCTTCACTTTTGTAAATTATAAGTAGTCAGCCTACATTCCTTAGTGAATGTATGATTTCAATTCATTATTCCAATTGACTGTTTTCGCTTAATAAAATTACTTAATCTCAAGACCTGATTTAGATTTTGTTTTGGCTTGTTGGTTGATCCACCAGGTTACTGTTCGACTTACCTATCAAAGAATTCGGCGATTTAATTGATGATTGTCATTTTTAATAATAATTATTAAATTAAATCACGTAAAGCTTATTTTGAATGTAGGTTAAGTGAGGGGTTCTAGCACGCAATATCGCTTGTGTTCAGTATTCAGAGTGCTGAACGTTTTAACAAGGGCATTGACTGTTGGAACCGCTGGATTCAGAAAATACACATTTTACCTAGTCCTCACTTACCCGACAGCTTATTAAAACCCGGCTGATTTCACCTGTTATTCCATAACTGAACAAAAGATTTTAAAGAAAACTAAGCGTCTAATTAGAAACGAAAACAAATTTGCAGCAATTAATTGTTAAAATTAATTCACAATTAATTTTAATACCATTATCTGCATGTGCGCTTTACAGGAGCAGGTCTGTTTCCCCTGCTGCAAATCACACTTTTAACAGTCTTCCTGGGAAAGTGGATTGTTTTAAAGCATTACGCTACCAGTAAAACAGGTTGGTCCCATTTCCATAAACAGCACATTATAAAACAAGGGAAAATATGCGTGAAACTATGGGTTGCCAACCTGACAGCTTTATTGTATTTATTGTCATCATTAAGGCAAAATAACGTTATTTATTTTATTAATCAAAATTAGAATGCAGGTAATGAACTTTGGATGAAGCTTGAACATGAGTTCATTGCTTCATTGCATAATCAAACGAAATTTGTTAAACACGCAGGCTAATTTGGCGTTTTCTAAGGTGAGACGGAAGCCATTGGTAGCTTATTCTCAGCTGTTGCAAGTGCCTTTAACGAAATTTAACCGCATATATTTTGTAAAATAACAGCACTGTCGGGAATTACCGGGAACTCATAATGGCTTGTCCGAATAATATTTATCATAGGCTACTATTGATCCATATAGCCTATTCCTTGATCGCACTAAACAGGCACGAGCAAGTCTGTTTCGCCGTCATATAAGCAGTCCGCCAAGGTGGAAAAGCAGGCTTTTAAAGGGAATGGGATATGACATTTTGATTGGTTTATTGCATGTCACACCCAAGACACATTTATAATTAATGAAGAGACTAGGTTCAGCCCATTTGCACGCTGCGCTGTGCTTAGCGCCCAAAAAACAAGCCGTTAAAATAGCAAAAGTGGACTTGAACACGCCCTAAATGGACTTTACGCCATGCGCTTAGACCAAGCGCCAAGATCACCACAATAGAGCCCTTAGAGTCTGAATCCAAATGGATTGTTTTTATTTTAATAACCAAGAAACATTGATTTATTTATTATATTTATACCACAAGTATGAAAACACCTTTTACAGAACAAGGATTTACCCTTTTCAATGATCGAATCTACAGTAGATTGTATCCTTCACCAATGCAACCCAAAGCATAGGACTGAATTAAGTGTATCAAGGTAGTGTGTCAGATAGTAACAAATGTATATGTTCACGAAGATTGTCATGTGAATTTCACTTTGTATTTATATTTCCAAGAAGCTGTTATTTTCCACACAAAAAAAGCCAAGGATGACATATAGCAGTTTTTAGAGATTTGAATTTTCGAGACTAAAATAATGTAGACATAAATTCCATGCTACATCAGAACCCAAACACTGATTGAACATAATCATTGGCAGTAGAGTAGAGTATAATACAGGATCAAATATGTCCACATCATTCTATTTGAAGGAACACCAAATAAACCATTGTAGGGAATACCATGTGCAGTACACATTCCATATACTCTGCCTATATAATATCCAAATTTCTGGCAGGGCAACAGACAAACTGCCAGGTGGCGGGCCATAGTGTGCACTGGAAGGGTGAGAAAAAAGGCACATCTGTGAGGCATTGTGGGTTGGGAATCTGGGATGAATTATGATGGGTCGCCATACAGATATGACTGACATGATACCTGAAAATCTTGCATGCCATCTCCACACAAAATAGCTACAATGGACATGCATCCAGTTCCTTTAATTGAACATGTCGTGTGTGTGTTTTTCTTTTTGCAAAAGTTCCATGATTTAATCATAGCCGGAGACTTAAGACAGGCATGAATGTGAATGGTATGGCTCATCCACATATCTTGTGGCAGCTTTTCAGGTGGCCAGAACAAGTCAGGAATGAGGAAACCTAATTCATTAGAACCATCAGTATTTGCTTACTTCTTCACATGTAGCAAAGTATCAACATTGGAGACTGATTAGTCAGATAAAGAAACCTTCATTCTTTCCAGTTGTTAAAGCGTTGAATTGGAGTGGTCATCCATGCCGTGGCTAGTCGCAGATTGATGACTGCGCCAAATGCTTCCCTTATTCTTGTGTTGCTTTCCGGGTCACTGGATTTTTACACATGAGCATTATCCTCGAGAATGATGAAAGACCTTCTTCAGTCCCCTGTGTTTAAGTGCAGTGTGAAAGCCAGACACTTGCAGCTTCTCAGCTGGACTGAATTGTAGGCACCTCAACCCGGAATTAATGAAAAGAAAAAAATGTTTTTGGCAATATACGGCAAGTTTTTGTGTTGAGTTTTTCCATTTTGTGGTATGTCCGAAAGGATTCATTAGTCATGTTAAAGCTGTGATTGCTCTTCAGTTTATCTATTTTACTTTATGGAAGGAGGTTTCTAAATAGAATTAAAAATATTGTCATGCCAACAATAGCAATATTAATTCAGGTCTTTACTGCAGTTGAGAGCAAATTACATTTCGACTTGCCACAAAATAATTACTTTTTTGGCACAATTGTCTTGCTGTCATATTCTTTTATGTTAACATATAATATAAATTATGAAACAACATATCCGTGTCTGTATGATGTGCCATGTCTGTATGGCGTATAAAGGCTGGATATATGCAGTCAGCCCTTTCTGCATCTGTTTCTCTTTCACTTGAGTGATTGTGGGTTCTGGGCTCATTTGACAGGCCTATTGTGACAATGTGTTCATTATTCACACATCATTCTCATTATAATGGGTGTATTTGTCATCCACCACAGTCATTCTATGATCTTGGGACTCTCAGTGAGAGAAATTAGTTTCCCACTCAGAACAAGACCATCTATTGAGACTTGCACATGTGAGTTGTTTGTTGACCCTTTCTTGTCAAGCGGAAAAAGAAAAACAATCGAGGCACATCTTAAAGGGTGGCTGAAGACAAAAACCAATCTGTTTTTTATCATTTACAGGCTGGATGGGCTTTGGCAGAATTAATCTCGCTTAGAAATGCTAAGCAACAGAATGTTATCCTTTTACACAGGAATAATGTGTTCACAGTCACAATACTTGTTAGATTATAATAAGCTCCGGTGATGTGGCTGAAGTTTCTACTGTCTGTTTTTTTCTGTTTCCCATGTTACTTTTAATCTAAAGATTATCTCATATTTTCACACTGCGGGTATTTGGAGAGTAAATGAGTTTTTATCTCATTTGCTCTTCGTCGACCTGAGACTGCGCAGCTTCTCAAGCTGTGTCCTGTGTCTTTGTGACACAGAGGAGCTTTTGATATGCATATGGGACCCTTTTGACTTTGTGAACAGGCCCTTGTGGACAGCCATCCCTAAACCACTGTGGGAGCACCTGGGTGAAACCGTCCATGATTCTAGCATCTGGCCCTGGCTGTGCTGTTAGCACGTTTGCAGTGCAAACACTGTTTGCTGTGAATTCAAGTCATCACCCACACAGGCATTTAAATATATATATATATGTATATATATATATATCAGGTGCTATAAAAACATTGTGGTGGCAAAAATGTAATCATGAGTCAGTTTTGAGTTTGAGAATTCTCTGCAGTGCGAAAATGCCACTGTCCACATCCACAGAGTGTTATTGTTAGTAAAATACCGTGCACACTGTATGTAGTGAGGTCAGACCTATAAAACAGGTCCCTGGTCCACCTCTCGTAGAGCATCTGACAAGCAGCCTGACTCAGTCACTCACCTCTGGATTGATTCCACATCTTTTTATCTACCATATCCCCCCCCCCCCCCCCGATTTAGAGACACATGGTGAATTGTGTGTTCCACAGATGGGGAACTTCTGTGCAGATGTTGTTTTAGAAGTGTCCGGTTCAGGCACACAGTTAGCCACAGGAACTTAGAGCCTGACTCAAGGCTGGGAACCTCCTCAGTCTCCCTCCAGCAGGGTGGTGCCCCACTCTACACTGCTCCCACATGGGCAAATTCTGGGTTCTGCTGCCAGAATTTGAGGAGGACGCAATGGGTAATAGACACACTGACACAACCAAAACAAAAATATGTTTTCCCCTGCTGTATATATCTCAAGCCCTAAATATATGAGGCAAATGTCCATTATTTTCCAGAAGTTTATAGTGAAGGTGTTCCCTAGTTTTTAAATATTTAGAATTATTGTAATTAAAGACTACTGTCGCTGTCAGTAATTTTCCTGCTGTAATTCATCTTCTGAAGTTACTGTGCTGGCGTCATGCAGTTGGCCTAAAATTGTCAATGAGGATCAACAATCCAAGTCACCAAACCACAGCAATGGTGACTGTGGCATGCCAAGCATATTTGGAGATTAAACTGCATTTATGTAACCTTTAATTAAGGAAATTTAGCAGTATTTTTATCTTGCGCCCATATCAAATTATCATCCACAAAGAATTTCCACATTATGTGGAACATACTATATATGGCCTTTGGAAAATAACTGCATTCAGCGCTATTTAAACATACAGTAGCTACTGACGTTCCAGTGTTTACGTATTTTGGCCAGCAGAGGGCATTTTAACATCTGTTCACAACTGCTGCTTTCACTAGATTTTGTCTTTATGCTTTATTACATTTTCAGAAGGGAAGTGAAGAATTCCCCGTCCTGAATGTAGTTTTTTGTTTGTTTGGTTTTGTTTATCCCCCATTTCTTCATTCAATACTAAATGTGAATTTACAATTATTACTGTGCATTTTTTAAAATAATTATGTTAATATAAAAACAGAAAAGTGCCAATTGTCTATTTTTGGATACGAAAGCTGGAATTAATTTCCATTATTTACACCAATTCCAAGCTGTTTTCTTTGACTGTTAAGTATTTCCCAATGGCTTCCAGGTGCTGGCAGTGTGTGTCGCAAGAATCCACTATACCTTCTTCAAGTTCCTATTGTTCACCAAACAGATAGAATTGAATGGCCTCTGGTTTTCCACACAAGATCATAGAGATCATAGAGACAGAGAATCTGACACATTGACGTTTCCAGTTTGCACCCAGTCGACTCCCGTGAACGAATGTTATGTTTTCCACTTGGAGCTCTCAGTCACTGTCAGTCAGGACCAATGCAGCTGCAAGCCCTAGCCTCCTGGACCCCAAACTGCTCATTTCAAACTGTTTTGGTTTCTGTCTTCACCAGTAATGTCTTTTCCTGCACAGGATATGAGGCCCTCACAAAAGAAAACGGAGCTCAATGCCCCTCTGAGCTTTTGGAAGTTCTCTAATTATTTCTCTCCACGTCTGCGCCACGGGGAGCACAAATGAGCAGCCGCGGTGAATCTGAGAACAGCCGCTCGCTAGTTATTGACCCATGGGGTGCCCTGAGAGTCCACAGCAGATCTCTGCCTCTTAAAGCTCGCACACGCACACACACACATACGCAAACACACACACACACACACACACACACACACACACACACAGACACACACATACAGAAAGCAGAAAGAATGAAATGCTCTTTAATGTTATTTCCTTGCTGAGGAGGCCTAAGCCAGAGGTTCACAGACTTTCTTGGTTTGATTTATTCTGCTTTGCACTAATTACGTTAGCAGTTTGTTCTGCAGAGGGGTCTCTTGCGCACCAACTTACTCGGGGGCTGTTTGAAGTAAAACGTAGTTTTATTGCATATTTTATCACTTTTACATTTCTCTGAATGTCATCTAATAGAATTACATTACTTAGCCCATTATTGTACTTCACAATTTTTTTACTTAAAGATTTTAGAATCAGAGGCAAATAACAAAAGAGAATAGACATTTTTCAAAAAGAAATGTCTTTTTTTTTTATTTTGGAGCAGCTAAAATTTCTGTAATGACTACAGGGATTATTTCATATATTCTCTGGCACTAACTGCAAACATTACCAGCAAAGAGCCACACATCTTACATTATCTGACACTAATACTTACATTACTGGTTTTATCTGTATTTACAATTGAGATTATGCAACTGTTTACAAATATCACATGAAAGGAAAACACTAAACATGCTTGAAATACAAAATAATATATATATATTTAATAAAAAAATAATGAAATATGATTAGGGAAACCTGCTTTTCGGTTTGGGGGTTGTTATTGTTATTTCACACTAGGCATAGCTCCTAATCATCTCATAAAAATGCCAAGCACAGGAGCACCATGTTGGCAGAAGAACACAAAGGATATCATTGATTCCAGGTGGCAGGGCATTTTGAAGAGCAGGATGACAAACAAGATTTCATTAAGGGAGTGTTTGGGGGAGTTAGGAAGGGCCAGGGGTCAGTGATTTAGGAACTGGCTTGTCACCTGAGCATATGATGAACAGCCTTCCTTGACAGGAGACTCACACTACACTAACTGTGTCATATGGCTTTCCCAAACATTAAAACCATCTGTGGGCTATTCCGCTTATCTGAGCTTGGCTTGCTACCACATCTGTCTGCGCATAAAATAGAT
The DNA here is from genome assembly GCA_029718625.1 of Synaphobranchus kaupii. Taxonomy (NCBI): domain Eukaryota; kingdom Metazoa; phylum Chordata; class Actinopteri; order Anguilliformes; family Synaphobranchidae; genus Synaphobranchus; species Synaphobranchus kaupii. The sequence goes on along the minus strand of CM056376.1, from coordinate 20,568,188 downwards.
CCAGTTTATTGGAACGCAAACCTAACATTAAAATGCATTACAATGCGAGGAAATGAATTCAGTCAGACATTTAAAACACAATACAGTCAGTAATTCCACGTATTCCCAGATGTAACCCGGGGGAAAATCCTGAGGGGAATGTTTTCCTCAAATGTTTTAAGGACGGCAGGCTTCAGTCAGAGATGATTCCTTACAAGACACTATTCATGTATTTTGGAATGTCCTATGAGTTTCCAGTTCAAAAGCAGTCAAATTGTATGTATACAGTCTCAAGGGGTTTGTGATACGATCACTTTGAAGCAGAAGGGTATTCATTGCCTCTGTACTCCTGTGGTCTGCGACACTAACGTGAACACCAGAGTGGTTATGATGTCCCCATAATGGAAATACTACAATATCATTCTGTTCAAGGCTGATGAGAATACTTCTTGTGGATTTCCACATCAACTGACTTTTCCCTGTCATCATTCTCCTTAAAGGATAGTACAGAAGTCAGTTAATGGTTCTAAGTTGAGTGGCTCAGTCCAATGAAACAATACAGCTCACTTAAATGTGACTTTCTGGACAAACCAAAGTAATGCTAAATTCAGCAGAACACTGCCTTCTACAAACACAGCACTTGTTTGGGCTCAGGATGTGAGGACAAACTGATTAATAGTAGTCTTCATCGTAGTCTCTTGGCTGGTCATACCCAAACATGTCTGTCATATTCTCCGTTAAATAGGCAGACATCTCATCTGGAAAACAAAAGAAAAGAAAATCAAGCACTGCATCTGTCACATTTTGTCTTTGTCATTTGCTGTGTACGTAGTTACATTTCCCATTCTAACTATAGGGCTGGGCACATTCAATAAAAAAAGTTACGTACAGGAACTGTGTCCTTAATCCTCATATTATGTTCGCATTTTATGATGTCCTTTATGTTTGGGGTCAAATTGACCCCAAAAGTTTAAACTGACACAAAACTATTGTAATAGAATGATTTTGACACTTTCTGTGTCACCTTTTGTATGTCTCCCAATTGACTAGCATTGTATCTCTAAATATTAAAAATCTGTGATGAAACATCTAATTTTAGAGCCTGAGGTAAGTGAAAGTTTGTGAAGTTTAAAACCTGTATGGGAAAGTGCCACCAGAATTACCCACAAAAAATCTGAGATAAAAACTAAAAAAGTATATTTTCTTACAATTCATACAGCTACCCCACAAATGACCCCACATAACACCTTTTTATACAAAGTTGTGTGTGCATGCGTGCATGTGTGAAGCTGTAAAGAAGGAAAGGTAACAGAGGTTATAATTCGATTCTTTCATAATTTCACTCTTATAATTTGACTCGTCCTACCTGGCCCCAGTGCTCCCAGCACAGCCGACGCTGAGACGCTGCCAAGTGCATTGTGGGACACACAGCGGTAAGAGCCCGCATCCCCTGGAGTAAGGCCCTCAATCTGGAGCCAGCTGGACAGCTCGTACTTTAGAGGACCCCCTCGCGACTGGCCAGCACACCACAGAGAAAGGTCAACATCAACAAACACAAACTAAGACCCAACATTGCATGGGCTGATGAAAATACAGTGAAATTCTGCACCAATCATTTTTATGTTTTACTCCTTATGAACAGCAAAATGTATTAGCTAATTATAATTCAATAATGCCTCAACTTATTTGAGTTGTTACAGGCCACAAAATTATGTGTGTGGTATTCAGTGTCATACAGTATACTACTATTGATTTAGAAGGAATGATTAGAATGTTATTTTATTCAAAGTCTCCCAGTGTGCTACTGCTTTATGTGGAGACAGTGTAGTAAAAAGACATTGAGACTTAAATGTTAAACTTGATTTGTTTTTTTCAACTTCATTTGTCTCGTCCATTTTACATTAATATCATTGTAAACTGCAATTTATGTTGTCATGAGGGCCATTACATTTTCCTGCCTAACTGCTTTGACAAAGTGCACATGTATTACAGACAGAAACAGTCTCTCCATTCACCAGTGGACAGCCCCACCATTACTACCCCATTATTGATGGACCTGATGCAGCTTAGGTAGCCATGAGGATCACATTAATCTTTAGGGCTAAAGCAAACTAGCGAGCTACATAGTTTCTGTACACCAAACTTGAAGGGTAGTATTTTTGTTATGTGATTAAAGACTGGTCATGTGGCTAGGGAGCAATATATAAATAGGCATACGCTTTTACATACATTGTAATTATGTTTTCAAAACATAGACAAAGACAAAACATCCCCATATGGCACCAAGTCCCTTGTAGTGAAAAGACTGGAACTAGATAAAGCTAGACAATATGGCTGTGCTCCCATACACAACATAATTCACTGACTTTCAGGCCAACTGTAAGTAATCAGTTTGTCACAATCAGTTCTGTTCCTATTCAATCACCTGAAAATGCCTAATCTTGATATAAAAATATGAAATATTAAAAAGCGTCTTGGTTATTTTCAGTTGATTGAGTAAACTGAACAGACCCTTTCTAATAAGCACTTTCTGGACTGATATTTGACTTATTGGTACTAGAATAGCACTAGTTTCCTATTATATTCTGTCATTGAATAGCTTTGGGGTAATGGTGAGAATGGATTGTAGCTTCTGACCAGGAAGTACTTTCCCATGTTTTGATATGTTTCCAGGAGTTTAATATGCCTTTTAAAAAATGATCTGAACTTTTTCCCAGTCCTTCCCTCTACACTGGCCCATGTGGGGTAAGTTTTTCTCCTTCCTTTTAGAAAACTGACGCATGTCACCAATTATTCAGTAGCAAAGCCCCTATTATTGGTTGGGTATTTACACAAGATGCCGTAAAGCTAAAAATGTCAACTTAAATGACAGATAAAGATGCACACTAACTCAAGCCATGTAGTCTACCACACGGTAATCTTTTGCCGTGGATAGTCATGCTCTACAATGGAAGTTCAGTCAGAAACTCTGGTGGTCACTATAATTATTTAGCTACTGTTTGAGCCTTTGCATCATTTCAATGCCAGTGCTAATTCAGGTAGGCCTAATTATATGACGAAGAAAAACGCTAAGAAATATGTTTCTAAAACCCCATTGCATGGAGTTTCATAATGGGTTGCGTATCCATATTGTCGGTTTCAATAATATTCACCTGTACAGAAATGTGAGGGTCGTCTCCCGGGAGGATTACGTCATTGCCATCCTTCCTCCATTCAATTATCGCCATTGGATATGCGAAGACCTCGCACAGGAACGCCACGGTGCTGCCAGTCACGTTTACAAGGTTACGTGGTGGGACCTTAATGAAAGGAACTTAAAACATACAAGCAGAGGTGGAATGTCCAGGGGTCAGAAAGTAAAAGTCCTACCATGTTTCTTCCACACAAGAACTCAGCCAGATTTCACGAATTAGTTCTACCTCGTGGCTGAAGATCCAGGTGATTGGAACAAAATACTGGGGAGGACATTTACTTTCTGAACCTGGATTTTACACCTCTGCACACAAGTCAAGATCACGAGCACGTTCCTCTCAGTGGATGTCTGTGCTGACTATGTCTGTGCATTCATTGGCATTGGGCAATACGTTTTTTTGGGATACCGTTGAGGGAAAAACAAAGATATTCACAATAGCTGAAAATAAGACAGAACAGGCGCCTAAAATGTCTTAAGTAGAAGTTGCTCTCTTGTTGATAGTCTGCTTTAGAATCCTGAAATTGCTATTTAGAGACCGTTTTCATACCGTTTTTTTTTTTTTTTTTTTTTTTTTACCGTTTTCAATAGGCTACGTCAACACGTAGCCGATTGACAAAAAAGTAGCCTACACAAACTTATCATTGCATGATTCCATTGAAACCAACTAATTATCCAACGGAAACATTTTTATCTAGTTTGTGATGTTTTTTCTTCAATATTCGGTTTGACTAGTTACTCGTATTTTCCTTTCGTAAGATATACACACATATGTAGGCTACCAAACATGAGTTCGTGGCTCTATATTTTCAATTTAAAGAATGTTTGAATAATGTTTCTCAGTTTAAAAAAATAAAATAAATAATAATAATCAATATAGCCTACATACCTGTTCGGCACGGACCGCTGCCCTGAACACTCAGTCCTACGGTAGAATATGCCGCTTCTTTAAACTGACAAATATTCATGTAAGTTCTGCCGTCCGAACCACATACTGCTTCTTGGAGTTTGCAAAAGCACTGTGGCTCGGGGACCTCTCCCAGTCCAAGGTCTGAGATGTCGATTTTGCACTGAAGATCCGAGCCACAGAGACCGTAAAAACTGTTTCTGGAGTCTAGGTCACACGGCTGTCCTTCCAAATTCCCGCACTCGGAGCAACAGCCACAGCTATCCAAAACTATCCCCGCTCTGCAGCCCAGTGCCGCTGGACACAGCTCCGGTGAACACTGGTCGCATAGAGTCTCATTTTTGCTTTCTATTTTATCTTCTACAATGTCAAACTCAGCTGGTTCGACATCTTCATCGGTGTCCTCAATCTTGTTATTTGGAAAGCTTTCACTGTTTCTCAGGCTCAGCACTAAAAATAAAAAAAATATTCTACACCATGGCATGGTGACTGTTTTAATAACCAATAGCTAGACAGATAGCTATACTATATTTCCCGATTTCTTTATTTTTTATGTAGGCTATAAACAATATATAGCCTAGATATGCAAATATTTTGCAACGCACTACAACGAATAGCGTATCAATGCATCAGGTTATTATGTTCAACTCAATCCTCTGTGTTTTATCTTATCTTAAGTAACTGTTTTTTTTTCTTGTTTCCAAATAGTGGTTTTGTCCGTGCCGTTGTCATCTGGTGAGGAGAGCTTAAAACTGTCTGGTCTTCACTCATAAAGTTTTTGCTGAAAGGAGTGCTTGCCTATAGCTCCACTGGTGCCCCCCGTCCTCTCCTTGTAAAACAATAAAAAGAGTGGGGACGCTGCATTCAGTCTATAGTTGAAGTGAGAGCAGCTACGAAGTAACTTAAATGTAGAGGTAGGCTACTTGTGGTATTCACAAAATCTGAGAAAAAATAAAGCCGCAGGAAAGCAGTAATCCGCCGGCAAGAAGCGAAGCGCAGTGCCTTTGATGTCTCTGGTTTCTCCAGCCTCTCACGCGTCCCTCATTGATCCCCATCCCCCCAGTGGTGCCCTTTCTGTACCTTGACGGGCTGGAATGATTGAGAACAGCCTTGTGAAGCATCTGCCTCAGCCAAACCTCATGAATGGGCTATTTTAATATCCTTTTCAGGCGGCTTTATTTTGCGAATCTGTTTCCTCCTATCCAACTATTTGCTGCTGCCAAACATTAAGATCCATACCGAGTCATGAATATCATCTCAAACACAGTAGCCTATCATTTCTAAATGTATGTGTATAATATTACGCACGTTCTTCATGTGGGTGTTATGTAAGGAATTCTTTAAAACGTTTTGATAGAAATACGAGACGTGGGCTATATTGTAGCTTTTCACAATGACCACGAGATGGCAGCAACGTATAAAAATGTACAGACGTGCATGTTTCATTGTGCATTTATGAAACGACTGTCTTCAAACCTGTTGTGGATTTCGTGTGAATCAATAAAAAAGTATATTTTTGTAGTAGCCTATATGTAGCCTAATATAACATGGGTGTGTATAGTAAATGTTGTTATTTAAAATGAAATACATACAATAAATGTGTGTAGCCTAAGTGTGGCGAAAGCACGAAAGATGGAACCGAAATGTAGCTTGATGCGCACGAAAATGCGGGTGGGGGAATCGGCATTTTAACTTCTGTTCACGACCTTTTGCTGGTGTAACACGGTTATGTTCAAACTTCAAAGTAAGAATGTTTTAATTTGACTCCGAAAAGGCCATATGTAATTTTCGCTTTAAATGCAGTATAAACGATATCAAACAAATCACACAAATGTATTTAATCAATACAAGTTACTTGGCCAGACTGGGCGACCATGAAGCAACAATACGGTATCCAAAGTTGTCAGAATAGCTGGCATTTAAATTTGCAGAAATGTCCCTTATAAGGATTTAGCTATGTCAAAAAGTTGCAAAGGTAATACCAAAATTGCATCAACATTTTTGTCTGAATAACTTCACTGATCCCATGTGAAAAAAAGTAGTATACTTGGGCATACTTTAAATATAATTATATACACTTTCATTCGGCTTTAAGTATGCTGAAATACACCATAGTATAGCTACACAGCAAACATGGTGGTGTACATTTAACACCCTAGGGTGTTTATATGAGACCACAGTCTCAACATCATAGGGTGTTAAATGTACACCGGCAGTGTTAGATTTACACTGGCATTTTTGCTGTGTGCTTGGATATTCATGTCTGTGTACACCCTGACTTTTTGCCCTCATTTCAAGTTCTAACACACAAAGGCTAAGCCTGTCTGAATAAATTTTTTTTAAAGTAAAATTTTGGTGAAAATTGTCAGAATCACCCATTTTTGTGTTATATTGCTTCTAGGACGATCATAAAATAAAGCTGTGGCTCCCACTAAGAATGTTGTTGCTCCAAAGGTCTTTTTGTTTGTGTTCCATGCAGCAGAACAAAGCTCTCAGAGAGACAGTGACACGTGCCCTCTGCCCAGGGATTAGTTTGGCTTTCAGTTAATGTCGTGAGGACTACATTAGGTTCAACAGTCAGCATTTCCAAATGGATTTCATTGACATAGGCTTAAATGCACAAATACAGTTTATTCTGAAAGGAACAACAAAGCTTTTTGCAATTCAGGATTATTTTAGGTAGGCTATAGGCTACTGTGGTAGCTACTTATTGCTTCTCAAGTCCAATACATTTTATTCATTACGTATAGAATGTAAACATTGTCAATTTTCCATCATGTAAATTAGGTGAATAGTAAAATTTTACTTTTTGTGTAAATGGATTTTGATAATTTCCCCCAAGATATTGGTTTCCCAATGCCACAGTAGCCACATTATTGCGGATTATTTGGAGCCGTTCCACCAGGAGAGACGGTTTCCCTTTAAGAACCATGTAAACAAAGACCCGCTGTTGACGTTGTAGCGCATAGACGGTCATATTCAGAAAAGTTGCGTATCATCCTTCAGTGGAAAATACGGACCGGTAATTGCGCAAGTGCTTTATAGAATTTAGGCATTTGCGCGCATGCGCAATCTCAGGGGGAGTGATAGGAGCATGAATGGAGCAAAATGGCGGATCATGTGCAGGTAACTGGAGGTTTATGTTTTGGAATATCAAAATATAGCATCATAATGGGGGCACTTTGATAAATGAGATATTCGATAGCTAAAGCGACGAGAAAAATGCTTCCTTCTGCTTGCAGGTAACAGACAAAATGCCGAAGGTGTCGATGGCTAACTGAGGATGCGACCAGTTAGCTGGCTAGCATGCTGCTGTATTGATATTGCTAGCTTTAGCTCCCAACCAATACGAGCGACTAGCTAGCACGCTGACTTGTTGTGGCCTGTCATCTGTTTCATTGGTTCATGCAGGTTAAAAGTGCAAAAGAGAAACCCATCAGCAAATGTTTCTTGCAACGATGCATGCTGTCCCGTTTCACAGAGAGAGTATAATGTTTGCCTCTTGAACGTGAAGCTAGTCAAGCTGTGAAGGAGGGTCCGTGTTCAGCACAATTCCACAAGTAAACAAGACATCCTATACGATTGGCCTGCTGAATAATGTAAATTTAACCCAACACGCTGCAATTCCGATGCATATGATTCCTTGCCAATTATCGATGTATTTAACGGGAGCTAGATGCTTGGCTAGCTAGCTAGCTACATGGTTTTTTGGAATCGTTTTTGGATGCAAGTTTAAACGCAATGAGTATCTAGCTGGCTACTGCATCGATTACAAGGAGTGTCTAGAGCTGCGGTCTTGATATCATCTGTAGATAATCGCTTTTCTGGTTGCTGATTTGAGGAAGTAAATATTGGGTATATTTACTGGCATACGTTTGGCTCCTGTATGCCGTGTATTGCACAATTAATCAGCGTAACGTTAATGGATTCGTCGGTACAATAATCGGTGTTTGGCCGCCTATCCAGATGATATTGAAGTCGGTGGATGTCCGCGGCGCCTGTTCTGAACTGATGCTCGTGAACAGGAGTCTTACTGCTACTAATATTGAAATATTTTCTTATGCCTACAGATTGTGTGTGTGTGTGTGTGTGTGTGTGTGTGTGTGTGTGTGTGTGTGTGTGTGTGCGCGCGCCCGCGTTTTAGGTATGAGTGCGAATACTTTTTAAATGTGTGTAACGTTAGTGCAGTGTGTGTGTTCGGAGCCGGGGTGATATTCCATAAGTGGTTGTCAAACTCGGTCCTGGGGTAGCCTACCACTGTGTATGCTTGTATGATGGTTTTATTTCCAACCACAGATACAATCCCAGAATTAATAAAAAACTAATTTTTCCTAATTACGCTTTTCCTGTTTAGAGGGATTATTTGCCCTCATAAACCACATGATGTCAGAAATGGCTATACATGCCATAAATAATAAGAATCCCACATGTACATTGTGCTATATTGCAAACGATTACATAAAGATAGGTTTAAAACAAAACGTTTTAACTGATCAAATTAAAGACTCAAATTAATAAATTGTTGAAAGTGTGGACACGTGGCCACTTGGTGGATAATGAAGAATTCAAAGACAAATAAAATGGTAACAAGCCGAACCTGCATTGTGATAGTAAGTTTAAGTTGTATCTCGTCATGTAATTGTTTGCAATTTAGTACAATAAGCACATGGGACTGTTAATCTTGATGGCTTGCATAGCTATTTCTGTCGTAATGTGTCTTAAGAGGAAACAATCCCTCTAAACCTGAGGAGCACCCAATTCAGAAAAAAATTTAATTGTTAAAATTATGGGATTGCAGTTGTGGTTGGAACAAAAACCAGCATACACAGTGGTAGCCTACATCATGACTGAGTTTGAGAACCACTGATCTGAGGTTTCCTAATTGAATTAAAGGGCACTCAAAGTTGAAAACCCATTTGGCGTTTTTTATATTTAACCACAAATAGCGCTAAACCAGTTATCTTGTTTTTAATTTGTTTAGACCAGAGGTGCACGACTCAGTCTGCATACTGGTTTTTGTTCCAATCAATTAGGCCTTAGTTTGAGTTTTTTGACAGCTCTATCAACTACACTGGATCACTGGAGCACAGTAGCATCTTTAGGATACACTTGCTGTCTGCAGCTATAGCTGGCACTTATACAAATGTCAGATCAAGATATGATTGAGCTAATTAAATAATTAAGAGGCAAGGTTAATTAGACACAATTGTTCTTAAGTAGACATTTTATGTCTATTGAAGGACAATTTATTATCTGAAAGCCAAGTTATGCCAGAAATAGCTATGTATACCTAAAAAATAAATGTCCCATATTCAGGTCCCAAGAATTTCAGTCAGTCAGACAGACCAACTTAGGCTTTCATTTACTCTGCTGTTCTAGTATATATGGGCAATAATTCCAATTGAAAGAGGTTCCATTTTTAATTTATTCAATTAAAAACTGACAGGTGAAATCATTTGGGTCCCATTTGCTGAGAGTGTGGAAACCTGAAATCATCTGTGTGAAATTAATGTTTACTGACCGCAAATGGCCAGACCTGCATTGTGTTAAAGGGATAGTTTGGAATTTTGGACATAATGTCTCAATTACGACTTTCCCATGATGTAGTTGATTGATGGAAACCATTTTCAGCTAATTCCATGCTGTCCCTTCTTTTGGACATACACACGTTGCTAATGCTAGCGCAACTCTAAGGTAACCGGTAGCATCCACTACCAAATGCACTTAAACACTCCACAGTGCACCCAAAGCAAATAAAATACGACGACCTTCTATCGGGGTTATTTTGAGTGTTTATACCATCATTTTTGAAGTCAAACTATTGTTGAATCCTTTAGTTTGTGCTGACCTATATTCTCTGTGGAAGTACGGCGGCGGAGCGATACTTTACGTTACCTACGAATGTAGTGCCGGCACTGGTCGACTACAACAACAAAGAAGAGCAACAAGTTGCAATGGCCACGTTCGCTCCGCCGCCGTGGGGAGTAACAACTAAAACCAGGAGACCCTCCGGCTCTTCAGGACCGGGGTTCCCTACCCCTGGGTTAGACCCACTACATTACTTTCATTTTGACTCCACATTTTTAAACCGGAACAACCTGGCGTCCTGTTCAACACTTATTCCACCTAAATAGTCCACTAAAATATGTTTCTGAAAATAGGCCATGCAGTTGCTGAATCTTGATTAATATTTGATGTGCAACGTCTAGTTTGACAGTTTGATCCGAGTTATACGAAATCATTTGTACAATGTACGTTCATTTATGCAAATGACGATGGACACAGCTCCTTCGCTCCCACCCCCCTCCCTCGCTCACCCCACAAAGTATTTTCCAAAATTGTGTAGTAGGCGGAGACAGTGGGTGTACTTACTCTTTAAAATAAGTTTAACAGCACAATTATGGTAGAACTTTAGCACATTTTCTACGACCTTAATTGATCAAGAGATTGGCTTTGGCAAAAATCAGCATATCCAGTGGGTCACCAGGACCAGGGTTGAGAGCTGGCCTAGAGCGTGGTTATTCAAATCTAACCCTCAAATCCAAAACTGGCCCTGGTTTTCTTTCTTCCAGGTAATTAACTGAACAATTGGTGCTACTGATTGGCCAGACTGTCTTCACACCTGGCTCCCAGGTAAAGGGAAGGTGGAAAACCAGCAGGTCTTGGCCCTCGACGGCCGTGATTTGAATAATGGGCCCAGAGCATAAGAATATCGGCCTAGACATTATTAAAAATGGGAATTGATTACAACCCTCACACGCATCCAATATTTTGAGGCTTATTGTACAGTCAATTATTTGTTGTGATGTAATTATTTCTCCATGAACAGTTGATATTTTTCTATCAATATCTAAAACATTATCTTAGTTGGTGGAAGATATTTTTGTACAGTTTTTCTGTAGCTAGGGTGTGTTCTCTGAAACCTGCAACTCACAGTTATACAAAAGTTTTGTTGATTGCTAGACATGCATCAAGCAAAAATGATTCTGGATGCATTTTGTGTGTTTTTACAAACATGCTGGTTAACTTCTAGAAATTTCAGCATGGTAGCAACAAGATAAGGAGAATTCTGCAGGGCTCGTTAAGAGTGTCAAAATGGCAAGCCCTCATTGGCAAGGATGAAAACTGTCACAGAAAATTGCCACACACAAAAAACTAAGGCCATTTTGCGTTAGATTGGGTGTTCCCTTTGTAATTACAGATAATCCGCCTGTTTGTGAGTTCAACTGTGTTGTGTATCAAAGTATAGACAACCGTAAGGGTGAATTTTGTGGCCTCTTTAAGGAGCCACCTGTGTCATTTTCTGATCTGGCCATTTTATTACACTGAAAGCTTTACCAAGTTGAACCTTTGCCCTGTTCCCTGTGAATGATTTCACTAAAAGCCTTTTGAAAGCAGAGAATTTTTTGGCCAAAAATTAAATAAGATCATTAGAAATTTGTGTCATACTCTACTCAGGGAGAACGTTCCTTTAAAACGGTATGTATTATGCATTGGCATAGTCTGAGTTACAGGGCATTGAAAAGGTTTCCGAATCATCATTGTGAGCGTGTTTGTTTGTGAGAGGCATTTTCAGCAATAAGGTTGTTTGTCTTTTGTTAAAGGCGTGTGCTATTGGTTAAGCAATGATACAGGTCTCATCCCTGCAACCATAGGGCCCCCCACTGAAATGAGTCTGCAGAATGTTGGCAGAGTTGATCTAGCGACGTTCATTCCGTCTCCTGCTGCAGAACCCAATGCATTTTCCTGTCAAGTTGCCCTTTATTGACAGTATTTGGACAAATCCAGCTTGTGTGTATGCATGTGTGTATGCATGTGTGTTTGCATCCTGGTTCCACATTTTTTGGTAATGACATTTTTATTTTTTGTTCGCAGTTAGCCTGTGTATAGTTAAGTCTCTGCGATTAGAAACAATAGCTGGTCTATGTTTCTTTTTTGAACTATGTGCCTCGGTGTTGTACTGTAATTGACTAGCTAGCTTCATAACTGGCTGTCTAGCAACATGCTTGTAAATTCTTTATTACCTACGCCAAGGAGGTTATGGAATGACTTTGGTCCATTTGTCCATCCATCCGTGACAGATATATCTGGAAAAGTAATGCCTGGATTGCCAAGAAATTTTCTGTGCACATTCATGTTCCCAAGAACAAGAAAACGATTGATTTTGGTGCCCCCACAACCTTTCCTGTAGCGCCACCATCAGACCAAACATATCTCAAAAAGTAATGACTGGATTGCCATGGAAGTTGCTGCACACATGTGCTCCCAAGAGGAAGAAGTTATTGATTTTGGTGACCCCATGACCTTTCCTCTATCACACATTTTCCACCATCAGGTCAAATTTTCTAATTTCAAAATTTCAAATGACCTCGTCTCGTGACCTGATAGTTGTACAGACACAAAATGCACATTGATGCAAGAGGAGAATATTGTGCCTCGGTGGAGGTCTGCACTCGGAATATACGGAATTCATAATTTCTTGTTTTATTTGTGTTATTTTAAAACCTTTATATATGGAACCACCTGCTCCAAGTGCATACAAGACAGTACTGGGAGTTCTGCTTAAATTTGGGTTGTCCCATTGTACATTTTTTTAATTAGCTGATGAACTGGGTGGATATTGAAATAGATTAGAATGTTAAAATTTGATTATAAATCATCATTGGAATCTTTAGAACATTTTCAGAATATGTATATTATAATTCAATCTGGAGATGTGTTGAAATATGCATGAACGTATATTTGTGAATTTGACTCTTCAGACTGACTGTAGAGGCCAGAGATTTGTTCTCAGTCTGAATGTTTTATTCAGTTTTATTCAGTGGTCTCGTATAATAAAGAACTGCATGGGGATATAAAGTTATCAACCTCCTCTCTCACAGTGCTTTTGAATGTCAAATTCAGCGAGGCAAACACAAACATAAAAATGCATACTTTGGCTTGCAATCTTGAAAATGATGGGTGATTTTGTAAAGTGCTGACTGCTTTTTCCTAGGAAATGGGTCCCAGTAGTTTGAATCATCCCTGCCTTCTCTCCAGCCGAGTCAAAGCTAACACACAGTCTACTTATCTAACATGTTCAGTTCTTTCTCCGCCTGCTTGTTTTCAGACGGTACACAAAGTTCTCCTACCCCCATGTCCATGAGGGACCTCCTCCCTTGGCCTCCCGTTAGTCATTATCATTGATAATCTGTAGTTTACATCAGTGTGGAGAAAACACAAACGCACACGCATAACTGTGCCGTCCTTAAGATATTGAAGCATAAATACACACTGTTCTCTACGCACTCATTTGGGGTTCTGCAATTCAGCAGGATTCCCCACTCCCAGTACTAGAGAGGTGAGCCATTTGGGTATAATCAATACAGTCATTAACTCAGTAGTGTGGATAGGTGCCTGGACGGAATCAAAGACTGCTGACACTGCAGCCCTCCAGTACCCAGATTCGGTTGCCCCCGTACTGATAGTTTGCTGTCCAGTAGCTTTGGCTTACATTCTTCAAGGGACGCAGGGTACTGTGGGAACGGTGTACTGCTCAACCCGAGCTTGCATTATGTTGATTACTTCATAATTTCAGAATTGTTTACAGTCAATGAACTGAGACTCTTGCCGGGACGTCAAGTGCGCTGCACAGTGGATGCAAAAGGCTCTCTCGCTCAACCGGTCAGGTCGTTAGATATCTTGATCGATGTTTAGCCTAATGACGCCGGCTATCATTTTGGCTTGTGCTCGGCCCACTTAAGCGAGTACACCACAAAAAGCCGTCTTACCACTGCGTGCTTGAACCACGAATCTTGCGGACCTCTCCGGTTTCACTGCCTGCCCTTCCGTCCCCTGTGGTGAGTGACTATCTATCGCTCACCACAGAAGTCACAGATCGTGAGGGATGCGCCGCTCTATGATCCATTCTGTTCCTGTCTGTGTTCCAGAGCCTAGCCCAGCTAGAGATCCTGTGCAAACAGCTGTATGAGACCACGGACACCAACACCCGGCTCCAGGCTGAGAAGGCCTTGGTTGAGTTCACCAACAGTCCCGACTGCCTGAGCAAATGCCAGCTACTGCTCGAGAGAGGGAGCGTAAGTGGTGCTCAGTAAAATTGGGTACAAGTGACAGTTGATGATTTGTATCCTGTTTATGTCGTTTTCCCTGAAGAGCTTGCTCTCCTTTCCCTGCTCCCTGTGGTACAACAGGACTTTAAAAATGGGCGACGATCTCAATGTCTCTGAATTTTGCGTGTGTCCAGAAGAGAAAGTAAATACAGTGTTTTGATACAGAGCTCAATTTTGCACTGTTTTGAACTGTTTATTTTCCTCAAACTGCCAGATGAGGATCCCATTGCATCAGCTCTTTCATTGTTTTATTAGCCAGTATGCACATGTGCCATCAGTTGTGACTTAACTCTGATCTGCCTTTTTTTTTTTCTTCTTCTTTCAGTCCTCTTATTCCCAATTGCTGGCTGCTACATGTCTTTCTCCAAACTGGTGTCACGAACAACCAACCCCCTTCCCTTGGAACAGCGCATCGACATCCGTAAGCTGTGCCCTGCTAAAATCTCCTGACTTTTGAAGCAGGAAGGAGGAGTTTTAAAGTCTCTCACGTGTGCTAGTGTGCTAAGCTTTTGTGTTCTTGCTTAGCTTCAATTCAGCTTTGTGTAGCTGCTGGTTAGGACATAGGGTCTCATTCTGTCTCCATCACAGTGCAGAGTACAAAATCCTGGTGGGTGTTGCCAGGGAAAGGATACTATACCTTGATTTTCAGTGGCTCTAGACCAGTAGGTTTTCACTTCAATTTTCACATCCTGTAGGTTTTCACTTCAATCCTACAAAACACACCTCATTCAACAGCTAGAGATCTCCTTGAGCTACTGATTAGTAGAATCAGGTGTGCCAAATTAGGGTTGAAATGAAAACCACCAGGAACAGGGCTGGAGACCACTGCTCTAGACACATACAGGCTGTGTGCCATTATGCAGACTTGCGTTCTACGTACTTGCATTCTAGATAGTACATTCTTCCAATTACACTAGCTAGAACGCACTTGATAGTATGCAAGAGCGCAAGTATGCTTCAATTTTGGAACGCAGTCGATGACGTAGTCAGCAGAATAGCCTACCTTTGACCTTACACAGGAAAAACAATAGAATCACCTCCACGAATTACCTTACTCGATAACCTAGCTACGGTACAGTTAGCACCATTAGGCCTAAGCATTTGAAATTAACTACAAATGTTGTGGTGCATGGTATTATTTGCAATAAATATTGTTTTGCCAAATTTTGAATTTTCATTAAGACATTATTGCCATGGTGAAACTAGCTACTTCCTGTGTGAACCATATGAGGCAATTCGTTTTATCTCAGTTACGGACAGCACGACCTAAGCAGTGGCGGAATCAGGCCATATCATCTCATACCAGCAGTAGCCTAAAACGGAATAGCAAGATGCCTTAAGTATAATGCAGACATATTATACTTGTACTGCTTAGGTCATGCTGTCAGTAACTGTTACAAGCTCAGCATCGGTTAACGGTAGCCTACAGTTTCCGGAGAAATGTATGCTTATTTAACTATGGAGCCGGTGTAATTTTGCGCCGTTAAACGCACTCGTCAAGCTAGGCGATATGCTATGAACGACATGCACTTCTTTTGCTTAATTTCCCCAATTAAATTTAAAACGATAGGCTAATACTGTGGTTTGTGGTATGAGCATACTCAGCATAGCTATGAAATATGAATTCAATTAAATTTTATTTGTATAGCGCTTTTTACAGAGAACTGTCACAGACGCTGCACAATTGTAGGCTAATTGTTCTTATTGATTGAAGTGGATCATAAAATAAAGAGGTAAAAAGCAGGCAGAGGGAGGGATATTCAAGTGTGACAATTCGAAGTGACAGTATAGTATGATATTAAATAATAGCATATTATTAAGAGACGTGATTAAGACACCGTAGGCTACTGTAGGCTAATTTTGTTGACTGTCAGACCTTGCACTTCGCTTCGTGACACTTGAAAGATATCCCACCCACTGCCTGCCTGCTCAACATCGTTACTCTTTACATTATGGTCGACCACAATCGATATAACTATCTACAATTCATGGTTCATAGCTCGTCCCACAATCCACTGTATTATCGTTTACATTTTAACTGGAGAAATTAAGAAAAAGAAAGGCACAGTGCGTTCATCTGCAGTGGAGTCGAAACACAGCACACCTGTAGCATATAGTTAGGCTACCGCAGCAATCTTGGTCACGGTATAATGCAATGCATAATGGAACACAGCTACAGAGTAAGTGAGCTTTGGTCCTCCAGCTCATTAATGTAGTCCCTATCAGGGGAATATGTGTCCTTGGCTTCTTCAGCGAGCACATTCTGTCAAATAAGTCCCTCATTCACTTAATTAACTGTAGCTAAATGTGTTTAATTAACTGCTCAGTAATGTAAGGGGTAAAATACACATTTTATTCTAATGTAGGCAAAGCTGAGTCCATTTATCTCTTACAGGTGACAGTTCTTTGCTCTCTGTTTTTAGAGAAGTACAATAAAAGTTCACACGATGTCACATGGTTTGTCATGCAGAAAACCTGCAGTCCAATGTAAGATGATGCTGAGAGGGAAAGTTTTTACTTGGTGGTGATAATCAGTATTAAAGGTGCAGTAGGCAAGATTTCTTTATATAATTTTGGCAAAATGGCTAAATTTGCTCATTACTTGCTATCAATAAATCAAGTGTTCAGAGAAAAAAATTCCAGTTTCTGTGAGTGTCCTGGGCTCTGTACTAGGCAAAAAATCTCAAGCCGGTCTTCCAAAAACCAACCAATCAGGGCTAGCTATGTAGCTACCAATCAGGGCAACTATCTACAAGCAAAAGATCCTCCCGGTAGAATAAACCCCTGCCTGTCTCCGCGTGTGCACTGGAGCATAATTTGGTAGGAGGGGCTTAGGAGAGAGATAGGAGGGAGGAGTGCAAAGGGAGTGAAGTCTTTTTGCCTTGTATATTTTCAAACTTGCCTACTGCAGCTTTAAGAGAGTGATTCACTAAACTGGAGGCGTGGGTGAGGAGATAAATTGTTTTTCTTTTATCTCTCAGGGAATTACGTCCTGAACTACCTTGCAACCAGGCCAAAACTTGCGGCCTTTGTGACACAGGCTCTTATCCAGCTGTACGCCAGAATCACCAAGCTGGGCTGGTTTGACTGTCAGAAGGAAGACTATGTATTCAGGAACGTCATCGCAGACGTGACCAGGTTCCTGCAGGTATCTACCAGTCTCTGCTTTTTGATGTGATATTGGGTGGATTCAGAGTAGACGAATTCACTTGGTTTGACTCCAATACACCTGAAACATTAACAAAACCATAATAACTTTTGTCAACTGAACAAGGTCTTGAGTCTTTACTGCTACTGTACACAGTGTTTAATAAGTGAGTTGCTGGTATTCTTCTCTCGCAGATATTGGAGCTTCCAGATTGGAGCCTAGCGCGTATATTTGTCCCACGTTTGCGAATCAGTGTTTCTTTTGAAAATGTGCCATCCAGTGACTCTATGCATTTGAATTCACTACAGGACAGTGTTGAACATTGCATCATTGGAGTGACAATTCTCTCCCAGCTCACCAATGAGATAAACCAAGTAAGTTCCTCTCTGCTCTCCTGAAGTAAGTGTCCATCTATTTCATCAACAGTTCTTCTGTTCTGTTAGTGCTTGGATTCTGCTTGGTTGGTAAGGCTTTTCCATTGAACTATTTTCTCCCACACAACACCAAGAGGTTTGCAACAACCAGGAATTATCATTTTAAATACTCTGTCCTAAAAAACAGCCCCATCTCTGTTCCTTGGCAACTAATTTATACAGCTTTGCCTGCAAGTAAATCAGTAACAGAAGTTTAAAGCTAAGGTTAACAAAAAATCATGAATTTGCAATAATGCATCTTTGGTGTACTGACAACCATGGCATTACCCCAAAGCAATATTAACAACACCTCCACTTGAATTCCTGGTTAAAGTCCTTTCCAAACTTTTTGTGTTTTGTTCAGCCAACCAGCAGACAGTTTTAGACAAACTGACTTGCGTACATCATTAGAAAGTGGAGGGGATGATATGAAATATGAAATTATTCTTCCAAAGGCGTAACCTTATTCCGTGATTGTAAAAAAAGAAAACAAATCATGGAAATGAGACACAAGGTAAAGTTAGCTGCATAGCTAGATATGTTAGCTAGACATGTCTTTTTCTTTGGCTCGCTATGTACTGTAGTGTAACGACACTAGCAGCAACACACACAACCTACCATTCGACGACTTGTGGCCCAAGGGTAAGGTCATCTTCCATGACGACATCATCTTGTGATTGTGCAGGCTCATAAATATATGGCCTCACCATAGAAATATTACACCCACTGCTTTCCGCCCTGATAACTAACTACATGCTGAAGAAAAGTACAGTGTGCAACCTAGTTGTGTGTGATGTCTAACTCATATGCATATCGATGGAATGCTCACACCATTAGGGTTGGGTATCGAGGACCGGTGGTACCAGGTCCAAATTTCAGAAGAGCCTTGCACTCGGGCATCATACAAACAACATACAAAACACAGTACATCTAACCTTTATATGGCAAGATATAGAATGATATTTATGTTTCTCTTAGATACGGTCAGGTCTAGTTCTTAGTTCTAGTTCTTAGAGCAGTGTCGTTCATCGCCAGAGAGCTCCTGATATGGAAACTCAACATATCATGTCTTTATTGACAACTTACATTTTGTAGCAGCCTAAATATGCTAAGAATAAAGGTAGTTTTTGCTCTTGAAATATATACAGTCAAGCCGGAAAGTCTCCACACACCTTTCACCTTCTCCACGTTTTATTACGTTACAGACATATTCTACAATAGATTTAGTTCATTTTTTGTCTCAAAATTCTACACAAAATAGCCCATAATGACAAAGTGAAAACAGGTTTTTAGACATTTGTGCTAATTTATTAAAAATCTAAATGTAAAATATAATAATAATAATATGTACACAAGTGTGCACACCCTGTGATATGACACCCAAAAGTGAGCTGAGGTGCATTTTGTTTCCACTGATACTGCTTGCGATGTTTCTACAACTTAATTGGAGTCCACCTGTGATAAATTCAATTGATTGGACATGATTGGGGATTGCCAACACCTGCCTATATAAGGTCCCACAGTTGACAGTGCATGTCAGAGCAAACTCCAAGCCATGGGGTCAAAGGAATTATCTGCAGACCTCAGAAACAGGATTGTGTCAAGGCATAGATCTGGAGAAGGGTACGGAAAAATCTCTGCAGCTTTACAGGTCCCAAAGAGCACAGTGGCCACCATCATTCGTAAATATAAGAAGTTTGGAACCACCAAGAATCTTCCTAGACCTGGCCGCCCGGCCAAACCGAGCAATCGGGGAAGACGGGCCTTGGCCAGGGAGGTGAGCAGGAACCCGAGGGTCACTCTGACAGAGCTCCAGCGTATCCTTGTGGAGATGGGAGAACCTTTCAGAAGATCAACCATCCAGGCAGCACTCCACCAATCGGGCCTTTATGGTAGAGTGGCCAGACGGAAGCCCCTCCTTAGTAAAAGGCACATCACAGCCCGCTTGGAGTTTGCCAAAAGTCACCTAGAGGACTCTCAAACCACGAGAATCGAGATTCTCTGGTCTGATGAAACCAAAATTGAACTTTTTGGCCTGAATACCAAGCGTCACGTCTGGAGGAAACCAGGCACCGCTCATCACCTGGCTAATATCATCCCTACAGTGAAACATGGCGGTGGCAGCATCATGATGTGGGGATGTTTTTCAGCAGCGGGAACGGGGCGACTAGTCCTGATAGAGGGAAAGATGAATGTAGCTAAGTACACTGAGATCCTTGAAGAAAACCTGCTCCAGAGCGCTCTGGACCTCAGACTGGGGCGAAGGTTTACCTTCCAACATGACAACAACCTGAAGCACACAGCCAAGAGAACAAAGGAGTGGCTTTGGAGAAAGTCTGTGCATGTCCTTGAGTGGCCCAGCCAGAGCCCAGACCTGAATCCAATTGAACATCTGTGGAAAGAGCTGAAAATGGCTGTGTACCGACGCTCCCCATCCAACCTGACGGAGCTTGCAAGGATATGCCAAGAGGAATGGGCAAAAATGTCCAGAAACAAGTGTGCCAAGCTCGTAGCTTCTTTCCCAAGACGCATTGAAGCTGTAATCGCTGCCAAAGGTGCAGCAACCAAGTATTAGGCTAAGGGTGTGTACAGATATGTAACCCCTAAATAACCTATTTTTGTCAGTAAAATTAAATTGCATATTTTCTAAAAACCTGTTTTCACTTTGTCATTATTGGCTATTGTGTGTAGATGTTTGAGGCAAAAAATGAACTCAATCTATTGTAGTATAAGTCTGTAACGTAATAAAACGTGGAGAAGGTGAAAGGGGTGTGCAGACTTTCCGGCTTGACTGTATATACAGTGCATCCGGAAAGTATTCACAGCGCTTCACTTTTTACACATTTTGTTCTGTTACAGCCTTATTCCAAAATTGATTAAATTCATTTTTTCCCTCAAAATTCTACACACAACACCCCATAATGACAATGTGAAAAAAGTTTTTTTGAGATTTTTGCTAATTTATTAAAAATAAAAAAATAAAATTTCTCATTTACATACGTATTCATACCCTTTGCTTTAACGTATTTTTAAAGTATCATATTTCATATCTCATTTTCCTATAGAACTCTATGGGGAAAAAAGTCAGGAGAAACAACCCTTAAAGTGATCCATCCACATCTACTCCATATCTGGCAACAGAGTGATGGTTTGGGGCTCGTTTGATAGCTCAGACCCTTGATAACTTACAGCCATTTAGCCAGCCATGTGTTCCATACTGTACCAGTGTAATTTACAGCTGAATCTAGTCTCACCCCCCAATTTCCATAGAGATCCATTCAAATGCAGAGAGGTTATAGTATCGCTTGTAACAGTACCTGAAAATAAGATATCGACAGTTTTTTGATGTTGATGGTCACAGACTTCAGGAAGTAACAGCATGTAAAGGATATGCGACCAAATATGAAATATGATACTTTAAAAATGCGTTAAAGCAAAGGGTATGAATACTTATGTAAATGAGAAATTTTAGTTTTTTATTTTTAATAAATTTGCAAAAATCTCAAAAAAACTTTTTTCACATTGTCATTATGGGGTGTTGTGTGTAGATGTTTGAGGCAAAAAATTAACTCAATCTATTGTAGTATAAGTCTGTAACGTAATAAAACGTGGAGAAAGTGAAAGGGTGGGGAGACTTTCCGGCTTGACTGTATATATATATATATATTTTTTTTTTTTTCTTCCTCAAAGAATATGATAAGAATCAGAACCGGCATTCGATAAGAACCAGATTCGATAACCGGAATCGGAATCGATGAAATCCAAAAAATACCCAACCCTACCCTACACACCATCCTGTAAACAAGGCTTTGTCATTGTTATCTACATTTTTATACTTAACAAATCCATTAGAGAGTCCTTAATGTTTTAAAGATGGGATTCCAGTCTTGGTCTCAGGCTAGAATTGGCAAAGAATGAATAGGAGAGATGCCATTTTTACATTTTTGCATAACCGTTAATTAAGTAGTGTGTGTAACCTAGTTGTCATGGCACCCATGTCATGTGTCGGGTATTGATTAGTCTACAGCCAACATGCAAACGGAAAAACAAATTATCTTGTAATAGTTTATATGGAAATGTTTAGTAGTATCAAATGAAGCATGTTTACTGCTTGCAATGAAGATGCTAAGTTCTGACACTTTTGTAGAGGGCATACAAAACAATGCATAGAAGAAAATCTGTGGAAGTTTTGGGATCATGTTACTACTTTCATATGCTTGACCTGACTGCATAGCAGAGCGGTAGTCTTACCGACACGTTTACTTCACCTAAAACCAAAAGTGGGATTCTTTCTCTTGCATTTGGTTCCCCAAATAGCGTAGATATTTTGACCCTGACTGGTAGTCTCAACAGAACTGATTAAAATCCTCATAATCACCTACATACAAAAATTTAAGCTGATGGTTCCCATTTGTTGAGTTAAACATGATTGGATATTAGTCAGTGTTGCGTGTCATAATTCCATTATTCCAAAAAGGAGAAGAGGGTGCATGTTATAGAAAACATGTTCTAGGACTTTTTTCCCCTGTGTCTCAGGTGTCATATATTACGTGAGTATATGGATATCTAGTATGCTTAAATTAAACATTTATTCATTCTTATTGTATGCTTATTGTAAGAACATTTGGCACATTTAGAGAATAAAATGGTAATGATGAAATGGAACATGCTTCATTTTCTTTCCTCTAGTGTTGGCATCTCTGGGAGAGCTAGTCACGTGGATTGTTGTGAAATCTGGCCTGTTTGTCGTCGCATATGGAATGATGTTCATGTCTTGTAAATCCTCACAATGAGCACAAAGAGCATGAACTATAATCAGAGCATGTTTCTAATTAATCACAGAGCATTGAAAATATTGATAAATCAGTTTTATTTGTTTTCAAATGCTAATTGAGCCTATTGTAGATTTCTTTTCAGAAATGTGCTTTGTGCTGTATTAAATTGTTGGCTTGTGTTGTCAGTGCTGTTTCAAATCAACCAATATTTGAAGATTACTTGGTCTCCTAGCAACACAGTTTATTTCTAGATCCATCTCAATTATCTTAGGTCATGGTGCAAACGTAGTACTTCATTGCATTGCTTTTAAACAGAATAAAAATAACTGTAGTACTGTATTTACAGTATCTAATGGACATAAATGGCGCAGTTGCTTTGCTTTGCTTTTGAGGATTTTGACATTCTTGTAATTGCCCTTATGTTTAAATATACCAACCAAGTATAAATAGATATGTTTTAGCAAGCATAAACGTATGTATTTCAGGAAGACGTGAGTTTGTAGGGCGTGAGGTTTACAACCAGATGCTGTGTGACTATATGCTGTGTAATTAAGGAAACATCAAGACTAACATTGAATAGTGTTACATAAAGTATACCTAAATTAAAGGGTGGTAAGGCCAGTGGGAATGTCTGTCAGAAGAATCCTGCAAAAACCTACTGTCTAGCTAAAGCTTTTGTTTGTTAATATCTGTGCTCATAACATGCTTTTAATCACTTGCCATTTTGTTTATGCTGTAGCTTCCGTGGAATATCTGTCAATATGTTAATTTATAAATGATAGTTTGATGCATGCGTTCTGATATACAATAGTGTATTATTGTGTTTTGTTCTGAGCTGTGGGGACTAGGGGTGTGCGGAGGCAACACTGTCTATAACTGCATGTCTGTTAAATCAACAAATGTACCTGTGTCTGTATGGGAAGCTGGGAAGTGGGTGAGAAGCTGACAAACTGTCAGCAGGAGGTGGTATCTGTTCCTCTTTTCATATTTTATAGATGCATCTGTCAATGTGTCAAGAAATGCATTAAGACACATGTTGCATAGGGCCTGATTTACTAAGACCTTTAGCGTGTGCAAAACCTTTTAGCTCATGCAAAACCGATAACATGACCAATGATTGGTCATGGTATTTGTTTTGCACCAATCATTGGTTGTGTTATTAGTTTTGCTTGTGCTAAAAGGTTTTGCACACACTAAAGGGGCTCTATTTTCAAACCAGCGCAAGGGGACGGTATAGTCAAACGCAAGCTTGTTGACAGCATCAACGTCTTAAAACTGGCGCTATGGCGTTTCTCAGCAATACCGCTAGGATCAACAAATTCTCAACATAACATCCTTTCGCTTGCGCTGCAGTGGGATGGGTGGCGCTGTCTGGGGCGTGTTCTAAAATACTTTCGGCTCAGTGACAATTTGAACCAACGAAAACCCATTGCGTTATGATCCGCTAGAACCACCTCTTAGCGGCAACGCAATAGACTCTGGCAATTTGACAACTTGTTAGTCATGTACCTAGTTCTATGTAGTGTCTAGCTATAGGTGATGCCAACATTACACTTCCATTTAATGAACAAATAGCCTATAATTATTATTAATTAATTAATTTTAATTTAAACTACTAGAATAAAACAGGACAGCTTACAAGAAACTTGCGATCATGTAGGCCAATGGCCTATAATATATAAATTACACATTGACACAGTTGAATCATAAGCCTACCATTTGAATCATAATTATGCCTACATCACCTCATGTAGGCTAATTAATGCATTCGCCACCTCCTCCCGTGCCTTCCGAACTTCTGGGAGACGAGGTGGTGTGGATTGTGATCCATAAATTACTAGTCCTAGCCTGTACTTCTGTTACAAGTATGTCTGATTTCTGTGCGGAAAATCGCTCTTGTCGTTGACGGTCCAGTGCGTTTGGGTTGCTCATTATGAAATTGCATGGAGCGATTGCGTTCCAACTGGCTTTTTTTTAAAGCATGAGAACAACTATTTGATTGGCTACCATAGAGACACACCTTGGACATTTAAACCCAGCCTTTTAGCAATACCGCCATCAGATGCGCCAAGATTGCCGTCATGAAATTACCAAATTTCTCGCCGACACGCCCTCAGAGCGATAACGCCAAGCGATTACTCTTGCGTTCACCATTGCGTTTGGTTTATTAAAATAGAGCCCAAGGTCTTAGTAAATCGGGCCCATAGTGTGCATTTTTCCTTTCTCATTTCGTCTGATAATATCATCTCCCAAGTATCAGTGCTCTTCACAAATAGGGTGTTCGGTTTCAGATACAACCCCTAGTGGAGGTGCTTTATGACCTCCTTGCTGCAATCTGGTATTTGTGCCCCACGTGGCCTGTGCGTACTGTTGTAAAAAGACTTGACGTCACTGCTAAGTTCTGAGAGACTAAAACGATGTGTCCCCCCCCCCCCCCCCCCCCAGGCTGACACAACACATCCGTTGACGAAGCACAGGAAGATAGCGTCGTCGTTCAGAGACTCCTCGCTCTTCGAAATCTTCACGCTCTCCTGCAACTTGCTGAAACAGGTGCGAGCCGCAAGGGGACAGTCTACGCGACCGTCCGCACACTTCATTCATAGGGATGCATTTGCCCTTCATTTGTAGGCTTGCACGGTGCGCTAACCCCTGTGACACGGGAGCCACCGGGGAGTGCAATGCATGAAGTGCAGAAATAGCATAAATATAGCATATTTCGAGTTGGCAACATGTGATGATTTTTAAGTGCAAATGTCAACATTATTCTTTCCTTTCTTTATTGCAAATGATTTATTATTTAAAAATGTATTTAAAGCCTGTGTAATTATTTTCTAAAACAGCCAAACCATAGCATCCTGAAAATGTGCGTGTCTGAAGCATATTTAAATCCATGCGCTTTTTTATTTTTTTTAACAAGTATATTAAGAATAGGCATTGAAAAATGTCCCAGTCAATGGGAGATTAAACAAGTAATAGTTTGTACCCTCTAGCATGCTGATGTTTGGCAAAAAATGGCAAAACACTGAAATTTAAGTTAAGACTAACCTGTCAATCGAAGTGTGGTAATTGATCATCAAGACAAGTCTGAGAGAATCAACATATACTGTATATTCATCAGTATGTGCAATAAACAAAGCCAGATGAAAGCGAGTGAGTGTGTGGGGGCCTGACTCCGCCCTGGTGTCCTCAGGCCTCTGGGAAGAACCTGAACCTGAACGACGAGAGTCAGCACGGCCTCCTCATGCAGCTGCTCAAGCTGGCCCACAACTGCCTCAACTTCGACTTCATCGGCACCTCCACCGACGAGTCCTCCGACGACCTGTGCACAGTGCAGATCCCAACCAGCTGGAGATCGGGTGAGACTGAAGAGGGCGAGGCCGTGCGCCTGTCACGTGCCCCGTTTTCTTTTACGTCGGTGTCCTAGTTTGAGAGCGGTTGCTTTTAACCTCTCAACCGATGTGTGTCTGGAAGGAGACCTGCTGCGTGTTTACATTGTGTGTCTGGACTGAGTTTAGCTCTCTAAATGAACTGGTGTCTCATGAAGGGCCCACTACTTTGGGCTACTCTGGCCTGCCAATAATGCTGTGTGGCCCCTAATCGTCACCAGGTCACGGCGCTATTAACTCTGATCGATTAATGCCTCTTGTTGCGGGCGCTATCGTGTAGCTGTTGATTGTTCCGCCGGTGCGGCGGTGTCACCGACGGGCTCGCAGTGGCTTGTTTCACGGCGTTGACGGACGGTCCTCCCCCTTTCTCTCTCCTCCTCTCTCGCAGCCTTCCTGGATACCACCACTCTGCAGCTGTTCTTTGATTTGTATCATTCCATCCCCCCGTCGCTCTCTCCGCTGGTGAGTGAAGCCCGGCTGTGGTCAGTGCCGCCGTGCCCCCCTGCCCGGTGGTCGGGTTGTTTTTCTCCCCCCCCCCCCCCCCCCCCCCGACAGGCACGTAATTGGCCAGTAACAACCTCAGCACTTTTAACACCCACTCCGGCGGCCATCTTCAGAGAAAAATGGATTCGATGCGTGGCTTCCCGGGGGTCATCACCCTGGAGATAACCAGAGTGAACCGCTTAAGTGAATAGATTTTTGCTGTAGCTTGAAACCCCCTCAAGAGAAAAAAAAAAATAAACTGTATATGTTTTCCAGAGACCTGCAGTCTGTATTGATGTAAGAAAATAAACAAAATGACAGGAGTAGCAAAATGTGCCGAGTGCTTTTGGTTTCAAATGCAGTGACTCACAAGCCACTCAGTCAATTGAAATTATATTGTGGCCATATGTAAAACAAAATTCTACTTCGCATTGCTAGAGTTTTTGACGTATCTTTCTGCTTCTGTACCCAGGTCTTATCTTGCTTAGTACAAATAGCATCTGTTCGAAGATCCCTCTTCAACAATGCAGAGAGAGCGAAGTTCCTGTCCCATCTTGTGGATGGGGTCAAAAGGATATTGGAAAACCCCCAGGTACTTTGGGATCTGAGATAGGTGTGACCGTTAATTATGTGTGAGTGCATGTTCAAAGTTGCCTGATTGCATGGGAATCTGTGGCTGTAGGCCTAAATCCGCATCTTCCTTTATGAATGAAAAGTGATTGTTCTTGATTGATGTCATTTTTTGGACTATTAGAAGGCTTCGTGAGGACGTAATAAATAATTCTCCCTTGTTCTCCAGAGCTTATCAGACCCAAACAACTACCACGAATTCTGTCGACTGTTAGCGCGACTGAAAAGTAACTACCAGCTTGGGGAGCTGGTCAAGGTGGAGAATTACCCTGAGGTCATTCGATTGATCGCCAACTTCACTGTCACAAGCTTGCAGGTGAGTGAACTTGGTTGCGGTTTACCAGATTGCCAAAGAGCCAGTGGCTGGAGTTTACCGCTGTAGCAAACCGCTAATATGAGGAGTGGAATTGGTCACCAGTGCTGTTGCGAGAGGATTAATTCTGCAAATAAAACTTCCACATTCTTCAACATTTCACTGTAAACCTTTCTGTTTCAGTTAGATGTCAGTTATATTAGGTTTCAGGAGGCAAAAAGTGACTTGAAAAAGCAGAGCATTGTCATGTGTTGAGTTAGGATTGTGAGTCAAGGGTACAACTGAATACAGTACTATTGGTGGCTTTGCTTGTGCATGGTGGCAGCTGGCGTAGTTTCAACACAAGATCACAACAAAATTAGTGATGTGGTTAAGCGCTGGAGTCTACCCTGGTCCCCAGTGCTCAGGGCTGCAATAGCTCCCTTCTGTAGTTAAGCTACAGTTAAGCTACTCTGTACGTCCCTATATTGTTGTCCTGCTGCTGAACTCTGTTGGGCATTCAGGATCCAATTTCTTTTTACTTTGTAAGAGGGCCAAGCAATTTGGCAGCCATTGTAGTCGAGCGTCAAGATATTAAAAGAGCATTTCATTACTTATCAACATCAAATACAACAGCATGTATTATTATTTGAAGTTCAGTATTGTGCAGGGCTAAATTTAGAAGCTGTGAAGGAGCTATGGCATCCAACTGGCTCTTTTGAATTGTAAACCCAGCCTTTGTCCTCTACACGACTGCATTGTCTGTTCATAAGGTGTCCACATCCTTATGAACATTATACATCTGGCGAGAGCTGCAAAGTCCAGGGATCAGAAGGTAAAAGTCCTGCTTATGTGTTTCTTCCGCCCATGAACTCAGCCAGCTGATTTCACTTATTAGTTCTACCTCCTGGCTGAAGATTTGTGCTAATGAGCAAATCCAGGACATTGGAACACAACACTGTGTGTTACTTTCTGAACCTGGATCTTCCACCTCTGCGTCTAATAACAGGAATCAAAATTTATTACAGCTTGAGGCTGGGTGAACCGGCCAGCCGTACAACTGGGCTTGTACGTGGAACTCATGAGCAACAATGAACCTTTTTATTTTGCCCTTCTGTTCTGCCGCCAGCACTGGGAGTTTGCGCCCAACAGCGTGCACTACTTGCTGAGCCTATGGCAGCGTCTGGCGGCGTCCGTGCCCTACGTCAAGGCCACAGAGCCACACCTGCTGGAGACGTACACACCCGAGGTCACAAAGGCCTACATCACCTCCCGTCTGGAGTCCGTGCACATCATCCTGAGGTAGGGAGCTTCTCGTGCTGTAACATCTCTTTAGCTGCTGCTCTTATGTCTCTGAGCCTCACACACAAACACACACTACCCTGACTAGGCGAAGTGTTTTTGTGCGTAGGAAATTTTTGGAAGTTAGGAAATCATCTCGTTTAGTTTTTTTATTACGATGTAAACTGGAGTTGTGCAAATGTTGTTATTTAAATGAATGACATTAACAGGAATGTAGCACAGCTGATTGGCTGGGGCATTGGCGGGATTTGGGTCGGTAGCCTAAGGTTTATACCTTCCATGAGAGATGGCAATAAGTGAAAAGGCTGCACATCTTTAGCGAATATGAGACACAACTTCTCCTGCACTGTCGAGACGCGTGTAAAGAATAACCTGTAACCAGTGGATCTAAGATCAAAATGTTCAGACGACAGATTGGTCATTGTCATCACACGACAAGTCTATACATGAGCTTATCGGTTTAATGGCTTCGTTTGAGCATTTTGAAGGGTTGGTGAGCAGTTCCCGTTCAGCGTGACGTGTGAGCGCGTCTCGTCTCGTTTGGCAGAGACGGGCTGGAGGACCCTCTGGACGACACGGGACTGGTCCAACAGCAGCTGGACCAGCTGTCCACCATCGGGCGCTGTGAGTACGAGAAGACGTGTGCGCTGCTGGTGCAGCTGTTCGACCAGTCTGCCCAGTCCTACCAGGAGCTGCTGCAGTCCACCAACTCCAGCGCCATGGACATCGCCGTGCAGGAGGGTATGAGAGAGAGAGCCTAGGAACAGGCCACCCTAGAGTCGTACTGTAGGGCAACTGTCTCCCAAATCCGGTTAATCTTTTATTACATTACATTTACTTTACAGGCATTTGGCAGACACTCTTATCCAGAGCGACTTACACAACTTTTTAGCATTTGGCATTATTACTCCCATTGTTTCTGTGTGACTCAGTCTGACTGTTGCCTTTAATAATACACTTTGTTTAAATAAATGCTTTTCTAAACCCAAGGCCGCTGTAATGACAATGTTAATGGAAAAAGAATAAAACAAAGTGAGTACTGTTTAAATGAACGATAAGATGAGAACGTTACATGATTCAGTGGCATGTAGGAAGCAATACTTTAAAGCACGTATGAAAAATAAATAAAATGACTAATTCTGACCGCATGAGAATTTTTTCTGTGGCTGCAGGGCGTTTGACCTGGCTGGTGTACATCATCGGAGCGGTGATTGGTGGGCGCGTGTCTTTCGCCAGCACAGACGAACAGGACGCTATGGACGGCGAGCTAGTGTGCCGGTGAGTAATCCGTCTTTTTCTCGCAGTCCCTCAGAGTTTCTTCTATTTTTATTTTTTTTCCTTTGTTTTTATTTTTAATGTCTTAGAGGAAGCCAAGCCTATCGATAAAATATGCCTTTTGTGTATGTTTAGATTCACATTGTGATGAATGGTGCTTAGGTCTCTGGAAATGATAGGAATATAATCCTCCCTCCGAAGGTGAGGCATTGGCAGGTAAATGTGTTTTGCATAGGATGGTGTTCTTTTCTCTCGGACGGTCGCGTGACCCTGAGTGTTGTCTGTGTGCCGTCTCCTCCCCAGGGTGTTGCAGTTAATGAATTTGACTGACTCCCGTCTGGCGCAGGCTGGCAACGAGAAGCTGGAGCTGGCCATGCTTAGCTTCTTCGAGCAGTTCCGCAAAATTTACATCGGAGACCAGGTGCAAAAATCCTCAAAGGTAATTGCTTTTGTGTTTGCAGTCAGTCATTCCGCAGTGGTGCGATACGTAAGGTTAGATGGGAACTTTAGAGGCATACCCTGAATGCTGAAACCCTTAGGTCAACAAACGTGACAGCATCACAGCTCACAAGAAACCGCCTATTTTGAAATTAACTGTTTGAAGGACAATTCTGAATGCAGCCGGTGTAATATAACAGAATTATCTTTTGGATGTTGAAGGAGCACAAAAATGCAGTAATACATGACCGGGTAAAATAAAATGTCACTTGAATACGTTTTTTTTTCGTGCTGTCCTGAGACTCCAAAATGTGAACATCTCAGATAAGCAGTGATCAGTAGTTTCGTGATGTCTGGCCACTTTCACCTGCTATTATGGAAATGCTTTAGTTTTAGTGTTTGCCAGGCTTTGGACCTTTGACTTCACCATTTCCTCCTCAGCCTCCTAAACTATGGGATATTGTAAGCAGTGATTGAGCTATAATGAAGGGAGAAATTTTGACAGTCCGCCATATGTGATTATATGATCTTATTTAAATATTTGAACCTCTCATATTTCATGCTATTTAACCCCTACCACTGGATTTTATGGTTGTCCCAAGATTGTCACAAGATTTAATTGTTTTACAACACAGAGGACACTCAAACCAAGCATCCACAAAACTGCACTTTGGCCGTTCTATGGAGGCCGTATGTAAAATTAGCAGCCGGCATCAACCGATGGCAGTTGCACTAATCGGTGGATCTGTGGGCGTGTTTTGTATTTGGTTTGCACTGACCAACCGTGACACTGATATTACTCCCATTGCATTGAACCAAGTAAATAATTCCCATTGGCCAGTCCTCTGAAAGGCTTGTGGGCATATGTCAGTTAGATTTACTGGAGGTAATGTCTTTCACTAAGTAGACTGTGTGATAATGCTTTGGCCGCATTAGCTGGCAGATATTATTCATGCCAAAAGGTATTAAACTTGTTCCTGGCAGAAGATGAACAGCATATAATGTTCGATCAACACAACACCTAGATGTTTCATAGGAAATGAAAGTCTTGTTTTTCTCCCCTTGATACACTATAATGGTATAAAATCTTTTTTATTTCAAATCAACTGAAAAGTTGTACATATGGGGCAGCAGTATAGCATAGAGGTTAGGTAACCGGGCTTGTAACTCTGAGGTTGGCGGGAGGATCGCCAGGTGGCACACTTCCATTGTGCCCTTGAGCAAGTTGCTTAAACTATATTTCTTAAGCAAATATCCAGCTGTGTAAATGGATGGTATGTAAGCTGTGTAAGTGGCTAAATGTAATGTAATTCTGCCGGACAAGGAGTTCGCGAAAAACATACACAGTTAAGACGTTTCACATTAGGATTATCCCAGAAAAAGCAGAGTTCCAAACTTAAAACATAATTGACTTAACATAACTCAGACCATCTTGTCTGCATTAATATTGTGTTGGCTTACTTTAGCATCACTGTTATGTTAAAAATGGAACTGAGCTAAGCAGATGGATGTAACTGAGAGATCTGACTAAAAATGGGCTTTATCATCATGTTTATCTTCCTCTTGGCAGACTGTGGTCCCAGTTGACCTGGATCATGGCTAAAATCTATTGTATGGTACCAGTTAGCTCAGAGGTATTTCCTTAAGGTCTGTGTTCTACAATCTGTTTTGGATTTTCTCCTCACTGTAAATTGGTTCTGATTCAGATTTTGGCTTGTGAAACCTGGTATGGAGCATATAGGCCTGTCCTTGTTTCCGTTTAAAGATAAATTCACCCCATCTGCTCACATGCATATGTCATTACTTATGTTTACTGTCGTAATATATAGCTTGATTCGTAAGTTATAAGATGTTTTTGATTTCGCAATTATGTCATGCTCAGCAAAACTGGTCTTTTGATTTGGCATTGTAACACAATTCCCATCAGATGTTTCATGGAGATCGCATCATAAACAATGACTTCGCAATGGCCTGTGGAATCTTGATGACATTGGTTTTACCTCGTACTACAAATACTACATCAAATTTTTACATACCATAAAATTTGGTGAACCTTCATGATGAAAAATCATTACGTGACCCTTTATGAGATCAGAGGCAATCAGTGGAAATGAATGACAGGATGACATCAGGATGGAAGTGGTAATGATAATGTGTCTTGTTTAGTTTTATAAATATGTAAAGATGTAAGATGTTGTGTAAATCCTTGTGGGGTTTCTTGTCATTGTTCTTCAGCTTTACCGCCGTCTCTCTGAGGTACTGGGCTTGAACGATGAAACCATGGTGCTAAGCGTCTTCATCGGGAAAATGTGCGTATAGCAAAATTTGATCTCCCATGATGCATTGTGTTTCAGCGAATACACCTCTCTGCTGGAAACACTGTTTCAGCTGCAGAGTGATAAGAGTGTGTTTACAGTTGTTACATGTGTATCAGTGTGTATGCATTGTGTATCAGTGTATAAGTTGATGCATTGTGTATATGTGTGTCAGTGTGTATGCATTGTGTATCAGTGTATAAGTTGATGCATTGTGTATATGTGTATCAGTGTGTATGCATTGTGTATCAGTGTATAAGTTGATGTATTGTGTATATGTCTTCTTTAGTCTTCTTTAGCATCATTTCCTATTCGGTCCGACATCCTATAATTTCCATGAATTTTGTTGACATATATTTTGCTGTTTGCTGTAATACTAAAAGTTTTGCATCTTGTGTAGAATCACTAATTTGAAGTACTGGGGAAGATGTGAACCCATTACCTCCAAGACACTCCAGCTTCTCAACGACCTCTCCATTGGATATCCTTTGCCATCTGCTTGGCTGTCTCCCCTAACGTTTATATTCTACACCTAACTTTTCATTTGTACATGAAGTTTTCCACTGTACTGTGAGGGTATGGAAAGGTTACTCCTACAGTATATGTGCTTGATACTGAAAAGTCTCTATTTTTCCCATTCATGGTTTGTAGCATCTTATTTTTAACTATACATGCATTTTTTTAAATATACATTTTATTGCCCCCTCAATATTTCCTAGTGTGCCCGTTGGCCATCTTTCTTGACAGCAGGTTATAGTTTTCCTTGCGTGCCGTATGTATGTCAGTACTGTACATCTCCTTGACTCTCAGTGTACCTACAGCAGCGTGAGAAAGCTGGTGAAACTCAGCGCTGTCCAGTTCATGCTAAACAACCACACAGTAAGTGCCAGACCGCTGCCTTCACGCTTCCTCATTAACGTGCTGTTTCTGGAATAATGGAAGAGAAGTGGCTGAGAAAAAATTACACCATTTAAATTGTGGCATCTCACTTTTTGTTGTTTTTTTTGTGTCTGTTTGTCTGGTCAGAGTGAGCACTTTTCCTTCCTGGGCCTTAACAATCAGTCAAATCTGAGCGACATGAGGTGTCGGACCACTTTCTACACCGCACTGGGGCGTCTGCTGATGGTAGACCTAGGTGAGAAGCAGTGAATGTGCACCTCCTGTGGACCCCCTGAGGTCATCGACTGACTCTTGAGTTTAATTTTATCTCAAGTTGCACTGCTTACTTATTTAACGCCTTACTCGTTCTGTAAACCTCTAGGTTTCTGTATTATTTGACTGGAGAGATAGATGTGAGTTGAGGGATATTTCATAGTTCCCTGGAAGCAGGTTGGAAGAGCTTGCCAACTGTGACGCGACTCAACTGTCTGTCTCTCTGGGTTTCGGTCCGCAGGTGAAGATGAGGACCAGTTTGAGCAGTTTATGTTGCCCTTGACGGCAGCTTTCGAAGCTGTAGCGCAGATGTTCAGCACCAACACTTTCAACGAGCAAGAAGCGAAAGTGAGTGTTGAGTAGCCATGCACTAATAGTCTGACTAACCAGTTCAGTTTCTCCACTGTTTATGAATCTTTTCAGGGCTGTGACATCTCCCATGTATGACTTCTCCCTTATTATTATTCTGTGTGTTAAATAATTACTATTTACTTTTCAGAGAACTTTGGTAGGCCTTGTGAGAGATTTAAGGGGGATTGCCTTTGCTTTCAATGCTAAGACCAGCTTCATGATGCTGTTTGACTGGATGTATCCTTTCAGTGTCCAGACGTGGTGTACAGAGTGTGGTTTGTGTTCTTAAACTGGTTCATTTTCAAACGCAGACTTACTGTAATTAATAATTCAGAGGGTGAACTCGATGGGGACGGGAGTCTGTGTTTGTTTTGGTCATTTTCTCAGCATGATTTTCCTCAGCCTTTGCCCTCCCTCAGTTACCCCACCTACATGCCCATCCTGCAGAGGGCCATTGAGCTGTGGTACCATGTCCCAGCATGCACCACACCAGTCCTCAAACTGATGGCGGAGCTTGTTCACAACAGGTATGATTGTCCCTGTTCATGTGAAGGAGATGTAAAAATGTTATCTTGCCCTGTCGTTTTAAGTGGTGTATTGAGGGTACCTGCCGTAGGCCTGTTGGATCCAAGTGGTATGTTCATCATTTCCAAGTGGAAAGCACATTCATTGTTCGGTTGGCTTGGGCCCACAAGGTGTAGTAGTGAATTTATTCATAAATTGTTTATGTAAATGTACACTCCCTAATTACAACCCTGTTCTGTTCCATTTTCTGTGTGTAGGTCACAGAGATTACAGTTTGATGTTTCGTCACCCAATGGAATCCTGCTTTTTAGAGAAACCAGCAAGATGATCACTACATATGGTAAATATGACGGCACCAATTTAATTTTCTCAAGGACATCCTGGCGTAAGCCTTTATGAAAGGAAGGTAGGCTTAAGACCGGTGAGGTTTCATTGTGTTCAGGGAATTAGCATTTTATTTTTTTAGTGCTAGCATTCAATGAAGGGCAAATGTATCTTAGTGGATAGGGAGCTGACCTCGAGTAAGATAATAAATAATAATTGGTGAAAATTAATATCCAGCAGTATGAGTCGGTAATATTAAAAAAAAATAATTTGGTAAACCCTCGATTAGGATCTTTATGAAGCAAATGAAAGGTATGCGTGTACCTGTGATTTGAGGTGAAAAGGTGAATGAAACGTCTTTTATTCCCCCTCTTGATTGCAGGCAATCGTATCCTGACGATAGGGGAGGTGCCGAAGGATCAGGTCTACGCCCTTAAGCTGAAGGGCATCTCCACCTGCTTCTCCATGCTGAAGGCCGTCCTGAGCGGGAACTACGTCAACTTCGGCGTCTTCCGCCTGTACGGGGACGACGCGCTGGACAACGCCCTGCAGACCTTCATCAAGCTCCTCCTCTCCATCCCGCAGAGTGACCTTCTGGTGAGCAAGCCGGGCGGGCCTCAAACAAGCTCTTACGCCCTACAGCCAAAACTCACAGCAAAGCCTTCAGCTCTCGGCTATCAGTGCTACGCCTGAGCCAGCTGCACATCTTTTTGTATGATTGCCAGACTGTTAGATCAACATCAGGTAACAGGCAGTCAATCTTTTTGTCGGTCCAATGGGTTGTATATCTTTGCAGTGTGCCGGCAGCACCTGCCTCTGACTGCTAGCATTCGCTCTGCTCCATCGCACCTCTGGGAATCATCCCCAGAGCTGCTTGGACTGAGCACAACTTGACTTTGAGCCTTGTTTCATGGGTTTACCTCAGACAGGCTGTTGTACGCAAACCAATGTTCTGTATCTGAGCATTTATTATCCAGAGTGTGACTGAGGCTGAACCAGTCTGCCTGTGACTGTGAGTCAACTTATAAAGCGAGTGTGGGCTTTCGCACGGATTTGTCCATTTAATGCTCTGAAGGGGTAATAAATTTAGACCCATGCATGCATGTATGATGGTGCCTAGGCTTGTCAAGGTGTTATTGTTTTGATGCTGGTGTTGCGTCCCTCTAAAACACTGTTAATACCGGTATTACCAACCTTCCCCACTAGGGGGACCTGCCGGATAACCTCATCATGAGACAAGGCTCAAGTTTAACAGTCAAATTTTATTAATTCACGAAATACTTCAGAACCAGAAACCAAAATTCTTACAATTAAAAAATGTCAAGTAAGATAAATACAAGGAGAAATACCTTTTGTAATAAATAGCATAAATTCAATTTCACTGAAACTGACCTAACGAAAACGACCTGATTAAAGTGGCGTCAGTAGCATAATAATAAGTAACATAAATATAATATGGTAAATGAAAATGATAACTTGCAAAACTGTAGCCTATCTATAACAGTGCAAAATGATTAGCCTACTATAGGCCTGCAATCTAAGTTACAACTCTGCTAGGCAACTGCTTGCATGACCTGAGTGAAGGCCTACCCGCAGCATCAGCTCTCAAGTTTTATTTTTTTTAGTAGTCCCAACACCAGCTCTTTTAACGCTGTAAGTGATACGAACTTGTAGGCTATATCATGTGCTTTTATTCATTTAATAACATCAACGTTGAAGCTCTGCAAATGCACTTTTATTTATTTTTGACTTTTATTTAATTTAAAAATTTTAATTACAAAATACCGGTATTGACAGCGCGGACATAACTACACTGGTGTAGGCTCGTGCACCGTATGCAAACGGCCTTTTTATAGCCAGCATAGGTGTCATTTACGCTGGGGACGCTGGGGACATGTCCCCACCACTTTTTGAAGTGGCCAATTTTGTTGATTGATGTTGTCCTGAAGGTTGTGATAATAGTCTGTAGCCTGTCAGTGTAAATCCTGTATGAATATATCTACAGGTGTTGATATTGTCCTGAAGGTTGTGATTAGGCTGTAGCCTGTCAGTGTAAATCCTGTATCTACAGGTGGTACTAGTACAGATAGTACGGTACTAGTGTATTGCGCGCGCATTCGGTGGGGGTCCACCAAATGTTGGTTTTTTTTAAATCTGAAAAAAGTGTCCCCACCACCTTTCAAAACAAAGTGACGCCCTTGATAGCCAGTATTGAGAATGTTAGCATCCATGCAGACTCAGGTGTGTTATTTCTTACCCCAGTGTTAAAGTCCACCGCTCTCTCCTACAGGACTACCCTAAGCTAAGTCAGTCCTACTACTCTCTGCTGGAGGTCCTGACCCAAGACCATATGAACTTCATCGCCGGCCTGGAGCCTCACGTCATCATGTATATCCTCTCCTCCATCTCTGAAGGCCTAACTGCACTTGGTAAATACTGGCTTTAACCATCCGGTACAGTGGCTGTCCATTCCATTCCACGCCGATAGTCTTCCTCGCCATCAGAGCTGCTACCCGTAGTTTCTGTCCATTTAAAGTCCATCTCATTAGAGTGGTTGAATGCTGTTCCTGATGATGAGTTTGGTGCATTGCTACGTGGTGTTTTGGTGTGGCCTAGCACCTCCATTCCTGGGCAGTTTCTTATATTCCCGCAATAATCAATTAGGCCTCTGAATCTCCTCAGTATTGAAATTCCTACGAGGTGTGCATACATTCTATTGGAATTGCAGGTGCGCTGGATTGGGTCTCCTTACAGTAGGTGACAATTTGCAAACTTTATGTGACCAAACTTGTATTGATGGTTTTA
Source organism: Synaphobranchus kaupii (assembly GCA_029718625.1). Lineage (NCBI taxonomy): Eukaryota > Metazoa > Chordata > Actinopteri > Anguilliformes > Synaphobranchidae > Synaphobranchus > Synaphobranchus kaupii. The sequence goes on along the minus strand of CM056376.1, from coordinate 20,530,389 downwards.
TATGAAGGTGTTTAAAGACCGCTCTACCACAATTTGTGCGAGGAAAACAGGCTATTTCCAAATTATTTAGCTATTATATTTCTGTCTGTATTTCTGTAGTATTCGGTGAGTAATAACAATTATGCAAATTACTCATTATATTCTATATATTCCCACAATGTGGGGCTGTGACCAGGTATCGTCGTCCCTGCCTGGAACAGCATATATGAATCAGAACACATATAAAACATATAGTTTTCACTGTATAGTTTTTAGTAATCCATCTGCCTAGAGCAAGATGATTGTTGAAATTAGACATTAAAAGCTATGTCACATAGAAATGATGAGATTGACATTTGCATGTTGGGAACTGGAGTTCAGTACAGAAACTATGTCTTGCATCTGTAGGGCGAACCAGACACCCAGGCAACGGGTGCATCATAAGGCGACAGGCTAGCAGCCCAACGGCAAACATGAAAGTGTCCCTCATCTATTCGCCATTAACCAGTAAGGGACACGCCCCCCCCCCCCCCCCCCAGCCCCCCATGCGCTTCCAGACATTCCCCATGTGAACTAATACCATCCCATCTCCTTTCTCTTCCAGACACAATGGTATGTACAGGATGTTGCTCCAGCTTAGACCACATAGTAACCTATCTATTTAAGCAGCTGTCCCGGAGCACCAAGAAACGGGCTGCCCCCATGCCGCAGGAGAGCGACCGCTTCCTGCACATAATGCAGCAGCACCCAGAGATGATTCAGCAGGTAAGGGGGAACGGCCGCGCCCGCCTCGCCCCCGCAGACGGGCCCTTTGCGTGTCCGGTCGGGAGGGGGCTTTCCCCTAACTTCCTGCAATCTGACAAATTCAGCGCCACAATCCGCCCCCCCGTTTCTTGCAGATGCTATCCACCGTACTGAATATCATCATTTTCGAGGACTGCCGAAACCAGTGGTCTATGTCGCGGCCGCTGCTGGGTCTGATCTTGCTAAACGAGAAGGTAAGCTTCGGTTTCGTAGCCGCGCGCGTTTGTCGAGATGTCATCGTGACGGCTGATTGTTTTCAGCCTCGTGGAGCGCTCGCGTTTCTTTCAACCTGCAGGGGCGAAGGCTTCAGGACCTCTCTGGGTGCCGTGGTAAAGCTTTGAGGCTGCTCCGTTCCCTCCTGTATTTGTAATGAGTACTAACTGCTTTTTCAATATTTGTTTGTTAAAGATGCAGCACGGACTGGCATTTGTAAGAGTGCATAATAAGTAGCATATGTAGCTATTGTAAATGCATTTGAGTATCTTTTAAGAGTGAATCCTGCGTTGTGGCCCTGTTGGTGATGTTTTTCCGTTTCGTCATTGCACAAGCAAGACTTTGTGAGCCGTGGTGTGTATGAGGCGTATCTGTAGTGTACTAACCGTGTGTGTTTTCTGTGTTTGGCCGTCTTGTCTTCCTCAGTATTTCGCTGAGCTGAGAAACAGTATAGTGAACAGCCAGCCCCCGGAGAAGCAGCAAGCCATGCACCTATGCTTCGAAAATCTAATGGAAGGCATCGAACGTAACTTACTCACAAAAAACCGTGACAGGTATGCACATTTCCATTGTCTGTTTGTACGTATGTATTAGATGTGTGTGTGTGTGTGATTATGTTTATATTGATTACATGATGTCAGATTGTTTTTCTTCACTCTCAGTTGACAACTTGACATGCAATCATTTTTTATTGCATTAAATCAGCCCGCTGTAAATTAGATTTGCCGAATTTTACCTTTGCAGAGCTTCAGTTCTCCTTAGCATGAGGACCTTTCATTTCTCTCATTGTGCTAGCGGCAGACTCATTGATTTGCATTGATTTTAACCGTGAGCATCGGTCCAGATGGTAATGGCTTCTTCAGACCGATGCCTCGCGGCGTGTGTCCGACGCAGCCTCATGCATTGGGGTCCCTCTCCCGCAGGTTTACCCAGAACCTCTCAGTGTTTAGAAGGGAAGTCAACGACTCCATGAAGAATTCCACGTACGGGGTAAACAGCAACGACATGATGAGCTGACATTCCTCCACGCGGCTTCCCGCGGCCTCGCATCCCCCCCCCCCACCACCCCCCCAGGCCCGGACGCCAGGGGGGCCCCCACCACAGACCCCTGCCCCCCGCTACTCTGTACCTGACCTCTCCATGCCTGCCCCCCCCCCCTACCCCACCCCTTTTTTTGTGCTTTTTATATATATATATTTTAAAGTCAGTTTCCAGAAGTCACAGTCACGGTGACTATACGCTGACAGGTGTGGCTCACGCAGATTAAAGGACAGTTGGGGAGAAGCAAGGACATTAAAAAAAGTAAAGAGGAGAGCGTCCTCTCCAAACTCTCGCCCAGAAGGAAAGAGGGTCTTCGGGTCGGGGAGGGGAGCTGCTAAATTATAATACTCTGCTTCTGTCTGCCTTGTATAAAAAAAAAATAATCAAGTGTACATTTTTTTCGTAACATTTTGAACAATGTTTATAATAATTCAAATTTGAAAGAAAAAAAAAAAAAAAGTGTGATTGAAGTTTTTACAGTCCAGTAGTGCAACAGTGTTGAGTGCAGGGTTTGGATGCGTGTGAAGGGTACACAGGCATACCCAGGTGTTAAATGATGGTGTGGTTCAGAGTGTGCGACAGAATGAGGATCGGTGTGAGGGGATATAAAGGGTATTGGGTGTGAGAGAATTTCGAATGGTCAGACCTGTTGTAGATCCCCCCCTAACCTTTCAAGCGACCCTGAGCACGAAAGGATTTGTAAATACAGACCCCTGCTGCCTTGCAGATGTTGGAGAGGAGTATCTGTCTGAGTCAGTGGGCGTCCTGTTCCCTTCAGTGAACCCAGGTGTTCTGTGAGACTGACCTTTAACCTTAGCCTCAGGAGCGGGCCCTTCTTCCTCCCGCGCTCCCTCAGCAGAGCTCTGTCAGGTCCCCGCTGGCCCCGCCTTCGGCCCCTCCCTCAGGCCTACCGGCCGGACTCCGCCTTAGAGCAGAACAATCCTGGGGGGCGTGGCCAGTCACTGATAACGCTTTTGTGGGCCAAAGCGGCCCTGGTCCAATCAGACAGGCTTCCCGGGAAGTCACTTTATGGCTCTGCTGTTAATCTGCCATTGAGGTGAAGAGGCCCTGAAGGTATATCGTCTTGTACCGTGTAAAAGCTGGCACATTGCCACGCAAAGACTGGGTGTGACTATTGTCGACACAGTAATGGTCCTATGTTTCTCTCGCTGCCCCGTATCAAACTAAATCACCTTTTACTTTACAGGTTCCTCCAAAACAACCCATTTACGTTCAATAAGTGAACAGAATAATGCATAGACTACAGTAGCTCAAAAACTATCTTTAGAAATACAGAGTGGATATACAAGTATATTAGCAACTTCTGCTATTCTGAACAAATGTTGCTGCTAATTGTGAAGTAGGTCATCTCTAACCATGTTCAACGCTCATGGATATTAAACTGAGTTAATTTTTTTTACTTTTTTTTTTTTTTTTTTGTTAGGATTTTTTTTTTTTTTTTGGTTCCCTGATGTGAATGTGTCCTTGTGGAGACTATTGGGTCCATTGAGTGATAAAGTAGCTGGTTGAACTGTTTGGATGTCTACTACATGTAGTGTAAGCATTGTGACTGCAAAATAAACATCATTGGTTTGTACTGAGAAACTTTTCGCTGTAAATTCCTTTCCTTCGCACTTAGACTGTCGGGGGGTAGATGTAGTTTACAGTCTACGTAAGTGCTTCCAATATTTTCATATTGTAATTGATTTCCATATACAAGTCCAGTCTCAATGCATTGAAATGTATATTGCACTGGTGTAATTAACTGGTGATAATGAACACCTTTTAGCAATTCCAAAAAGAAGATAATTGACTAAAGTACTATAACTTGGTCCATTCTGGCCCAGTAATCCCTCCGTTCTGTAAGGGTATATTCCTGATCCGGGTACATCTGGGTCTCTGCATTTCATCAGGGTGAACTTTCAAGTGTCCACTGCCTTTTTAATTACACCTTTGTTCAACAACTTGAGTTGGTAGCGTGTCATAGTTAAATTGCTCATTGATCTCATCAAATGATCACTAACAGCCACCATTTTACAATAAGGCCAAAATGGCCGGTAAATCATCACCGTGTAAATACCGTTTTTAGCGCAAAACGGATTTGGAAGCTGAAATGGAAGGTAGAGCATTTTCAACCAATTTGTGTACAGCAAACCCTGTGAACATCTGTGAACATCTCCTTAGAGCAATGAAGGGAAATAAATGTAACCATTGATTCCATGATATCTGTAGCAGAACTGTGGTGGCAAGGAGGAAAGGCGTACCTGTTGTGGCCATTTCTAACCATGCAGCTACTCCTTGGACTCAAAAAAGGATTCCACAATGCCCTTTTCCATTGATTTATCCACTTTCTCTCCTGTCTGCACTGCTAAATTATTACAATGGTTACAGTTACTGGTAGCTCATTTATTTCAGATTTTCAGTTCACCACAATGAATTCCAAATGCCCTGTGGTTAGAAAATTCAGAAGCCAGTTTAAACGGTAAAAGGAGGCTAGTTCTGACAGGCACACGTGGCTATTGATCTGTTTACATGCCACACAGCCAAAAATAATTTTTACACTATTACCAGAGTTGAGTTCTTTTTTGTATGTGGAATAGTGTGTTTGGAGCTTCAGAAGAGATCTGATTTGAGAATATCATTCCAGCCTGCGTGCATCACAAGCGAGAATGAGGGAGCACAGTCGCATTTTACTCCATTAGTTCTGGAGGTTTTAGAGGTGACTGCAGCCAGGCCATTCTCTGGTATTCACTGAACTACGTTACTGTGACCTGTAAAGTATTTGGTAGCATATACGTCCTAGTGGATGAGCCTTATCTCTGAACATATGTATATATGTCACCTATTATTGCATCTTAATAAAATACTACCACTGATGTTAAAATTGATAGTTGTCCTGTTAAACATGTTGACTTTGCACTGCACTCTGCTTCTTCTGTTCCCAGTCATGCAACATGACAAAATAACGATGTTCAGGCTACCACCCCCAGGTATTTCAGCAGAATTCTGAGATAACATGGTAATGCTGCTTTTTATTTATTGATTTTTTTTTTTTTTTTTGTACAGTCCAAGCAAATCATTACATCAGAACAGGGACAGTATGCATAAAACTGATGAAAGTAAAAAGTCGGTCTTCTGTGCTGTAAAATTAGCAAAAATAAAACCGCTTTTATCTATTCTGAAATATAAGAGTATGCAAATCATTTGGCATTAAGAGTTAATTAGGAGTCATCCTGAGCTCTCCTAACAGGTTGATTACCCAGCCGAGATGAACAGCGATGTCAGGTATGTACTTCCTGAGACCAAACAAATGTTTCCGTATTGTTAGACAATTACTACTGGAATGGTTTTGTTTGATGTGTAATGAAGTGTTTAGTACCCTCATTTATGTACCTTAACATTTTCCACAAAAAACAAAATCTATCAAGGTGACAAATATTTTCAATATTATTGCTTTTCTCTGACTTGTTCATGCATGTTTTAGACCCAGGACATTTATTTGCGCCATTCACAGTGCGCTTCTATGTGGGACCAGCAGAGGGTGCCAATGTGTCATCAGTCCCTTCCAATGTCCTGCATTTGAAGCAAAGGTCAATGAAGATGTGCAGACAAATAGGTAATGTCTTTTCCCCTTTTAAGAAACAAAAAAAGAGTGAAAAATACCTACTGTTTAATTTATCCCGTGAACAAAATGTTTCCTTTCCTATCATTATTTTACACTGGAGTCTACAGAGATGGGCCTATTTTGTGATTGTGAGGAAGCCGTTGGATCCAGTGGTCATAACAATGTCGCCTGGTTGGTTATGAGAGATACAAACATTGTGCAACATATTTCATTGAAATTTTTTTTTTAAATATTTCACGTTTATGATCTCTGCTCTGAAATTATGCTTTCAGACAGACAGTACTGTCTCTAAATTTGGGAGATCCTTGCGCATTTCCAGTCGTTCCACAGAAGAGACCGCATAGGTCCCCTTGCTCGCTAAGGCCACATTTGTGTTTCCGAGCGAGGGCGTGTCTTTTCCGTCTGTCGTCCTGCGGTGATTTGGCGAGCGGGCCAGGTTGAGATCCCCAGCGTTTCGTCAGGTGAGGGCGGAGGCCCTGTGGGGGTCTTTGATGAGGGGGGGGGGGGGGGGGGGGGGGCGGGGGGCCCGATGACAGTACCCAGCAGGGCAGCGACAGGCGTCTCTGTGCTTGCTGGGCCAGCCTGACTGGACTCTGCCCATGCTGTTATCACACATCAGGCTTAAGAAAATAAAGATGAATGAAACGATGAAATGGCTGCGTGGAGCACCAAACACGTCATTAAAGGCTAGGTGGGCGGAGCTAGTAGGTATGAATGAATGTGTCTTTCACCCTTTGTTTTTTGATTTTCCATTCAATCTCAAGTTTTTTTTTTGTAATGTTATAAAAACTGCCTTTACCATGCATTGCATATGTTATATCAGAAAAATATCCACACTTCATTTATTAACAACCTCAACCTCATTTATTAGTCTATCCTGCATTGGGCATTATGTGCTACATTTTTGTTTACTGGTGGTGAGGTCGTCATGACAATGACACAGCATTTGGTGTGTCAAATGTGCTATCTTACTGTACTGGCAAACAATACATTTTTCAAAAATGTAAAGGTGAAATGGACTGAGATGGCAAGACAATTAAAGATTTCCCAGAATGCCTTGCTGTTTGGCATGAACATCAGCCTCCCCAGAAAAGCAATAGGATCCAGCATCTGTGCTTTCTGTGTACTATGTGTGGCCTTGTGTCTAGTGCATATTATCTTTGTGTCAAGGCATCTGGTTTCAAAGTGTGTGTGTGTGTGTGTGTGTGTAGGGAGGAGGAGAAGGGGGCTATTTGCAGTCCTGGAATGTCCGCCTCTACCAAGGCGAACGCTGAAACTACGGCCTCTCCCGACGGACGGACCCCTGTCCCACCATGAGGATGTCTTCCCTGAACTGTCGGTGACACCCGGGGAGGAGGGGGGGGGGGGGGCGGTTGGGTGGGGGGCAAATGCACGGGTGTTTAATTGTCTGAACAGAGCCAGGAGGACGACACAAATGGCGGAGAGGTGAAGAGGTTAGGAACATAATTCGGAAGCGCGCAGATAAATCAGGAGTGTCCAGCGGCTCTACGGGTAGGGCCTGGTCCAGCCACCTGATGTTTCCTCTCCAAACACAAGTGTCCCTTCCCCCGGGATCTGGGACCCCCAGCCCTGAGAATGTGAGCAAGCTCCTGCGCACCGGTGGGCCAGGGCACAGGGAGGGCGTTCACACCTTGTTAAGTTTTACAGCTCGTGCATTTGTCAGTCCCGCTCTTCTATTGCCCCTTTGACTGGCTGACCCCCTTTGATGTACATTTCCCTGTAGAGCATGGGGACCAAGAGAGCCAGGGAAACCGGGTTTCCCCGGATATCTGTGCGCTTGCGAGAGGAGCGTGTTAAAAAAAATCCAACAGAAATGATCACAAATACATCCGGTGTGATCCCCATGCAGCGGAGTGCCATGAACCCGCTGCTTGGATCATTCCGCCGTTATTATCGACTGAAGAATGGTCAACAACAACATACTTATTTTCACTTAAGAAATGTCGAGCGGCAACGCTCAATAAGTAGCTACTGCAATAATTAACCTCGCCGTTTAAAAAACTCTTTACGCACGCCCGCTGCCTTGGTAAACCGTTTTATAAAGGAGCGCAGTTATTTGTTTAGTAGCACATATGGAACAGGCATCTCCTTACCCTGGTTTAGCGAGTTGTTTCAGGCGGGAGTAAGTGTGATGAAACGGCGTTGAGTAGAGGATATATTCTGATTCTCTTTGGACGTGATGTCAGTCCTGGCTTGCAGGGATTCCTTCACTATTGTTCTCAAATTCTTTCCCCTTTACCTGTACATGCGAAGCTTTTCTAAATTGCATGAAGGAATGTAAAGTCAGGCGATTAAAGGAGCAGAAAGCAGGTGAGATTTCAGAGTAAGGGGTACTTAGGACGTGAAGCCTGACTTCGTCTGGGGCTGAAAAAAAGGAAAGCGCGGCCGTGTCTATAGGTGAAAGAATGAGCCGAAAGAGAGCGGGCCCGACGCGCCTTGAGAACGGGCTGTTTTTCGCGACGAGCGCCCTCCGTGCTTGTTAAACGTTGAGCCGTTGCAGTCAAATTGGTTTGAGTAAAAAAAATAAAATAAAAAAAAAAAGCTTACGGGCCCCGTTGAGATGGCTGGAGTGAAGCGTTCCGAGGTGCTCCCAGCGGAGCGCCCCGGATCGGGTTTCCCCTGGACGGTCCCCCGGAATGGAAGAAACTAAATTCCTATCTCGTAAGCAAAAAAAAAGAAATCACTATAATTTAGGTAATTGCTTTTTCTTTTCTTGTCGCATGGACTAGGAGGTAGGGGGGCAAGAACGGTGGGGAGGGGAGGAGGACATACCTGAAACAGTGTTGTACTACCTTTCAATGTGAAAGACCTTTCTTGTCGGGTTTGAATGTAGGATTAAGTCCTTTGAGCACACCTACATTGTAGCACCTGAATGTGAAATAAAGGCAGCCATTGTCTGGGGCCTTGCTCACCCACGGGGTGCGCATAGTAGCCGGGCTTCTCGGCCACCTCGCACAACTGCCTCAGCCCCAACCGGCAATTAGCCCCCCAAATCAAACTCCGGCGGTCGGGACTAATTGTTTCTAACAGGTCTTTGTAAAAGGCCATGCTGTTTTCTATTCAGGTCAGCCACCCTGTCTCCTTGTGTGTCAGATAGGGGAGGGAAATCGTTCCACCCGGGAGATAAACCGGTTTTCTTTTTTTAATGCCCCAAACTAGACTTAATTTTCACCTTCCTTTCACGGTTCAGGTGCCGTTGTGTATTGAAGCGGTCAGTGTCTGCGGTGGGTGGGTTGGGAGAAAGATACAGTGCCTCACAGGATGGCATTCAGTGACCCCCCCCCCACCATTAGGGGAGTTTTGACTCAAAGGGTGTCTATTTGTACATTTAAACAAACCGTTTGTGTTACTCCTTTGTTCCCTGCTGCGCAATTGTAAAGAGTGACTCGGTGTGCTGTTGAAAGTAATTCAAATGTGGCCCGTGCATTCAGCCGTAACCCTCAAAAACCTCAGAAGAACGACGAGGATGTTTACACCTTCCAAATAAATGATAAACTGTAGACTACAAACCACAAAGTGTCCTAATTCAATACATGGTCAGAATGTGCCATTACAACATTATCTTAACTAATAAAAACATAATTAGTGGGTTTAATTAGATAACAAATACATACATGCATTTTCTGGGGGGAAAAGTCTCCATTTATGTAGAAACGTTTTTCTGATAATTATTTTACTCTGGTAAATATAATTTCCCCCTGTTTTCTCTTGGTCCTTCATGAACTCATGTACATATTTTGGCCATCCCAATGTTATGTATTGGTAAATCACATGCGGTGCTGATGGCAGCTTTGGGGATGATTTTACCCATTGTACGTGGACTGGCCTTACGGTTTAAACCGAATGACCAGGGCTGCGGTCGCACGCAGTGGATCCCCGGTTTGCTCGGTCTACTACAAGAGCGAGCTATGCCTGAGAAAGTGCCCTTCAGTGTGGCTTCTGTTTTAATTAGAGTGTGACAGGGTACACTGTGAGCTACAGGGGGCCCAGTGATGGACAGCCAGAGTTTCCCCCTGCTGTGGACCCCTCTGTCTGCCTCTCAATCTGACAGCCCCAGAGAGGGAGGGAGGGAGGGAGGGAGGGAGAGAGGGGGGGAACGAGAGGAGGGAGGGAGGGGAGACATTCTCTCTGGAATGTTGGGAGCTCTCAGAACTGACATGTAACCATAGACATTCTCAAATCTGCGTCTTTATCTGTTTGCCTGCTGACTAGCGCAGCATCTGTTGATCACCGTCTCACCCCTGGTACCTCAGAGGAGAGTCTGTCCCAGGGTTGTTGCTTTAGCCGGAGCAGAGGACACAAGTGTGTCATGCCTATAAAGCTGCCTTAACCTCTGCTTTATTTTCCTTTCGTTTCCCTATTCTCTCTGTGCTCTGGTAGTCCGGCAGAGAATTGTGGGAAATTACGTTTTCGCAGTCCTCCTTTTCAGTCGGCCTCCGTTTTCCGACTAGGCCGACTGGGCCGGCGACGCGGTACAGTAACACGTGGGTCTCCAAAATGGCCGCCGGCCTCCTCTCCCGTTTGGTACATGCTAAGTGTGGCGGGAGAGGAAGGTTAATTGTGTAAATGTTCACCTTGAGGGGACCTGAGTTGAGGTCAGCGAGGGAGTTCCGGTGGGCCCAGCTCTGAGGCAGGGTGGTCCTTCACTCACCAGCTCTCTGGATGAATTTCAAAGCCTCTGCTCCACTACAGATCCTCTCTTGTCCCTCCAGCTCTCCCTCCAAAACTCTGCTCTGCCGCGCAAAAAGAAATCACTTAACGCTCTATTTGCCCGGCCCAGAATTCACAGCGTAATTGGGATCTATGCCTTTTGCTTCTCTTTTTTTTAACATTTACCTCTCTGGTCTTTCCTAATGAGATATGTCATATTACAATGCATCCAATGTGATTCTTCCAAAGCCAATCGATGTCAGCCATGGAAAGGGAATATAACTACTGAGGAAAAGTGTCAAAATGATCATCATGATAAAATACATATTTTATGATAAAATATGATAAATATGTCGACTACTCGAAAGTAACAAAATAATCTTTTATCTGGCTTTTCCTCCCTTAGGTTAAAACATAAAAGATAACATCTTTGTCACATTATTATGTCACGATTGTACAATCTCAGTCAGGTTTAATGCCTCTGCATAGCGATCAGGGATCCAAACTCAATGTCTGCCGTTTTTATGTCTTCATTTCAATCAGAAAACTAGATGTGTGGATTCTTTAGCCAATCAGTGACTTCAATTGTGCACTTGAGTGTTGAAGCAGACCAAACACAGCAGGCAACATGGCCCTCCAGGACTGGAGTCTGACATCCATGCTTCATATGGACAGGTCTACACTGGAATCCCCAATCTGCTACTGGGCCTCAACCCACCCCAGCTTCACACACAAGCTTCAATGCTTAAATTAATGTCACAGTGGATTTAAGGTTTCAGTGAAATCATCATAAGATCACCTAAGTCCTTAGTAGTACCATGTAGATCAATAGCACCACATATTGTAAAAACCTATTCTAAAATACCTGCTTGGAACACTAATCATTTTCCAGTGTTTGCACCATAGAGATGCACTCCACAATCAGGAAAGGATTGCTGTTCATGACAGCGCAAACTGTGGTTGGCAGCTCCACGGGGCGCCGCGTAATTGGCTGGAGCATCGCCCGGGGAGGGAGGGTTTGAGTAGGCACAGCACACCATGTCTTACCACGTGAGAATGACTCATCTGGTCCACAGAGCACCTACAAGCTACAGATGTGTGCAAAGTGTTATCCTACTACAGCAGGGGTGGCCAACCCTGGTCCCGGAGAGCCGCAGGGTCTGCTGGTTTTTGTTGTTACTCGCCACTTAATTGATCAATTAAAGCAGTCGATTACACAGTTAACTCACCTCACCTGGTTTCTTTGGTCTAAGTGGTTGTCGTATTTAAGGTGAAAACAAAAACCAGCAGACCCTGCGGCTCTCCAGGACCAGGGTTGGCCACCCCTGTGCTACAGGATGCCTGTGAAGTAACGGCTGAGAGCACAATGCTTCTGAAGACACAGGTGACAGTCTGCGCCCCCAATTATGGTTAGAGTTACAGCGATTGGACAGGCCTACTAGACCAATTTGCCACTCTAAGCTTGGGGAACAAAGTAAAACATCACTTGAAAATAAACAAGAACATATCTTAGAAATCCCTTAATAGAAGCCTTGCCTAAAACGCAACGACTACTGCAGGACTGCCTCACGGCGTTACCAGCACTGTAATTTTTTTTTGCTTTTTTTGTTGTTCGAGACCTTGAAAGGCAAGCCTCCGATGACCGAATGACAGAAAGATCCACGGTGTCACGGACCTCTCCTGGAGGGTCGACCGAAGACCGCGGCGGCGGCGGCAACCGCGGAGAGGCGTGACGAGCGCCCGCCGTGGCGCTCTTTGTGCCTGTGCTCTCAGCGTGCGTGTGGACACGGGGGTCCTGTAGCGACTTGCTGGGGAGCCGCGCGGAGCGGCAGCGCACAGGTGAGGGGGAAACAGGAGCCGCACTTGTGTTTTTTTGAAGTGTTTAAGTGCTGTCTCTGGAGGTGTCCTGTTACCCTGCTCTCTCTGTGACCCGCTGACCCTCCCCCAGCATCAAAGGTAAGCCAATTACTTCCATTACTTTGTGTGCTATTGTCAATGTAATTGTGAGCTTTTGACTCGGGCTGCCCAACGAGACTTGTTTGCCAAACTGCAAGCACTCCACAAGACCTTCTTCCACCCCTCTCAACCGACTACACTCAGCTCCTTTAACTGCCCTGAGACAGAATAATGTTTGTTTGGCCCTCTCAGAATTTTTCGGCGTGTTATTAAAATTATAATTTTTAATGTTGACGCCGATAACATGAGACCAAAATGGTCCAATTAAACCATGACTGTTACATTCAAGAGATGTACACGTCGTTATGTTGGTATAACTCTATTTGTTGTTATGTTGTTATAACTGTATTTGAAATTGTTGAGCTCACTGAGCCAGTGCTTAGAATTGAAAGAAAAAAGTGATCAATAGTAATTATTTTTTTTATTTAATTGGTGGGGGAAAAGAAGACACCACCCTCTGTACAGCACCCCCACGCAGCCCGTTCAATCCTCCAAGCAGCACCAGTCTTTTTAGTCCACGTGTCACCGGCCCTTGCTTGACTTGTCATTATGTGTCTGAAATATTGGACTGATTTGTGGAGATGGGCTTGGGGGGCAGCCCCCTGAAATGGGCGGGGGGGGGGAGGCGGCCTCACGGCTCTGGGACTGGGGAAGAGGCGGCAGGTTGGGAGCGAGTCGCCCCATCGAAGGCGAATGGGGGAGGGGAGTGGCGGGACGAGTATTAGAGCGAAAGAAACGTGAGGAGAGATTGACGGGGTTAACTCCGCCCATCTCTGAGGTCAGCGGCAGGTAAGGGACAGTGTCGATGACCCGGGACAATATCCGTACACAAGCACCCCCCGCACCCCAAATTCTCCTCGCCACCACCCTGGGGGTTGAAACACAGTTCAGCAAAAAAAAAAAAAAACGTTCTTCTCCTCTAGCATATGCAGGTTCATTACTGAGGAGAGATGATGTACAATGGTGGTGTTGTTGTATAGTTATATCCAGCGGTTGTGAAGATGGCTTAGTGCTCATGGAACGTTTCTTACTTCCTATAATGAGAACCTGGATAATAGATCTTCTGTTCCTCTACTCTCCTGTAAGGCTGGGCAAAGGTAGGCAGCTTAAAAGAAAACAACATGCTTTTTAGTGTCGCTCCATCGGTTCTACTGTTCACAAGAACAAGCTCTCATTATCCCTCACTTCCATAGTGGTGAAACCTATCTCTAAGACTGCTCTCCTGAAAGAGAAAAAAACAGATCTGAGAACACCAACATCTGAGTCTATTCCAGTATTAATAAGTAGGCATAATTACAGTGTCCTCTGCAGTCTCCTGCCACAAGTGGCACAGATATTTCTTTTTGTATTTTTTATTTATAAATTTTTTTACAGGGTGCAATTGCGTCAGTGCAGCTGTGAAACTTGTTTTTGCGCTGGCGATATCTTTTTATCTGCCACAACATGTCCCAGACAAAGAGAGTCATTATGAGCCCTATAGAGTTATTTAAATATCTCTCTGTCCGCATTAAGTCCCAAACTAAAGAGCGGTGTCGGGCTTAAGGAAAAGAGGCGCAGGAGACATCAGCCCTGACATCGTTTTAAGATTGATAGCGACGTATTAAAAGTCACTCTTTCTGTGTCACCGCGGCTCCGGCCGGCCGCGGCTAACTTGCTATAAGTCACAACAGCGGCGCTAAGAATTCCCCCCCCCCCCCCACAGAAACCGAGACGATAGTGGCGTAGCTGAAATGCTGGACGTGTTGCTGCGCCCCCCCCCCCCCCCTCACCCCCACCCCCACCCAAAGCCTGCTCTCTGTGTCGCCGGGGCAGTGTGTTGTAGGGCACCACTTGTCTTGCCTTGTGGGGGTGGGCCGAGGGTGAGAGAAAATAGAAAATGGAAAATTCCTGGGTGAAGTGCAGTCGTCGGTGATCAGGTGTGAACTGTAGAGTGGAGATCAGAGGAGTAAGGGGTGGAAGGGACCGACAGCTGCTCTTCGCTCCGGCCTAGCGGCGCTCTACAAACCAGCTGGAGCGGCTGCCTTTCTGGGGCCCCAAAACCGCCTAGCCTACTGTAATCCAGAGAGCCAGCTTCGCACAGCAAGATTTGGGGGCGCACGGGGGGGGGGGTCACGATGATCCCTCATGGACCGCACACACGCACACATAGGAGGGGGTTCATGGAGCCCTGTATTTAACCCCTCTAATTAGTATGTTTTAAATGTACTCTTTTCACAGTTTGTTGGGTGGATGCCTGGCTGTGTTCACCTTAAGTGCGTTATTATCACTAAGTGGATGGCTTATCAGCGGCGTGTAAATGTATGTATAACTGTATTATAACTATAATATTAACGGCATTCGCGTATATCTAATGCAGTATAAGTTATACTGGGTTCCATGAGCTTTCCATGAGCTTTGTTTGTATAAAACGGCTTATCTGTTTGATGAAAAATACATTAAATTGTGCAAAAGAACTAGATTGAAATTAAAATGTAGAAATGCAGATGTCTGGGAGAAAACAGGCTGCGACTGTGAACACCGGAGAATTCCACTGACACATGTCTGATGATCTTGTGCTGTCAGCTGATGACAGAATGAATCCTGCACAAGCCCATCACTGAGTCTTTAAAAAACCCCAAAACGGTCAAATATAAAGGACTAATGTGTCCTTGGGGAGCAGTGGCTCGCAAGAATTCAGGAGCATAACGAATCTCAAATAAATGGCTATTTTTTCAAATGCTGGTGTTAAGAGGTCACATTTTTAGAATGTTTTTTTTTTTTTTTTTTTCCTCCCCCCCCAGTCTCTCAAAAGACTTTGTTTTCGTATTGAGATCTGAAGATTGTTGTGCCCGGATACAGCTGTTAAATAAATTAATTACACCTATTTAAACTTGGTATGCGATGGCTGTTCACAAGCTGTGTCTGGGAAGGTCCCAGTGGCTCCTCAGGAATCTTTGTCTGACGATCGACTGTGGGCCGAACGGCAGCTTTAACACCGGCTCACTCTTGACGCGTCGCCTTCAACAAATCCCTTTTCGCTTCACCTTCTGTGCGGACACTCAGCTGCAGCGGCAGCTGTTTTTTTTTCCGTCTCTCCCCCAATCGAACACTGTACTTTGGTAAATAATTTGACGGGCGTTTCTGAGCTTCGAGACCACTTCACAGCCGAAGGTTTCTCTCTTGCCTTCTGGAGTGTTTTCCTTTCCTTACAGCCCGAGTCCCTCTGCAGCTCTTCGCAGTCCGCCCGCGCGCACTGACATTTCGCTCCTTAAAAATAACACAGATGCTCCCGACGCGCCGGCCGTTGGGCCGGGCCCCCGATTGTCCCCGTCGGAGGAGGGCGGCTGCCGGCTATTTCCGTCGCCGTTCTGTGACTCGCTCTCGCCTGAGTCACATTTTTAGTTTTTGATGTCTGACACGGTACCGGCGTCTCGGCCTCGTGGCTCCCGTCTGCGGCCGGCGGGTGTTAATCTCAGATCAACAACTCGGGTTTCACCCGTGAAGCGTCCTCGACTTCCAGTACCAGAGCAGCGGGCCCTTTGTTTTCAACATCCCCCAAAACCAGGCCTTAAAAACCCCAGTCTGACTGACTTTCACACACTTCCTGACACGAGCCTTCTTATAACGACATGGTGCCATATGCCTTGCTAAATTATTAACTGAACACGAGGAAAATCATTGGTTAGACACCTATTTA